>OX465391.1:13018938-14218938 GCA_950005105.1 Lycophotia porphyrea | reverse complement strand
TAGAACAAAAAAATGATCGCAATGACAGGGAGAACAAATGCCTTTCGGCTTCGTTAAGAGTCTGTTTACACCCTTTATGTATCACGCGTGTATTTTCGCGAAGGGTTAGTATAGAGTGTACCTATAGCAATATACATCCACATCACGCCAGCTATGTTTAAGTCCTATGTAATAAATAACGAACCTATTGTCATCTCCAACCCACACAGCAGAACAATAACACTTTGATATACTTGGGAATCGAACCCAGAACCTCATGCTCCGCAGTAGAGCTTGCGACCACTGAACCAACCAGGCGTTTTAATTAACAAGCACCGCCATTAAAATTCTGAACTTATTTAAAAAAGTAACTACTTTAAGCAACTCAATCACATTTTATATAAAGTGAATGGACGGCCATTTTTGTGTGTACCTCCTCCAGTTACGTAGCCCTCGAGGGCCGTCGTGTTAATGCGGCAGTCACGTGATGGGCTAGATTAGGTCTATGAATATACTAGCTAGGGTGTTGGTCTGAGTTACAGGTGGTAACGGAATATCTTACGAAGGAAATTTATCTATGTTGAAAGTATGTTTAAACTGTATTTTTTTGGTAGTACACGATCTGAAGTTGAGATGTCACTTAAGGAAGATTCCGGAGATATATAAGGAAATCTATACAGTCATATGGGGTTGTGTAGTTTTCACTTTAACTGCTGAAAATGACAGTAGGATGAAATAAATAAAACTAAAAAGTTTTGGGAACACCTTCGCCATGGAATGTAATACATAGAGGAATGTTTGTCAATCAGTTGCATGCTGAAGACACAGAATATCTAGACAATTTCCTTTGTCTTGACATTATTTAAACTTATGCTATACAGTCAATGGCGAAGTTGCCAAGTCTTGGGATCAACCATAGATGTAATCAGTCCTATTCATTTTTTTAAAGATATTTTATGCTGCTTTCCCAACATTTGTGTAATGCTATTGAACAGGAAATGTAAGCTTGTAATTGCTTTTCATTCCACCCGCTTCCGCTTCCGATTTAGACCACACACAAAGGATTTGCGGCGTAAATTATTTTCTTTATACGAGCCGAGGTATCTGTTGTAATTTGGTGATAAGCGGACCTTTGGAGCTTGTTGGTTATTACTCCAGGAGGGGGAGGGGAGAGGGGGGTGATGAGCTGTTGTCTGCATGATCGTTATGTCGGCAATATAATAGAATTGGAGGGTAGTAGGTACCTATGTAGTGTTGGTATTTCGGTGATGGCGTGTGAAGTTTGATTGGTAAATAAATACGTTTTGAAAAGGTTGGGGTGTATAAATAGGTTTGGAGTTATTATTAGATTAAAATAGATCGGAGAAGCTGGCTGGACGAGCTAGACAAAAGTAAAGCCCAACGGCTCACATTACAAAAACAAAAAGTCTTTTATTTCTTGCAAACAAAAAAAAAAAAAAACAAAGTGATTGAAACTAACTTAATCCTAATTTTAGTACAATTATATCATGAATTTGCAAGAAGTACCCCTCCGCAGGTGAAGGCCTCCTCCAAGGAACCCCAACGGATCATAATTAACCCTGGATGTAATTAAGTGGAAGGCACGATTCTGTCTTTGCCCAGCAGTGGGATGATGGTAGGCTAACGGTGAAACTAAAATAGAGACAAAAAATATTTAGAAGCTGGCAGCAGTATACGCTAAAATTGACCCTTCAATAACACCAACCTCCTTAACTAGAAGTCATGACAAAATTAATCCTCGAAAAAGGGATGTATGGGTTGTACTCATAACTTAAGCGGGCAATCAGCTTTACACCTCTGCCCAACCCTTTGGGGATTATAGGTGATGTTATGTTTTACTTCAGGGTGGACCTCTTAAAAGATTTTTAGACCTAAACATAAGTAAAGATAGGTCAATCGTTTCTTTGGCGTTCCATTTGATAAACTTACTGGGGGTTGAGGTGTACTTAATAGTACACCCACATTTCGCCAGTTATGTTTAAGTCCCATGTAATAACGGGCAAGCCTATTGCCATAATCCGGGCACACATCCAGACTTCGTGCTGCTGCTCGAAAAACCCAATGACACTTTGCTCGACCTGGGAATCGAACCCAGGTCCTCATGCTCAGCAGTCGGGGCAGTGCGTTTTCTATTAAAAATTAAAGCTCCTTTGGTATACTTTCTAAGTATTATGCAAAACTAGCGACTAGAAATCGCGATGCATACCTACCTTAGTATTTAAGCCGCAAATGGTATCTTAATTTACAGCCAAAATTTCATAATTATCATAATTATACAAATACTCAATCAATTTCAAATCCAATTTCGATACTTCAATCATCATTAAATTTTAGTTAGAACTCGGCTCGCATAATTTAATTTAATTATTCAGTAGTCCATCCGTATGAGTTCATTAATTGGTTAGAATATAAATTTTCATATTCAAACTTAATTATCCGATGATAGGTGATTAATTGGTAAGCAATTAAGGATTACCAGTTCATTAATATTTGGTTAAAAATGTTTTGGTTTTAATAGTTGTTGGTTATGATCGAGAACTTGTCGGTAATTAAAGTTAATATTAAATCTTGAGACGTGATTGGTTTCGACATAATGAGCTTATGGGTTCGTGTACTTTTTAGGGTTCCGTACCCAAAGATAGATAGATTGGCCTGTTGGTCTAGTGGTTAGTGACCCTGACTGCTAGGACGGAGGTCGTGGGTTCGATTGCCACACAGGACAAATCTTTGTGCGATGAGTACGATTATTTTTTCTGTATCTGGGTGTAAATTTATCTATAATATGTATGTATTTAGAAACATATAAGTATGTTTATCAGTTGTCTGGTTGCCATAGTACAGGCTCTGCCTAGTTTGGGATCAGATGGCGGTGTGTTGGTTGTCCCAAGATATTATTATATATTATAAAGGGTAAAAACGGGACCCTATTACTAAGACTTCGCTGTCTGTCGGTCCGTCTGTCTGTCAGCAGGTTCTCATGAACCGTGATAACTAGATAGTTGAAATTTTCACAGATGATGTATTTCTGTTGCCGCTATAACAACAAATAATAAAAATATAAATTATTTAATATTTTATTATTTATTTTTATATTTATTTTTATTTATTTATTTTTGTTTATTTAGTGTTATTCTGACATTTTGGTTTAATTTATGATTGTAGCAATAATTTATGTGTAATAATTTGTGTGCGATTTGTATGTTATCTGTCATTGTTTTATATGGGTCTCGGACCTGCAATAAATGAAATTTATTTATTTTATTTTATTTTAAAGGCGGCTCCATCCCAACGTGTTTTTTTTTCGGTTTATTCTACGGAACCCTTCGTGCGCGAGTCCGACTCGAACTTCTTTTTTTTTTTTTTAGTTAGCCCGTACTGTCCCACTCCTGAGCAAAGGCCTCCCCCCATTCCTTCCACTTCTTACGATTATGTGCTTCTTCTCGCCAATTTGCGAGGAAGCCATCCAAGACTCGCACTTGGCAAGTTTTTTTTAAAATACTAAATAGGCTTGCGTTTGGCAGCAACTCGCCAGATGTGAAGCAATTATGCAGCGTAGGGTGGAGCACGCTTGCCTAGAAGAATCCGTTTCACTCGAGCTTTGAATAGATCCAGTTTATAACGATCAGGGAACAGAGAAGCTGGCCCTGAATTCTACAGACTGGCGGTTCGCACAATAAATATGGAAGTATACCGATTTTTCCGTGGAACTTCAACCATATAACGAATATTCATAAGAAGTTGGCAGATTCGTCTCAGAATTAAGTTGTTGTGGTTTTTCTCCTATGTTAACTTTATATTTTTTGTTATATGTATGTATATATATATTTATTTGTATATGTTTATAAATATTTTCTAGTTTCTTTTTCTGTTTTTGCACCTACTGTGTATTGTCTCTGCATCACCCTAAGGTAGACTGGTAGAAAATGCCCAAGGCATTAAATCTGCCTTTGTACAGTTCTACTTGTGCATAAAGTTTTAATAAATAAATAACGGTTTCGGAATTCGATTGTGTAATTTCAAAGCACAATCCCCGAAATGTAACCGATAGAAAACCGATAGGCTGGCCCCTTTGCGGCGATGTTCAAGGCTTCTCTTACTAACTGTACGACTAGTCTAAACTAATTATTTATTAATATTATAAAGAGGAAAGATTTGATTTTTTGTTTGTTTGTTTGCTACGATTTAAGTCAAAAACTACTGGTTCGATCAGTAAATAACATAAGCTAACATAAACTAAGCGGGTTAGAATAGAATACGGGGATAAAATATTATCCCCGCATTCTATTCTAACCCGCGGGGCGCTGCCAGTTATTAATATGTTTAAGTGAAACGACGCGTATAATTGCTTAGAACAGCGTGTGTGTTCTTGCAGCTCATTGTTGGAAGAACGGACATGGAGTGTTCCTTCATGGAGCATTGGACAAAACTCCATGTACGAGTAGTGCGGTCCCAATCCAATGTTTCCATTTTTGTGTCTCTATTTGTTGTCATTGTTGTGTTGTTCGTATATTGTTATTTAAAAAACAAGTTTGGATGATTATAATTCATATTCTATAAGTAATGGGGCACTTAGACATAAGTTTGAAACGCTGTACGATATATGTAATACTGTACCTACCCATTGTTGAAGTGAAGAGCCAAATAAAATAAATAAATAAATAATGTAATTTATCTGAAATAAATAAATTAAATTGAATTGTTGTCTACTGAAAGGAGCAGTGGCGAAGGTTCCATAGAACTCGATTCCTACGGTTTCCTTTAGAAAAATGGCACAGTGAGTATTCTATACACAAATAATATAATCACATTAAAGATATATAGTCCGGCTTTCCTCTTACAAAAAATGACCCTTCGCTACTGGAAAGGAGCATTATTCCGGACTGAGATTTGTAAGAAAAACTTGTTCATCTTGAAAGAAATGTTCAGGTAAAATCAGCAGTTGCCAGTATTCTTCATTTCAATTATTCATTCAATCGAATGAACGAACTAAAGCGCCAAGTTACCAAAATACTTCGAAGCCACCGTTCTACCTCTTTATTACTTTCCATGTTTATTCAGCTCCATACTCCGACCACACCAGAGAGAATCGACTTCAAAACTTGAAAATTTTATTCATCTCATTTCAACTACATCGAAGTTTTGAAGTCGCCGACTTTCGGCTTTTGATTTGGATAAAAGGGTTTTTGTTTGTTTAAAACTTGGGTTCCGTACGCTTTGTTTGAAGACTGTGTCACGTGGTTGGTTTTGTTAAGGTGGTTTGAAGCCCAGATAGGGTTGAAAGAAGAGATGTTTAAATTACTTTATTGGGTGTTCGTTATTAGGCTAGAAGTGAATTCTAGGTAGTTTATGATTTTTGAGAAACTACCAAGACTTGGTGAAACTTTCAATCCTTACTTCCTTACATAATATTACAAATGTTAAAGTAACTTTTTTTGTTACCTTTTCACGCTAAAACCACTGAACCGAGCATCTTGAAATTTTGTATACACGTTGTCAGGTGTACAGAAAAAAACTTTTGAAGGCTATTAACAATCATGGTTTTATTGTGCACACCTATTATGTGTATCACACGTCTATCCACGAATTACGAATTCGACCTTTGCTTGCTTTTTTTTAAGTTTTTAAGGTATTTTTTTCAATGATTTGCGAAAACGATTAGTTTCGGTTTTCAAGTTTGCAAAGGTAAAAAATACTGTTTCCTTATTTGTAGTTACAGTTTTGAGCCGTTAGGGGTCGAAGTGCTCGGGTAATGGGGCCCAAGTCTGCGTCTCTTTTTTAAGGGAATCTCTCGCCGACTAGTTGACACTTCGCGGGACTAGAGAGCTGGCTCTTTCATTGCCATTCAACGTGGCCATGCTGCCAGTCTGCTGGGCACATTCGGATGACAGTGATGTCGAGGAGTACTTAAACGTTACTTACTGGAAAGTACTTACTGTTGTTGTATTTAGTTAGTTAGTTTACTTTTATAAAGTAGTCCCTTTTTTGTTGAAAATATCTAGTTTTAATTATTCTTTGAGTAGTTTTAATTCATTGATCTATTTATTTAGTAGGTAACTACAAGATAAAAAAGATTGTTCTAATAAAGATACTATATTAGTAGATGTTACCTCATATTTTCAGCGTCTCTAGAGAAATCAAGTTACCTGTAACAAAAAAGTAAAAGATTATTTAGTTTCAGTTCTGAAAAATGTTGTTGTTCAGTTTTCGGAGTTTCCTGCGTAAACCTTTTTGTTATTTCTTATCTAATTACGGGAAAAGTTATCTCAGACATTCTCACAAACCGAGTATCTTACGTAACATAAACTCAAGCCTGTTATCCTGGAAGGGTTTGGTAGAAGTATGTACACCAACATTTCGGCAATTATGTTTAAGTATTGGGTGAATCTTGGCCTACTCTGTTGATTCCCTTGGCGCGATTTATTTAAATAGATTTTTTTACAAGCAATAATGAAATATAAAATTTAACTTAATTATAAACACACTAAACGAATAGGCATCATTTTGGCGGATTGGTTCCGAAATAGAGCAATTTGCATTTTTGTGGGCAGGGGAATAAAATAAATTGCGCCAGGGCAATCAACAGAATAGGTACGCCGAATTTCAAGATTCACCCTATTACATAATAGGGGGCGAGCCTATTGTCATCTACCGGGCACAAATTCAGACTCCGTGACTACTACTGAAAAATTCCTGATATAAGTAGTAAAGGCTCTTTGGTCTAGTAATCGCAACCGCGACCTCAGAGCATGAGGTCCTGGGTTCGAGTCCCGGTTCGCGCAAAATGTTATTCGGTTCTTCCATCAGAAATTTCTCAATAGCAGTCACGGAGTCCGTATTTGTGTCCGGTTGATGACTATAGGATCGCTCCCTATTATATGGTAGTAAGACATGACGGGCGAAATGTGAGTGTACTATTAGGTACACTTCTGCTTAAACCTTCGGGAATTACAGACGCGATGTTAAGTTATGTGTAAAGATACTTATTAGTTGCACTTGGAACTTGGCACGTGGTCATATCCGGAACTAACACCCCGCCATCATGGTTTTTCAATACGTTTGGACCACAGACAATTTCACTTTTTTTTACCAACAGCGTCCAACAACATACTATTATGAAAGCGAAAGTTTGTGACAATGGATGGATGTTATTCTTTCACGCAAAAACTACTGAACAGATTTGGATAAAATTTTGCACTCAAATAGTAGTAGTTTATAGCCTAGATGATGATCCCGTGGGAAAATTATCGATCTTCACGCAGGCGAAGCCGCAGACACAAGCTAATTGACGATAAGTAAGGCTAGAAGCCTGCTTGTACGAAATGCCTTACAAACATTTAAAACAGCTGTTTAAATACAGGAAAAATACCTAAAGCTGTTGATGACGTCAGTCGCCAAACTAATTGAAAAATCGATCCGTTACGATGTGTTACGTAAAAATAATTACCTATTCGTGCACGTGGTTCCCTCCGTGATTAATTTTTGTTATGCGTGATTTTTCAATTGTGTTCATTGAAGGTTATTTTTGGGAAAACGAAAACCATTCATTAGTTTAGCTGTAGTAGTCAAGTTATTTAAATACGATGGAACACCATGTTCGTGGAATTCATGTTGAGACCGCATCATTATTCTGCCCATATCACAATTCATTGTCTCCTTACTTTTCTGCTACTCGTCATCTCAGCAATCACCTCCTTTTAGCCATATCATCCTACACAGAGTCCATCCATCATTTCTTTGGTTTTCCTGTACTCTTGTAGCCACACACTCATACTCAAAACTTTCCTCACGACATTTTCCTCATAGGAATGAGGAAAATGTAGCCGCATCACACGTCCACACCACGATAACCGATTACTTCACAGCTTTCCAGTCATGTTGAGATCTTCTGTTTATAAATATAAATCTTACTGACAAAACGCAGTTAATAATACTAAACAAAATTTAGGCTTTTCTTTTTATGTAAATATTTTTGGCAACTCAAACGTTGAGCCTCGTCTCCATTGCATTACACTGTCATTTGTAGATCTTTGACAGTCGTTACAGGTAGCCAATGGCCTGAAAGTCTGACAACCAGTCTTACCAAGGGGTATCGTATTACCCAGGACTAACTAGGTTGTGGAGGTTAAATAAGGACGCGTAAAATGCTGGTATTCAGCTGCATCCGGTTAGACTGGAAGCCGACTCCAACATAGTTGGGAAAAGGCTAGGCAGATGATGATGAACCATTCATCATCATCATCATCATCAGCCTATAATGTTCCCACTACTGGGACACAGGCCTCCTCTCTATGAGAGGGAATGGGCTATAATCCACCACGCGGGCCCAGTGTGGATTGGTAGATGGCACATGTCTTCGAATTTTTGGTTCTAGAATATGCCGGTTTCCTCACGATGTTTTCCTTCACCGTTTTTGAGAACAGTGGTGATGAAATAAATTAAAATTTTATATATATATTAAATAACAAAGTAATACGCCTGCCTGGGTTCGAACCCACGACTTACTGTTTATTAGTCGGGGTCGCCGCTGCTCTCGATGAACCATTAAGCTTCAATTGTCTATTGGGAGAGTTGATGCAAATGGAGTTATGGGCCAATCAATACCAAATCTTTCTAGAACACTCTAGAATCTCTTTAGAACTAAGTTTTACGACGGAATAAAACAAAACCTAGATAATTTCATAAAAAGCAAACAAACACACAGACCCAAATTCACATAGACCAACAGAAAATGTATTAAAAATCGATTAGCAAGACCTTCGGTTAATAATGTCGTGTCCCACTGACATTGCGATGGCACCCGCAGTGGTGACGCGGCTATGCAAATTACTTTAGATAGCGGTTAGCCCATTCACTGCCCAGTACTTCGCGAAAACTTCGCGAAATTCTTTCGCGTGCCCACAACCCGTATCCGAGTCGTCGTTATAATAAGCTATAGATGACTTGTATCCATACCCAGAACCCGACTAGCGTGTCCATAGCTACGGATACGGGTTGTGCGAACGAACGAATTTATTGTTCGACCCGTGTGTCAGGTGCTGGGCACTGAAAGGGTTAGGGAGTCTCAATGTCACCTGCGTAACCCTAAAATTTGAGACGCTTTGAAGTGATGGAGAAATTACAGTCGGTTGGCAGGGAAGCTTTGTGTTGAATCGTGTGAATGAGCCTGTTTTGTTAACTTATTGTAGATTTTGACGTTATGTGCAAACAATCTTAAGGTTAAATATTTTTTTTTTTTCATTTTTTGCAATTTACAGATTGGTTTCAGGTTGTGTGTTGATTAAAAATTGATTAGCTCCCGTTTAAAAATGGTCTTATAGAGTTATAATCATTAAAATCATCAATACAACCCTCTAAGTTCATTCAATACTTACCATCGAAAGATTTTCCGTGCCTCGGTGAGCAAGTCTTTGGTCCCGGCTGTTATTTACAAATCTTTGGGAGTCGTTACACTGTAGTCAGTGGCCTGAAAGTCTGACAACCAGTCTCACCAAGGGTTATGGTATTAACCAGTACTAACTGGGTTGTGGAGATCGGATAGTCAGTCGCAACATAGTTGGGAAAAGGCTACGCAGATGATGACTCTATAGTTTTAATCTTAAGTACAGATTATCAAGCTACAACAATCTGTCGAATTTCTTTAATAGATTTTCACCTTTATCGCTAAAGTATTAGGTTCAAGGTTGACTGGGAAAAATTGACAGTTTCGGGTAGCTTGATGTACTGGTGTCTATACAAAACCGTTCAACTCACAAATAACATAATAAAAATCCAATTATGAACACAGCCTACATGCGAAGTACATACAGCGTCATAATTAGTGATGTTAATGGCATATGACGTCATACGCTCGCCTAGCGACGCCGACGACGGGGTCGCGTTATGGGTCAGCACATCCCTAGGCGCTCGTGTTACTTAGTTATTATCTTCGTGGGACATCCCTACGGGTTGTATGTGGGTCGAGGTTTTTTAGAATTTGTTCGGGGTTACTTTTATGTGTCAAAAGAAATATGTAGTTTTTACACGTTAAAAAGCAGACCCAATCTGCCAATTTGGGTTCGATCCCCGCACGGAACAAATATTTGTATGGCCTACAGATGGTTGGTCCGGATCTGGCTGTTTGTGTATGTGAGTTTAAATGTTTGTGAACTCACCCACGATACAGGAGAAATTCCTAGTGTAGGGCAAAGTTTAAAAAAAAATCTTATGTAATACACTTCAATGTGATCCGGTAACAATAAAATATTATAACATCCCGCCTGTAATCCCCGAAAGGTTCGGCAAAGGTGAGCTTATAAGGTCTTCCTTTTGTCAGTTAAGTTAAAGTCCAATATTATAGGAGACGAGCCTTATTACCATCAACCGGGCACCAATCCCAAATCCGGGCTTCAACTGAGAACTATCAAAAACCAAAACCCAATAACACTTTGCCCGATTAAGCAATCAATACTAGCGCTTGTGACCACTAGATTAACGACTATTTTTAAATACCTGTTAATAAACTCAAACTTCTCTCCTTCTTTCTTTTTTTTTTCTTCTCTTCTTTTCTTAAACTTATTTCTTATTATAACTTATTTCCTACACTACTCATAACTTATTTCTTTTTTGAATAACTTATTACTTATTTTAATGATTATAATAAATTGAAATCGTTTCCAGAAAAAATAATTTAGACTTTTATAGACTGAGAAAAAATTTAATGATCTTGGCATGTTTGTTCCTCAATAAAGCGTGAACGGTGGAACGGCTTCTTATGAAAGTGTTTAGCACATAGTTAATCCCCTGGATTCCGTCCTCTAAACAAGGCTCTCTCCAGTAACGCATCATTACCGAGAAATAATTCGAAAAAGAACAACTTCAAAAAGTAAACTCATTAATATTAAAAACAAAGCGGCCATTTCTAACAATACACTTTACGACCATGTTACCAAGTTCATGGTCAAAAGAAATAACAAATAGAACGATTAAACGACCAAAATAAACTCAAGACGCACGCGCCTGCGCCGCCTCGGGTTAAATACGTGATGGCAATTGATAGAGATTGGTCATGTCAAATTGATATTGACAGTTGGAGATGCTATTATAATGTCAAGTGTAATTATATCGGGTTCATTTTTGATGTTAAATACGAATTATTATTTATTGAAAAAATTGATCAGATTCAGGCTTAAGTAGGGACTTAATATTTTGTTATTGATTATTCATACATTGGACAAGACACAGTAATGTATAGAAAAAAACTGTTTGAAGTTAAAATATTTGTTATTTTTTTGTAAATATTTTTGTACTCTTAAACTTATTCTTTGAATCTCCTTTCTTCTCTTTAATAAAACGAAATATAACAAAGAAAAAGTTTCAGTAAAACTACTTTCATTATTACAAACCAGGAATAAAAATAGCGTAATCTTTCTAAGTATTAGAGAACATCTCAAAGGTATGTACTTTACTTCCAAAGTTCTTATTCGATTTAATAAGAAAATACTGTAGGACTTTGGAGTAAACTTGAGCGGGCATTATCATAATAAATATCCGAAAATAGGCCCCTATTATAATAAAATTGCCTTAGAAACCGTACCAATAGCAATAACAGTAGAAATAAATACCAATTTACCTAATTAAAACCCGTCTACACACGATTACTTACGCAGAAATCCTTCGAGCACGCAATAAAAGGAAAACCGAGGCCTATGACCCTACCACAATAAAAACTGCATGAAACCATCCGGGCTAAAATTGTAATGTCGACGCACCCGACAACTAGTGTGACCTTAAAAACATACAATCAACATCCTACCTTGTGCCCTTCAAATAAACCACATATCAAAAGCACAACTCCACGTCTGTTACGCTTGTTTAAAAACAAACGACAATCGCCATTGAAGTCCCCACTGCATAACACACGGCGTAACTTAGCAATTGAATTCTACAAAACTATACGTTAACATTATAAAAATAGAGTTGATATTCGTTCGGGATATCCTACTCTTGTTCTTGGACGCTTGGATAATGCCCTTTGTCGGTCGTTACAGTTTTTCATAATCGACCTATTTGCGTTTGGAATACCGTTCATTTTTCTTCACTGTCCCTGTAACTGTTCAAACCGAAAACATCCCACGCGGCGGTTCATCTCCCCTATATCAGTAAACTCTATTCCTCACAACTAAGGTTGGTTTTCCCTTGTGGTCAAGTAGAAGTGTCGGCAGTGTCACGACAGTGCATTCCAGTCGATGCGAATGACTCCGAGATGACAACGGCCAGACAAGGGCAGCCAGTACTTACTCATGCGACGCATCGCAAGCTGGTGCATGTATGTAAATAGCTTGAAAGTGATTTTATAGCGTAATGTTTGGCATAGTGGATAAACAGAGGTGATGGATTTTGTTGTTAGGTGATGACGGAGAAATATTACGGAGTGCCTGGTATTTGAAGTCATATCTTGGAGTCTTCTCCATACCTTGCAGAAGCTGTGGTCCTTATAAAGAGTATCTTTGATGGTATTTTGGTCAATCAGAATGAACTGACAGAAAAGTGAGCAAAAATCTCAAGATATCGAAAGAGTTCATGAGGTTATGAGGGAACGTATGGCAATCGGTTCAAGTAAAATACTGATAGATTCAGAAAATTCTATTAGGCAAGACTTGAAGCAAGCCCTAACAAAAATACGGGAATTATTTTTTAATACAACTCAAAAGAAAACTAAGGCAAGAAGGCGGCTTGTAATTTTAAAATCCCAACAAAAAAACAAAAGATAATCAATGCAGTATATCTCTTATACATACAGCATTTAAAATTCAGTATAAACACCAACCAATCAAAAAAGTAAACGATATTTACACCCGATCAAACATTTATTCCTATCAACTCTTGTTCAGTTAAATACATCTACAAGATTCAATAAGTCTTCCCGTATCCTTAAGAGTTTCCAACTTTGAAGCGGAGAACTTCTGTATTTCCTTACGGAATACTAAGTTGGGTTTGCCTACTTGTAAAAACGAATTTGTTACGATTAATAGGCGTTAAAAAATTTGGTCCCTCGAGCCGGATGAAGAGAAGGACGAATAAGGGATTATTGCTTACATATGGGGTAGTAATGTTCAAGGGATGTTGTTTTCTAATAAAAATCACTGTAATCTGCCATGTATACTTTAAACTTTATCGATTTCTGTGAGCCAAACAGGATAGACTGTGATTGAAAAATGGAGTATTAGCAGAATTATGCACTGCAGTGTGATACCACAGGTAAAACAAATAGAAAAAGTATATAGCTTTTCATTTCCAGTTTTATCTGGATTTGGTGATAAAAATTATATGATAAAAGAAGCAGTTACTTACTCCTTTGTGTTCGTAAATATACTTTTCCTCTCCTACAGTTTGCTACCTATTAAATCCTTTCTCTATAAAATCATAACCTACAGATATAAAAGTTTGATGAGAAAACTTCCTTGCTGATTTTAAAATAGAAGAAAAATATGAACTGCATTTTACTATCTCATGAAAGTTATAAAAAATAAATGGGTTAAGTTAACTAAAGGCCAGTGGGAAATGGCCCTGATATCGACACGTCTGCGCTTTCATAAAATATTCCAAAGAATGAATCACTCAATTTAATGCTTTGATACTGAAAAAATACTAGTAATAGTTTTCATGAGCAGAGAAAAATAGGGCCAAGTTTCTAGATGATGTATTACAAAATATTATTAAAATAAATATGGTTTATGCATCCAGATTTTATTACTTATCATTAAGAACCTGGATTCGGGACGTAGGAAAAACCTATATAGTAAGCCGGTACACCTCTTTCAATTAATATACATAAATGTAAAAAGGCAGACTTAATGCCATATGTCTTTTCTACCAGTCAACCTTTGAGTGGTGCAGCCACAAACAGCAGTAGGTGCAATTCCGAATATTGAGATTTTTCATATTTATTTTAATACAAGGATATACAAAGATATACCGCGGCCCTGGAACACAAAGGGCAAGGAAGGAACATGGATGGGTTTTAGTCAGTACAAGCCCGACACTCCCTGCCGCTCCGCCCAGAGTGGGAGAAGTCATTTGATGATTTCACATCCAAAAAAAAGGGTATACAAAGATATGATACAGGAGATTTTAGGGTCACCAAGCAACAAAAGTTATGATTTGAAATGATTTGTTTATTTCAACATAAATTTTACTGATGTCGTTTGACACTCGAAATCATTTTATAGCTGGTCTGGCCTAAATAAAATCTTTCAACTATTTCCTTATCAAGTTAAACACAAATGACAAAACCCCAGAACAGGAGTTTAAAAATCCCAAAAGGTTCCAACAAATATTATGATTTGTAAGCTAAAGCCAAACCCGACAATTCCTTTATCCTTTTGGCTGGGTGTTCCACTGATGGTTCATTGAAGTTTCACTTCTCCTGGAGTTGTGCCAAGATCTGGCAGAATTTTATCCGTGCCACCCAAGCTGAGGTTGGATATCTTTAATGCTGTATAAACGAGCCTCCCGACTTTAAAATTGATGTAGACTGAATTTATTTGAACTTTAGGACATGTAGTTTAGATAGTGTGGTTAAAATGTAGCCATTTTGCATTGAATTTGTTTTTTATAGTCTGCAAGCGACGTTCATATAAGTAGTATTTCAATAGCAATTGCGTCAAAATTTGCGTCAATACACCGTTGATTATACGTCGATACATAACTTTTTGATAGTAGTTAAATGATTTTTAAACTAGAACCTCGTTGTATAACGTTTAAATGTTTCAGATATTGGACATTATGGACCTCCTAATTTATTCTACACAGCGATATTAAAATAACCTGCGTGATTAACGCATAAAAAAAAATCGTACTGTAACTGTCGGATAGTAGCCTACCAGACACAAAACCTGTCCGCTTGGAGGCAATCCCTTTTCAACGGAGTATGAGGAATTGAGGATTTTTACTACAAGTTACAGACTCTTCTAAACATACTGCGATTTTAGTCACCAGAGACGCGCTGGCGCTTTCGAAATCTCACGTTCCTATACTGGTAACAGAGAGCATTACACAAAGGCTTTTAAGGTCCAAACCTCAAACCAAGTGATAATATTTTAATCCAATTTTGCTTCTCCAAACCCGGTTTCCTTCTCCATTCTCCCCTAGCCCGATGCTCACAATCAATAGCTCGGCGGTATGCAACGCGTCTATGTGCATGCAGTTTGCATATTAATGGCTCAATCTCAGGTCTCGCTGTGACCGCTCGTTCCATTCTATTGTCTGATGTTTGAGAGCGCTGTACTGAAAGAGGATTGGATACTCTACGGTTCTAGGTTTATATGGAGGTTAATGAAGGTTTCTGGGATAACTTCTAAGGAAGAAGGTTTTAGCCACGGCCTTGAAACTTATGTCCGATATGAGTTACACTTGTCAAAATCTAGAAAGCCTAAATAATCTTCACCATTGGATTTTCACCCGGCCCAGCAAAGAGAGTTGAATTTTCAACAGCGAAATTATAACATTTAAGCATCCATTTAGGTGTCATTTAGAGGTTATATAAACGGACATTAATGTCATATTTGAGAGCAGCGGTGGTCCAGCGGTGGCGACCTCGACTTACGAACAGTAAGTTATGGGTTCGAACCCAGGCAGGCGCATTACTTTGTGTAATTTATTTCATTACCACTGCTCTCAAAAACGGTGAAGGAAAACATCGTGAGGAAACCAGCATGTCCTAGAACCAAAAATTCGAAGACATGTGACATCTACCAATCCGCACTGGGCTCGCGTGGTGGATTATAGCCCATTCCCAGCATTGGGATCATTATAGGCTAATGATGATGATTATGAATTATATTTGTAAAGATATTATTTTGGGGTAACAAAGGCAAATTTATTGTTTGGGGTTAGACCTTACAAGAAAACAATTAAATAATTAATATTTGTTTATACAAATATTTTACACATTAGCTATTTCTAACAACGTCTAGCTTCAAGCATAATGTGCTTTAAAGTATAAACGTACAGTATGACATCAAAATGCTTCAACTGCGCCCCAAAAGGGTTGAAATTCAAGTCAACAAAGAGAACAGAGACGTCCGTTCGTTCCTCGGACCCACACTGTTTGCAATTAGACGCTCCGATAGCACACATTTAACATTTGTGATGTCGCTCGTACTTCCCGAATTCTAGGATTTATACCTACCACGTTTAGGTCTAGATAGACTGGAATTTATCGACGTAAACCAGTTGGAGCAAAAGTTGGTGAAATGTTGGGAATCTGTTATTTTCGGTGGGTAACTTTAATCGCATTTTTAGTTAAGAATTTTTGTGGTGGAGGCCAATTGCCTTTAATTGGCCTCCACCACAAAAATCTTTTTGGTTTTCATCCATTAAATAATAATTGCGGAATGAAAACCACCCTTTCATAGGGTTGGGGCTAAATAAGCAGTAAAGATGAAAGTGTCAAAGTTGTATTGGATGGATATAAGCTACTGAAAAGCTTTTTATCTGTTAAAAACCGATGTACACTTCAGCCAACTCATCTGTGCAGGCGGGATAACACAGGACTAAAATAAATGTACCAGGTTTGACATATCGATGATTTTTTAGGGTTCCGTACCTCAAAAGGTAAAAAGGAACCCTTATAACATCACTCTCTTGTCCGTCTGTCCGTGTGACACCACCGATTTTCTCAGGAACGGCTGGACCTAGCAAGTTGAAATTTATACCAGATATACTGAGGTCTATCGTCGAAAACCTATATGTTTAGTTGTGTTGATTATGTCAACTTCTACATGTTTGTATGTCTTTATTGAGTTTGTTAAAGTCAGTAAGGTGTTCAGATGGCAATCTGTTTTGATCAGGCCCAGAGTTTGGCTCTATCAGTTCCGTTCATCAATTCCCGTAATAAGCAGGTATCAGGGCTCATAGGATATGGTTTCAGGTGTCCCATCGTTTGTCATCTAATAATTGCTGAGGAAATGTTGTCGAGGTGTCGCATTCGGGTTCAAAACTTTCTTGAGTGTATATCTAGCCCACCGTGGCAGGTGAATTTGGCAAACATAACTGGCAATACGTCAGTGTACAGTACTATTGCACATTATACACTCAGATTTCACGCTTAGCAGAAGCACTTATTTACGACCACTAGGCAGCCATGTTTGTTACCATTATACATAACATCACGCTTGTAATCCTGGAACGGTTAGGCAGAGGTGAACCTAATAGTACAACCACATTTCGCCAGCTATTTTAAAGTCCTATGTACCTTATAGGCGGTGAGCCATCCACTGGCATAGATACAGGGTTCATAGCTGCTACCGAGAAATTCTTTTTGAAAAAAAAAAACCCTGAAAACTTTACCCGACCCGGGAATCAATCCCAGGCAAGCAGTCGCGTTTGCGACTACAAGACCAACGACCATTATTATTGAGTGTTTAAAATCTTTATCAAGTACCAACTTCCTTCTTAAAATTCATGCCGACAGGATAGCAAAAGAACAGACCAGCTCTGTCGCTTACAACTCAAACTAAGGCGACTTCACACGAAGCACAAACAGTAAAACACACAAGGAAATAGCGTTTAAGTCGCTAATTCCCTGGCCAAACACGATGTTGTGCCGACCTGTTAGCAGACGCTAATAGTTCCGTTCATTCACTCCTTGAGTACGTTACATAGTGAATGATTCATTGTACGAGTACTACGGAAGAAGATTTATCTGTTTTTAAGATATCGATGAGTGAATGATTGCTTTGATTGGTGATTTCATTTGTCGTTAATGTTGACTTTTGAACTTGAACTGCAGTTTGAGAATGATTGTGTGAGTGAATAAGAAGTTTAAAGTGCACTCACTGTGTTTATATCACAAAAATTTGGACGCATTTTTATATTTTTTTTATTTAGCAAGTAGAGTGTGGCCGGCTTTCGGCTTCCAGGAATTACAGTGGCAACCACCAGAAAAGCGCCAATACAATGAAGCTCTACGAAGTCCAATAGAAACAATTTAACTGTCTTGGATTCCGCAAAGAAATTAATCAAAAAAGAATAGCGGAGGAGTAGGAAAAAAATTGGAGGCATAATATACGTACGGCTGAACTAGATATTTGGTATACACGCTAAATATTGACAATCCTAGTACACTGACAATATTGTTTGTAATTTTTATTTTTGCCTTAAGAGTGACTCTTAGTGATAAAATCTTTATAAAATAAAATTTGGAAAAGTATGCGCTTCGGTATTGGATTGTGAATATTTCCGCATGTATACCAAATAGTTTGTTCGACCGTACCTAATTGTTATCGACTACTGTTTTGACGTATGATTTTTACGAAGAACTCATTGAGAGTAACTTCTGAAACACACCCGAAATAAGCATACAGAAACATGATTCAAAACAATGTGAAAAATTTCTAGTATAACTGGTGTTTCATGAAGATTTGAGCTGAATTAGCTTTTTTGTTCGGAGCGCCCAATACACATAAACAGTAAACGCGTATAACGGGACCCTAATTGGAAAGGATTTTCGAGTATTTACAGATCAATTGATTCCGCAGAAACTATTTCGGACGAAGGAAGCATACTGTTTGGGACGAACCAGGATTTTGATATGTGGAACAAAACTTAGTGGGCCGAACGAAGAATAAATCAAACTATTTAGCCCTTTAAATGGAAAACTACTGGAACAAAACAATTGAGGCCAGAGATAGGACCAAGTGTACACTTCTGCCCAAATTAACTTCCAAAGGATTCGAAGGACCTCAAAGTAAACTAAATGAACCCTCAGAAAGTCTAATGAGAATCGTCCCTCTATAGATATAGTTCTGAAAAGGATTCCTTTTTAATCAATTAAGTGGAAAAATCCTTAACACATGACGTCCGCACTCTAAAACCCTAAAGCGATTGGCGTGAGTGGCCAATCCCGGAAAATAGTTTTTGGTACAAGTTTTAAGAGAGAGAGAGAATTGTTAGTGCATTTAATTTTTTTTTTTCGTCTGAAGTATTTTTTAGATCAGAGTAGAGGAAGACCATAGAAACGATGGATGGACTGTGTGAAGGATGATTTGGCACGAAAGGAGATGAGATGACGAGTAATAGAAGTATGGAAGAAGAAGACATGCTGCGCCGACCACAAATTAATTGGAACAGGGGCAAGAGAATGATGATGATATTTTTGAAGTTATACTTTTTTTGGCGCGTTATGGAAACATGATGAGAGTACATTTTTACGATGCGCGCGCACACCGTCACGAAAAACCGACACCCTAAAGTTAGCTGGTCCACATACACCCTGAAGTTAGCTAGTCAACATTTTAATTTTATACGCCAAAGAAGTATAACTTCTTACGTGCCTAATAACTTACACACACTTTTTTTAGATCAGGTGGCTAGTAAATGGCCACACCGATAGCAGCATCAATGATGTTCAGTAGCTCATAGAATGTGCAGTTGTATGGACACTTAGAATAATGTAGAACGTGGGTAATGTTCTGGACAGCACCGTACTTGCAGTGGCTTACTTAAAAGACGATTCCACTTATTTAGAAAAAAAAAATACATCATTTGGTCAATTGTTTCAAAACTTAAAAGTGTTATCGTATCGAATATACCCCCAAAAAAAATAGAAAAATCCTGATTCTAAACTCGTCTCATTGTCAGTTGATCTTCCCATCGTCCATTTTTAAGAATGTCATTTCGGTCAACTCACAGGAGTTAGCCGATAAAATGACTTATAAACTTCCCTTTTAATTAAACGACTAGACTTATTCGATTTCAAACGCAATCAGACTTTATCCACCGCACGGATGTGACTCAGGCAGTTTCTTGCGGTTTTTATTTTATTTCAAAACTAGTTTTAGCCCTCGGCTTCACTCGCGTTAATTTAGAATTCGACAATCAGTTCGGGTTGTACGTATACTATGCTTATAATTCAATCTGATTGATGACATGATTTGAAAGACACAGGGCGCCATCTATTATCAAAAGACCGTTATTGTTGTTTTCCTCAAGAACAGTAGTTTTTTTCGGGATTAAAGGTACCCTGAGTCCGTTTCTTTTCACTTGACAACGTTTACGCAAAACTTCAAGATGATCGATTCAAACTAAAAACAACTTACTTTCGCATTTATATTAATATAGATAGGATTATCTTTTTATATCTTCGCTACCACGTGCCTTTTCATGTTCGGATATTTTTCAATATAAATATAAATTTCCATTTTGTTTTGTTTTAATTTTTGAAAAAACCAGACTTCTCTACCATGCACAGGTTGTTGGCGGGAACAGAAAGATATTCTAAATACGATAAGTGCTAATAACGAAATTAGTAATTTGTGATTTAAACGGGCCTTAATATCCGAAGTTATGAACAAAGGCTAAAATATAAGTAAGTATTGAGTGAAAAACGAATAAAATTGATTTAAAAAACTTTACGTACGTAAACTCGAATTTACATTACTTTTACTCCGTGGGTTCACGTTAATAGGTCCACTAATGTCACTCAAACAGTTCCAAGTGATTTTTATTTGTTTTATTTCAATGTAAATCTACTCTAAAATTTTTCTTCTTTATTTGTTTGTTTTTCTACATATAAAAAAAAACATGTGTGCAATTCACACGTGGCAAAAGTGAAACATTCAAAAATGTTGGTTTCAAGATAAACACTGTATATTGCTTCTTATCTCAAGTATTTAAAATATTAACCATTTTGAAAAACAAAAACATACCAACACAAACCATCAGCGGTTTTTCAACCAGAGTGTGACTTGCTTTATCCCGCTATCGTTTACTCCTTAGACCCTCCTTATAGGTAAGAGAGGAACACTCGGACCTACAAGATTGCTTTTCGAGTGCCATTACAGAGCTCCCCCAAATGTGAGCCTTTTATTAAATGGTGTTTTATTTTACATCTATTCGTGTGTGAGACGCCTTATCGATTTGGTAGAAGATTCTGTATGTCGTTTTCGAGTAGTGTTAATGGTGCTGATACGTTGAAGTGTTATAGTAGGTGATCAGGAGTTTAATGGAGGGTTTGGGTTGAGGGGCGTGAAGGGGTGAGATGAAAATGCTCGGTGTTAATGTATTCCGTTTTTAAAATAGATACACTGACGGTACAAGTTTTAGTGACAATATTTTTAGTGTACTTCAATAGATTAATGATCCATGCTGCATCCGGTTAGACTGGAAGCCCACCCCAACATAGTTGGAAAAAGGCTAGGCTGATGATGATGAGTGGCTAACATTACCGATTTCAACTAGGTAAGTGCTGGCAGGCCTAGCCGATCTGTGGTTTTACAGGACATTGAAGTTTTATTTCATGCCATTTCAACTCATTAAACCAGAAATGACCGTGAATGTTTCACTTAAGAACAGTTTTTTTAGTAATGACGGCTTCTGCTTAGCCGGTCAGGGTAAGAACAGTCCTTTAGCTATTTTCAATTAACTACCCCAACTGCTCACTCACAGCTTCATTCAACAGACCCTCCATTCCTACAATGCCCATAACATTGCTTACACGAACATCGAACCCCAGTCCCGATCATCAAAATGCAATTACCAAACCAATAACAAAATACCAATAACGAAAATACTATTCCTCCTTTATCTCAGATTCAATATCGCCGGCAACTTCTCACAAAACAGATTATATTTAACTCAAGTCCTTATTCGAGAGAGGATAGCACTCAAAGTTAATTTATCCTGTGATGAATTTGAGCCCTTTACTTGACAAAACACTTCGGTAATAGTGTCGTCTCGACATCTCTGAGATCTGATTTCTCGGGTTTTATGAAGGATACTAGATTTTCCCCGGGTCTTTGCCTGCGAGGTGATTGTGTAATGCAATTTTGACTAATTTGTTAAAGAATTTCAATAATGTTGTTGGTGAGCAAATGGACTGTAGGTATTTTGAGTGAATTGGAGGATGATGGAAACACTGTAAGAATTAGTAATTGCTATTTAATTAGATAATAATGGGACAAACTATGTACAAGGCAATAGCGATCACTGACACTTGACAACTAACATAAGAAACATTTCTTCTGTTCCAAGAGCATGAATAGTCATTATAAAAATATTTGTTCTTAAAAAAGGTGGCATCCCAGCCAGTCAACAAATGCCTTTTAATTTTATTTAATCCATGGTCTTTGTAATCTTAGTTTTTGATTTTCAGCAAACATTGCTATTGTTTGACATAATAAAATGGCGTAGGCCGTAGGCTTTATAATCTATCTTTGGAGCAGAGCTTTAGCATACACGTTCCTGAAACTTCACCTAATTGAAACCCAAGTAAGTTATCAATCATAATTTACACGAAGTGCCTAAATAATTAGCTAAATTAAATTAGCTCGCACTTCGCATGTAGGTGTCAAGGAAACTTAATCTGAGGAGTAAACTACATGATAGCATACAGGGTGCTTCACATTACATTCGGGTCGGCATGACTCTACACAGACAGCGGACAATTCAAATATACCAAGGGGTGTGTCGTGTTACCCAATAAATGCCCTGCGGAGGTGATAGGTATTCGCTCCCTGTAAAATTCTGATATTTAGCTTCATCCGGTTACACTATAAACCGACCCTAACATAATTGAGCGAAAGCTAGGCAGATGATGTAGATATACGTTCGAGAAAAGCCGTTTGAATTGTGCTGTACCGAGTCGAACATGATTCAGCGATGGTATAGTGGCGTTCGTCAGTTTGGGAGTGAGTATGGAGCTTTAAACTACGCTAGTACGCCTCCTATCCTGCCCTCTTAGCCCCAAACATGTAGCTCAAGTGACCTTTGCAGTGCCAACGATGACATCGTGGAAGTGATGAAGTTTTGGAGTGAGAAAATATAATAAACTAACGTGCCAGCGACACATAGAAGAATTTAGTGTAGTCGCTTCGGGTCAGCTTTCTTATTCAACTAATACTACCAAATTGATTGCCGAACAGAACGTGATTTAGCGATGGTAAGCGCCGAAAGAAGTTTGCCGATTGGCCGAAACCAAATGTACCGACCCGAATCAGTAAGAAGCCCCCCCTTAGAGATGTTATTATGACTACAAACCACAAACTAAACTAGTAAGTAATAGATTTCTAGATTGTAATAGCATGTATGTGTGGTTGTTTGACTATCCCTACGGAATTATAATAAGTTAACCCATTTCTCATTTGCGTTTCCGGTCAGTATAATGTTAACAACGTCTCGGGACTTGCGTTTAAACTATTTCAATAGAACATAACAACACGGCAATTATCTCTGAAGAGTAAGGCAGAGCTGTACCAATAGTACACCAACTTTCGCCAGTAATATAATGGCGAGCCTATTGCTAACCGGGCACAAATCCAGACGCTACAGAGAAATTATTTATGGAAAAACCCTGATAACACTACCCGACCCGGTATTCGAACCCAAGACAACATGCTCAACAGCAGTGCTTTGCGACCACTACGCCAACTAGGCAGATGTATGATTAAAAACCAATATAATCATTTTTCGGGTAATCAGTGGTCGAAAGCCTTACCCGGTTACTGCTTTGAAAAGTTCCATAAAAGTACTTCTTGCAAAATGTGAAAGTTAATCGATTTTAAACATATTAAACGTCGGAAAAGGACAGAAAATTAAACAAATACAGAGTATCAAGTCTACTTCAAAGTTGTTAAATTATAAAAGTCGGAGAAAACGAGTACTTTCGCTTCAATGCTTCATAGGAATTGAAAACAACGTGTCAATAGGTATTTGGGTAATCTTCCGTTTTATATTTTGTTTGGTGTTGCAAATTGAGCGGTATTTTTTTTATAAAAGCTCCAATCGTTTATGAATAGAGTAGAACTTTTAACATTTACTGTACTTTCTTAAACTGTCCAACTGCTGGGAAATCTTCTTCAATCAGCCCCTCATTACTGAGGATCGTGGTCACTGAACCCCTTTAAACGGACAATCTGCCTCCATCCACTCCGGTCGAAAGTAGCCATCACCACCTGCTGAAATTCGCTTCGAGACATAGCCTCTTTTACTTGGTCGGACCATCGCGTTGGCGACCGGTCTCGTACTCTCTTGCCTTCGGTATTGCCAACATTGACCAGCTTTTCAAGGCTGCTATCTTCCCTTCGCACTGCTGGGCAAAAGACAGTGGAAATTAGGGCAGGTAACTTTTCATCACATTTTTTCAGTCTTTTCCAATCTTTTCCAGTCCACAGCCCTAGCGGTTTCTGTACCGCCTACCACATAATAAAGGGTGTTAACAGACTCTTAACGAAGCCCAAAGGCACTTGTTTTCCCCGTCATTGCGATCATTTTTTTGTTCTAGACCATACCTGGGAACCTTCTAGTTACGGAGATTGGGGGTCAAAGTTCCAACTTTTTCACAACTTTTTTTTTAAGTACTTGTTTTTAATCTAAGATTTTTACTTTAAACACCTCCAACATCTTATGATTAAATCCATCCATCAGCACAATGTGTTGAGTGCGTTACATTGAGTCTTACTGTAAAAGGTGATTTTTCAGCCCAAAAAAAAAAGTCGTTGCCCAGCACTAATTTTTGCGTGAAGTTACTTTGTTTGATGTACATAATGCTAGGTTGACGGCTTCGTAAAGAGTCTGTTTACACCCTGTATTCACAACTACATAACATAACATCACGCCTGTAATCCCCGTAGGGTTAAGCAGAGGTGTACTTAATAGTACACCCACATTTCGCCAGTTATGTTTAAGTCGAATGTATTAGTGCGAGCCTATTGCGAGCAACCGGGCACAAATCCAAACTTCGTGGCTGCTACTGAGAAATTCCTGATGGAAAAACCCAATAGCACTTTGCCCGACCTGGGAATCGAACCCAGGGCCTCATGCTTAGCAGTCGCGCTTGCGAGCACTCGATCAATGAGGCAGTCTATTCACAACTACGATCTTTAGAAAGCATTCTATCCGGTTTAGATCTGTCACGAGCTAAGATAAAAAATTGCACTTAATTTTTAAAAACTCATTATGTACTACTTTTAAAACTAATTTTACAAAACGAATTCGTCCCATATATAAAATTTCTAAACACCTGCACTTCTGAGGACCTCAAAATCCCATTCATTGCTGCGATTGGTATGGCCACCTAGCCCCTCCATATTTTTCAGGTTTTACTAATTTATTAGGGCCTAACTGACCTGCGACTCAACAAGACGAGGAAGTAGAAAATCCATTGAAACCCGAGTGCAGTACGTGAGGTCGACAAACGGACGTGGGATTAACGCTTGTGCGACAAAACTATACTGCGACTCACCATAGTACGAATGTACGCGAGTACGACAAACTGAAGCTCGACATCGCGCTAATGCGACAAACTGAAACTCGACTACACACTAGTGCGACAAACTGAAGCTCGACTACACACTAGTGCGACAAACTGATGCTCGACATCGCGTTACTGCGACAAACTGAAGCTCGACATCGCGCTAGTGCTACAAACTGAAGCTCGACTACACACAAGTGCGAAAAACTGAAGCTAGACTACATACTAGTGCGACAAACCGAAGCTCGATATCACGTCAGTGCCATAAACTGAAGCTCGACAGCGCGCTTGTGCGACAAACTGAAGGAAGCTCGACATCACGCCAGTGCGACATTAGCAAACAATCTGTACCTCAAATAAAGTTACTGCGAAACACTGGGCTGCAAACCTAATAAATAACTGAAATGATTTTCAATTAATGTGTATATTCATATGCAACCGTAGGTTCCAATTAGGTATCAAAAGCTTACTAAAATGCGATCGAATTCATTTGATCTTGAACGCTCCCCGTTTTCTCACGTTTTGTATGCAGAGTTTTTTCCCAAACGGTTCTCGAACGGAATGTAATTAGTAATATGGATAGGGAGGTAAAATAAGCTGGGATGTCTGAGCTAGAAGATAAGTAGGAATAGTTATTAGCAATTTACGAGTAGAGGGAAAATTAAATTAGATTCCTGAAAGGTAATAAATCGTTTGGAATGCAGAAGAATAAAAATGCTGTTTTTCAAGAGATTTTTTATAGTCAAGTTATAAACAGAGTACCAACCGTGTCTTACGTATAGCAGTTAGTGGATTTGAATCTAAGCAGGCAGGTTACTGCTAGGTGAGATTTATTTCATTTCGTCACCACTGCTTTCAAAATGGTACAGACAATAATTATTGTGAGGAAATCGGCATGTGATTACATAACATAACGTCACGCTTGTAATCAATGAAATTTTAGGCAGAGGTGTACCTAATAATAGTACACATTTTGCCAGTTACGTTTAAGTCCCAATTAATAGAGGGCGTAAACAAACAAATCTAAACTCCGTGACTGCAACTGAGAAATTCCCGATGGAAAAACTCAATAACATTTAGCCGACCTAGGAATTATCTTTCAGATACCTATGGATTTCCACCAACGCGCGGTGGGCACGCGTCGTGGATTTCGGCCCATTCTATACAGACAAGAAACCTGCATCCTGGCAGTGAAAACATTATAGAGTTTTTAAGTTATGTTTGCATCGTAAGACTAATTCTTATGGTGCAGACATAGCTTAAAAACCTATTAGATTCGATAACACACTTAACAATCAAATCAATACTATCAAATATCTAACGACACATGAAATTGGAACAATCTGCGATAGCATAACAACCCAAAATCACTCAGAGGCACATACATACATTCTAAAATCCCTGCTCCCTATTACCAAATCCATTTAGCCGAAATACCGACGCACTTAACACATTAAACAGGCGAATTCGCCGAAGCCTTTGGCTCTTGGCACGAGGGCTTGACATCAAAAGGGAATAATTGGAGCCGAACTTCGATAAACCTGAGGATGCTTAACCGTCGTTTGAAGGGATAATTCTTTATGCGATGGAAGTAATGGATTGCCTCTTAGTTCGAAAATAAACAGGAGCATGGCATGTTGAATTTTTGCTGACTACCTCTGTGTAAATGAGTTTTAAGCTTCTATTAACATAGTGAAGGAAAACATTGTGCAGAAACCGGTACTTCTTAGAGCGAAAAATTCGAAGATGAGTCTAAACTCAAGATTTGCGATAAAGCGTAGTATTTTAAACATCAAAGTCACCGATCCAATGCGCAACACCACAAGTCGCTTCAAGACAGGCATCACCTATGTTTGCGATAAGTCAGTGACGTTAAAATGGGACTGGGCGGGTCACTTTTCCAGGATGAGTCAGGACAGATAGGCCAGAATCTTTACACAGTGGGTGCCGAAGCGGGCCTAAGAAACGTTGGCGTGATGAGTTTGACTCGTTTCCGTTTCAAAACACCGAGAAAGTTGGAAAAATGGAGAGGCCTTTGCCTAGTAGTGGGACCACGTGGTGGATTACAGTCCATTCACTCTCACAGAGGCTAATTATGTTTATGAACTTTAAAGGCTAATTATGTTTATGATAAGCCTCCACGCAGATGATTTTTTATCTATATTGGAGAGCTTGTAACTTTTCACAGGCGGGCTGAGGATATTGACTTCCGTAAAATACTTTTGGCATGAAAGATTGAATCATCTATTTCAAGTTCAATCTTGTAACAATAACAAGAAACTGGTCTAAAATTCAAAATTGGATCATTGAGTACCGAAACAAAAACCCTCATCTGCCAAACCTGCTATTCCTCGAACAAGTTCCCCTATTATCATTTCATCAATACTGGTAAATGCTTCAATCGAATTGTAATGAAATATCATTCCCATTTCAGCACTCACCAACGTATTTGAGCTACAATCTGAATCTAAAACAATCAGCGAACGATCAAAAGGCTGCATATTAATATTTACAGTGTTCTGTTATTCCTTTGAACGGTAATGTTCGTTTTCAATTAATTCCCGGGTAGTACTGTCTGTTACCGGGACCCGGGATCAGGATTTTGGGATGATGTAGGCACTTCTATATTCATTTTTGTATTCCCTTTGTAAGGTTCAGCTTCGCTTTATAGAATGTCAATTGTTTATACTGTGCAGGTCAAAGTGCATGGTTAAATAATAACTAGTAAATCTTCTTTTGTTTCGTCTTATGTTTGTTTTTCGTTAGTAGTATTGTGTTTGTTTACATAAGTCTCATTAGCAGGCTTACGATTTATCTTTTCGTCTGCGAATCTTCTTAAAATTAGCCTAGTTTTATCTGTAATAGAATAATTGCATAGTATAAATCAACATTCTCGTCTTAGACGATCACTATCAACTCACAGACGATCTTCAAATTCATTAATAACAGCCGTTGAATTTGGTAGTTCCAATTTGAAAGGAATCAATTTAAGACATACTTATGTTTTTAGTTAAATTATTTAAAAGATAATTTCTAACTTCTTCTTTTACAAGGCCATCTTAGCTCCTTCATCAAAAATACTAGGTCTTCTCGTCAGATCATAACAAACACTTGTATCAAACACATTTTTTTCTTGTTACCCACCAACACCAAGTTCCCTCGAAGTATATTTTTCTATACAAACAAGTTTTTCTCCAATTCTTTCACATATTCACAATACAAACACAGCGACCTATCCAACTTTCTCATGGATTATGGAAATATCTGTCTGTTGTTTTGGCAACGCAATGTTTGACTGAATACAATTCCTATGCATGCCACGTACATTCTCACATGCTTCTTTATGCAGCTGTGTTACGAAAAGTATTGTTTTGACTGTAGGAATATCTAAAAATTGTTTTGGACTACGAATCTTGGTATCATCTTTGAATTGTTGTGGTGTTACGAATTTAGAATTTTATGGAGACCACAATGCTTTATCTGAGTTAAGACGTTTTAAATCAATAAGAATTGATTCTTGTCTCCGTGCCTAAAATAACACAATCCTCATTTATTTGCAACAAACTCAATTCCTCCATAATTCGTTTCTTTACATATTTTGAAAGTCAATTCCTGTGTACTTGTTCCTCTGATCAATTGAAAGGGTCAATTTAATAAAATACAAAAATTGGAAATAGCTACGAAACGTCACAATGCGAAGATCCAAAGGAACTGAAACAAACATTCATTCTCGAAGAGGAAATTTGATTGGGACTTGAATTTTATTAGGCAATTCAAATTCATAAAAAGTGTTTCAAAAAGAGCCTTTTTTCAATTTGTAAATGGGGACCCTTCGTTTCAATAATCTTTTGTTTCTGACGAATATTTTTGGGAGGAATCCGTCAGTGTGATTAATATCTTTAATTTTGGAATACGGGTGTACTGAACTGATGTTGTAAATTCAATTTCTAACGTAGGAAATATATTATGGGGTTCCAATTAATCTTTGAAGGGCGCAAGTTGGTCAAGACTACTAAACAATATTAATTTTAGAAGTATAAGTTCGGTTTTAGCTAGAAGCGCCAAAATAACAACAATTATTATACTTCTAGTTCTAAAAATACTCTAAACATAGGTTTCCATCCCAAACAGAAGTGTTGTTTCAAAAGACTTCTCAAACGAAAAGAGTTTTGAACAAAGGAAGCAAAATCCGAAATTTTCGGAAAATATACCTCGATTTAATCTCCATCCATTGTTGTGGATCCTCGTTAAGATTCGAGTCGGTTGGACAGAAGTAATTCACAACGTTCATTACAGTAACGAACGTTCTGTCACGGAAGAGATAGACACAGAAGGCCAGGTTCATACAACGCGTAACAACGAACCCATCACGTGTTGAAGGCCAGTATAGAGTGTTATTGCAGTATTTTATCCTGTGCCAATAAATGGTGTATTGCATGGTCGCCTACAGGGTCCAACTCTTTCAGCATAATTTAATTTAGCAGCTACTACAAGCAGCTAAAACGGGAAACTCAGCAATGCATTACGTAAAGATTAAAAGAATTTCAACTAAATAACATGATTTCAGAATAAATAGTACTTACTATTGAAAACGAATGACAATGTTTGAGATTGTTTTAACAAAGACAACTTGTACTTTACATGCATAAAAAATAATTCGCAAACACAGCATACAGCGAGTGCAAGCTAACTCGCCATTGTCATTTGTTTGAGCTTTGTGATCACCGTACGTACTCGTCTATATGTATTGTGGCCTTCTGTGACTATCTATTCTGTGTCTTTATGTACATTTTATCACTGAATTGAAATTATTCAGTCGTGTTACAGTGGTATCTCTGTTAGTTTGAGATATTTAAATGAAAGCTTTTGCGCGTTGAAAGCGTTGTTACGAATGAAATGTTTAACAGTTGAGAGAGTTATACATACAAATTGGAATATGGAATATTCAAAAGCAAAAAGTGCCCGTGACTTTTCCAACATAATTTTGTCTGAAATAAGTTTTGACTCAAATCTATTTACATAAGTAGTAGAAGTATCACTAATAGTACACCCACATTTCGCCGGTTATGTTTAAGTCCTATGTAATAGGGGCGAGCCTATTGCCATCAACTGGGCACGAAATAAGGCTCCGTGGCTGCTACTGAGAAATTCCTGATGAAAAATAGGGTATTTTTCTATAATTTCTGCCTACCCATAGCATGAGGAAAAAGGTTTGAACCAAAGCTCGACATTAGTGGTGTCATTGAAGAAAACTGCGTATTAAAACCAAAATACTGTATCACCTTTTACAAAACTGTCACATTTCCATATTTTAAAACGTCTGTAATTTTTTTTACCTGCACATCAGGAATTTGGGTTTTACCTTAAGACTTACATATACTCCTAACCTCGTATTCCAAATGCTAATTCCCTCCTCTGTCTACCTCACAACTACCTCTAAATTGAAATAATTCCTTGGTATTCGTGGAATTACTAATATTCAAGTTACTGGCCATTATTGGATCAAGCGAAACGTTAGTTGTATTAAATCTCTGGCAAACGGTTCGTTAGCTCTTCTATGTTAGCTTGCAGAGGTTCTCTTGGGTCCGTTTAATGTTTTGTATGATTTTATACTTTAATGGATTTGGGGTTAGTTTAGTTTTGTTTTAATTTGTATAAGTCCCTTTTTGTAGGTGTAATGGACATTGTAGTTGTCAAAGTATGAATTATCAGTATCATTTTCTTGCTTTTATCTCAATTCATTTGGGGTCGGCGCAGGTCATTCTTCTTCCATACTTCTCTATTACTCATTATCTCATCCTTTCGTGCCATAACATCTTTTACACTTCACACGGACTTTCATCGTTTCTTTGGTCAAAATGTGCATATGTAGATAAATTGTGGCAGTTTGTAATGAATATTGGATTAGTTCTAATAAATTCACACCACCATCACCCTTTTACCACCGGATTAGCAGACGTACTGCGGCGTACCATCCACACTTGGTTGATATCCCGACTAGTCGTACTCAGCGCTTCTCCTCGTCCTTTACTCCTTTTTAAAATAACAGATACACCTCTACGCTGCGAAGGTCCCGGCTGTCATTTGTGGATCTTTGACAGTCGTTAGACAGAAACCCGAAAGATATTATTACCCAATAACTGAGTTGTGGAGAACAAACAGGCAGTCGCTTCATGAATATTGTTGAGAAAAGGCTATGCAGATGAACTCATACATCTATTTTCTTAAATTAATATTATATAGTTGTCGGATCCGGTCATTGATACGGACCTAAAATGAACCGCAAGCGCGCTTGTGATGACGTCAAGTCTACCAACACCACAGCGTTCTTCTACAGAGCCCTGATGTTTTCAGCTCGGGGCGAGAACGACAGTCAGTGTCTGATCGCGGCTGAGTTGAAACCTCTCGGAATTGTACCCGATTTACTGTGGCCCGTGTTATTATGTTAAGTTATAATCTCAAGTAATTCGTTAGTTTTGCTAGAAACAGTGTATCGCACCCAGTGTGTTTTCATAGCACGGGAACCATCTGCTGACTATATAGTACTCGATCCTAACGGAATAAATACTGACAACCCGACATACTCTTTATCGGATTCAAGTAAATTCAATTAACTTTTATTATTACATAACATTACATTATTACATAGACATAAATCTCTAATAGATATATTTACAGCTAAGTAAATGTTACCTACATACATTCTTGCCTACATAACCACATATTTAAGCCAGATGTTAAACTAAATTTAAAAAACATACGGAATTGAACGGTTATTCCGTGCGCGATCATGATAAGCTTTTGTTATCGTTCCTATCATGGGCACTACTGATAATGGGATTCCCCAACTCACTTTTTAATCTCTTGCATTTTAATTAGCATGGATTAGAGAATGCTTTCATTAGTAAAACTTGAGCTTGTGCTTTAGTTATCAAAACGTTTTACGCAGGTTCGCCAATAATAATTTAAGAAGCCTATTTATTCCTTGCTTGTATTACAATATTAACTTAATTCCTAGTAAATAGTTCTAGTAAAAGAATGTGTTAGTGGTTCGCCAATATCCTTTTAAAATAACAACAAACTAACTGACTTCGCTGTTATTTGGATTCTTCTCATCATCATCATCATTACAGCCCGTTGCTGTCCACTTCTGAACATAGACCTCCCCAGTCGATTTCCAACGTGTCCGGTCCGATGCCACCTACGCCCAGCGACTCTTTGCAGTTTTAACAAGGTCGTCGGTCCATCTGGCAGGTGGCCGTCACCACTCCACTCCAGTATCGGTTTGCCCCATCGGCCGTCCGATCTTCCCGCTATGTAGCCTGCCCATTGCCACTTCAGATTGCTTATTCGCTGGGCTATGTCGAAGACCTTGGTTCGTCTACGCATTTCCTCATTTCTGATTCTATCACGTAGTTTCAGCTCACAAAACAATTTTCATATTTAAATGCTCATTCCCAAAAAAAGGCAGGTGACTAAAAGACTGATGGATGGAGAGGGAGAGGGAGGCCATAGAAAATATGGATGGATTGTGTGAGGAATTATATGAAAGAGAAAGGAGTAAGTGATGCCGAGACGTCTGACAATGGAGAATGGAAGAAGAAAACGTGATGCGCTGACGCCAAATAGAAAGGGAAACGTGCAGTAAGATGATTCTCAAAATAAGTAAATCTTAAAATACCCGCGTCCGTTCCAAACTCCATTCTTTATATTTCTAAACTAGATCAGATTTAGGTCGGGTGTACTGCTCTAAATCGCAATTTATAATTAATTCATGCCCTGCCGACCCCTGGGGCTCACGTCATTATGGTACCACCTCCCCTAGGGACGCTTGTTAGCTTCAATTTATATGAAGTGACCCAACAAATTCCACCAAAACGTATTTTCATTATGGTATTCTGAAACTGATATATTTACGACATTTTAGGTGGATGTGCTAAGGTATGATTATTTTCTGACATAATTATATGATACTAGCTAATGCCCGCTGCTTCGCTCGAAATTGCCCACAGGATCGTAGTTGAAAAATATCTTTTGTGCTATTCCAGACTATAAACTATATCTGAGCCATTTTTTTCTGGCGTGATTGAGTAACAAACATCCATACATTGAAAACTTTCGCATTTGTAATAGAAGTTAGAAATTAGATTCGTGTATTCGCGGTAAGATTATTTTTTTTTTACGTTTTTTGAAATTTGCAGGAAGGAACTATTTTGAAGATGATTGGCTAATTTATAACCGTCAAATATAGGGATTATAATTTATATTTTTACAAAAAACGTAAGAAACTTTAAATTTTGCAGGCCACGTTGAATTTGGCAATGACTTAGATGAGTCTGTTATTTTGGTTTAAATAAATACAATTTTGCCTTAAACCAATTTGCTTGATTCCAGAAGATTCCGTTAAGTATGTTGTGGTAATGAAAAATAAATACCATCAGATTATCCCGCTCAGAACTGAAATGAGGAAAATGGGGCAAGGTGACGATCGCGAATGACTATTTATTTTCGATTTCGAGGGATCTTGAATTCTAATGATGCTGGAAAAATGTCAAGTGCTCTCTATTTGATAACGGTTTTCAACTTAAGAATTTACTTACTTTAAATTTAATCTCTAAAAGCTACTGTTATTACTTCTTAACTGGAAAGCTGCGATTAACAGTTTGACCTACAGATTTAGATATACTTAAAGCTTGCTTAGCTTAGGCTAAGCAAGCTAATTTATTTAAAACGAAAACAATTCAAGAACTAAATTCTAGACATTTAAAGAACAAGGACGCAGTCTATTTTTTGTAGTAACTTGTTTCTATAGTAGGTAACTAATTCTATCTATCTACCTAATACTTTAAACGAGTTATTTTTGTATATATATATGTATACTAGCTGACCCGCGCAACTTCGTCTGCTTCAAATAATGCAATTAAATAATATTGCGACTATAAATTGAGATGTAAGCTATCCTATCTTTCAAGTTGGATCAAACTACACACGGTGTGCAAATTTGATTAAAATCGGTTAAGTAGTTTAGGAGTCCATCGCGGACAAACAACGTGAGAAGAAAGATATATAATCTGAATCTCGGAAACGGCTCCAACGATTTTCATGAAATTTTGTATTCCCGGTTTCGGGGACGATAAATCGATCTAGCAAGGTTTCATATTTGGAAAATCTAAAAAAAAAATCATTCGTCCAGGTACTAGTGCTTAGACTTCATAGTAGGTATTCAAAAATGGCGCTCTTTGTTTTCATACGGATCGTGTTACTTGCGTTATCTAGGTAAATCGGTCTCTATATTTGGGATTTGACCACACATGGCACCAATAGTTGAAGAAAAATACCTAAGTGTGAGGACACCTGGACCATTTTCTTTTAATATACGAAAAAGCAGCGAAATGGCAAGGTGGAGAATCTTCGTTGCACCTCTTTATGTGAAGAGAGAAGACACAATAACATGCTGATTATACATACTGCAACTAATTTATATTTATCTAGATATGATTTAGTTATATTTATTTTGCATGTTTTTATTAGAAATTTTAGCTTGTCCGTTGATGGAAAGAGATAGCGGTAATTTGATTAATATTGACATCTGTAGATGATTGACTGTTATTTTCCTATGTCCTACAAATAAAAATATTTGAATTTGGACTAAACATAATTTAATTTCCTGACAATTGTCTCATTTACTCAAATTTTACCAGCTTTTCGACTCACTCAAACGAAATACACACTCATTTATTTTGGAATGCAGCGCAGTGTTTCAAATAGTATTGCATGGACTGTTAATTTATCACCTAGTGTGTAGCGCTTGAATGCATCGCCTCTGAATGAATATGTCTCAATTTATTTCAGAACATATTTCATGTTGCCACATGACTACGTCACATTATGAGCGGAGAATAAACACAGATGGTGGAACAGCAATGCGTTGAAATGCAGTTAAGTCATCAGATGACAAGTTCTTGTGCTTGAAAACCGATGAAATTCAAGACGTAGTTTTATTTTAGAGACATCAACATCAATCCGCCCTTATGCCAAGTTATTTGGTCAGTGCAGCGAAAATCAATATCAAAAACTTACTCAAATGTCGGCAGCTAAATCAACTGTATTTTTACAGATTGATATGATCACGCCTGTAATCCCCGAAGGGTTAGGCAGAGGTACCTAATAGTACACCCACATATCGCTACTTATGTGGAGCAATTGCGCTTGCGACAGCTAGACTAACGAAGCAGTCAAGTAGTCATATTTGTATCAAAATTGATGAACGCCAACGCTAGATGTTAAGGGTGCCTAATCAGGGTCGGTGGCTTTTGCTTCTCTGATTGAGAACTTTTCACTTACAGAAACAAAACAAAGAGGAAAAATCCTATGAGGTTCTTTATACAGAAAAATAAAAACTTTGAAAAGAAAAATGAGCTTGTAAAAATGTTATTTTTAAGAGTGTACTCACATTAACAACTTACAAACCCAGGATAGAAGGTTCAAGATCAGGATATGTTTCAATTTTTTTTTTAATCCTTTTTCTATTACTCCAGGTTTCCATGCTTAGCTTTTCTTTTGTTTTTTTTTAAACTTTGCCCCACACTAGGAATTTCTCCTGTATCGTGGGTGCGTTGTAGTTGTCACAAACATTTAAACACACATACACAAACAGCCAGACCGGAACAACTATCTGTAGGCCATACAAATATTTGTTCAGTGCGAGGATCGAACCCGCGACACGCAGCGCAACAGTAAATCGCTCAGCGCACTGCGCCAACCGTGCCGTCCATTTTGTTTTATGGATAGAAACAAAAACAAACAGCACTAGGTTATCAACATAAAACTCTTTCAAAGAAAACTCCAAGAAAAATATTCAAGAAACATACATTTTCCATCTAAACACAAGTCCACTATTCCTAGAACGTACATATTGCGAAGGAAGGCTGTTTTACTTACATAATAGAACTTTCTAGATATATTACACTTAAGAATGGTAGGCGGAGTTGTACTTGGTATATAAATCTTGTTAAAGGTACTCTTTCTACCTTCTTGTACCTAATATGCTCAGCATTACACCATGCTAGTTATCCCGGACGGGTTAGGCAGAGGTGTTTCGGTAGAAGACCTACTTTCGGCCTCTTACTTACTACATACAGGGTGTAAACAGACTCTTCACGAAGCCGTCAACCAAGCATTATGTACATCAAACTAAGTAACTTTACGCAAAAATTTGTGCTGGGAAACGACTTTTTTTTGGGCTCAAAAAATACGTTTTACGGCAGGACTCAATGTAACGCACTCAAAACATTGTGCTGATGGATGTATTGAATAGTAAGGGGATCCTGCAGGTGTTTAAAGTAAAAATCTTACATTAACAACATGTATTTAAAAAAAAACTTGTGAAAAAGTTGGTACTTTGACCACCAATATCTCCGTAACTAGAAGGTTCCCAGGTATGGTCTTGAACAAAAAAAATTATTGCAATGACGTAGAGAACAAGTGCCTTTCGGCTTCGTTAAGAGTCTGTTTACACCCTTTATGTATTTGCGGTTTTCAGATTTTATCTTTACATGTGCTGTAAGACATTGCTTCTTGCCAAATTTCGTGATTCTAGGTCAACGGGAACTACCATATAGGTTTTCGATCCAAAACCTATAATTATGGTACTTCCGGTTGACCTAGAATTGACAATTTTGGTTAAAAGCAAGGTCTGACAAATTCCGAAATTCCGTAAAATAAAAAAAGGTGAAAATTAAGGAAAATTTTGGTACTTACAAGTTTTCGCGAAAATCTAAATCTGCTTATATCTTTTTATCGTATTGGCTCAAGACCTTGATTTTTATATACCTAATAGGGACTATAGACCTCAGTATTTGGTATAAATTTCAACGTTCTAGGTCCACCCATTCCTGAGAAAATCGGTGGTGCCACTTTTTTACCTTTTGAGGTACGGAATCCTAAAAACATTTATAACCTATCGTCAAAAAGTGAAAATATTACCTGCTCCACATGGCCTCATACTACCTCCATTTACCTTCCCTTGGAAAACAATCATAATAATATGATGTTATGTATCATCAAAAACACTCGACCGAAATTCAGTATTTCCGCTGCAACGGCGAAAATAAAAAGAGGGTAGAAAATTGAGGGCAGCACGACATTGTGCAATTTTCTATACATTGCAACCTTTGTGCTTACATCGTAATTTTGGCAGCACAAATGTCCGACACTACTTCAAATGTAAATTCGTATGAAATGATTGCTTAAACTATATTCATGCTTAAATTGTTGCTCTTACTGTACATATATTTCTCGTAATCGCTATGCTAATTTTATTTTAATAGGTGAAAAGTTTGCCTGCAGTGCATTTTACGATTTTTACTGCATAATGTGATATGATGCATTTGCTGTTTTTTTTTTCGTTTTTTTTTTTGAGAATGCACGTCATGTCTTTCCAATGTTAGGCTAATTCTGTTTAAGACACAGTAAACCTGGTCGAAATATAGTGCCCCAAAATGCCGATTGGCTCGCCACCTATTAAAAGGAAACGTAGGTGTCTAGGGACTAGTGAACGGATAATACAGTGCGTGTCAAATGAGAATGGGACTGACCTCGCGCTATGTTGTGGCGTCAATGACCTCTAATGTCACTTGAAAAGTATGGTTAGAAAAAAACGCGAGTTATTCAACTTCTTCGATTTGACAATTATGACGTCCACAACATGGCATTTACGATTTTTTTTTATTTGGTTTACGACGATAAGAGTGAACTCACGTGTATATTTTACAGCTGTTTGTTTCTTTTTTAGTATCTACTGCTCAGTTAACAGCCATTAAGAAAAATCCATCTTTTGAGTAAACTAAGCCGGGATAATTGACCATATCACACCGTTCTATAATACCATATCGTAACGCATTACTATTGTCGCTGTGAGCATCAGAAACCTGTTTCCTGCCTTTAACTGCGACAAATAAGACGGGATTACACTATAAAACGTACAAGAATACTGCGACTTCCGCTCACGGTCTTTGATCCGATCCGTCTCATATTAGGCTCACGCTATTGTATATTGGTAGTCATCATCATCTGCCTAGCCTTTTCCCCAACTATGTTGGGGTCGGCTTCCAGTCTAACCGGATGCAGCTGAAATACTAGTATTTTACATGGAGCGACTGCCTATCTGACCTCCACAACGCAGTTAATACTGGGTAATACGATACCTCTTGGTAAGACTGGTTGTCAGACTTTTTGGGCCAGTGACTACCTGTAACAACTGTCAAAGATGTACAAATGACAGCCGGGACCTACGGCTTAACGTGCTTTCCGAGGCACGGAGGAAACTCGGTATGTAATGGGTGGTCACACATCCACAGAACAGCCTAGGCAAGCACGGCTTAACCTAAAGATCGACCCGAGCGGCTGTTATTATTTTGCCACGAGCTCCTTGTATATTGTATATTGGTAGTAAGCTGATTTTATAATTTTTCATTTCAATGTGTATAGTTTCTTTAAGTATATCGGGCGCCCGGAAGAAATTTGTATTAGCATAGTATGTCATTTTAGGAAGTTGAGATGCTTATTTATAATATTTAATATATTTTTGTTTGTGTCTTAAGATTATAAAAGTATGTGTTGATTATACTATAAATTAAGCAGTGAATTAACAAAAAAAAATCTGCTTAACCTTACTGTATGTTAAAAAAAATATAAATACCTTATTTTTGTTATAGGAAAACGAAGTATCTACTTCAAAATTCACAACTCTTGACATAGCAACATCACTTATCCAACACAATAAAAAAAAAAAACAGATAACAGCAACATCAACACAGAAAAAAAAATTCAATGGCACTTTAAAAAACAACTGAAAAACATTCAAACAGCGTTCGATTATTCGAAAATCAAATACAGCGCGAAACAGTTCGTGCTAAGTCGCGAGTACTCGTATACTGACTCGCGATAACCGATTGCAAAGCCAGTGACGCGAACGTTCGCTTATCGATGATGCAATTTTATGATGTAGTTAAAATTGCATTTTAAATATTTTGTGGTATGCTCGTTTTCGATTATAATGGAATTTCAAGGCGGTAATTATATAAGTAAGTTTAAGAGTAACGTCATTGTTTCTTGGGGGTTGCGTCATTGATTTTCTTTATAGGTGTAGTATTTAAAGCCAAGGGTTCAGAAATTAATTCAGAAATAATTAAAAAAATATATCATGTAAAATAACAAGGTACTTTTAATCAAAGGCAGAAAAAAGACACAATAATACGCACTTCAGGTTTTTGGAAAATAAATCAAAACAAGAACTAGTAGTTTGAAAGAATTATCAACAACTAGTCACAACACTGGACTTGTGTTCAATTTTGAGGCTTTAATAATTTTGGTTCTAAAAACCCTATGTTAATGAGACTGGAACAGCTAAACATGAATATATCACTGCATGAAAGTATGCATTCTTTTTATGAGTTACTTTCCAAAATAACTTTGTTTTTGCGGTAATCAAATTCTTAGTAAAAATGTTTGTAGCTACAAGAAGTTGCATAGTTACAAAGTGGTGTAATAGGGCAGCATGTGTGAAATCGCGAGTCGTACGCACGTCTAGTTTTTGATAAAAGAGTACAGCAATAGTGACGTACTCTTATCGATATCGATTATGTAAGTATGTATTATTGTATCATAATATAATTTAGGTTATTTCTGTAGCGACTGTGACGTAAAAAAGCTACCATTTATCAATAATAAAATCGCCGAAACCTATCGTAAAAACAAAAATTATCATAATTATCATTTTAGATAGCAATTTGTTTTAATTATTTTTGTTCATCGATAAACAGAAAAAGATGAAATTAACCTAATTTCCCAAAAATATACTAGATCATTCAGAAACTACCGCTTCTAGTTCGTGCAAGAATGCCGATGACTTAATCAATAATTTAAAAGTTACAAAATTATTTTAAATTAATATTTATCCACGGTTGCATTCGTTTTACACAATATTGCACATTATTAAGCATGTATGTATGACGGTAATTAATAACATTAAATATTACATTATTTACAGATATATTTAAAGTATAAATTATTTTTTTTGGAGTCTACATTTGTGCCCGGTTGATGACAATAGGACCCCCCCCCCCCCCCGCCCCCTATCACATGGAACTTAAACATAACTAGTGGAATGTGGATGTGAAAAGTAGGTGCACCTCTGCCTAACCCTTCGGGGATTATATTCGTGATGTTATGTTTATGTTAAATTAATATGGCGATTCATTTTTTTGCAAATCTTCTCCCTGAAATAGTTTCTTTTGAAAAAATAACAAATTAGAAAAAAAACTTAACATTGACTTAATTAATCAATTACGCCAACGTATATTATATTATAAAATTAATGCAAATCAAATAAAAAAACATTTCCCCTATACTCTTAAATAACACATTAAATCAATATAAAATCAATATTAATTCAAAATTGTGTTTAAATACTACTTTTATTTATTCCCAACTACATTAGCAGTGAGTTATTGTTCAAGTTCAAGATTAACTATATACTAACACATCACACTGTCATAAATCAAAAGTCACTTTATGATAACAAGTCTACAAATAAAGAATAACAAAGTTCTTTGACTTCTTGTTTGCAAAACGAGGCTTTATTGTTTAACTGTTGAATAAAAACGGGCGCATCTGTGTAAAAATGTAGTAAAAATTGACCCTTATTAGTAGACATATCTATTAAGGAAACTTTTTGCCCCTGTCCTCAGATTATTCCCTTTTTATTACTTACAGCGGCAGATTTTCATTTAACAATAAAACATTGTTTTGTTACAAAAATAATATAAAAACAATACGATTCTTTACCCCTTTTTCATTAAAATTTGTGGATATCTTTAAATATTATCATCCCTAAGTTGTTGGGGATGATAATATTTAAAGATATCCACAAATTATAAGGAAACACAAAATATTCCAGTCAAGTAGCAAACAAACACTTTCGTGAAAACTTTAAAATGAGAGAGGCCTAATATCCAGCAGGATTGCGGTAGGCTAATTAATTTACAGATTATGTCAATCTATTACTCATTGAGCCAGGTTTAGTAGTCAGTTGCTACACCACTCAAAGAGTAGGGATGGCCTACATATCGAGTATTACTCACCGATAAAATAGAATAGACATCTTTCAATTAAGATTACGTTGACACCACGTGCGAAATCGATATCATTTATATCTCGGAGTCAACGGCCTGACAGCAAATTTATTCAATTTATAGACAATCTTATCTTGTCGTGTTTACTTTCGATAAATAATGATCGCGCTAAGTGGGTGATTGACCCATAACCGGCCCAGTTTATGATGATCCCTATGTTTGATACATATTGATTAAAAAAGAAGACTTTTGAGTCAGAAAAGCGAAAGATATTGAACAGCATTTTGATTTCATTGTTTCTCTATGGTTTTGACGGTAATTTGATCATCTTTTCTACATTTTTGTGTCATGAAAATCATTTTTATTTAAGAAAAAAATCTCATCAGTGTTTGGTTTAGTGATAATAATGATAATGATAAACTACGAACATCTGGTTGTAAGGTTAAAGAGGCCAGTCGTCTAACCATTCACGATAAGAAAGATCAGAGATTCACCATTTTGTGAATGATAGATAATTTAAATATGCACTTTAATTTCTAATAGCTGCAGAATTTAGATTGAAAATGTGACCAGCATTTGAGAAAAAAACCAAAAAAAAACAAACTATATTTTTTACATCGGTTAACACTACCACGGCTTATAAACGCTATTTTAAAACACTCGTTATTCTCCGTATTGTAATGTCACATCACTATTGCAGCACATTTATCGATGTAATACTCGTGCACAACACAATATATTTTAATATTCATAATGCATTTTATGTATATCGTTATCGTGCACATTGTTGTAGTGCAAAATGCTGTTACCACATCATAGTTTCAGTAGTTAAGTCATTAAATAAACGGAACTTTATAGATGTCATTTTGAGGTTGGCGGGAAGTTTTGGCCTGAAGTTTTCTGGGATATTTCTGCAGGTAGGGGTTTAGGGCTTGGGTCCGTAGGAGTTTTTAGAGTTCCACAGCGTGCTGTGAGAAATACGAACAGGCCCAAACTCAAAAGGCAATTATCTGTGTGTGTGTTTTTTATGTTTCAAAGATTTTTACTAACTAAGGCTTTTCTCCTGCAGACCTGTGCACGGTGAGTAATGGGCTAGCTCACCGTCCGTCCGTCTTTTGACGACAGGCCGTGTAGACGGCGCGTTCGTGTTCCACGCGCGCCTCAAAGAGATGTCAGACAGGCCCCTCCCTGTTTGCGACATTCTCTCGACATTCTCCTTCTGACACTCCCTTCCGCTCTGCCTGGAGCGGGAGAAGTCATTTGATGATTTCCCATCCGTAAAAAAAAAGGCTTTCCTCCTGTCTGACCTTGACCATCTTGGCATTATTTATTCTATCAATTTATTAAAAAAAAGTATTTTCTTGATATGAGACGTTTAAAAGTCATGATCTTCCTGCCCTTGTCCCATGTTACTTGGGATCGGCGCAATACGTTTATACTCCCATTCTCATCTGTCAACCGTTTGAAAGCAATGTGACGTAAAGCCACATCACATTTAATTTTCAGTGGAAACACTTTCGTATTTACCCGTACCAAGTTCTCAGAAAGCGTCCCACACGATCCACGCTCTAAAATTCTTTCAAACTATCACATTTCATAATGCACTTCGAAAGTAGAACATCGAGACATCGAAATAATATCGATACACTTACTCAACAATCGGGATCGAGTACTCGTTTCTTTCACAACTAGCTATGTCCACACAGTGTAGTAATATTTCTAACGTTACACGTACGATGTTTTCCCCAGGAGTGTACCAAATGTATTCTTAATGACGTAAAATGCACGCCAGTGTTCGCGAGTTCCTCAGGTATACGATACCAAAAAGTATTCCGTTTTTAAACTTTTTCGAATTTGCAATTGGAATCAGCAAAGAGGTTTTAAGTTTTTTAAAAGTTGAACGTAAAGATACTCTGTGAAAAATTTTAATAATGGATGTTCAGTACGCTCTCTTAAAACTAGTTTCTCATGGTGATCAGTGGTTTTTATTCTTAAATGTTAGTTTGAAGTTACGCTAGATAAACTACTGGGCATAATGCTGGCTTAACGAGCGGAATGGGGTATAAGCAAGCTATAAGTACTTAGTAAATATATCGGTGAGATTATAGCTACCGAATGCTGAATTATGCGCTTGGGCGCAAGTCACTGAGCTATTAGGCCGTACTGAATTATTTGGAATGCCTACCAGGGGGTTTAAGGATTTTGATAAGACGGATGGGTTGAAGTGTTTTTTGTTTGGTAATGCTGTCTACCGCCCAGGACAAGATCCTTGCAAGCATATTAGAAAGAGGGCAATTGGTAATCACTGTCAATGCGTATTGTTACATTGACATTAATTGACAGGATTGGCAGAATATTCCATATCCAGCAGTGGATGTCTTTTGGCTGAAATGATGATGATGATGACAGAACATTTTTGACTTGTCTATAGTCATTATCGCTGATTGAGTATCAATTTATATTTGTCTGTCACATTGTTAGCCACAAAGTTTCAACAGCAAGGCTGATATACTTTCAGAACCGATTGGAGAGCACTCTATATACCAATATTGTTTAAAATTGGTTTGTAAGTTTGTATGTAGGGGTAATCTCCGGAACGAATGAACCAATTCTGAAAATTCTCTAACTGGTAGAAAGCTACATTATTCGTGGGTGCTTTAAGCTATAAATTATATTTGTATCATGCATACCAACCGTATAATCACAATTTCTGCGTACGAAATCGCGGACGAAGTGCTAGTTTATAATAAAATTGTTCCCTATTCGTTTGATTTGTTAACATCATTTTAAAAAAATGTCTTTTTTTATCGATATGTCCTCAACGACATGGACAACACTTTTCAACATCTAACGCAAGAACACGACTACCCCACGCGTTGATAATAAATTCTTTCTTTTGCAGCGCCACCAAGTGCTTTAACTTAGAACTAACAGAAGTGCCAAGTGGAATACTGTTCATCAATTATTCTATTTTCGCAGTTCGTGAGCTGTTCTACGTTTTAGTATTAAATTGCTTGTATGCAGTCGGGTGCGGTAATGACTTGAGAGCTGTTTGGGGATGGTAATATCTGTCTGAAGGTTGCAGTAAGTGATGTCTTTCCTGTCAGGGGTCTGAATAGCGAATTAAAATTGAGGGTTTGTGACAAGAGTAGTTGTGTTGTATTGTAGAGGCACATGGGTGGCATAAAAACTGATACCAGGGTAGGCAATGAAAAAAAAACAATGGTCACATCTAGTTTTGCCCAAAATCGGTATTGGTCTTGCAGAAATGCAAGAACAAGACCAAGACCAAGACCGATTTTTCCCGCCAGTCTAAAATTACTTTCTTCTGTAAATATAAAAGCGCACACAAAGCACGTAATGTAAAGATTTAGCGAGTTTAAAGCCCAAAATCGGTCTTGGTCTTGCAGTCTTGGTCTTGTTCTTGCATTTCCGCAAAACCTAGACCAAGACTTAGACCGATTTTGGGCAGCACTAGTCATATCCGTTGATTTTTTTCCTGAATTATTTAATGAAGATAAATCAAGGAATAGAAATCTGCCTCAGTGCTTGTAAACCACGATAAGCCTTTGGTCCAGGATTCCAATTGGTTGTTATAGGTAGTTGGAACCCTAGAAGTCTGAAAAATAGTCTTCATCATCATCATCATCCACAGCCCGACTTCACCCACTGCTGGGTATAGGCTTCTTTTTGCTTGTAGTAGTCTTACCAAGGGATATTGTATTTCCAGTAACTGAGTGGTGGGGACAGATAGGCAGTCCCCTTGTAAAATACTGTTATTCATCAACATACAGTTAAAATTAGAAGCAAATTTGTCTTCAAATTAAAATGTACAAACGTCAACATCAATCTACCCGAAACTGTAAATGTTTCCCTATCATCCTTGAACCTAATGCTTTAGCGATAAAGTAGACAATCTATCAAAGAAATTTGACAGATTGTAGTAGCTTGATGTGCGTCTGTGCATCCATACTTACATTTTTACAATCATTGTGTAACTTCGAAACAGCCAAAAATGGGTCATCCTCATTTCTTAGCGACTTCTCCTGAAGATAGGTACCTAGTACATCGTATGCACAACATAGAATCATAATATGTGAAGCATTTGATTTCCCTGAGGTCGCAGGAAATCAGACCGTCCTGGTTTCTGCATGTGATTACGTCCCGTATTTCTGTTTCGGAAAATGTGGGTGGGAAATCTGTTAAATGTATTCCGAAATATTCAAAGATTTTGTAAGGAGAATGTTGAAGTAGATGTTTGGTGTGACAAGAATTAGTAAAGTAAGGAACGAGTATAAAATTTACACCAGTTACAGAAAACTTGAAAGGGAATCGACTGTCTTGGTATGGGCATGTGATCAGGAGGGACGAATCGCCGTGTTACCTAGTCCTAAATGGGTTGAGGTCAGATAGGCAGTCGCTCCATGTAAAATACTGGTATTCAGCTGCATCCGGTTAGACTGGAAGCCGACCCCAACATAGTTGGAAAAAGGCTATGCAGATGATAACTAGGTCTTAGTATTAACTACAGGAATGCTGAAAGTCAAAACCTCCACTTGTGCACCATGTCGAATATTTGGCCGCAGTATTGGAAAGACATTACATTTGCATGGTCGTTAAAATGCAGGTGTAGTTTTTCGCAAACTGAAAATGATAGGATGCAGCTGGCTTGCACAGCTTGAGTACCAATGCAGTTAAACTAACTGCTGCTGATAACTTGAATTTTACCCGAAATCTAAAATCTAGGACTCACTTGGGTACTCTACGATTTAAAACAGCGCATAGAATTAAAGTTCAGGAATATTTTATTTACTGCGTCGTTAGTCTAGTGGTCGCAAGTGCTACAACTGAGTATGAGTTCTTGGGTTCGATTCCCAGGTCCGGCAAAGTGATATTGGGTTTTGTCCATCAGAAATTTCTCAGTAACAGCCACGTAGTTTGGATATTCGCCTGGTTGATGGCAGTACGCTCGCCCACTATTACATGGGACTTAAACATAACTGGCGAAATGTGGGTGAACTATTAGGTACACCTCTGCTTTACACTTCGGGATTACATGCGTGATATTTTATTTATGAATGAGTTTACAATATTACTTACTTAAAACAACACCTCATTTCACCTACACCCCTGCCTACCCTGTAACGACCCACGCGTGATGTCAGCCGGTGTTTCCAATAAGTCTGTAGTTGTATTAATAATGCAACAGGCATCGCGACGTGTTAGCCAAGTTATTGGATTAGCTACCTTATGAACTCGGCGGACAATGTTTATAGTTTGCAGGAAAATAGACGGTGACATTGCGAGTCGTTTTTTAGGTAGTAATTAAAATGATATACACAAATTACATCATACATATCGAGTTTCCTCCGTGCCTTGGAAAGCACGTTAAGAGGAAATGTTGTGTCTTGTCGTGAATGTTGTGGTCTTTTTTCCATAAAAACGCTCTCGCCTGTTTTCTTTCTGGTTTGTAACTTTAAAGCTATGGTTTTTACAGTTAAATAAACATCAACATATTCTATGTCCCTATGTTTTCCTTTTTGTAGATACATAATCTGTATGAGCACTGGAACCTTTACAAAATACTCAAAATTGCCTGTTTAGATCGCCTGTCAACAAAGGCCTAGTGTATAAATTTGACAACTATGTTTGTCCTTATGTTTTTCGCTTTTCATTAAGAAAAGCGAAAAACATAAGGACACAGTATATATCCTTCTTATTCAGTTTATGAAATATCTTTTAAATTGGTGGAATATTGGAAGAGGAAATAGTCGAGAGCCAAACCTCGAATTATGGCATTTTACTATAGTTGTCTTTATCGCACCAATGTCGAAATCTCGCTCGGAGAGAGACAGCGATAGTTTTTTCAAATACCTACCATGTTTCCTCTTAAGCCGTTGCAGTTGGTCCGGCTATCATTTGTAGATCTTTGACAGGCGTTACAAGTAGTCAGTGACCTGAAAGTTATTATCCAGTACTAACTGGGCTGTTCCGGTCAGATAGGCATTCGCTCCATGTAAAATACTGGTATTCAGCTGCATCTTGAGACTGGAAGCCGACTCCGAAATAGTTGGGAAAAGGCTTGGTACTTGGTAGCCTTACTTAAAATTAAATGTATTATAATTCCTAAATAAATGTTTATAACGTCAGTTATAAAAAAAAAACTATTTTTAGACGTCAACCGTATTCTGGAACTCCGGATCCTTGGTTAACCGTTGACTTCCTCTCCGACGAGCATAAACCACTAACTGCCTAAAGCAGAGTGCCTATATCGTAGTTCATATCCATGTAAATCATTTGATCTTTACTAGCCGCCGCGCGCGGCTTCCCTCACGTTAATTTAGAATTTGACAGTCAATTCGGGTTGTCCTCTGCTTGTAATGATCTAATTCAATCATGATTCGAAAGACACGTGGCGCCATCTATTATTCTAAGAATGGTATTGTGGTTTCTCCTCCTACTCCTCGGGAGCAGTTATACTTGTTTTCGGGATAAAAGGTACCCTATGTCGGTTTCTGTACACCTGACAACGTATATTCAAAATTTCAGGACGATCGGAGTATTGGTTTAGGCGTGAAAAGGTAATAAACAAACAAACAAACTTACTATCACGTTTATAATATTATATATATAAAGTAAGTAAGGAGAAAGGATTATTCCCAAATTCTGTCATTGATTTATAGATATAGGACCAACATATTGAAGCGAGACAACTGAATTCATGAAACTTTTTAAGTTTTTGCCAGAGACTGAATAGCATTATAATTATGCTAAAGGTTTCTGACAAAGCCATCACAGTTAGAAAATGACTTTGATCTTCATCTTCCTGCCTTTGTCCCATGTTACTTTTCTTCTATTCTCCTCTGTCAGCCGTCACGCTATCATTTACTACCTTCTCTTTCATATCATTTCTCATACAATCCATCCATCGTTTCCTTGATCTTCCTCTCCCTCTCTATCCATCCTCAAACTGCTCAAATTCCTTTCCGAGGCACAGAGGAAACTCGATTTATAATGTTTGGTCACCCATCCACGGACCAACCCAGACAAGCACGGCTTAACCGACGATTACCTTTTGTCACTTTAAGATGAATGAACACACAATTTTCTAACAAACATAAAAGAAACTAGGTAAGTCCAAACATCTATCCATACATAACATTTGTCTTTTTCCGCGCTCATGCATCTTTTCATAGTCACATCTTTAACACATGACTGGAGCCCCGGGCTTGCCTGAACCCTTATCAACTATTTCTATATGTGAATGTACTGACCTAGAAAAATAATATATTGTGGCGTGTATTCAAATCTTAATGTTACCGTGGAAAACATGCCTTTTGGCCATCATAAACGTAACGCCTGTTATTCCCAAGTACACTACAACCACAGTTCGCTAAGTTAGTTTAAGTCTCATGTAATAGGGGGCGAGCCTAGTACCATCAACCGCGCACTGAGACATTCCTGGTGGATATTTTTAATATCACTTTACCCGACCCAGTAATAGAACCCAGAACCTCATGCTCAGTTATACTGTTTTCGAAATCAACGAAGTAGTAAAATTGTATTTCAGATCTGCGATCAATAAATCAAGAATATTGGACCTCGTGGAAGCTATTTTAAAAACCCTTACATCCTTTATATGAGCAGATATTCCCTATTTCTGGACGAGGCACCAGAACTTGGAGATTATCACAAAAGAAGATAGAAGCTTATACACAACAGTAGGTGACTTCAGGCTGTGGAAGGTGATATTCCCTATGAATTATTTCCTTTAAAACTAAAAATAAAACTCATCCCAATTTCCCTTTAAGATGCTATCACGTAACACTGATATCGTTATTTTAAAAACCTTGTAGCGGCACTACAAAAAGTAATACAGCAACATAGTATATTTTAGATCGCGCAGTTAAAGTTATCCGGGACTTCAGAATATTTAGAAAAACCTGACAACATCTTCATACCCCTAAAACCTCATCTGCACACAATCTCCCACTCATTGCAACACTTACATTATATACAAACTACTTATAGATCTAAAGCAGATATAGATCTGAGAGCAGCGGTGGCCCAGTGGTAGCGACCCCGACTTACGAACAGTAAGTCGTGGGTTCGAACCCAAGCAGGCGCATTACTTTGTGTAATTTATTTCATCACCACTGCTCTCAACAACGGTGAAGGAAAACATCGTGAGGAAACCGGCATGTCCTAGAACCAAAAATTCGAAGACATGTGACATCTACCAATCCGCACTGGGCCCGCGTGGTGGATTATAGCCCATTCCCTCTCATAGAGAGGAGGCCTGTGTCCCAGCAGTGGGAACATTAAAAAAGGCTGATGATGATGATGATGATAGAAACATTATAACACAGGGTCGAACAAGTCAGTTTAAAACTTGATAAAAACGTTGTTTAGCGTCCCTATTAACTGTTAGTGGACGGACATAGTACACAAAGAGGTTATGTAGAGGTCTTGTTGACATAGGATTAGCGGGTTGTCAGTGGCGGAAAAGGGATGTATGGGATGGATCCCAATGCCTATCCTAATGTTGTAGAAGTACCAGTAGCGAAGGTTCAATTTTTGTAAGAGGTAAGCCGAAGTAGATTATCTTTAATGCGATTCTATTATTTGTATGTAAATAAAACACTGACTGTGCCATTTTACAAAGGGAATCCGGTAGGAATCGACTTGTATGGAACATGCGCCACTGAGAAGTACATAGCAGTGATAACCTAGTGGTCTGACCGTCGGACTGCCAAGTCATCGGTCTCCAGTTCGAACCCAAGGCACGCACATCTGTTTTTCGGATTCGTGCGCGTATTGTATAATTATCACTTGCTTCGGTGAAGACATCGTGAGGAAACCAGCGTGCCTAAGAGGTATTTGTCGACGGCATGTAAAGCCAAGTAGCATAAAAACCATAAAAACAAAAAGCATAAAAACTCTGACACCAGGTTAGGCACTAACTACACGATACAGAAAGAAGCACAGGTCCTTTTCCAAGGGAGGAAGCAAGATTCGTTATATACGGCAGTGACGACTACTTCCTAATAATATTATAAACTAGCTTCTGTACGCGGCTTTGCGTGCGTGGTACTTGGATAAAAGTAGCCTATGTACATTCGGAATAATGTACCTTTCAAATGGTGAATTTTTGAAATACATCCTGTGGTGTCAAATATACCAAAACTTAACTTACAAAGTTCACACTCTCTGTTTAAAATATTAGTATTGAAATATAGATATTATTAGTATGGCTGTCTCGTTAGTTTAGTGATCGCAATAACGATTGCTTAAAATGAAGTCCTGGGTTCGATTCCCGGGTGTTGCAAATTGTTACTGGGTTTTTTGTTAGGAATTTCTCAGTCTAGAGTCTAGATTTGTGTCCGGTTGATGGCAATAGGTTTGCCCCCTTTTACATGGGACTTAAACATAACTGGCGAAAAGTGGGTGTATTATTAGGTACACGTCTGCCTATTCTTTCAGGGATTGAATGATATTATATTAGTTTTTGCCCAAAGCGGAAACAGTGTTATTTTTTCTGCAAGTACTTTCCCACTTCCAAAACTTTGTGACTTGACTGCAGTAAAATCATTCTTCATAAATAATGGTAAATCAGAATTAAGGTAAACACCAGTTTATAGGATATGATGCGGCCGTGATGACATGCTGTTAATAACATTATGCATTCAACGTGAACGTGTCATTCACGATAATTAAGCGCTATTAAATTAAGTTTAATTAATGGGTAACAGCGCAACATGAAATCTGAAGGGCATAATTATGTCACAGGCATAGTTTGTTAATTGCTATGCTACTGGGAGGGTGAGATTTTTTAATCTATAACTAGCTGTTGCCCGCGACCTTCGTTCGCGTGGAATTATTATTAAAGAATCCCCTTCATTATAAGCACTTCCCTATTTGAACCGATTTTTTTTTTAAATTTCAAGGGTTTTTTTTTCTTTGCACGGAATCCTAATTATTTACTTTAAATAAAGTAGCCTAAGTTACTCCTTGTTACTTCAGCTATCTGCCAGTGAAAGTCCCGTCCTGTCAAAATCGGTCCAGCCATTTCAGAGATTAGCCGGAACAAACAGACAGACAGACAAATTTAAAAAAAAAATGTTGTTTTGGTATATGTACCGTGTATAAATCCATATGCACTTAGTAAAAAGCGGTTATTTTAATATTACAAACAGACACTCCAATTTTATTTATCTGTACAGATGTACAGATAAAAAAATGTAAAATTTATATACACAGCAAAAAATTATAAAAAAGTAGTGTTTTTGAGGATCAACGTGGCTATTTCTGTCTAGTCTGACAACCAGTCTTACCAAGGGAACGTATCACCCAGTACCTACTGGGTTATAGAGGTCAGATAGGCAGTCGCTCCATGTAAAAAACTGGTATTCAGCTGCATCCGGTTAGACTTGAAGACGGCCCCAACATAGTTGGGGAAAGGCTAGGCAAATGAATTGTGGATTACTACATATTTAAGAGCATTAACGACTGTCGGCATTTCATACCGATTGTTCCCAACGAGTCACACTGTGACATGTTACAGTGTGACTCGTTGGGAATAATCGTTTCATCGATCGATACAAACTTTCAAATTATTTTTCATCAAAATGATTGAACCGATTTTAATGAAACTTCATACGCATAAGCAGGATATATAGGTCTAAATAGTTGACAGAGGAATTTTAGAAATGTTTTTAATAAAAAAAGATTATTGGAAATTCTTGTTTCTATGGAAGAATTAAAAGTCTAATTTAACTATAACAAAATTTTTCGAAAATTCCTGTGTCAACTTTTTAGACCTATGTATCCTGCTTATGAGTATGAAGTTCCATTCAAATCGGTTCAATCATTTCAAAGAAAATATGTGTGTGTACCAGAGTACACAGGTAAGAAGTGAAACTTCTTTACGACATATCATTTTTCTACTATTTGCAACTTCACGAAAATGGGGTAGATAAGGGTTAAGCCTTAAGAAAAACATTTTTTTCCGTATTAAATTAAATCTATTTTATTATTATAGACATGCATACAATTAATGAGTAATTTATTTTATCATTGTTCTTATTATAATATCATTGCTATTGTTGTATTTCATCAATAATGATACATTATATTCTTTACGCCACTATACTAAACTTTGATAAAAAAGCAACATGGCGCGTAACCGTGACGATACGTCAAAAAAAATTCTCCCATACGTCGATAAAGAAGTTTCACTTCAAAAAACGATTTGAAAGTTTGATTGAAATGCCGTCAGTCGTTAATGCTCTTAAATCGCCATTGTGTCCCTGTTATCTTCAAACGATACAAAGAAACAGAATGATATTATAATCGTATTGTTTCTGTTAATGTTGTGTTCTGTACGTTTAATTCCTAACATTAAAGTTAATAACGCTCCCGCGCTCGCTCCGCTCATCACAAACCCACCTTCGTTATCCCTCGCAACAATTACATTTAGAAACTCATTTTGTGTAATATTGCTCTTTGGTATTTGCATAGAAAATTTTCAGCAAAGCTTCAGACTATATAATATTGTTTTGCTTTTACCTCATTTAATGTAGGAAACTAACTGACTTTTGGGAAAAGTGTTTTCATTACGGTTTTTTATTTAAAAATAGAAGCTTGCTAGCTAATGAGGTTGCATGGAAGTGGTTCTCGTTAACTACTTTGACTAAGGTTAATTATGTTTGTTAGTAGATTTTTTTCACGTGAATATATAAGGGGCATTCATGATCCAATTATTTAGAATTTTTAACTTTAGCTCTAAACGTACAGTAGTAAAGTAAGAAGGTATATTTGTGATCTGAATTTCTATCAATCGTGATTCAAAGATGTTTAGTACTAAACCTCGATTTTACGGGCCATCCTTTAATCACGTAAGGTTTTAAGGCCACTTTTGGAACCCCTCTTTCCCTTGATGATACGTCGTGAGGTTTTAGGCCACCCCGCCTCCCCCCCTCGCCATCACGTCTATTTTTTTATTTGAAAAGATCAGAAAATTTTAGATTGATTCATACGTTTTTTTCGTTTCTAAGTCACAAATTCGCATGCTTGGTTTTTTCTTCAATTCATAATATTGGAAAAAAAATACACGGCACACTTATTTTTTTTTTTAGTCTTTCGAAAAATTACACGCGATTCTCATATGAACTAGAAGAATAAGCTGTATCTTTGTGTTCTTTTATGTTAATATATTGTCGTGTGAAGTATTTTGTGTGTACATAAATAAATAAATTAGCCCCTTATTAGCACATCGTAAATTAATCCAGATTTTTTTCTAACCTTTCGAACCTTATGGAATTAAAGGACGACCCCTTTGCATAGTGATTTGTAGAATAAGCTGAACGTAATTAGCGTAGAAAGGTACATTTCTGTTTATTACACACATTTCAGTCAGCTTAGGCAGGTATAGACTGTTCCTATTGGATGAATCTAATAACGCTTGGCACTGCCTGAAAATACAACACAAGACCTCATGTATTTGCACATTCATATTTTGTCAGAACGAATACTTTCCAAAAACAGTTTCTGTATTGCAAAGAACGTAAAAGCTTGCGTTTGCTTTGAACTAAGTTATTGCGACTCTGAAAATATAGAATTTTGCATAACTTTTTACATATCGCTCGCAGCCTCTCATGCGTAAAGGTTTTCAAGCACGTTTCAGGGACTCTGTAAATATCGATATGTTAGTGCATAATATTATGTATATTATGTAGCTGTTGTTATATGTATTATGTAGCTCGAGGCTAAATAATAACAGCTGTTCAGGTCGATCTTAAGGTTAAGCCGCGCTGGCCTAGGTTGGTCCGTGGATGGGTGACCCCGCATTGCATACCAAGTTTCCTTCGTGCCTCGGAAAGCACGTTAAGCATTGGTCCCGGCTGTCATTTGTAAATCTTTGACAGTTGTGACATGTAGTCAGTGGCCCGAAAGCCTGACAACTAGTCTTACCAAGGGGTATCGTATTACTCAGTACTAACTGGGCTGTGGAGGTTAGATAGGCAGTCGCTCCATGTAAAATATAAAAGTATTCCATCACTAAAGTGTATAAAAGTCTGCATTCTTTAATCATCCCCTATTTGTCTTAACACCTGTTTGCGCTCTGAAGGGCAGTCGATCCCATAGAATGTTTTCATTAAACTTTGTTAATTTACGCCCTTTCTCCCCTTCTCGTCCTTCGAGGATGGATACCTATCTCAAATTATTTTGTCCTTAATAGAATGAAAGGGCTTCTTAGAGGATCTTTTCGAAATTGGGGCTTTTTGTCGCTTTGGAAGCTCATTTTTGTAATTTGTGTTTCAGATTAATATGATTGGCGTTAATAAATATTAGATGGTGTTAAAAATATGAAGTCCCGTGAAAATTGGCGTTGCATTTTATTACCAATTGAAACAGTTTTGTAACAGAAGAGAAAGGGAAGGAAAGGAAGGGAAGGAAGGGAGGGAAAGGGAAGACTATAAGCATTATAGAAGAAGAGGAAGACAGATCAGAAAGTAGGTGGAACAACTTTGAGAAACAGTAAAGGAAAATTAAACATAATAACCTGAAAAATTTAAACCCATTAGTATGTATGGAAAATACTACATGAACCAGTGACGTTAGTTTCGGTAAATTGGTATTAAATATTTTATTTTAAAACTAGATTAGGTCCCCGTTTGTTATCTGATCACTCTGAGAAGATACACCGAAACGAACTCAATGTAATCCCCAAAGGGTTAGGCAGAGGTATACCTAATAGTAAACCCACATTTCACCCGTTATGTTTAAGTCTCATGTAATAGGGGGCGAGCCTATTGCCATGAACCGGGCTCCGTGGCTGCTACTGAGAAATTTTTGTTGGACAAACCCAATAACTTTTTGCCCGACCTGGTAATCGAATCCAGGACCTCATGCTCAGCAGTCGCGGTTGTGACCTCTAGATCAACGAAGCAGTCAGTTTCTTTTAAAACCCTGACAGTCATAATCGTCGACGGTTCACACGTGGAGTTATGGACCATGAAGATTGTCTAAGATGGTTTTTTGAGTGACCTTTATAACAGTTTTGTATGGATGGGCAGTTTTCTTATACCAAGGTAAGCAATTCCATTAACTTCCATCAAACGTGGTTTTAAGCCCTAAGGAGTCACAACATTACATAATCTGTTAACTACCACACTTGTGTTTAGATTTCATATGAAATCAAGACTGGGACTAACTTTCTCACATAATATAGCTACTAGTACCTACACAAGTATATAAGGACTATGTATTACGTTGAGCTCCGTAGCTTAAGTACGAGTGTACAGGGTGTTTGGCGCATGGACCGACACAATTTTTCCAGGGATTTGGGAGGTCATTAGCTAGGTTCTACCCATATACAAAAACAAAAAACAAACAAAAAAATTATTCCGAATTAAAGGAAACATTTTGGGCATTTTTTTTTAAATCATATGTAACCAACTGTGACATTTGGGACAAAGGGTGTATTATGGGTAAAACCTAGCTAATGATCTCCCAAATCCCTGGAAAAATTGTGTCGGTCTATGCGCCAAACACCCTGTATAAACGTTATTAATACCTTTAAGAAACATACGTGCTTGAACGGTTGTCTGGAGCGGTGTATCAATAGTAGGGATGGGATATGTGCCAAATAATGTCGATAGTTTCATTCTAAAGCTAGGTTTTGCTCGCGACTTCGCTCCCGTTATGAACGGAAATTAACCCGCGAGAACGTTTTAAATGTAGCCTATGACTCTCGGGAATAATTTAACTTCCCGATAGTGAAAGGATTTTATTCCGAAGATTTCATTCTTCAGAAGATTACCCGATACATACAAACTTACAAACAAACTTTTCCTTATAATATGAGTATAGATTATGTTAAGGATTTTGTCTGCAAGATGGGCGATTTTTATATGGTAGCTGCGACATGGGGCGCAATCTAAGTACCGCCCAAGCCTACAGCCATGTACAGATTTACGAAATGTAGCATGAAATGTAACACGCAATGAAACAAATTCACCTTGTCGTTGGGTTACATTTTAGGTTGCATTGCATAAGTCCCGACGGCTCATTCGTGTTACATTTCACATTACGTTACACCAATGTGTATCCAGCATAGTAATGGATTAGTTAATTAGCTCGCTGTATTTAACAATAGAATTCGAAAGGGTTTATTTTCAGCAAAAAAGGGGCTATCCCAACAAGTAGGTTTTCATACAAATTATATTACAATTTATGGTAACTCATTGGCTATCAAATAATGATATGCGTACGTTCTTAGCTAGTGTTCTACTGACATTTTCTCAGTTGTTTCATAACCTTCAAGTAAATAGTTTAGAGAAACAGTTAAATCTTAGAAGGTGTGTACGTCAAGTGCTTAATGTTAATAGGCACAACATTCTAAAGACTGTTCTTGCTCTGTGTGACTAGTGTACTGCACTGTAGTTAGAATGCATTCATAATACGTTAAAAATTATGAACCTGAAAATCTTCTGTAACTGCGATACCAATTGCTTTTTTACTTTTCCAGAACTGTATTTATTCGCTGTAAAGCCAAGCTTAATACATTCACTTTCATCTTTTTCCGCAAATATGTTTAACCAATGATTAACAGGAGTAGTTTTTCAAGTCAACGCGTACATGTTTATGACATAATTATGATTCAAATAGTACTATACGACATCACTCTATTTTATCGATATCGATAAACAGCTTGTTCCCATCACTAAAGCAGCATGCCTTCTAAGATTGCCCCGAGTTCTACCGGCAGGAGATGCGCTGACTCTATACCCATAATATCTATACGTATGCTGTATCTACACTTTGAGATTTGCCTGAAAATCAGTAATACTGACGAGACGGGTATGCAGAAATTCATAATATTGTGAGCAAAATTATTAGTAAGCTTTCGTGTTTTATCATAAATTTTATACTTGGTAACTGGATGGAGGAGCATGGAGGAGCTCGTGGCTAAATAATAACAGCCGCTCGGGTCGATCTTTAGGTTAAGCCGTGCTTGCCTAGGTTGGTCTGTGGATGGGTGACCACCCATTACATACCAAGTTTCCTCCGTGCCTCGGAAAGCACGTTAAGCCGTTGGTCCCGGCTGTCATTAGAAGATCTTTGACAGTCGTTAGGTAGTCAGTGGCCCAGAAAAGTCTGACAACCAGTCTAACCAAGGGGTATCGTATTACCCAGTACTAACTGGGTTGTGGAGGTCAGATAGGCAGTCGCTCCATGTAAAATACTGGTATTCAGCTGCATCCGGTTAGACTGGAAGCCGACCCCAACGTAGTTGGGAAAAGGCTAGGCAGATGATGAACTGGATGTTGTTATGAAAGCTTTGAGTATATAGAACACCAAAGAAACGATTGATGGACTGAGTAAGACTATTTGGTTAGAAAGAGGTGACTCATGAAATGATGACTAGTCTAGAAGTATGGAAGAAGAAGACATGCTGCGTCGACCCCAAATAAATTGGAATAAAGGCAGTATTATAAAGTATTATGAGGGTGGCAGTTTTGTACTTTCTGTAAACTGCCCTGTTCGTTGCTACGTTCATTTCAGGGAGCTAATATGCGTTTGTTGGAGTACATGTTGCTATATTTAGCGGCAGTCGATCTGTGGGACCGACGCAAGTAGTGTTTGTACGTTCTCGTAGTACTTATGGGTACCTTCTGGTGTCGTGTACCTTGCCTTGGTATTTTGGTAGAAACTTTGGCAATTACTAGGATTATATTGGAGATGGGTAGCTTGCATAGAAGTTATTTATGATTGGGGCGTAAATAGACTAGAGTTGTGTGAAGGTGAGATATTAGTTTGGTATGAAAAGGACTTCGTTTATTCTAGAAATCGCTACTGGTAAGCACGAGGTCTAGGTTTTGACTACCAGGACCGGCATAATGTTATTGGGTTTTTCCATCAGGAAGGTCTCAGTAACAGCCCAGAGTTGTGCCCATTTGAGGACAATAGGCTCAAACCCTGTCGTATGCTTGTAAAACCAAAAGGTGAAGGAACAAACGTCATGGAGAAATTGGCACGGCCTTGAACTGATTTTCGAAGACATGTTGCGCCCATCAATGTTATGTGGAGGAATGAGGAAAATATAGTGAAGTGTGAGTATGAAGGCGGGTGGCTATAAGAGTAGAGGAAGACCAAAGAAATGATGGATGGACTGTGTATAGGATGATACGGCTAGAAAGGAGGTGACTACTGAGATGACGAGTAATAGAGAAGTATGGAAGAAGAAGACATGCTGCGCCAACCCCAAATATGTTGGGATAAGGGCAAAAAAATGATGATGTGTGTCATCAACCTACTCTCACTGGGCCTTGGTGGATTACAGCCCACACCATCTCCGGAGGCCTATGTCCCAGCAGTGTCAACGTACAGGATGATAATTAGCTTGGCTTCTATATCTACATTATTTCTTTATATTTTTTCATTTCATTCCACAACTCTGAAGATTATATAAAGCTTTATTACGGGCTCTAAATGCGTTAAGCGATTTACCCGCCTCAACTTAAAATAGGCTTTGCAATGAATTGCCTTTTTTTGTTACGAAATATTATTTTTAGCGCAAACACTTAAATTTGTGGTGTGCTTGATTATAGTGTTTAAGTAAGAGTATAACATAATAAGTCATTAAATCATTCCCTCTCATAGTCAATAAGTCATTCCCTCTCACAGAGAGGAGGCCTGTGTCCCAGCAGTGGGAAAATTATAGGCTGATGATGATGATGATAACGTAATAAGTACATAGTTTAAGTACCATATATGTATGATTTAAGCGGAGAAAGAGGAGCTTTCGGCTAAATAGTAACAGCCGCTTGGAAAGTGGTCCTGGCTGTCATTTGGTGATCTTGACAGTCGTTACAGGAAGTTAGTGGCCCGAAAGTCTGACTGCAAGCCTTACCAAGGGTATCGTATTATCCAGTACTTACTGGGTTGTGGAGGTCAGATAGGCAGTCACTCCATGTAAAATACTGGTCCGTTTAGAATGGAAACCGACCCCAACATAGTTCGAGCATAGGAAGATGTATGATTTTAGTGTTTTCATGAAAATTATGTCAGTAGACATAACATAAAATCACGACTACAATCCCCAACAGGTTAGGCAGAAATGTACCCTATCTATAGTACATCCCATTTCACCAGCTTTAAAGAAGTTCCTGATGCTGAACGGATCATTAACACTCTATCCGCCTGAGAATCGAACCTAAGACAAGAAAGATGTAGACAAATAATGCATTTTCTTTGAATAAATTACATCCAAATCTGTGAAACATTCATCATCACTACTTCAATATAGCTCGTAACTAAAATTTGCAAATCTGAATTTAATCATTTTTTTTCCATTCATCTTTAATGCTTAAAACTCCGGATTTTCCCATAAAAATGCCCCATTTACAATTGCAGATCATTCTTCCAATAAACATCAATTATGAATGCTGGCATTGCTCCTAATGGCGGCCATTTTAGGAAAAGTACAGTCAGCGAAAGGGAAAAGTGTACAGACAGCTACGAAACACGCTGCGTTGAGCGAGTGCGAACTTAAATGTTTGACATGCTCACATGATTAGTCTTTAGTTTAGAAGATAATGTGCTTGTCATAAACTCCAGTGGAATATATACTCATATGATTTAATTTATAATAAATGAATTCTAAACTTTGTTTTTTATTAATTTCTAGGTTGATTAATCACAACATCAACTTCTAGTGGCGAAGGAAGACATCAAGAGGACATGGAATTACAAAGGTCTGGAATCAAAAAGCACAGAGTAAGGTTTTTATTTTAGTTCCTGTTCTTTATGTTCCAGGTCCAAAGAAATTAGTCTCATAGCTGGCTTGAAATATTAAAATTAGTCTTATCACGAAATTGGTCTTATAACTGGTTTCAAATCATCAAATTTAGGGCAGTGAACACCAAACAGTTTTTTTGTCAGTACATGCAACATAAAATTTTATTTATATACCAAATTAAACACACCTGTTGAACCGCCCGGTTCGGACGTACAGATAAAATTTGTTTATTTAATGTAAATTTGCATCTTCCGTTTACAAGTTTGCACAGGACGGTTGCCTAATGAAGAGGTTGTTCCTGTGACGTTTTTAACACCTGTTTGTTAGAGGAATATAAATATTTATGGGCTTCGGCCGTTTCATTGGTTTAATGAGGGTGTGTTCCGTGACTGTTTGGAAGTGGGTCATTTGAGCGGATTGAAACATTAAAGGGATGATTTTGTTTGTGTTCTGTTTTCTGTTACAGATTTGGAAAACGTTCTTTTTATCTACAGAAACCGACTATACCTTATGATCGTAGAAGCCTTTTAAAACAATAAAACATAATTCAAACGCACTAGTTATAACATCATTTATAACATTATGCCGGTAAATCCCGGTTTAGGAAAAGGTGTACTCATTAGTTTCGTCAGTAATGTTTAAATCCCATGTAATAGGGGGTGAGCCTATTGCCATCAACTGGGCACAAGTCCAGACTCCGTGGTTGCTACTGAGAAGTTCCTGATGGAAAAACCCAATAACATTCTGCCCGAACTGGGAGTCGAAAAGACCATCACACTAGTTATGTATGGATTATTCCCGGGTCACATAAACTGAAGTACTTTATCGCCCTGATAAAGTACTTCAGTATATGTGACCGCAGGGCAGAAACATTCACTTACCTATCTACTGATAACGATTGCGGTCGTCGGCGTCGGTCCACTTCCGAGCCAATCGATTATGACACTTCACACATTATTGTGGCTATTTACAGAAAAAGCCTTTCAGTATAAGTAGTTTGTCACTATAAATTAGCACAATTATGTTACTGTGTGAATTAGGTAGGTAAGTGAGTAATTGAATAGCCATATAATGGTTCAGGAACTAGAGATCGTAACGTCATCATCTGCCTAGCCTTTTCCCAACTATGTTGGGGTCAGCTTCCAGTCTTACCAAACACAGCTGAATACCAGTAATTTACGTGGAGTTACTGCCTGTTTGACCTCCAAAAACCGTTAGAACTAGTTAATTTGATACGGCGATGCCCCTTGGTAAGACTCGTGGTCAGACTTTCCAGTCACTGACTACCTGTAACGACTGTCAAGGATCTACAATTGACAGCCGGACCAACAGCTTAACGTGCTATCCGAGGCACGGAGGAAACTTGGTTTGTAGAAGGTGGTCACTCCCATCCACGGACTAACCTAGGCAAGCGTGGCTTAACCTGAAGATCGACCCGAGCGGCTGTTATTATTTAGCCACGAGCTCTTCTATTTTCAAATGTAATGAAAATAAATATTAAGGAAAACGCAATATTTAATTCTAAAGCCTAATACGCACCATCACCATCATTCAAGATAAATCGTTTGTTAAAAGCCGCAGCAAACGTGCAATTTCTTTATGAATACCATCATTTGAGGAAACAAATTGTCTACAATTTCTATTACATGCCTATGCAAATGATATCACAACGATTACACTTCCTTGAGACGTTGCAGATCAAAAGAAATTGCTTTACCCGGTGAAAAACATTCATTGTGCGTTTTTAAAAAGACGGGTTTTGAAAGAAAAAAAGCAAATTGGTCGCCCACAGCAATTTTGGGCAAGTTCCTTTATAATTTCCAAGTTGAATTTTGACTTTTGTTGGGCGAAATTTATCTTCGAAACTTCTACTGATGAAGGGTCAAAATACTTTGATGTCTTGGTTTGTTTCCATTTATTCAGACATTTGTAACATTTACTTATTTCAAAGTTTTGGAAAATGGATAAGTTAAGCTTCAATTGGGCAGAAGTAAAAATTGCTGTTTTCTTAATGATCTGACAAGATTTAACAAAATATATACGTGCCTTATATGAGAAACTATAGTACTTTGACAAGTTAATATGCCTTGTGACTGGAACCGCAGCTTCGCTTTCTTTATTTTTTTTAAATCAAAAAGTGCCTGTAATGATTTAATTTAAATAAATGCTTTTTGATAAAGGAGATCGGGCAGACTTCTATCGATTCTGGTCCAAGAAATTGTGTTGATTCTAAGACACTCAAATCACTTTTTGTGTTTGATGCTTTTCAATTACCAAAGCTCTTCCTTTTTGTAAATCCAATTTTTAATTTTATTGTAAATCTATTAAAATGAAAATTCGAAGTACACGCATTTAAATGAAAACAAAAACAGTTGAAATCACTATTCGATGTTAATTTTGACTATTCATACGATAATATATGAAAAGCCTTCCCGCTTCGAAGTAAAATTTTACAAGTTTACTTCTAAAATTATCATCTTCCTGCCCTTATCCCATTTTATTTGGGGTCGGCGCAACATGTTTTCTTCTTCCATTCTCCCCTGTCAGACGTGTCATTACTTCTAAAATTATACATCTCAGTATATATTTAAATCTTTATCTAAGTGTATTTTTAAAATTTGACATCTCAAGTAAATGGACGAAGAGACTTTATTTTATATTTGTAAGATAACAATGCAATGTTCATTTATTTTTATCAAGTCTAGTTGTTGGAATATTTGACGAGCGAGTCATTTGTTTTGTCTTAGATCTTGCCTTTTATCCCAATGAGAAAGATGTCGATGACTCCTTGTCTAGACGAAGTCGAAAAAATTATCTTTTGAAGTTCATCTCAACGTGGCCTTTGGTCGCGATAGTTTTATGAAATGTGTTTATTAAATATTTCAGGTTTTTATTTTGTAAGATACTTAGAGATAGATAAGATAAGTAAAATACTAAGTACTAAAGATATGGTATATTCAATAAAATTAAACATTTTAAATTTATTTTTAAACTGGATACTAATTAATAATAGATCCTTTCTCTACAGTGTAAAATCATGATTTAAAATACCAAGTTGCCGACCTATGCGGACATGTCCACAAGCAACGTTCTTTGATGCCTTTTTAATTGTTATAAACCTGACATTTTACATTACATGTACAAATTACCTCCTACCTTCATACAGGAAATAAAAAACTGGACACAAAAGGAAAATTACGCTAGTTAGAGGGTTTTTTTTTTATGATAAAACCAAAAGCACGGTTTAATATCTTATCAAAATTCTCATTATTATATACTGAAGATTGTTTTTCAGGACTGGTTTAGCTGTTTTTTTTTTGTTATATTTATTATGAAAAAGAAAATCTGTAAAATTAGTAAAATCATCCCTGAAAGAGTAATGCTTTAATCAAGCTCTTTATCGACCAGCCGCGTGGCTGATGTCGTTTTAGAATCGCCTAATTTAGATTTAAATTTCTCATTGGACTCCCTCATTGGTCTAGTGGTCGCAAGTGCGACTGCTGAGCATGAGGTCTTGAGTTCAATTCCCAGGTCACAAAGTTTGGATTAAGGCTCAGTAGATGACAATAGGCTCGCCCTCAATAATATGTGGGTATACTATTAGGAACACCTCTGCCTAACTCTTTGGGGATAATAGGCGTGATAATGATGTTAATAAACCTATCCAACACCCAAACCCTCAATCGCACTGACTTCCAAACACTTCAGCAAATAAAACATAAAATCGCAGACCAATTCCTTAATAATGACTACAACCAATATAAGGCCACTCGACCGACAAAATGTCGTTTCAATTCATCTTTCGAATGTTCGAATGCAATGACATTAACGCGAGTGATTCCGATTGGTTCCGATTGCTCACGACTTGGATGAAAAGGACGATCCTTTCGTTTGATATGGTTTTTGAAGATTATTTATATTGATGTTCTTTGAGTTGATGGGTTTAATATTGGTTTTTATTTTATTTTTGGTGAGTATGTAACTGTTTGGTATGTAAATCGAAAATTTTCTCAGAATATTTACACTGTTTATGTTATGTTATAGGAAACTTAAAAATAACCTAAGATATTGATTGTGCCCAGGTCTTGAGCTCGAATCCAGGGCACCTTTGATTTTTTTGATTTATGTGCGTATTGTATAATTGTCACTTGCTTCGAAGAAGAGTTTTCCTATCGTGAGGAAACTAGCCTGCCTGAAAGATATTTCCTAACGGTATGTAAAGCCAAGTCAGAGGCCCATGGGTGGCATAACAACTCAGACACCAGGTTAGGCACAAATAAATATCATTGATTCAAATTCGATTCCGATTTCCGTGACCGTATAAGATTTCCGTGATTTCCGATGACCTGGTGAAGGTTGCCGGGATCCGGTGGATGCGAGTCGCACGGGACCGGTCAATGTGGCGACACTTGGGGGAGGCCTATGTCCAGCAGTGGACGTCTTTCGGCAGAAATTATGATGATGATGATTCAAATTAACCTAAGAATTTTTACTTTTTGAATAACTGAATTACACGAGAGGTAAAAGAAATTACGGTTCAGTGTCCCCAGCAACATAATTTTCTATCTTTTATCCTTGATTTCTTTCAAAATTATTCGAAGTAAGTATGTATGTACATAATATTAGAACACGAAAGTAAATGCAATATTGTAAAGAGAGCAATCTCGTATAGTTTGTGTGTATTCTGTTTCACTGTAAATCCTTTTATATCTGACCCGAATTCTGTTTGATTTCAGATCCAATTCAGCGTCAAAACCTAGATACATCCCCTCTCATAAAAATAAACCAGTAAAATACCTAGCTCTATCTCGTTACCTTTCACAATAAAAGAAAAATCAGGGACGTAATCGCGAAATTGGCTCTAAAAGTCTCTTAATCCTAGTATTGATCAGGCATTGTGTCGAGATGGCGAACCAGGGACGTTTCAAAATAGGGGTCATTTCAGAATAGGGATGTTTCAGAATAGGGGTGATTTCAGAATAGGGATGTTTCAGAATTGGGCTGGTTCAGAATAGGGTGCCGAGATTAAAGGGACTTGGAGAAATGGCAATATTCGATTGACATGCGATAGTGAGGGCGCCCAAGTGGGGACGAATTGCTTTGTATCTTAACGCCTTTGAAAATTGTGGGGTTTTCTTGTTTAAGATTTCTTTTTTTCGACAGTTTAGGGAATGTGTAGGTAGGTTTCTAGTTTGAGTGTTTGGATTATTGCACTTACCAACAAAATATTTGTAAGCTTTCGCAATGATAACATAATGTTAAATTACAACTGTAATCCCCGAAGGGTTAGGCAGAGGTGTACCTAATAGTACACCATTTCGGCAGTTATGAAATGAAATCTTTATTTACCAGATATAAATCCACATACAACATTCACAAACAGACACTAAAATAAATAAATAAAACACATAGACCAGAGAGTCATGTTTAAGTCCCATGTAATAGGGGGCGAGCTTATTGCCATCAACTGGGCACAAATCTAGACTCCGTGGCTGCTACTGAGAAATCGATAGAAAACCCAATAACAATTTCCTCAACCAGGGACTAGAACCCAGGACCTCATGTTCAGCAGTGGCGCTCTTTAGTTTTTAATTTATATGTATCATTTTTCTCACTTCTTCCATCCATTTCGAAATAAAAGAAAACATACCTTAACAACAGGAAAAGTGAACCTGAAACACAAATAGAAAAAGCCATTAAAATATAAATAGGAGCGAGTCCTTTGACCAAAATACTGTACTTAATAACTTGACGTTTTATTCTTGTTTTGTACCAAGTTAGCGTAATAAAACCGCATTGTAGGAAAACCCGAAGGACAACCGCTCCTTGAGGCTCGGGGTCCTCTTACAGAGAGAAGACCTGTGTCCCAAACGTGGGAACCATCATCATCATCTTCCTAGCCTTTTCCCACCTATGTTTGGTCGGCTTCCAGTCTAACCGGATGCAGCTGAATACCGGTATTTTACATAGTGCGAATGCCTATCTGACCTCGAGAAACTCGTGGCTAAATAATAATAACCACTCGGGCTAAGCCGTGCTTGCCTAGGTTGATAAACCGTGGCTAACCGTGGTTGTTATACCGTGTTTGCTCCGTGCTTCGGAAAGCCGTTAGTCCCGGCTGACATTTGTAGATCTTTGACAATCGTTACAGGTAGACAGTGGCCCGAAAATCTAACAACCAGTCTTACCAAGGGGTATCGTATTACCCAGTACTAACTGGGTCGAGGAGGTCAGATAGGTATTCGCTTCATGTAAAATTCTGGTATTCAGCTGCATCCAGTTGGAATGGCTAGGTAGATGATGATGAAACCCAGCATTAGGAACATTATAGGGTGTTTACGATTAATCCTTGTTTAAGTTCCTCAAGCCTCGACTGTCATACAGGAAGCAACTACCTCGCCTGTGCCAGGAGCACGTTCTCAGCGTCCCAGAAAAAAAGTAGATTACTCTAAATATTATAAATAGATTATTACATACCATAGATAAGATTGTTTTTATAGAAGAACTTATTTATTATATTATATTTTATATTATTTTGTTTTGTCAACAGGTCTCAAAATTAAGTGTGGAGGAATGATGCATATCTGCCGTCCTCCTACCCACATGTTCTAATTGTTAAGATTGTGTCAGTTCACATCATACGTAGAAACAGTAATAAACCAGCTTTGGTACTATTCACTCGTTCGTTTGTTTCTTGCTGCCCTAGTTAGATACATATCATAGGGACTGGTACTTCTGCCTCTTATCTATCAGTGGCACATCACATCAGCCGACGTCGTTTATCACAGTGACAGATCATCCCGAGCTCTTAGAGATCCAGGATGACAAATGTTGCGGTCAGGTAAAAGGTCCCATGCTTCTTAAATTTCACTTAACTGCTTCTTGATGACGGCTGGAAGTGCCTTTAGACCCTTATTACTTAAGGAGGGAGTAGGGTTGTTTTCAATGATGCTTTTTTAAACAGTTTTAAAGATTTTTTTTTCTTTTTCGGTCTTGGTAACTTAAACTTTTGCTATGTTTATAATATAATATAATACGATTAGTTGCGAGTCAGTGTGTATATACTTTATAATATAATATCATAAAGAGGAAAGATTTGTATTTTTGTATGTAACGAATAAACTTAAAAAGTACTGGACCGAATTGAAAAATTCTTTCAGCAATGGATAGCTATATTATCAGCGAGTAACATAGGCTACATTTTATCCCCGTACTCCCACGGGAACGGGAACTACGCGCGTGTGAAACCGCGTGACGTCCGCTAGTATAATTATGATAAACTTTAACTCTTCGTCTTTTTTTTTCTTTTCTTTTGCTTATATCTCGAAAATAGTGTGTCCTATCGCAAAAATAATGAAAATTTCGACCCCCTTTATAAGACCCAATAAATTTCAAATATTATAAATCAATAAAGGTGACTACTTTGAAGGTCATCTTAAGTAGAACGACACTGTAATGTTGCGCGATTTTTTTTTTCGGAAGTCAGTATACGTGGCCTACCCTCCGTGGAGAACCACTGCACGCCACTGAATGTACAAAGCACTGTGCTACCACATTTATTGTGCGAACAGTCAGTCTGTGGAATTCACTGCCGGTTTCTCTGCTTCCCGATCATTATAAACTGGATCTTTTCAAAGTTCGAGTGAATCGGTTTCTTCTAGACAAGCGTGCTCCACCCTAGGCAGCATCGCTTCTCATCAGGCGAGTTGCGAGTCAGTGAGTGTAAAAAACATTTATTTTTTTATCTGTATAGGTCGAGTTGCCATGGTTGACCTGGAAGTCTATAAATAAACTCCGGACTCAGGTTGGCCGCAGCAAAGGAAACCTGCTCAGGTGGATATTCATTAATGACTCTGCCCTGAAGTGTCAATGTGGTGCTGTTCCACCAACAATGGGGCACTTAATATCGTGTCCTGCATGTCCTGTAGTTTGGTCACTACAGGAACTGTTGGACGCTACCAAAGTGCCAAATTAGTAGCTCAGTTCTGGGCCGACACAATATAGATTGCCATCGACACGCTAAGAAGAAGAGATAGGTCGAGTTCGTAGAAATTAATTTGGAAATAGAGGACAAAGAATTTCAACTTATTACAATTTTGCTAGTTCCCACTGTTGGCACACAGGCCTCAGGTGAGAGGAGGAAGCATACAAGTCATGTGAAGAAAAATGAAGCCATGTAAGTAACAAACAGCTGTTTCCGGGCCGCTGCAAGTATCTTCGTGCGTGTATCCGCAACTTGACGCAACGCTTTTTTTCCCTAAGCTATGCATCACGCAGCTTTGTCGCAGTGCGTCGTAAAGCTATGCCTAGGTAGAACAGAGTGAAAAATATAGATCGACTTGTATGACACTTGTATGACTTGTATGCATAGTGCATGTTAAATGTCGAAAGAGGTTTATTTTTAGGGAGTTTTCTCTCTTGTTCTATATTATAAACTGAAGAACTAAGTATTTAAAAAAATTTTTTTTCAACATCAAAAAGTCATTGACCCGCAAAAAAGAAAAATCTCCGCTCACTACATCAAAGCTCATGTCACATTAGATCGGAGTCCGGACCCCAAGACCCCAAACCCCACATTTTGATTGACGCGCCGAAGAGATAACCTGGGTCTATCCCGCATATATATTACTTCGTCAATCCTTGCTTTGTTGGATTCAAATGATATTCGCATTCAGATTGCGGTGGTACTGTGTTAATTTTGAATGGGATGGGGTTTCATATTTTTGAATGAAAAAGCTGCCTTGATTCTGTGTAAGGTGAGGTTTTATTGTCTTAGTGAACCTCGAAAAATGCTCGTGGCCAAATAATATCAGCCGCTCGGGTGTATCTTCAGGTTAAGCCGCGCTAGTCTAGGTTGGTCCGTGGATGGGTGACCACTCATAATCAAACAAGTTACCTCCGTGCCTCGGAAAGCGTATAAAACATAAACATGATTTATTTCAGGCTTCAATGGCCCATAGACATAAGCCATGGGTACCGGCTGTCATCTGACCTCCACATTCCAGTTAAGACTGGTTGACCGATTTTCGGGCCACTGACTACCTGTAACGACTGTCAAAGATCTACAAATGACAGCCGGGACCAACAGAATGTAATGACAGTATGGCCACTTTAAGTTTGGAGTTCAAGGCGGTACTGCTTGTCAAGACAAATGTCATCGATATGTCAAACTTGGTATATTTATTTTAGTACTGTGTGTTCTCGCCTGCAGTAAAGTTGGTTGAAGTGTATATCTTATGTGCTCAGGAATTTATATAAATCAGTCCAAGTTATAAGCAGACGGGCTGCGAGACTGTTCGAAAGAGTTACCGCGGTCCTAGAACACAATGGGCAAGGAAGGAACATGGATGGGTTTTAGTAGTACAAGTCTGACACTCCCTTCCGCTCTGTCCAGAGCGGGAGAAGTCATTTGATGATTTCCCATCCGAATAAAAAAGGTATAAGCAGATGTTTACAGTTATTCTTATAAAAAGTAATTTGTGGTTGTGAATTGGCTTAAATCTGGGCTACATTGATCTTACTTAACTTTATTTTTTTTAAAGCATTGATACAAACTACAGAAAATTCAGTAGAGTTATGTATGGGAAATTCTACTTTTTATGTCTATATATCTCTACTAACTCATTCTAGGCTTCATACATACCTAACAATAAGTTTATCTGTTTATTTTACAAAAAAAATGCCAGCAAAAAAAAACGCAACCACATTTTCCCCTGCTGTAATTCATAACGCGGAACAAGAACAAAAACAAAAAATAAACGCGAAAAGGAATTAATACACGCGTTATTTCCTTCAGTCACTAAACCATAATAATTTGGAATTCCGTGTACAAAGAGCACATTATCTAAGGGCCATTTAAAAGAGGAGGCAGCCCACTAAATTCACTTTCTTTCGCGCGGTAGGGGCGAGACTCTTTTGTGGAGGTGTGAATGAGTGGGGTATCTTTTTGATGTGAGCTTTGAGTTAAGCTTTTTAAACTCTTTGGTTGATGCGTTAAGGAATAAAATTGTTTTTAGTGGCTGTAGTAAGCAAAGCTAGTCTTACACCCGTATCTATAAATAATTCAAAGATATAACTTAAGATACAATTATAATTGCTTGAAGTTAGAACTGTCATAAGTTAGAATTCTTAGCTTTGTCTATTGCATAAAAATGGGTGCTTGACTAATTACTTGGACTCAAGTTATTACTTAAACTTGACTTTAGATCATACCAGGGTAAGTAACTTTCAAACTGTAATATAAACAAAGGTTTGAATCTTATATTCTCGAAACTGGTAAGTATTTAAGTTTTAATTAACGCGATTTCGGATGCAAAAAGCATTATTAACCTTGACTGTTACACAAAATCTCCGAATAAATATTTCATCATATTCAAGGCTAAAAGTAAAACATCCAACTTTAAACACAGTACACAACCATCTAAATTGCCAACACAAAACACACAGTGTTCAAAAGTTTTAGACTTCCCAAACAGAAGAAAAAAAATCTATGAAAAATAATTCACCGAAACATTTGTCACTTACCGCGGCACGCGACACAAGTGTCGTTCATTCAATTTTTTCCCCTCGAAGTTTTCAATACTTCGATCGTTGGTAACAAAAGGAAGTCAATAGTGAACCTGAATGGATCTGAAAGGATGTGAATAAACCTGAACACTTCGTATCTAATCCTGGACGCCATTCAATTTACATTTTCAATCTTTTTTTTTTCTCTTCGGGTTTTTTTTTCTGTGATTGGCCATTGGTTATCGTCTGGTCGGTTGGCAATTCTATATTTAATCTATCCTTGTTCGAATGTTTTTTTTTTGGGTTTTTGAAGTGACGTAATTTAGGGACTTTCAATGTTGGAAAGTTTGAAGGGTGGTACTCACTGCGAATATTCGCTTGCAAATTCATTCGTGCAGTACAATATTCAACCATACAAGGTGGAAGGGACACAGACGCTAAAACGATTACCACGTATTCAGTATATCATTCTGAACCCCACATAGAAATATTTCATCGGTAACTTATACAAAAACAGCTGTACAATACATTTTGACTGTATAGGTATTGCAGTTTTCTACGTCGTTTTAGTGTCAGTTTCCCTTCCATCCTGTACACAAGAAGTTCTAAACAACGCAAGTAAAATACTTATACCTACTACAAAATCTACTAAACCATGCATTAAAAAGTTAAACACCACAACTCCATTATAAGTAATAGAACCAACCAATCAACCAGTACCTAAACTAATTACCAGGGTTGATACTATCATGATTACAACACTTCGCAAAGCAATTGTAGCTGCATCCTTGAGTCCCCCGTTCACTCGATCTCGGCTGCTCAGATTGCCGCCGTTTCGAAACCAACGAACGGGGCCAAGTACGCTTCCTTTCGAGCAATCTATTCATAGATACTGCTCATGTAAATGTACATTGCCAATACTATAGGTAATTGTATCCGAAGCCGAAACGCCTATTCCGAAAGTACGGACAATGGTGGATTTGGAAAAGTTGGTAACAAAAGAACAATGTTGATTTTGTTTCCTTTAGTATATGATGTCATTGGTTAGCATCAAGCCGTTTGCTGAATTTTTTTCTGTAATTGTGCCGGCCACCTTTCGCGCCGCCGAGGCTAGTCCAGAAGGCTAGTTCGAGGAGGCACGGAGAAAGAGCTCATGGAAGGAATTGGCCTTTGCCCAGAAGTGGGCACGGGAAAATTGTGTCGACTGCCGTTGTATCTTTGTTAGGATAACAAAATTAACACACGTGAAAGCAGCTGTACTGTATGGTGTCGGACGTAAAGAATAGCACCATCCCATATCTTCCCTTGGGTGTCGTTAGAGGCAACTAAGGGAGTTACTAGAGAATGGGCAGCAGCGTTCTCTGTGCCTTTGTAACAACCGTACTGCGATCGCCAACCCGCCTGCCAAGCGTGGCGATTACGGCAAAACTCCCCTTTGGGCGAGACCTATGTCCATCAGTGGACGTCTTTCGGCTAAAATGATAATGATGATGAAAGTGGCTGGTGCTTTCATAGTGACTGTTGTCAATCAAAGCTGGTTGGCACAACATTTGTTCGATGTGTCAAAAATCGCACAGGAGATGCGCCCACACAAGGGATATCCCGATTAAAGATAAACCAAGCGCATAGCATGACCCTACAAAGAGTGATTTCGTATATTCAGATTCAATATTACCCATCACCGGTTCAAACCTGAAATACTTCAGGGACTTCAAAATTATTCATTCCACAGCCTATATTACCTCACAGATTCTAATATCGTTGTCTGTAAACTCAAAATCGACGTAACGATCCCTCCAGAGGCCACCAAGCTTCCCAGTTCCATAATAATTGAAATCATTCTCTATTTAAGACAGACTGCCACGTTGGTCTTGTGCTCACGAGCTCGATTACTAAGGTCCTTAATTCGATTCTCAGGCAGGGGAAATCGTATTTGGAGATTTCTATAGGGAACTTCTCATTAGCAGTCACAGACTCTAGATCAGTTCCCGGTTGAAGGCAATACGCTTGCTAATATTACATGGGACTTAAACATAAAGGCGTGTTGATATGTTGTATGTCCTACCCATTGGAGCGATCATCCAATATATTAGAGCACTGTCCTCCGATTGGGTCACTTGATCCCAACATTCCGTCAAAGCATTTGACGTTAGAGTGAACACACACAAAAGTTGTTCAAGCGGTAATCAAGGAAACGTGTCAGTGAGACGAGGAGTTAAGTTGGTTGTTCTTGGTGAGCGGGATATAGGATTGAAGTATGTGTTTGTAGCATGATCACCAAGCTTTTTCCAACTTTATTGGGGTGGGTTAGTGTTTTCTATAGCACGATTTTCGACGAAAATATCAAACAGCAATTCCTGTGTTAGTTATTTTGGAGGAATGAGGATTACGGCCCAATCGGAGAGGTCAGTGGCTCAGCAATGGGAACATTTTTGGACAGACGCGTCCATCAGTGTTCTAATATCATGGAACTGCGGTCTCTGATTTTTATACATCGGAGATATGAGGCAATGTTCCGAATACGTTGGTCTTTGGATGGGTGACCACCCATTACATACCGAGTTTCCTCTGTCGTTTGAAAAGCAAGTTAAACCGTTGGTCCCAGCTGCCAATTCTAAACCTTTGACAGTCGTTACAGGAGTCAGTGGCCTGAAAGTCTAACAATCAGGCAGACCAAGGAATATCGTATTATCCAGTACTAACTGGTTCTGGAGGTCAGATAGACAGTCGCTCCATGTAAAATACTGGTACTCAGCAGCATACGATTAAACTGGAAGCCGACCCCGACATAGTTGGGAAAAGGCTAGGCAGATGATATGTTCCGAATACGATATGACCACATATTCCTTACTTCCTGTGTTGGACTTTGGCACATTGATTTCAGTCGCTTCGAATACGTTGACGTCTAGCCAGCAAAAAAAAATTGTCTTGGAAACATGCATTCCTAGTATATTGTTTCAAGTCTTTTGATTTCTCAACCCACAATAAAGCTAGAAATAGAAATGCCATTCAATTTAATACCTCAAAACTGCCTTTAATAACTCATAACGAATCGTTTAAGGTCATTTTAGATGTTCCTGCTCATACTACAACTAAATAAATGTACTATGATTGATGCCAAGTCAACATAATGTCAAGTTACCAATCACAATGCAATTTCAACAGTAACATTAATGGGTTAAGGTGACTATTAGAATGCCAGCCAGTTAATGCTAGAATGTTATCTATCTATATGTATAAAATGCTTTGTCCTGAATGACGGATCAACACACAGCCTAAGCCGCTGATCGTAGAGACTTGAAACTTGGAGAGTGTTTTCTTTGTATGACGTAGGCATCCGATAAGAAAGGATTTTCCGAAATTCTACCCCTAAGGGGGTGAAAAACGGGGGTGAAGTTTGTATAGGACAACGTGATTCCTTGGTCCAATCTACTTCAAATTTTGCATAAACTTTCTTTAACAGAATTGATGGAAGATGTGTTTCGTATTTTATTGAAACTCATCGTCTAACGGGGTTAAAAAGGAATAGAAAGTTATTTTGTGGGTGATTTGCAACGAAGCTGATATCAATACTCCTTAGTGCAAAACTGAATCCGATTTTATTCTAAAAACAATCTGTGGCCCGAGTGTCAAATTGACAAGACATATTTTTGCGATCCGAATTTTATTTTAATATATAACAGTTTAATACCAGAAAATCAATTTGAAATACAATGAAAAGGAAAAAAAACGATATTTCAGGTAAAAAAAAACAATCAATAGGGAGAGAGAGAGCAAAAAGGGACACAATATTCTGCTAAGAAAATATAACAGGTTATAACGATTCCTAGGGGTATCGTATTTCCCAGTAGTAACTGGGTTGTGGAGGTCAGATAGGCAGTCGCTCCATGTAAAATACTGGTATTCAGCTGCATCCGGTTAGACTGGAAGCCGACCCCAACATAGTTGGGAAAAGGCTAGGCAGATGATGATGATGATAACGATTCCTAGAGATTCTGATCTGAGAAGGTTTGTTAGGGGTTTTTTAGTTCTGAAAACAGTCTCAAATCGAAATTTCAGGGGGAAAAGTAAAATAATAAAAATCAATTGAAAGGGCGAGGAAGAAAATTAGTACTATTCTGCGAAGAAAATCCTTACTTAATAATATTATAAACGCGACAGTTTGTATGTATGGATGTTTGTTACTCTTTTACGCAAAACTACTGAGCGGATTCGGATGAAATTTGGAACACAGATAGTTAATAACCCGGATAGATACTATATAGGATACTTTTCATCCCGATAGTATATTCCCGTGGGACAATTATCGCTCTACACGCGGGTGACGCCGCGGGCATAAGCTAGTTTTTAATAAGAATTTCAAGTTAGTACGTTATTGTATTGTAATTTACGGTTTGATTGAAGTAACGGTAAAATGATTGTTTATTGGTAGTTCTGTGGTTATTTAGTTAGTACTTAGTATTCAATTATCATATTCATATTCATTTTATTGCGTTCCATAATGTTAACAAAGGTGTTAAAATAGGCTGAGGAGGAGAGTGTCAGACTTGTACTGACTAAAACCCATCCATGTTCCTTCCTACTACAGTACTTTCACAAGTTATTATGCCTTGTGACTGTGACTGTAGCTTAGCCTTCTTTGTTTTTCCGACATTCAAAAGTGCCTGTAAGGGTCTAATTGAAATAAATGCTTTTGAGTTTGAGTTTGAGTTTCCTTGCCCTTTGTGTTCCAGGGCCGCGGTATCTTTTTCGAACATTTCCGCAGCCCTGGCAGGAAATCTCCGACTCCTAAGATACAGGTCTGCGTACCTAGTTTAGAAGCCCGGAAAACTGACAATAATTTTAAACTTGGGAGTGCAGCCCACCGATTCCATATGTTATGTACTGTGTTGTTGTTTTTTATGTACTAATAAACTTATATCAAGCGTATATGAGATGCGCAGTCACTCCTTGTAAAACATTGGTATTTATACTGGAAGCAGACCTCAGCATAGGTGGAAAAGGCCTTAGCATAGTTGGGAAAGGCCTCAGCATAGTTAGAAAAGGCCTCAGCATAGTCGGAAAAGGCCTCAGCATAGTTGGAAAAGGCTACTGGCAAAATATGGGTGCACTATTAGGTACTCTCTGTCTCTCTCTTTTCTCTTCTTCTGGCGGTTTGGTGTCATGGCTATCCGGTTTCTTCCAGTCACTTTTATGCGATCGTCTGTCCACTGTTAGGATTCTTTTTTTTTTTATGAAAAAAGGACACCCCGCACTATGAAAAAAAAATATGAATGAATTTGTCACTATGAATTTCTCCTACGAAACAGGAGAAATTCATAGTGTGTGGCGTTTTTTTTTTTTGAAACCAGGTACATTCACAAACATTTAAACTCATATACTCAAACAATTTGACCCGAAACAACTATCTGTAGGGCACACAAATATTTGTTACGTGCGGGGATGGAACCCTCGACACGCAGCGCAGAAGTCAATCGCTCAGCCTCTGCGCCAACCGTGCCGTCGAGGTATACCATTCGGGGATTACGGGCGTTTTATGTATGTTTGTTTGTTACCTAGGGCATAAAAGCCAGCTTACCTTTAAAACATCCAACATTTTATTTGATATTACAATTCACAAAAAAAAAAAACAATTTTTCAATTAGGCTAATTGACTGTTATTTTTACTTTTTCCATTCATGCCAGTATGCAAGTGAAATCCGACAATTCATCGTTTTCAATTTTAATTCGCTAAGAGATTTCGTTCACTGATACCGATGATTGATTTAGCTCCCGTCCCCATTCCTGTTAGTAGTTTTATCGTTCATTTCGAAATTTGAATGTTCCGAATTGCCGTTCGAAATGATTCGTGGATATTCGTGTTTATATGTTACTGAATTTACATCTAGAGTTTCATGAATGCTTAAATGTTCCTTATTTAAAATTCACGACGATACATTTTCATAGTTTTAAAAGTATTTAAGTATTGGCGGTGTATTCTGTATTCATTGAACTATTACGACCATCCACGATAATATATCGATAAAAGGGTTAAAACATTGCAATTTAAAAAAGTATCAGAATTTATCTATAGTGAATATATAATATCGTACATTGATGTATCATACCAAAAGCAAAACGGAATTCCTCAAATCGCTAACAAGTCGTATTCTGATGCGCACGAGCAGACCGGTTGCGAACAAAAGGGAAAGGGCGAGGATGCCTTAGAAAACGAGAGGGAACAGAATACACGACATTCTTTAGACTCGTTCTGGTTCTGTTTTAAGATTCTGTATCAAACTGGTTTTATATGGGGAACCTTTTTGATCTGATTATGGATTAATGCGATCATTAGTGTAGATAGTTATGTTTTATAAAAAAATTGCATGTTATTATCATTCCTGCCCTTATACCATTTGTTTTGAGGTCGGCGCAGTATGTCTTATTCATCCATACTTCTCTGTTAGTCGTCACCTCGGGAGTGACCCCCTTTCTAACCATAATATCATCCTTCTCACAATCTATCCATCGTTTCGTTGGTGTTCCTCTACTCTTATACCCATCCACATAATCAGAACTTTATATAACTGTCAACTGGAGTGACCAGATATTAGAACTTAAATAAAAAAAAAAAAACAACGGGTTGCATTCCGGGAGTGCCGGCAGAAGTGAAAATTTGAAACAACGCCATCTAGCTTAAATATCAGAAATTTCAATAGGTTTCTGCAAGAACGAAAGATGTCGCTGCCGTAGAAAAAAAACTTGAAACAACGCCATCTAGCTTAAACTACACGCACACTCGCGCAAACGCCCTGCGCCGCCGATTCGATCTGACGATCTGACGCGGGTTTAATAGATTTTACCCATCCCAAAAAGTGTACAACGCCGCTAAAGAAGATTTCACTTCAAAAATATTACAAAAAAAAAACATAGTAAAAATAAATTAATTAACCATGACCAATATACAGTAAAATTTATTTTAAAACAAAAATAAAACTGTCCACATGTTGCCCTACAAATCACCTGCCACCAATTATGAAAACGAACTCTTACACACATACTCACACACTCACATACAAGTTGCGCGTGCGTGGCTTGGAACGTCGTCGAGGAATGCGCCCCATCCCGTCAGACCTGTGTGTCGGGCTCCAATGGGCCTTGCAGAGGCTGATGCAAATATTGCGCTTTTAACATCATTGGTAAGTGATGTTGTGGCAATTGTGTTGGTGATGTAAAATTTTCAGGTTATAACATCAGATGATTGTGGTCTCGGATAAAATTAGGAGAAAGTTATAACGAATGTTAAGCTGACTAATTAGTCTAGTGGTCGCAAGCGCGACTGCTGGGCAAAGGACCTTGGGTTCAATTCACTTGTCGAGCAAAGTTTTATTGGGTTTTTCCATCAGGATTTTTTTAGTAGCAGCCACGGAGTCTGGATGGGTACCGGTTGATGGCAATAAGTTCACCCCATTACATGAGACTTGAACATAACTCTGACAAAATGTGGGTGTAGAATTAGGTACACCTCTGCCTAGCCCTTCTGGGATTACAGGCGTGATGACGTTAACTAAATGTCAAACTTCAGAATAAGAATGCAAAAGCGGCTACAAATAGTGCGATTTGATGCTGGTTACAATAATTATGCTGTACTTTTTTCTTCATCTTCATCAATCATCGGGCCGCACTTTTTTGTACTGAAATACATTTGAAAGCGGCCCACTCTAATGTGTGCTTAACTTAACATAACATAACGCTTGCACCTATTCTCTAAAAAACAGAGTTGTAAGTCGGACAATAAGTCCTATGTAATATAATTTTATGTGCGAGCCACCACTTGGTTGGACTCAGTCAAAATCTCAGAGAGCTTCTAAAAAGAATATGTCCGAACCTGGGAACTGAATCCAAAAACCCCTAGATTAGCAGATATTGTGACGTACCTCGTCACAATATCTGCTAATCTAGGGGTTTTTTCTTACTTAAAGATGTTTCAGGAGCATCATTGTATCTGTCTGTATAGTATATACAGGATGTAAAAAGACTCTTAACGAAGCCGTCAATCAAGCATTCTGTACATCAAACTAAGTCGTTTTACGTAAAAATAATTGCTGACAGACTTTTTTTTTGGGGTGAAGAATCACGTTTTACGGTAGGACTCAATGTAACGCATTCAAAACATTGTGCTGATGGATGGATTGAATAGTACAGGGGTCGTGAAGGTGTCTTAAGTAAAAAAAAAAAAAACATTAAGAACATGTATTTAAAAAAAAAAACAAAAAAAAATGTGGAACTTTGACCCCCAAGATCTCTGTAACTAGAAGGTTCCCAGGTATGGTCTAGAAGAAAAAAATGATCGCAATGACGGGGAGAACCAGTATGAGTTTAAGAAACCGCAAAAGCAAAGAAAACATTCAAAGTTGTAGCTACTAAACTTCACTTACATCAAATTCTGAACAAAAGCCCAAAGGGAGGATATATTTTTATTTCACGATCGCTTCACCAATACAATAACCTTAAGATCGATTGAGAAGTTTACGAGATTTTCCTAAACTTACCATATTTACGACGTAGATTGCTGCTAAACCGAGGGTAGTTTATTGAAGGTAAAACTGTCAAATTTGCCCAATCAACCTTGAACTTAATGCTTTAGCGATATAGTTGAAGATCTATTAAAGAAATTTGACAGATTATAGTAACTTGATGTTCTGGCATCTAAGTTTAAAAACACCGTTTAAATATACATTAGAGAAATTTATAATTTCCTATGAAAATAATGTGGTGTCTTTTTAATGTTAAATTGAGAAAATATATCTAAAAAAATAAGTTCGTCGTTGGCTCGTTGGTCGAGTGGTCACATGCGCGGCTGCTGATCATGAGGTCCTGGGGATCGATTCCCGGGTCTGTGTTTTTCCATCAGGAATTTCTCAGTCGCAGCCACGGAGTCTGAATATGAACCCGGTTGATGGCAATAGGCTGGCTCCCTATTATGACTTAAAACATAACTGGCGAAATGTGGTTGTGCAATTAGTTACACGTCTGCTAAACCCTACCGGGATTACAGGCGTGATGCTATGTAATTTAATTAACAAAGCTATTCAGCAAAGCTTATATTACAACGTTTATCAAGGACATTGACCACCTCGAACTAGAAATCTCAGAAATAATTCCTAACCAAACATGGTTCTCCATATTTTAACACACAAAGCTCAAACTACCCACATTTACAAAGGTTCGTTTGACCCGATAAACTGTGTACTTTTCCCTCCCAAACTGGAAGATTAATGCTTAGATTTCACGGGATTTTACTTCGTATAATTCTGAGTGATTTTTTCTACGTTTCTCGTCCCTCGAGACGTCGGATTTTCTTCAGCCGGTTTAGCAACAGTAAGGATGAATGTAGCTTAGTAGTTGGTATTATTTTGAAGGTACGTGGATATTTTTGTTAGAACTTTTTATAGGTAAAAGCTTTTTTCTCAAACATGCTTGAAAATTTGAGCATTATTATGACAAACTTCTTCGAGATAGATCAAAATGCTGTACTGTCTAGAAACATCGACCAACGGCCGGCAAAAGTTGTATGAAAATCCATTATCTGTCGTGTTTAGCGGCAAAATAAATTACATAGTAAACTCATATCTGTCGTGTTATTTAAAAAAAATGGAACGATCTTTTACTCTCAAACATGGCAACCAAGGAGGTAACTTATCTAAGGTTGTATTTAAATTTCGAATTGGCTTGCATTTGCAAGCCAATTCGAAAGAGGTTTATTGAAAAAAAAAGCAAATGAATTTTTCAACGCGAGAAAAATTATTGTTGTTTGTGTGCATCATAGATTTTGAAAAACTATATTTTTAAATAAAATGTTCTGCCTAGGTACTACTTACTTTTAATTCCCTCGCATTATTTGAGAAAAGAACTATACAAACTTGGCCACAACTAGGCATTGATGGAGTTACGTATGTGTGCCTCGGCTTCGCCTCGGACCACATTTACACGTTCGTCCATCAATGTCTCTGTTGCTGGCCGCTGCAGTAATGTACTATAATTTTAATCCTACAATGGTGTTAGGTAAGCACGAGTAACTAAACTTTTTAGATTTTTATTTTTTTCTTGTAATGATAATAACAGCTGCTCGGAGCAATCTTCAGATTAAGCCGCGCTTGCCTAGGTTGGTTTGTAGATGGGTGACCAACCGTGCCTTGGAAAACACGTTAAGCCGTTAGTCCCAGCTGTCATTTGTAGACTTTGACAGTCGTTACAGGTAGTTAGTGGCCCGAGAGTCTGACAACCAGTCTAACCAACGGGTATCGTATTACCTAGTAATAGCTGGGTTGTGGAGGTCAGATAGGCAGTCGCTCCATGTAAAATACTGGTATTCAGCTGCATCCGGTTAGACTGGAAGCCGACCCCAACGTAGTTGGGAAAAGCCAGCACAAGTGAAGTGCCCCCCTAACATAGTTTTAAGTCTTATTTATTAACACTGCTTTTTTATTTACTTTATATATGTTAGTTTATAAGGTATATATCTATGGGCCATTGAAGCCTGAAATAAATGGTGTTTATGTTAAAAGACTAGGTAGATGATGAGGAGCTTATTGCCTTTCCTCTAAAACAGTTATTCAAACTCAAACTCAAAAGCATTTATTTAAATTAGACAATTACAGGCACTTTTGAATGTCAAAAAAACAAAGAAGGCTAAGCTACAGTCACAGACACAAGACATAATAACTTGTGAAAGTACTGTAGGTGCCCATTCCAAAGCGTAGATCTCTATGGAGAAGAATGAAAAACTTTATAAACACTCTTTTCAATCAAAATATTGTTACAAAATCTTGGTTACATCATTCCTGTTGAGATTATACATAGTACCTGGATGACCGAGCCTTGCTCGTTTTTATTTTTGACGTTTTCTAAAAATGAAACCTAGCTAGATCGATTCATCGCCCCCGAAACCCCCTGCATACTAAATTTCATGGAAATCGTTGGAGCCGTTTCCGAGATTCGGAATATATATATAGGTACATATATACAAGAATTGCTCGTTTAAAGGTATAAGATATGTGAGAACGATGTAGAACGTGAACGAGAACGATGTAGAGTATGTTATACATATATGTGAGAGAAGTATTAATTGAGTACCCTGTAACACGACCTCACTTCAGTAGTAACCTCATTCCAAACACAATCTCTCAAAACCTCCTTTCATTATAATTTCTATGGCGAACTTACACCGTAATCAGCATACTCATAGTGTTCGAACAGACCCTTTGTTCGTCGTTCATTCGTTCAATGCTCAGTTCAACGACATCAGCGCAGCTTTAATAACGTTATTACCGTCGTGTACACCACGGATAGTTCGTTCTCTCGTTCATTCCAGTATTGTTTGAATCTAGAATGTTTGTATTTGTCGGGAACAGAAAAAACAATTCTAGTAAAAAAAACTGTCTCGCAACTCAGTTCTTCTATCGTAAAAAGTTGTGAGATCCATGTTGTACCAAGTCGATTACTTTAGTAAGTCCCTACTTAAGGGACCTTCTGTCTTAACTTATTACGTAATGTTGCTAACCTAACAACATCTTATAGTGGCCATATCAATATTAAAAATCATTTATGGTTTAAATAAAATAGATTTGACATGGCTATCAGGTCAAGTCAGGTCAGACTTTCAGGCTACTGACTACCTGTAACGACTATCAACGATCAACAAAGGACAGCCGGGACCAACGACTTTTTTTTTTCGAGGCACGGATGAAACTCGGTGTATAATGGATGGTCACCCATCCATAGACCTAAGCGGCTGTTATGAGTTAGCCACGAGCTCTTCTAGATGGTCGATTACTTTAGTAAGTCCCTACTTAAGGGACCTTCTGTCTTAACTTATTACGTAATTTTGCTAACCTAACAACATCTTATGTGGCCACATCAATATTAAAAATCATTTATGGTTTAAATATAATAGATTTGACATGGCTATCAGGTCAGGTCAGGTCCGACTTTCAGGCTACTGACTACCTGTAACGACTATCAAAGATCAACAAAGGACAGTCGGGTCCAACGACTTTTTTTTTTCGAGGCACGGAGGAAACTCGGTGTATAATGGATGGTCACCCATCCATAGACCTGAGCGGCTGTTATGAGTTAGCCACGAGCTCTTCTAGATAATATCTGTATGCTTTTGGGAATTATCGATTCCAGATAAGGCTGGTTTGTCCTATGAATTTCTATAGTCTGTTTTTAACATAAGCCTTGACAGACGTGGGTGTTCCCACCTACTTATCTACTATTCTCTAGGCAATAAGCATAACTTTTATGTTCCCAACATTTCGCTCCACATAATAATAAAAATAAACTAACATGTGGATGTGTTACGCAATATTCTTATTTCTTCTTACATAACACTTCATCATGTCAAGCTATACATTTCCAGCGTAAGTTGACTGTGCAAAGTATAAGATTTTTCTACAATGACAGGTTTGTTTATACTGGTATTTTCTTGATATGTCGTATGTACATTCTTACGATTCTTGACTGAGTGAAAAATAAAATTATTTCACTGACGTCTCTTGTGATAAAGCATAATATTGCGATTAGGATGTGAAGGATATTTATGTGTATGTCGTTTGTTATGTATGTGAGGAGTGAGAGAAATGTGTTCCATTATGCACTCGTGAAAAATTATTCGGTTTTTGGTATTTGCCAATTTTTTTTATTGAAGTTATTTTTCTAATGCGACTTCCAACAAGGTTGCGTTAAACGTTTAACGCGACCATGGAGGGCGTATGAAAGCACTGTTGCGTTAAACATTCAACAGTCTTGGGGAGGGGGAATAGAAAGAGACAGAGCGAGAGTGAATGCGTGGCACTCGAACGAATGCGCGTAGTATACCTGTTTTCATTTCCACATAACGAAGTTTCACTTCTTCCGCGCAGAGGGACTCCATGCACTATTTTTTTTATTTATCACTACATATTATAAAACAAAGCCCTCCGCCGCGTCTGTCTGTCTTTTCGGGATAAACTCAGATACTACTGCACCGTATGCTGTTTTCACCAACGGATAGAGTGGTTCTCTAAGAAGGTTTATAATTTGTCAAGTTTTTGTTGCGGGAACGGGATCAAAATTTCATGATTACTTTTGATCGCGATAACCGACATCCACGCGGGCCGAGCCGCGGGCATCAGCTAGTTTATTTATACCCAACTTATACTAAAGGTTTACACCACACGTATATTGGTTGAACATAAAATTCAAGTACGCACAATGGTCCACCTTTCAGGACTAAGTGCGGAAACCAAACCCTTAATAGAAAAATTAAGTAGAACTACATAAAATTAGTCAAAATTAAAATTAAGAACGAATTAAAAATAATAATAGGAAGTAAACAATATGGTAGATGTAAGAATAAAAGTAAAATATAAATATATTTTGGTCGAATTAAACTAAAATAAATAAACTAACAACAAACTATAAAAGGGCATCGAAAAACTCCTCCTCAACGCTGTCAGCTGGTAATGTGCCCAAGAGGCTGGCGGTAAGTAAAATTGTCCTTGTATTCTGCCATTAGGAATTTCTCAATCACTTTCAGTCTGGATTTTTGTCCAGTGAAATAACGATTAATAAATAGAGAAGTATGGAACACACTTCAATCTTAAATCCTCTTTTTTGATAGGGTGTTAAAATACACTACTTCAAGCTATTGGTCAAGTGACCAAAAACAATTGTAGGTACCACTAAAAATACTTTTTTCTATAACATCAAACAAGTTATTTTCATTCACAATCTGCTAGGACAATCTTTTAGATTTCTTTGCTAAGTTTATTGGACCTACAGACAACCTTATTTTCAGCCAAAGATAAAAATCCTCGTGATAAAAATCTTGTGAATTCAAGCAGATAACGCAGTGTAAAGCACCAAGTCTACTAAATTAAAATAGGAGAAAAACATATGGATGGAAGTTCGCATTTTATCCCGATGAGAGCTCTCAACTCTCGCTGATTTGATTTCTGAATTTCTAAGGCAATGCTTCGATTATTAGGAATCTTTATTGACCATTACTATTTAGCTAAGTAATTCGATTAATGGATAAGAAGAAAATAATGTTTCATTTTCTAAAAATAAAACCCACTCTATAAAAATTATGAACACATTTAGGGAAATATAAATTCGAAAGAAAATAAATAGAAAATTTAGAAAATCAGAAATCAAATCAACGAGAGATCAAAACTCTCATCGGGAAAAATTGCAAACTTTCCATACAAATTTTCTTCTCCAATATCAATTTTTTGACTGCCTCGTTGGTTTTTTGGTCGCAAACGCGATTGCTGAGCATTAGGTCCTGGGTTCGATTCCCGGGTCGGGCAAAGTGCTATTGGGTGTTTCCATCAGGAATTTCTCAGTAGCAGCCACGAAGTCTAGACTTGTGCCCGGCAACAGGCTCGCCTCCTATTCCATGGGACTTATACTGGCGAAATGTGGGTGTACTGTTAGGTATACCTATGCCTAATCCTTCGGATTACAGACGTGATATTAGGTTACGTATTTGTTCAATAAAGCCACTTTTTTTAGCTTGAGTTATGAGTCAATATTGTAAACTGAAATAAAGGTATCCACTGCTGTAAGTTGTAAATTGAAAATGTTTTTTTTTTTTTATTCTTTTGCACATTGCATTCACGAGAATTCCAAAAAGGAATTTAACACAAAGGAGTTTTTAAAACATCATTAGTATTTTTTACTGAAAAGTTGTTTTTATGTACAACAAGCTTTCGCCCGCCGCTTCGCTCGTGTTAAAAGTGGTCAACTGCCATTTTTCCTGGCTGTGGATGTTAATTAATTCTTTAGTATTGGTTGGTAAATTCAATACATTGCAGCATTGGTTTGTGTGTTGAGCACACCTGTGGCCTTTGCATTGCCTTGTTCAATTTGCTCACGGAAGTAAATACACAATAATTGAGTTTTTCAAGTTTTACTTTTTCCTAGTAATTTGTACATCTGGCGTAGTATTTTTTTTGCACTATTCAACGTTTTTTATGAAGTAAGTAATGGCAAAAAATTCATAAAAATAATTATGGTTGATTAGTGATCTTTACCATTTTATTTGGGATTTTTGAACTTTCAATTATTAAAAGGTATTATTAAGGTCTGCTACGGCATCAACTACGATAATAACTTAAATTTCAAAACAGGCGCGCCCGTAATTCATTTGTAATTGACTTCAAATGATTAAATCTGGGATTTTTCATAAAAAAAACTAGAACTCAAAAACTACTGAATTTTGGTAGAACATTCGTGGCTTAATTTCTTGCATTTTAGCCCTACTACGACGCCATGCAAGGAATTTGTCGAGTTATCATAACCCTGTATATAGATTACTTTCCTATGTGAATCGGATTTTGGTATCAATTACAAGGGTTTTTTTTTTTTTTTTGCACGGAACCCTGCTCCTTTTTCTAAAATAAAAGTAGCTTTAGTTACTCCTTCTAAAATCAACTATCTGCCAGTCAAAATCCCGTCAAAATCGGTCCACCCGTTCCGGAGATCAGCCGGAAAAAGATGGACAAGTACCGTTTACACTATCAGATATAAAAAGGCTCTTCAATTTTATTTAGGTACAGATACTAACAATAAATGCCATGATGTATTTAACATACAATGTATTCAACGAATTATTTCCGATACTGATGAAAAATAAAACTCAACCAAGTGGTTCCAATCAATTATTTTCATTTCCTCACTCAATACCCTCATAACAATTATTCTTTTCACAAAAATGGATGCACATCATAATAATTTCGAACTATTAAAACCTGCTTTAACAAAAGGAAAACGGCCAAATAGCCAAACGGCCACAAACCCATTGACGGTGCGGGTTACTCGGCTGGCTATAATGATCACTTTGATCACTCAAACGGCAAGTTGCCGCTAAACGAGTGTGTTCGAGGTTTCCTACTATTTTGTTTATGTTTATTTTGGTTTTGTTTATTGACATTATCATGCGGGCTTAGATTGCGGAATACTGTGAAACAAATTTTAACTGGCGGCTGTGACTTTGTCTACGTATACAGAGTTTAAACAGACTCTTCACGAAGCCGTCAACCAAGCATATATATACATCAAACTAAATAACTTTACGCAAAAATTTGTGCTGGGAAATGCCTTTTTTTGGGCTGAAAAAGCACGTTTTACAAGTAGGACTCAATGTAACGCACTCAAAACATTGTTTTTTTTTTTTTTGTGAAGGGCGTCTCGCAGTTCAACCTAGGGAGGTTGTCGACTGCTTAACCGGGCATTTCTGTGGATGCCTCGAAATTAAGGCCTCCAGCCAGAGCAACTTACAAACTAAACTACAAAACTAAGCGACTACGCACTGAGGGCACCCCCTGTGGGGTACGGACCTCGGCTCAGGGCGTCGCTGGGAGAGGACAGCAAAGGGACAGGCTGGATCTGAGTGATATTATTTAGGGGCTGATTTAAGTCTACAGGCTCAGCTGCGCGGACTGGCTCGAGCAAGGGTCGGGGAGGGCGTGTACCGGGGTTTCGCGACGGGCCTCGTCGGCGAGGACGGAAAGACGGATAACGGCGTCTGTGTTTTGTGAGCGTGCTGGTTTCCCTACTGCTCTCCTGGAGGAGGGTGATGTCGTCGTCGGGGTCAACGAGAGTGTGCCTCGGGCGGCGGATCTGACTAATACGCGAGGGCTCGTATCGGGCGGCCGATGCGATCAGAGGGTTACGGTGTCTAACAGCAGAATCGAAGAAGCGCTTGGCGAGGCGTTTCATGAACTGCTGGATAGTGGGCAATCTAAGATCAATGTGCAGACGATCATTGCGGACATAGTAAGGGGCTCCCGTGACTTTACGTAGGAATCGGTTTTGGAGAACTTGCATTTTATAAAGGTACTTTGGATTGGCGTGAGCGAATACGACGCACGCGTACGTCATGATGGGACGGATCACCGCGGTATAAAGGCGCAATTTACACCTAAGAGATAGTTTACTTTTTGCCATGAGCAAAAAGTGGAGTCTACCCATCGCGAAGGAAGCGCGGTTACGAGCTTCCGTGATATGGTGTCTGAAGGACAGATGTTGGTCGAGAACTACTCCTAGATACTTGGCTTGCTTCTCCCAAGGGATAGGCTTACCGTACATAGTGATCGGGCTGGGGGAGGTGCGATTGTTACCGCGCGACGGTTTCGAGTAAAGAACCGCCTGACTCTTATCGGGATTAACCTCGATTCTCCATTTCCTGAACCAAGCGCCTAGGACGTTGGCTGAGGTTTGGAGGGTTTTGGCGATAGCGTTCTTACAACGACCCGTATAGTAGATGGCCGTGTCGTCTGCAAACAGGGCCAACTGAGCCTTTTTGCTCTTTGGTATGTCGCTCGTGAATAGGGTGAAAATGAGCGGAGAGAGAACGGAGCCTTGCGGGACTCCTGCGCGAATGGGACTCAAAACATTGTGCTGATGGATAGATTAAATAGTAAGGGGGTGTTTAAAGTAAAAATCTTACATTAAAAACATGTTATAAAAAAAAAACTTGTGAAAAAGTTGTAACTTTGACCCTGAATATCTTCGTAACTAGAAGTTTCCCAAGTATGGTCTAGAACAAAAAAATATCGCAATGACGGGGAGAACAAGTGCCTTTCGGCTTCGTTAAGAGTCTGTTTACAGCCCTTATTTCATACAGGGTACAGATGTCTGTGGTGTTTGGCTACCTAACCCAATTTGATCTTGTATTTAATTATTATAAGCTTTTATTTCACTTACCTTGTTAGTTAGTTAATTGGTTCGTTAGTTAGTATGTATTGGTTAAATGTAACTGCTATATTTCAAACCGATTGAGCTGAAATTTTGCACACCTCAGATGAACAAAGATACACACACATTCACACATGCATACACACACACACATACATTTTTGTCATTACTTGATTTTATGTATACTTGATTTATACCTGTTACATTTGATAGATCAAGGAAAACAATGGTACACCTAGAAATTATTCAGATAATAATTTATTAATCTGTTTTAGTAGTCTAAATGTATGTCTTGAGAGTAAATAAGCCTGCTTTGTATGTTATTAGTTATTATTGTAAACCCAAGAGATTCAAATTGACTTCGCTTGACATTTAAGATTATAAAGAATATTAGTAAGAGCCTTGATTACCATCTGAATAATTGAAATAATAGGTAACTACAAATATTATAACCACTTATTGCCTTCAATCAAAGTTATCTAAAATGAATCATACCTACAATTATTTCGAAACATATTATTCTTTTAATTGCCAACAAAATTCATAGCAATTTTTTTGCAATTTTATTGTTTTAAAAACAACTTGAATTCTGCGTATAATTTCCAAATATTTGTGTATAAAACATACATACATTTATGTACGTGAACTCTGAAAACGATTACACTCTTTTTTTTGAGCAGTCGTGTAAATATTTCTCCATATTTATTTTTAGCCATAGACACAATACGAAATATCCGTAAACCAGAAAAATGACAGTTAAAATCTCACTGGATTCCATTTTCAAAAACAAAATTAAAAACTCTATCGAGCTGCGCTCCGCAGATACCGAATACCGTTCATTCATTCACTCACCATTGGTCAGAAGCGTTCTAAAGGTTCATTCGGTCGTTCCATTCAGTCGTTCAATGTAGATGTTGGTACTTTCAATGGGCTATCAGTGTAGTGACTTCTTGTTTGTTGTATAAAAACCATTCGATCTGATATGAGATCATCGTTTCCACTATATGTGACGTTCAGAAGTGGGTCAAGTTTTATATTACAATAATAAACGTTATTTTTATAGCCATGTAGGTATACTAAGAGCGGCAACAACGCGATTCACTGAAGGAAATGGCCATTAAAGTCCATGTTAGTGTAGATAGGACGGTCTTCTGTTGTCACCTCTTTCATAGCTTCATAACAGCATCATATTCCTTGAACAAAATCATTGTCTTTAACTTGCAATGAAACGCGCAATTAACTGACCTGCACATGCGATCTATTTTGACTGCATGTTTAACAATACATATTGCGTTTTTAACGTTGGGACACACTCTGACTCTGGTCCCGTGCAACTCGCATCCAGCGGATCACCGCAACCTTCACCAGGTCATCAGTCCACCTAGTGGGAGGCCTTCCAACGCAACGTCTTCTGGTTCGCAGTCGCCACTCCAGAACTTTTCGGCCCCACTGGCTATCTGTTCTGCGAGCAATGTGCCCTGCCCACTGCCACTTAAGTTTGGCAATTCTTTGGGCCACGTCGGTAACTTTGGTTCTCTTGCGGATGTCCACATTTCTGATATGATTACACAAGGAAACTCCGAGCATAGCTCTCTCCATTGCCCTTTGGGTGAGTTTAAGCCTTCTGTTGAGGCCAACTACTTTTTATTAATAAATATAAATGTTGATACATTGAGAGGGAGAGGAAGACTAAAGAGAATATGGATGGATTGTGTGAGAAAAGATATGAAAGAGAAAGGAGTAAATGATGCCGTGACGACTGACAGGGGAGAATGGAAATGAAAAGAAATTTATTTATTTTGCCAGAATAAAGGTACTTAATAGCTGGTAAAATAATTTAAGTCTCACTATATTCAACTTATCAGTCGTGCAAATATTTCACGACATTTTTTTTTTTTTTTTGGAGAAGAAGAAACGTGTTGAGACGACTCTAAGTAGAATGGGATAAGGGTAGAAAGATGATTATAAACTACTTCTAAATAAGACTCGAGTAGAGAGAGAGAGTAAGACGACCTCCTATTTATATTATAAATGCAAAAGTTTGTAAGGATGGATGTTTGATACATTTTCTCGCAAAAACTACAAAATGGATTTAGGTGAAATTTTGCACACAGATAGTTTATAAACTGGATTACCCCAAAGGATACTTTTTATCCCGGTAGTATGATCCCGTGGGACAATTATCGTACTTCACGCGGGCGAAGCTGCGGGTATAAGCTAGTTCATTCATAAATGTTTTATTTTTTATTTTTGTACTATTTTCTGTCTCACTGCTGGGCAAAGGCCTCCCCCATGTTTTAAATGTTTTATTATAACATTAAGCTTTAAGAGATGGCAGGTCTGCAGCCAACCCAGTAGATGACATTCAGAAGTTCCGGGCAAGACATGGTCGAGACTCACGCTGACCAGGAAAGTGTGGTACAAAAGAGAGGAGATTCACTCTGCAGTGAGTGGAACAAGCTCGATAATGGTGTTGGTGACATTAAGCGCAAAATGACCGCTAAAAATAAAATAAAAAACTCAACTATGAAAATCTGCAGTGAATATTTTGATTGGTAAGGACACCGACCGCAAAGTAATTAAGTCCATCAATAAACTTCTAACAAATAGTCGGTTCCGAGTGTAAAAAAATATCAATAATTTCATTTATATTATTGAAACAAGTCTATTTGGTTGACTACAAAACATATTTTCGAGACCACTAATTGTTTTGCAATTTTACAAAAGTTTTAACAGAAAACATTAAAATCTTGAAAACTGAAACACAACCAAAAGCGCAAACAGTAAAACTTTACATTAAACCTGAAAAGAAAACTTCAATAATAGGTTCACAAACTATTCAAGTTTTCATTCAAAAAGGTCAATATCCCCTCAGGTCATTATACTACCATGGTCACTAAATATCTATTGTGTACCCTCTAAGGTCACCCAAGTTCAAGGTTGTGAGGCCTTGTGACTGACCTTGATGTATAGCGACATCTGCCGGTGAATGTGGGAACTATGACGCGATTCTGGTGACTCAATGAAAATGATGTGCGAATTTTATGGAGTGGGGTGATAACGCCATCTGTGAGGCAAAGTGGGAATTAATGGTGTTGCAAAATAGTAACTATTTTAAACTCAAAAGTACAAGAAATAAGGTTTATTGGGTATTAATTTTTAATTACTCCTCGACGCCGCGACTGCCTCGTTGGTCGTGTGGTCGCAAGCGCGACTGCTGAGCATGAGGTCCTGGATTCGCTTCCCGAGTTGGGCAAAGTATTACTGGGTTTTTACAACATGAATTTCTAAGTAGCAGCCACAGAGTCTAGATTTGTGGTTGATGGCAATAAGCAAGCGGGGTTATTGCTCCTTTTTCATGGAACTTAAAAAAGCGACATGTCCACCCACAAAATAATCACAACATACTAAAAGATCTAGATCTACATAGATCCTGGTCATCGATACCACTCGTTTGTGTTGTGATTTTGGAAGGAAAAATATCTCTTATTCGCTTTAGTTTTAAACCTTTGGAATTTATCACGAAAAATATTTGTTTTTCGTACGAATTCCATAGCTATAAGGAAATCCCAAACCTTATCAGATGTAACTTCACTATTATGGTAAAAACCTTATCTAGTAGAGGTAAAAAAAATCAATACCGGTACTGTGGCTATTTGTTGCTTATCGGACTGATAAGTTACAAAAAATATTGACATAAGAACGGCTAGATAGTGGAAGCACTTCTGTAGATATGCAAGGAACTTTGTTGTGGCCCAACATTCGGATCCATACTCATACTTGAGGAGCTCGTGGCTAAATTATAACAGCCACTCGGGTCAATCTTTATGTTAAGCCGTGCTTACCTATGTTGGTCTGTAGATGGGTGACCACCTATTACATTACGTTAAGCTGTTGGTCCCGGCTATCATTTGTAGATCTTTGACAGTCGTTAGGTTGTCAGTGGCCCAAAAAGTCTGACAACCAGTCTTACCAAGGGGTATCGTATTACCCAGTACTAACTGGGTTGAGGAGGTCAAAGAGGCAGTCTCTCCATGTAAAATACTAGTATTCAGCTGCATCTGGTTAGACTGGTAGCCGACCCTAACATATTTGGGAAAAGGCTAATGATGATGATTCGGATCCATACAAGACAACAGGAAAAAAACGGTCGCGAATCATATGTTCAACATACCGCCAGACACTAACCTGCAAATTGCAAAAAACCTAAGAAAGTTTGAATTTCGCGGGATACCCTAGCACTTAACGCTTAAGTTTAAGGGAAATGCGGGAGTCGCAGATTGTTCCTGTGACCTGCCGCCATTTCATCCATCCAGTTTAAATTCAGTGCTTAACACTACGATCTATTTCGCCATGCCACGAGAGCCCGATCGACCGCCAGACCAAGCGTCGCAAGTGGGGATGGATTGGCCACACGCTCCGAAGGGACTCCGACCACATACCCAATCAAGCTTTGGACTGGAATCCCCAAGGGAAAAGAAAGTGTGGCCGTTCCCGTTAAACCTGGCGTCGCACCGTGTTGGCAGAAGCGGCGAGCATCGGAATGACGTGGAGCGAGGTGAAGCGTGAAGCTCAAGCGATGAAGGACATCTGTGGACGCCCTCTGCTCCATCTAAGGGACATAGGACGTTAAGTCCAGTAAGTCAATCTATTTAGCCATCGCTTTGCATGAGTGAACCGAGATACCGAAATTCGGACAGGATAGACAGGAAAAAACGCGCCATCTAGCGCTATGACTCCAGGAGTCACCGCCGAAATTGCAGAACATACATTCTTTTTTCATTTTGCTAATTTTCAAAGTAAGTCAGAAAGTGGCGCCGGTGACCGAAAAGTTGTGTGGTAATTAGCTGTCGTGTTTTGGGCATGTGATGCGGAAGAATGAGGAAAATGTCGTAAGTAAAGTTTTAAGTATGAATGTGGATGGGTGTATGAGTAGAGGAAGACCAAAGAAACGATGGAAGGACTGTGTAAAGAATGATATGGTAAGAAAGGAGGTGTCTGATGAGTCGACGAGTAACAGAGAAGTATGGAAGAAGAAGACATGCTGCGCCAACCTCAAATGAATTGGGATAAGGGCAAGAGAATGATGATCCTGCTGATTTTCAAGCCAACACGCTCCAGCTTCTGTTGGCATTTCTCTAGTTCGCTTAGTTTCATTTATCGTAAGTTTATTTAAATGTATTTGTGTTGCCATACAACGCAACGTGGCAAAGCCGCCAGTCTCTTGGGCACATTACAGCCATCTGACAGCGTTGAGGAGGAGTTTTTCGATGCCTTTTTATAGTTTGTTGTTAGTTTATTTATTTTAGTTTAATAGTTTTTAATTATCAATGTATATAAATACTGTTTTTAAAAATGTATTTGGGAAATAGTTTTCTTGTAATTATTTCTTGAAGTACCAGCATTCCTGTCCTATTTCGTTATACTAAGATGCATTAAAAAGTTTCTACGAATGTAAAACCGTTTAGCGTAGGTCCGAGGCGAAAAGAACCACAGATGATGGGTTTATAACCTTAGATAGATGATGATATGATAGGTTTCTGACTATGATTTGGTTTTTAAAACCTACTGGCGAACTTGACCATTATCCAAGAATAAAAGAACCTTTCAACCTTTAATAATTTTACAGAAAATCGATGGCATTTGAATACCAGGAAGAAAATAAACCATTTTAATTACCTCTTAAAACGCTACCTTTCATCTCTGGTCTTAATTACTTTGTAAATACAGGTATTAGGTTTGCAGCGTAATGGGAAAAGTTTAGCATCATGTGTTTATTATGGGGTGATTACAAGCATTAGGAATGGTTTATGGAGTTATATCTTTGTGAGGAAAAAGACGAGTAAGGGACAGCCAAGGACATATCCTCTTTTCTGTTCAAAAATACAAATTGTAAACGGCCCATACACGAAACCGTTAACTAAGCATTCTGTACATCAAATTAAGTAGGTGTACGCAAAAATATTGCTGGGATACGACTTTATTTTAGTAGGTAGGACTCAAAACATTATGTTCATGGAAACATTGTATATATATGTAGTAATAGTACAGGGGTCATGGAGGTATTTAAAGTAAAGTTATAATATTAAAAACTAATAATAAATCCATGCGGGCGAAGCCGCATAAGCTAATAACAAAATAAAACCGATATGTAGATGGTTAAATCCGACCCCGACCCCGACTTACGAACAGTAAGTTGTGGGTTCGAACCCAGGCAGGCGCATTACTTTGTGTAATTTATTTCATCACCACTGCTCTCATAAACGGTGAAGGAAAACATCGTGAGGAAACCGGCATGTCCAAGAACCAAAAATTCGGCAGGCATTAAATATTAAACTACACTACTTACGGACCAGAAACCTATGTTGCTACTAACTATCTATGTCGAGGCCTCATGCCTTGAGTTCGATTCCCAGGTCGGGCAAAGTGTTATTAGGTTGTTCCATTAGGAATTTCTCAATAGCAGTCACGGAGTCTGGATTTGTGCCCGGTTGATGGCAATAGGCTTGCCCCCTATTTCTAATAACTGGTGAAATGTACACCTCTGCCTAACGCTTCGGGGATTACAGGCGTGAAGTTATGTTATTTTGTATGTTATCCTATGTATTTGATGTAAGCTATACTTAGCATTCACAGAGGCCTTAAACAGGTACTTATTTTACTCCAGGAAATTATTGCACAAGGGGCAGAACAGTAGCCACATTGACCCTATTTATGACTTGCGATAATACACTACAGCGTGTAAACAGACTCTTCACGAAGCCGTCAACCAAGCATTATGTACATCAAACTAAGTAACTTTACGCAAAAATTAGTGCTGGGAAACGACTTTTTTTTTTGGGCTGAAAAATCACTTTTTACAGTAGAACTCAATGTAACGCACTCAAAACATTGTGCTGATGGATGGATTGAATAGTAAGGGGGTCCTGGAAGTGTTCAAAGTAAAAATCTTAAATTAAAAGAAAGTATTTAAAAAAAAAACTTGTGAAAAAGTTGGAACTTTGACCCCCAATATCTCAGTAACTAGAAGGTTCCCAGGTATGGTCTAGAACAAAAAAATGATCGCAATGACAGGGAGAACAAGTGTCTTTAGGCTTTGTTAAGAGTCTGTTTACACCCTTTATAAATAATAACCTTCTAACACTACACCATTACCTAGAGTCATGTGGGGCAAGTGCGCGCAGTGGGTAAGAGTGAGCATACCCATTCATTTCAGTTCCAAACACATGGGATTGCCACATCATCATCATCATCAGCCTTTTAATGTTCCCACTGCTGGGACACTGGCCTCCTCTCTATGAGAGGGAATGGGCTATAATCCACCACGCGGGCCCAGTGCGGATTGGTAGATGTCACAATCATGTCTTCGAATTTTTGGTTCTAGGATATGCCGGTTTCCTCACAATGTTTTCCTTCACCGTTTTTGAGAGCAGTGGTGATGAAATAAATTACACAAAGTAATGCGCCTGCCTGGGTTCGAACCCACGATTTACTGTTCGGAAGTCGGGGTCGCTACCACTGGGCCACCGCTGCTCTATTTGGATTGCCACTACTAACAATTAAACTCAACACTAGTAAGTAAGCTGAACCCGCATAACAAGTAAAGTAAAGCAATGAATCGCTCATGTCATCACACGTTGCTGCAATGGAGTTGTCATATAATTGTGTCGCAACGTCGACTCTTGCGCAATTTACGAACAATACCGAGTAGCGGCGATGCAGACGACCGATGTATACAGAATTGGTATGTGTGGCAAAGTTTAGACGTCAATAAAACCTAGGTTAAAAGGATTCTATCTCTTTTTGTGGAGCTTCTCTAGTAGTAAAAGTATATGCATTTGGTACTGGTCAGATACTCAGTGGCCCCGACTTACGATTTGTAGGCCACGGGTTTGAACACTGGTGCCAGGACTGCGGTACTGTTCGAAAGAGATACCGCGGCCCTGGAACATAAAGGGCAATGAAGGAACATGGAAGGGTTTTAGTCAGTACAAGTCCGACACTCCCTTCCGGTCCGCCCAGAGCGGGAAGGGTCATTTTATGACGTCCGAACCGAAAAAAATAAAAAAAAGATGAAGGGTAAGAAAGATCGTGAGAAAACCGGCCAGGTCCGAGAGCCAAAAAAATTTTTTTTTTCTTTGTATTTGTTAACCACATATCTGAACCGGGGCCCACACGACGTTGTGCAATTATTACCTGCTCTCTTACAGAGAAGTGGCCTATATGCTGGTCATGCTTATGTTTCAATTATTAGGGTTCCGTACCCAAAGGGTAACCAACGGGACCCTATGACCTTAGTCTATCAGCGGACAGCTGTATCTCGTGATCCGTAATAGGTAGACAGTTTAATTTTTTTTTACAGAATGTGTATTTCTGTTACCGCTATCAAAAACAAATCATCATCATCATCATCATTTCAGCCAAAAGACGTCCACTGCTGGACATAGGCCTCCCCCAAGTGTCGCCACATCGACCGGTCCCGTGCGACTCGCATCCAGCGGATCCCTGCAACCTTCATCAGGTCATCGGTCCACCTAGTGGGAGGCCTTCTAACGCAACGTCTTCCAGTTCGCGGTCGCCGTTCCAGAACCCTTAAAAACGTCCCAGAAACTTTACGGCCCCATCGGCCATCCGTTCTGCGAGCAATGTGCCCTGCCCACTGCCACTTAAATTTCGCAAATCTTCGGGCTACGTCAAAAACAAATAATAAATTAAAAATTAAAGGGGTCTCCCCTACTACGCTGGTTCGGAATCCTAGATGCGCGAGTCCGATTTGCACTTGGCACGTTTTGTGTAACTCGTGCCTCCACTAAAAGATGATTTTGCTAAACCACAAATACATTAATTTAGAAAATCCTGAAGCTATCTTAACAATATCAAAACACCAATCTTACTACACAATAACGTTTCAACATCGCACAACCAAGGTTCTCATAATAACACCAATGATTAATGAACTCGGCCATTTTCTGGGAAGCGCTCTAATTTATCCATAACGCCGACTTTTTGATGCGAGCTCGTAAAATACGGACTAACAAGATTCTGTAGCTAAGTGAGCGTTTTCGTGGATATATCGGCGAAACTGTAGTGAATAAAATTTTAGGATCTCATCAGGAAGATAAATTGGTTTATGTGAATCAGAAATAGCTGGAAAGGACAGATTTGACACTTTAGAGTCGTGATTCTGGACATTCATCTTGCTCTTCATTTTTATGTTGTAAGAATAGCTGATACCAGTAGTCAGATTATATTTGGCGCGTATAAGCTCATTTTGGAAGCGCGTGTAGGCGCGTATTTGCGCGCCTGTTGCAACACGCGCTACTCGTACGAGCGTTGACGCTCGTATCAGCACGAGCCGCGAGAGATACATATGACATATTGCTGCTGCTGTGATTACATACGGGACTGAAACGTGGTCGCTCACAATGGGCCTCATCAGAAGGCCTAAAGTCAGCCAAAGGGCAATGGAGAGGGTTATGCTCGGAGTTTCCTTGCGTGATCAAATCAGAAATGAGGACATCCGCAAGAGAACCAAAGTTACCGACGTAGCCCGAAGAATTGCCAAACTTAAGTAGCAGTGGGCAGGGCACATTGCTCGCAGAACAGATAGCCGGTGGGGCCGAAAACGGAGGCCTCCCACTAGGTGAACCGATGACCTGGTGAAGGTTGCGGGGATCCGCTGGATGCGAGTCGCACGGGACCGGTCAATGTGGACACTAAGAGAGGCCTATGTCCAGCAGTGGACGTCTTTAAATGATGATGATGATGATGATTGCTGCTGGGTGAACCCACCGGTTCGAGCGAACATGCTAGAATAAGCGTGTGTACGCGCGTCCAGTTTATTGAAGTGCAAAATGTGGCGCGCGTGTAAGCGCGTAAGCTGATACGAGCTCAAAACACACTAGTCAGAAACTGCTTTAAGTGTCCTATATACTTGTACTATATCGTGATTGCTTCATTATAGCCGTATGTAGGAGCACATTTCAGCTCTTATCAGAAAAAAATGTCTTAGAAATATTTTGACGTGACAACGTCTAATAAATCGATGAACGCCGGCTACATGCACGAAAAAGTGTTCCGTTACACTCATTGTCCCGTTACGCTCATTGTACGCATGCGCCGCATCTATCTCTCTTGATTTTTTAATCGTCTGACAAAGGTCCGACATAAAATACTTCTAGGCGTGTTTTTTTTACCATTAATTAAGATAATAGGTACAAACAAAAATAAATATAACATTAGAATTATGAAACATCCTGTTAATAATGTTTACGTATCAAACAGTAGAACATACTTAACCATCGCACGAGTCGAGTAGATAGATCTTTGCTCGCAACAGAATGATTCAACTACGTTATGCATCATAATAATGAATAATATTTTTTTTTTTATCTCTTAAATATTTTTTTTTTGTTATGAATGTATAGTAGGTAGTCATTGGATACATGCAGTAAGCTGCCGTTGTCAGACGACTAAAAAGTCACGGTGTATAGACGTAATATCTACCTGGCACTGATGAGAAAAATTGACAGTCAGCAAGTACAGCAGAAGATTGTTTTTACCTGTAACAAAAATAGAAGTTTATAAATATTACGATTTATTATCAACATACCGAAAAAAAACGCAAAAGAAGGAGAATCCTGTGAGTTTTCCAAGATTTGTCTTAAATATGCAGTCAAAGAAATAAAACTCCTTTGCATAAACAATGGCATTCGTATCCAAAAAGTTTGTATGACTGTTAAACAGCTACAAAAAAAGAAAACAAAAAAGTAACTTTATACACGAGTCTTATATGATACTAGCTGTCCCTCGCAACTTCGTCTGCGTCAAACCTAGATAACGACAGCAGCGCCATCTGTCGGGCTGATTTGTGAATCTAAACCATCCAGGGTGCCACCCAAAGGCATACAAAAAAAATCATTCAAATCGGTCCAGCCGTTTAGGAGGAGTTCAGTGACATACACACGCACAGTAGAATTATATATATAAAGATTCTTCCGGAAGAAACAATTTATTTGCAAATATTTGTAAAATGTATGATAATGATGATAATTATATTAAGACTATGTTATTTATACTTAAATTTAATTGGCTCTAATTAATACCCATACAAACATACCGTAAAATACTGACTGCATAAATATCCATTAATTATTTTATTATTTGCGATAAAACCAAAGCTAATAGTCCCTTTATTTTGGCACCTGTCATTTTAATCAAGTTAGATTTTATGAACCATACACATGTTCGACACAGCAAAAACTGAAGACTTTCGGGAAAAATTCGTTCGGCTTGCCTCAATTATATAGTGCCGACCCGAACTTAATTCATCTATGGTAGATGCCGATCAGAATTTACCGATAGGTACGAACCAAATATGTGTACTATTTCGAGTCGGCTTTGCTGTTATTTAAATATTGACACGAACAAGAGTGTAGCACAAAAATAGGCTTTATATTTTCCAAGCTTTTCAACCAAAGAAACTTAGTTAGGCATTTACTATAATGCATGTAAAACGTGTTTATATACAAACAGCTTCGCGCAGGCAGGCCCATTTTATGACAACACATAAAAATAAATAGGCATTTACATGACGAAAACGTGCACACCTACTGTGGAAGGTATTTGAGGATAAACAACCATAGAGTGGAAAGTTAAAGTTCATTTTCATTTGATTTGGAGCGAGATGGAAAATTAATTTAAAAGATAACAGGACCGGATTAGGTGCGAGGTGCATTTTTTTTGGTTGGCAAATAAGAGTTTTTATTTTCCTGAGCCGTTGATACAAGAATATTTTTAATTAATGGAGTGTATTTCAGAATTTGTTTTTATACGTAGGCCAAAGATTTATAAGTAAATTGGTGGGTAGCAACAGAATCAAAAACTTATTTCTAAAGTCGGGTATCTATTAATAAACTTCTTGTCCCCACAGCTGGGACACAGGCCTCTCTATAGGAGGGCGTGGGTTTTAATCCACCACGCGGGCTCGTGCAAGTTGGTAGATGTAAACATGCCTTTGATTTGTTTTTTTTTTTTTGGAAAAACTTCTATTTCCTCACGTTTTTTTGCTTAACCTTTTTACCCATTATTCGTTTATTCATTTTTCTTTACATATTTTTTTTTATATTTTTACATATTTAAAAAAAAAAAAACATTTAAAAATAGTAGCCCATTATTACCCTTTATTGTTAATCCTTCACAACAATCTCAAAATGACATGCTCAAATGACACCTATATTGACACCCCGTTTTTATATAGGTAGTCATGTAATTTGTGCCTTTTAATTGTGTTTATGTGTGTTGTGCTGTCCTTTGTGTGCACTCAATAAATGGTTTATCTATCTATCTGTCTAGTTCTAAGGTGTTGAACTAACTAAACTATACTCAAATAACAAATTTTACAGCATATTACAGTTGTAAACTGTTGATTTATAACTGAAGTGTAAACGATCATTTTGATATTTACAGGCGTATTGATAGGTTATTATCGAAGGTATGTAAATTGAATCGACGAATTATTTATTACAACCTGCAAAATTATCCGTTTTCTCAGATTTTACCATCATTATCTGCCTAGCCTTTTCCAAAATAATTATGCTGAGGTCGACTCAGTCTAATCGAATGTAGCTGTCTGTATACGAGTATTATACATGGAGGAGCGATTGTCTTTCTGACACCAAAAACAAAATCTATCTGAAAATAAAATATTCTTCGACTTGAGAACCTCCTCCTTTTTTTAATCGGTTAAAAATATGAAGGAAGGAAGGCTTTCAATGGAATGATGGAATGGTTGTAGTGTTGCCGCAACCAAGTAGGTAAGATGATAGTGGTGATGTTGATGATGTTGATGACTCTGAAACGAATTCAAGAGAAAGGTGAAGAGCATAGTTTTATACTTTCGATTACGAGTAGGTTGTTAAGGTAATTGACCTGCTTTTAACTTATCTAATAAAGTAAATAGGTACCTCATAAAGTGATGTTAGATTGACGTGCTTGATTACAGTTCCTTGTAATGGTTAATTGTCGAAATATATCATATAAGTGATATAATTTATCAGCATGTAAAAATGAGAGAGTCGTCAACGTAAAAATAAACAAAACCTAGGAGCTTGACAGAACATTGAATTTTTAATTTACGACATGAGCAGCGGTGGCCCAGTGCTAGCGACCGCGACTTACGAACAGTAAATCGTGGGTTCGAACCGAGGCAGGCGCACTACTTTGTGTAATTTGTTTCATCACCACTGCTCTCAAAAACGGTGAAGGAAAACATCGTGAGGCATGTCCTAGAAACAAAAAATTCTAAGACATGTAAAACATAACTGGCAAAAAGTGGCTGTTTCTGTTTGGTACACCTCTGCTTAACCCTTTGGTGACTACAGTTCGAACTTTACACCTTGGACAAGGCAGGCGGTCAGACCACTCGGCTATTACTGCTCCTGCACTAACTTAGAAGGTGATTAAGGGTAGCAAATTTATCATCATCATCAGCCTATAATGTTCCCACTGCTGGGACACAGGCCTCCTCTCTATGAGAGGGAATGGGCTATAAACCACCACGCGGGCCCAGTGCGGATTGGTAGATGTCACATGTCTTCGAATTTTTGGTTCTAGGACATGCCGGTTTCCTCACGATGTTTTCCTTCACCGTTTTTGAGAGCAGTGGTCATGAAATCAATTACACAAAGTAATGCGCCTGCCTGGGATCGAACCCACGATTTACTGTTCGTAAGTCGGGGTCGCTAGCACTGGGCCACCGCTCCACTTGACCACGTAAAGGTACACCTCAGCCTAACCTTTTAGGGATAACCGCCATGATGTTATGTTAACCGCATATCCTCCCCCACAACGACAAAAAACCGTAACTTCATTACAAAAAACCGTAACCTTTTACCGCATTACCAAGTACGTCCCTTTGCCATAGGTCTAGTAAATCACATTACATGCCGGACATTCGACCAACGAGGAACAGACAACTATGGAAGATCACGACTTGGTCACAGGTCAGACTAAATCACGATGTCGTCTGCAACACCTGCTGAGCCATTTCCAACTTTACGTTCTTGAAAAACGGTTTAATATACCGTAGCTGCATCACGATATCATCTGCAATGTCTGCTGAGGAATTTTCGACTCTATCGTGTTGAAAAAAGGATTATTGTGCTGTAGAAGCAATGAGCATATGAAAGTTGAGAAAGTAATGGGTAATTATTTGTTGGTATGTGGATTAGGGAATAAAATTAGTTGATTCTTGAATAAAATAACCTAAGGGGTTATGTGTTGGAGGAACTGACAAAAAAGCCAAGAACAACGAAGAGGATCAATCTAAAATCTTTTGGAAAATTGTAATGTTAATTTCTGAATAATTTGGTGTACGTACTTTTAAAAAATCTTCCGGTTTCTGACAATCTTTTGAAGATGATAGAGCCAGAATAATGTATTTTTTTTTTAATATTTTTAGCATTAAATGCATTTATTAAGTTGTTGTATTGGCCCTAGAAAAAAGTAATCACTAATCTATCAACTAGTATTAAGTATTTTGTTCTCCGTCTTTCCGTCTTTGTCCCAAGCCACTCTTCAATTTTCTTCTATCAGCTGTTATCATCATTCACTCTCATCGTGTCCTCTTTGGTTGGCCCTCTCACTCACCATCCTCCAACATTTAAAAACATCACTCTCTTTTTCACACATATTTGAGAGTCTTCCTACCAACAAAGGAAAATGGCAAGATAATCATGATTTCTACCAACAAAGCTCTTAAACACTCAGTAGCTACACCATTCAACTCTTCCAGGTTAATTTATGGCTAAGATAAATCACGTTGCACAACCGTTTCTACCTTACATTATTAAATTAACCGACAAAGTTAAACAAAGTCATGATGAACAAAGGTTTCTTGCTAGAAAGTATTGTTCTAGAAAGAAAGGCGAAGCTATCGCTGGCGTAATGATATGCAAACTGATGTCGGGGAAACCTTATTCTTTGTTGAATTCTTTTCCCGTTTTACTATTCTGTAACTTTTTTTCTTGGGATAAATATTTTTGTAAAACTGTGCATTAAATACATAAAGGGTGTAAACAGACTCTTAACAAAGACGAAAGTCCCGTCTCGTTCTCGCCGTCATTGCGATCGTATTTTTGTTCTAGACCATACCTGGGAACCTAGTTACGGAGATAGTGTGGGTCAAAGTTCCAACGTTAACAAGTTTTTTAAAAAATACATGTTTTTAATGTATTTTTTTTTACTTAAGACACATTCACAACCCCCGTACTATTCAAACCATCCATCAGTTCAATGTTTTTAATGCGTTACATTGAGTCCCACCGTAGAACGTGATTTTTAGCCCAAAAAAAAAGTCGTTTCCCAGCTCTAACTTTGCGTAAAGTAGTTTGATGTACATAATGCTTGGTTGACGGTTTCGTGAAGAGTCTGTTTACACCCTGTATAAATAGGTTTCGTTTTTGGCTGGCGAGTGCTACACCAAAATGGGTCACAATGTCTTCTTGCCTATAACCGTTCAATATGACATGATTTGCAGATCAATTTTGTTGAGGAAAAACATTTTAAAACTAACAGCTATTTTCAACTGATCATTAAAATTTTATAGTCTATGAAAAGTACACTGAATGAAATTGAAAATATTTTATAATAATGTGTACTGCAGGCTAAGATAGTATTTGGCTTTCTTTGGCTTCACGCACTACCGTCGTCGAGCATAGGCACATTGTTCGACGACACAACCTTCCGCCTCGCTGTTTCTTTACGCCTTGGTGCCGCTTGCTGTTCTCCTCATAGCTGTCACTGCGGTGAAGCTGTCAACAACCTCGAAGCTGCCGAAGTGCGGGCCGTTTTGCACGGCACGCAAATATAAACGACATTATCCGACGAGCTCTTGTCACCGTCGGCGTCCCAGCTGTTTTAGAACCCAATGGCTTGGCACGCGACGATGGCAAGAGACCGGACGGCATGTGTTTGTTTCCTTGGAAGATGGGTAGGCCTTTAGTGTGGGACGCAACATGCGTCGATACTCTTGCGCCATCCCATCTTCCAAGCTCATCGTGCTGTGCTGGTGCTGCCGCTGCGGCTGCAGAGAACCTAAACCAAAGCGGCGTAAATATAGAAACCTGTGTTGTAACTATATTTTCGAGCCGTTTGGGGTTGAGACTCTAGGGCCGTGGGGTCCGAGTGCTCATAGCTTATTTAAGGAAATTTCGAAACGCCTAGTTGACGCTTCCCGTGACCCAAGGGCTGGCTTTTACTTTGGCCAGAGGCTAAGTGTTGCCATACAACGTGGCAACGCCGCCAGTCTCTTGGGCACATTACCATCTGACAGCGTTGAGGAGGAGTTTTTCGATGCCCTTTTATAGTTTGTTGTTAGTTTATCTATTTTAGTTTAATAGTTTTTAATTATCAATGTATATAGTTAGTTTAACCTAATAAAGTATGAATTATCCATTTGGCTTTTTTGCTTTAAACATAATAATTCGCATCCAATATTTTTTAATAAAAATATTCACGTAAAAACAAGCTTCAAATATTTTTTATTTTATGTAAAAAAAATCTCGTTTAATCTTATTTCCGAAGGGTAAAAACCGCAGCAGTTCGCTTTAAAAAAAGAGTATATATTTTATGGGTATAAACATTGCAGAATAGCCCGGGCTCCTATTAGCAGCGCTGCTAGAGGGCTCTCGAGCCACTCGCCCATAATGAGGCAGCTATGTTCCTACTTGTTATGTGTGCCTAGTACCTCTCCGTGTATCGGCACTATCCCAGGTACGATTCTGCTATCATTTTCTAGCAGGAAAATAACTAACTTAACCAGAATTTTGAAGTCGACTCCGAAAGTACATACAAGTAATTTTGCTTGTGTAAAATCAATGAAATTAAATGATATTTATTTTTTAAGTTGGTTATTTTGTAAACTAAGCTAAGGTCGACGAAAAATAACGGAAAAAAACTTAGAGGTATTTTTTAAAGTCCAACTATTTTCTTAATTAGATCATGTAAGGACCATACCATAAGAAGGTTGAGTATCTGATAAGCCTGGAAAACTATTTTGATGATGAGTATAAAGTTCCTGTCGAAAATAAATATAATACAAAAAGTGTAAGAGAGAAAAGACTAGTTCAACCGAAAATAACAAATTATTATGGGGGAAGAACTTCAAGTGTCAAAAGTATTTAATAAAATAACAAATTATTATGGGGGAAGAACTTCAAGTGTCAAAAGTATTTAATAAAATAACAAATTATTATGGGGGAAGAACTTCAAGTGTCAAAAGTATTTAATATAATAACAAATTATTATGGGGGAAGAACTTCAAGTGTCAAAAGTATTTATAAAATAGATGAGACACAACCATAAGTTAATTAGAGGCATGTTAAAATCAAAATTAACGAGTTTATTTCTTGGTAACGAGGACTTAGCTGTTACCGAGAAATAAATTCACATCTTATAGTTTAACTGTTATTTAGTGTGTAGTTTTATGGTCAGTTGTTTATTAGATAAAATCAATGGTAATTAACAACAAGCGCTTCTCGCCATCAAACTTAAAAGTTTGGCGAGTAAATTACAATAGAACAATAAATAAAATAAAAAATACAAATTCGCCTCTAAGATGGTATTTTGAGGAAAGAACCACACAGAGAATACGCAGAGTGGTTGTTCCCGAAGAGAAGTCAGCAGGAATCGGGTTTTGAAGTACCTTCGGGTCTGCCACACAGATAATTGCAAGATTTGGATTTACATGATTAAAACGATGGTAAACAAATCTCGAAAAAAATATCATCTTCATAATAGAGTAAAATTGAATGATTCATTAAAATCATTAATAACCCACTTCATTATGATAATTTTATTCATTTGCCAAGTAATTTAACTACCCAATAATACAAAATGCATTATTCATTAGTATCGGTACTCCCGCAGATAAAACTGAAAGTCGCATGAATAAAAAGTAGATATATTAGCTTGTCAATTTTTATTCCTCGTATTTATGATACTATAACTTTACGGAACGAATATTTTGAAGTACTAGCATAGGTGCATTTTTATAAAGGTAACTTTACCTAGCTGCCTCATCAATCTGCAAAATTGTGAGAGAGTCAAAAGGTTCTCAAAATCCCACCCAAGATAAAAGATTCGACGAAAAAATGAATTTGATTTCAAGAACGTATGTCTCGCAGTGTATGGTGTGTGTCGCAGAAATCTGTTGGATGCAAGATGGATGCTGGATGTTCGGTCGATGTGGCAAGGCTTTGGGGAAGCCATGTCCAGCAGTGGACGCCCTTGGGCGAAATGATGACGTGGACAACCACAGATGAAAAAAAAGTTGGTCATTTTTACAACGATAAGAGTTGGTAGATGATACTAATTTTCAGCTCTGATTTTAAGTTTTCTACTGAACGACTTTATGTATATGGTAAATAATAACAGCCTCTCAGGATGATCTTTAGGTTAAGCCGTGCTTGCCTAGGTTGGTCTGTGGATGGGTGACCACCCACTACATACCGAGTTTCCTCCGTGCCTCGGAAAACGCGTTAAGCCGTTGGTCCCGGCTGTCATTTGTAGATCTTTGACAGTCGTTAGGTAGTAAGTGGCCCAAAAAGTCTGACAACCAGTCTTACCAAGGGCTATCGTACCACCCACTTCTTACTGGGTTGTGGAGGTCAGACAGGCAGTCGCTCCATGTAAAATACTGGTATTCAGCTGCATCCGGTTAGACTGGAAGCCGACCCCAACATAGTTGGAAAAAGGCTAGGCAGATGATGTTGAACGAGTTTATGTTTATGCTGTTTTTAAATTCAAATTCACAAATAAAAAACCAGCAATAAGACTTGATTTTAAAAACAAGCGTGTTAGTACTACAACTTTAAAAGTAAAACGCCGGGCCTGCCTCAACAGAGCACTGATAGGGCAAGGGCATCGGACGGCTAGAGCGTGAGTGCAATAGTCACCATAGACTAATGTTATCATGCGGTGGAGGGGACGGCTTGTATGATGCCTATAACCGAAATTACGCATAGATAGGTACGCACTTGTAAAATAAGTTTCTTAATTAACTATGTGACTAGTGGTTTTCATGTCAATTCTTTTTTGTTTTTTCTTTTACTTTTTATTTTTTTCTTTTTTAAAATAGTAATTTTATTACTAGTCGGTTTAGACTCATCATCTTCATGCCCTTGTACCATGTTACTTGGGGTAGGTGCAACGTGTTTTTATGAAATATTCTGCCCCCTCTTGAGACCCCCTCCAATTCCTTCCAAGTTATTTTATAAAAAAATATTCATGTTGATATGATTTTTTTTCAGCGTTTTCATAAACTAAATAAACATAAACATTTCAGGAATATAAAAAGTAAATGTAAAAAAGAACCTGAATTCATATAAACTGATAAATCGGGGTCAGAATAAATACAATGGACGGGCATGGTATGATTGACTGAAAACATAATTAGCATTCAAATCTTGAAGAAAAGTGATTGATGGTAGATTGTACGTCAGTTTTTTCTACTGAACTTATTAGGTATTGTATTTTTCTTTGTTAATCTGCTTAAAAATAATGACAAATTACCCTCCTTTTGGGTTTTGCCCGTTTCAATTTAGCTACTGGTTTAATTTAACTTTGACATCCTTTTTTTATCGTGTCGTTGGTGCATATTTAGGTATCAAAGTTTTTGTTCCACTCAAGGGCCTCTGAATTGGCTTTGCATGCCGTCCAGAAAAATCTCTCAGGCATGCTGGTTTCCTTACGATGTTTCCCTTTTTTTTTTTTTTTTATAAAAGAAAACGTTGCCCCTCACTAGGAATTTCTCCTGTATCGCGGGTGCGTTCACAAACATTTAAACTCACATACACAAACAGCCAGACCCGGAACAACTATCTGTAGGCCATACAAATATTTGTTCCGTGCGGGGATCGAACCCGCGACACGCAGCGCAGCAGTCAATTGCTCAGCCACTGCGCCAACCGTGCCGTCAAACCTTCACCGATACCGATTCGATTAACGTCCTTTACCGATGCAAGTGATTTTTATATAATACGCTCATCTCGAATCCGAATAATCAGAGGTGTGTGCATTGGGTTCGAACTTGAGACATATGACTTGGCAGTCTGACGGTCACACCGCTAGGCTATCACTGATATACTTTGGCATTAAAATAGCAATGCATAATTCGCACCCTTAATAAAGTAAAGGCCTATTTCAAAAATATCATATTGTGGGAAATCGTGTTAAAAGATTCAGGGAACGCGATGTTTTTAAGGTGGTGTGAAAGAGGCACAATTACAGTATTCGCTCTAGTATTGTCTTTTTCTCTGTCTAAGCCAAGTTGTGGAACAGTTGTCTTGAGCCTATCTAACACAAAAACTCAAATACTCAATGTTTCGAGTTGTGCCATTACATTACTGTACTTGTAGATATTATTTCTTTGTATGGAAAATCATTTTTTGTCTGAAGAATTTTATCTCACCATATCTCATAAACCCCGTACATATGTCGGTAGTACTGTTCCGTACAAGCTCTTACACAAATATCTCTACTTAGTACATACTTGCAAAACAAAAGATTACACAATCTTAAAGCAATGACTTCACTCTAGAACTATGTTACGCTACCCATTGAACGAACAAATGAACGAGACGTTATCGGTCCTACCTCAACATTAAAGTGATAGGGCAAGGCCATTCGAACGAGTCGTGAATGCAACGGTATTCTGATATTAGTACGGTACCACGATAAAGAGGAATAATGTGGGGTTGTGAAACATTTAATGTTATAGGTAGATACAGTTGTGATAATTTTAGTCAAGTAAGTTCCTACGTCATCGGAGAACGCGGATCTAGTATTTTAATGAACATTAACAGGTATATTTAAAAAAAAAGCATTGTTCTCTTGCGCTTATCCCAATTTATTTGGGGTCAACGCAGCATGCCTTCGTCTTCCATACTTCTCTATTTCTCGTCATTACAACAGTCACCTCCTTTCTAGTCATATCATCCTTCACACACTCCATCCATAGCTTTTCGTGTTTTTTTTTTTGTAAAAAAAAAAACTATAATTCCAAATTCAAAGGCCCGATCCTTCTAACTCATCATTTGCCTAGGTTTTTCCCAACTATGTCGGCTTTCAGTCTAACCGGACGCAGCTGAATACCAGTATTTGATCCTTGTAGCTCATTGCATAATTTCCATTTTTATGATTTCCTCTGATTACTGTCATCTTTCTACTTTGACAGAAGCGCGTCGTGCAAACGTACCTATAACATTTCAAATAAACAATAAAATACCCATCACAAAGGCCACATTATCTGTAACAAAATTACATTTCCCAGCCATTCAAATAAATATCATACTAATACAATCTTATCCACTCCAATAACCAAAGACCTCACAGAGATCCTCACAGCGTTATCAAATCGAACGCAACACTACAATAACCAACTTGGCGCATCTGTTATTACTTTATTCTATGAGATTCTTGACCCCGCTCGTGACCAGAGAACATTGCACTGAGCTCAATTGGACGATGCGTGTAGGTATGTACTATATATGTACATATCTATGTATCGCAGTTCCGTATCTACATGGGAGTTGCTCTATGGTAGGTTATATTGTGGCGAAATTTTAATTGAGAAATTATTAGTATTTCGTTGTGTGTTTAATATTGTGCGTGTATCATTGATTTGTTGTGTTTGTACGGTTTTAGTAATAATCCTTGAAGTTTAATGTTAAAGTTATTAATGTTGGTATTAACGGTTGTACAATTAGATTCCAAATGTTATCAAAACGTGCGTGTGTGAAAAATTAAAACATAAAAAATCCTACTTCCTACTAATATTATAAATGCGAAAGTTTGTGTGGATATCTGAATATTTGTTACCCTTTTACGCAAAAACTACTGACCGGATTTTGATGAAATTTGGCGTGCAGATAGTTTATAACCTGGTTTAACACAGAGGATAATTTTTAGCCCGGTAGTATGATCCCGTGGGACAATTACCGAAATCCACGCGGACGAAGCCGCGGGCATAAGCTAGTAAAAACTATAAAAACTGGTCGTAGTCTGATATCACCAAAGTTTGTTATAATATGATCATTAAAGACAGACATCACAGATTCAAAACTGTATAAAGTTCAAACGAGATTGTAATGAAGTCCCCAGTGTAGATGATTTCATAATCAATTGCATGAGGCATCCATTCAATTGATGAGCAAGCCAGCAAAGTAGTAACGGAGATTGACATACTCGGACACACTAGAAATAGAGAAATCTTGGTTGAGTAATGCAAACATACTCAATCGACTGATTGGGAAATTTACTGGCGCAGAATTTCATAGTGAAGGAGGTAGGTAGATCCTAATACACACTATCATTGATAAGGACATTAATCATGAAATTCCTGATAATATCGAACTCAAATACTACCATTCACCTTCTATTTCTCGAATTGATGACTCTCATTTTTTCGACCAGCACGTAGCAATCTGGACAGTTCTTTCATTTGCTCGTTCAAGTCCTAGAGGCAGCAATTAGTTCTGCACGACGGGCAGTAGAGAAGGTGAGGGGTCCCGTGTTGGAGCTCCACACTCGCCCTGTGTCCGATATGGGTTGATTATACTCCATCTAGCCAAATTGGATCGACAGCGGCCAATGCTACTATTAGCTTAAAACAGCTTACAGTCTTCTCCAAATCCTACAAAAAAGCTCTTAAACCAAAACTTAGTTTTATCAAGATCTCACTCAATACTTTCCCCACCCGATTCCAGCTCAGATATAAATCTTAGTACTAGTACAGGTTTCAGAACAAAAACTTGCGAACGTAAACTACAATTTCTAGTTTTGTTTACGTCCGGCCAAAGATTGCAAAACTGAGTTACTGACTGACCGAGACTGGTGAAACTCACGTACAATCGAATGGACTTACACTGAGTAAAGAAGAATCTGAATCTTAGATACAGTTGATTTTATTTTCGCGATTCTAGGGCTGGTGCCTTAGTTAAAGTTATTCATAATGTTGAGTACAAAGAACCCTGATTCAAAAAAGTGTTCATCAGTTATTTCAATTTCCCCTTCGTCATCATCATTTTCCTGCCCTTGTTCCAATTTATTTGAGGTTGGCGCACCATGTCTTCTTCAACCATTCTTCTCTGTTACTCGTCATCTTATTAAACACCTCTTTTTTGTCATATAATCCGTCACACAGTCCATCCATTTAAATTCCTTCTTGTTTATTTTAATTTCATGATTTTTCTTCCACCCTGTGTCAAGGTGTTAGTGTTCTAATGGTCCGTGACTGGGATTGACTGGCTGTGGAGGGCTGAGAGGCACAGCTACGGATAGGTCCATATCTAGCAGTGGAACGTGTCAGGTTCCTCCGCTAAGTAGCTTGGCCCGGGACTCCTCTCCTCTCCAACATTCTGCGATTGCCTCACCAGAACAGCCAGGACTGACCTGACGCCGGTTCGATGGAGCCGCAGGACCAGGTGCTCCAAGGGTCTACCCCCTTCGAATAAAACAGCAATTACTTTCCCCTCCTCCTACCGATTCTTGAGTGCGTGTAGATAGGTGTGTGTTTTTATCAAATTTGTATTTTGTACCTTCCCTCTTTTTACAAATTAAATTTAATTGTACTGTCTCCTCCTACTTTTTATTTCTTTGGAATAGTAGACATGACAGTTTGGCGCTCAACATGGGGCGCCGAATTGTACTGTCTACCTCCTACTTTTTATTTGTTAGGAATAGTAGACATGACAGGTACTTGAAGGACTCTTTTTCCAATGAACAATCAGTTTCTGTTAATATGAGAGGAAGCATTGTAAACATCAAAGTAACGGTTAAAGATTTTTTATATGAAGAAAGGCAGTAGATTTGATATCATATAAATCTAAAATGACAACTCATCATATAAAAGTCACAACAAAATCTCAAACAAATAATGTGAAAGGTAAATATCTTTGAGTACTTCCATAAATCGAAAACAAACAAAACAAAAGCTAAAGGAATTAGAGAAAATCTTTGTCCGAGTACTTATATTGTGTAACTTCTTCAAACCAATATTGGACAACAAAATTTAAGCTTCCCGTCCACCAACGTAAAGGCTAGGATTTTTTATTTTATTTTTCATTCTGTGTACTCTTATGTGTCCCTTGGTTCGCTTGCTTTGTGACTCATATTTTCATTCTTTGCTTTCCGTTGGCTTCTTCTTTGTTCGATCTCTTTGTGTAGCTTATTATTTGTAACCCATTGATATGGATTATATGCTCTTGTACTGGAATGGGTTCTGAAGATTTTTTTTAATGATTTGTTTGTTTTCTTACGTGTTTGAGCCTAGTCTTTGGCTTTAATTATTCTTCTTTTTGTGTATTAGTATACTTGATAGGAATCACACACACACAGCACAGTTCAATATGAATCTGGTTTTCAATACGATTTTATGAAAAATGTTCAGAAATGTTTTTCAACAACGCAGCAATAACCTTTTCCGCTCCTAAAGCCGAAAGATTCTTGAACACCACATGCAGTGCGGTAATTTTATGATTATTGACAGCAGCCTCTCAATTCTATCTATTGTTAAACTTACATTGTTACTTACGGGGCATGGTCCGTGATTTTCAATTATTGTGATCTTGGAGATCACAATAATTCAGTAATTCAATAATTCATTCATCACAATGTCCAGTTTTCAATGATTGTGTTATTGAAACTCACGGAAGATATTTGTGACAGTGTAAGATTAGTTTTAAACCGTGAAAGCTTAAAATAATATCTATTGCTAACCATATAATTTCCTCAAATTAGTTTAAAAACGACTATTCTATATTTTTTCTTTTAATATAAGCTTAAATTTTTATAAAATAAACAACAATATCAAAAGAAATACAGTATCAACCACAACAATTCCGAAAATTCTAACAAGTTTCCTTATAGTCCAGGAAATGCCCTCACCTAATCTGCAACATTAGAAATGATTGTAATGGTTCAGCTAAGTTGCAGTGAGCTGACAACGACAACAGTTGAGTGCGACCCACGTGGTGTACTGCAGTTTCCTGACCGACCGGTTTACCCACACGAACTGGGGTTGCAGTGCTGGCGGAAACAGCTGGGTGGTATTGCTCTAGATGTAGATTATTCATTCTTTCTTTATGAATTAGTAGTTTGTTAAGGCCTGCTTAGTAAATCTTGAGTGAGTTGGGCCTTACTAGAATTTTTTTGGACGTTCTGCGGCTAGATGGGCAGAAGATATGGTTGACGTCACGGGTAAAGCCTGAATGAGGACGGCACAAGAATGTTCAGAGGGCCCATGATCAAGCAAAATACATGATTTGATTTGAGGGTGAGTATGGTGATGACGTAACTATTTTATTTTGGTCTTGACACTATATTAAATAAATGCCGTCAATAAAAATGAAATAGCGCCGATTTTTATGAGATTATCTTAGTGGATTAGTCCTACATTTGTAAAAGTAGTTTGTTTATTGAACTTTAATAGCTTCTCGCCTCTTAAAATAAATAAGGAAATAATAAAACGATCAATCATTGAAAAATATCTTGGATTTGAGGGTAGATGAGAAACTAAGCTGGAAATTACACATCGACCATCTCAGAAGTAAATTAACATCGCTATTGGGAGCATTACGCAAAGTAGCAAACTGTATTCCACATAAAGTGCGCACTTCGATTTATAACTCGTTAGTGAAATCGCATTTAGAATATTTGATTGAGATATGGGGTTCCGCAGAAGTATCTAATTTAAATTCCCTTCAAAGAGTTCAAAATAAAATAATTAAAACTTTGTTCCATTATCATTATCTTACTCCAAACAAAGACCATATACGAAAAAACTAAACTCTTAAATATTAGACAGCTATAATTTACCACACCTGCATTCTTATTAAAAACATAACTTTAAACTCAATACAAACTAACATACAACTAATGAAAAAAACAATGGTGCAGATTCCCTTGTTCACAAACTAAACTAAATTTAAGTTGAGTGCATCTTTTTCTTTCTATTTCATTATGAAAAGGACAGAAGATAAATATTAGTTTAGTCCTGTCAAATAAGTCAGCACCTGACGTAATTTGATGTAATTTTAGTAGTCAACTTTTTAATCACGTCTAAACTTGTGTCAGGCGCTGGTTAATTTGACAGGACTAACCTAAAATTTATCTTCTGTCCTTTTCTTAACGAAATAGAAAGAAAAAGATGCACTGAATTAAATTTGGTTTAGTTTGTAAACAAGGGAATCGGCACCAATGTCACATAATCTGAGAAATAGATATAAAAACTAACTTGAAGTCATCAGCGTACGCATTAATTACGATAGAAAGACAATATTATTTGAAGGAGTTCATCAGTTCAATGGATTACCAGACGATATTAAAGAGTGCGATAACCTGAATATATTTAAAAATAAGAAACATGTATGTATATTATAACTTCTAACACTCTGGAGGAATTGTATTTGTACTGTATTATCATATTAATTATTACTATGTATCTCATTATAGGTGGACTGTATGTTCTTATGAGAAATAGATTTCTTTAAACCGAAACCGAATAGTCATGAGCGAATTTTGATTGAAAATATTTCAATATCCACAAATTACGAATACCCGTCTACTTATCCAGAAGTGCCACAATATTTTTAATACCACTCTCTACGCTACCACTCGCACCACACCTTGTCTTGCATAACCCTTACCGTTTGAACCCACTATAATAGTTATTCCATAGTCATAGCCATTATGCAAGCATGGGCTAACTTCGCCCTATGCTTTGTAGTTGCCATGGTTTTTTAGTTCCCATGAGGTGATACCATGGAGTATATAACCAACTTCAACAATACAAATTGATTGCTTCTATTCTTCTAAGAAGTAGTTTTAAAGAATTTAGTTGCTGTTATGTCGCAATGTCGTGCCTCTGGAGCAACTGGATAGATACGCAACTGGACAGATTCTCAGCTAGACAGTTTCGCAGCTGGACAGATTAGCAACTGGACAGAGTACAGTCATGGGAAAATAAGTTTATAAACTATGAAATAAGGTATTGATTATATTATATTAAGGTATTATTATTATTGATGGCTCAGAGGTTAAAACCTCGCCTCTCATGCATAAGATGGTGGTTTCAAATCTGGGCAAGTACCAATGTGACGTTTTCAATTCATATGTACTTTCTAAGCTTATGTTGGACATCACAGACCCGATGTCTGAAGGAAAACATCAGGAAGGAAAACATTGTGAGGAAACCTGGACTTATAATTAGTACATTCATCATAATATATGTCTGAAATCGCCAAGCCGTCTTGAGCAAGCGTGATGATCAATGCTCTATGAGAAGAGGCCTATGCCCAGTAGTGGGACAGTAATAGGCTGTTATTATGATGTCGCTGTTTTAGCCTGCTGTAGCTTAAAATGGAAGCTGTACTTGAAAGTGTGGAGTAGGATCTTCTTCAATATTTACTTCAACGTTAGGTTTGTGGTTTTGTATTAGTTATTTATTGGCTGTGTCTGATTTTGAAGTATCAGATAAGATAGTAACCCTAAGAAAAGATCGATGAATGTCTAAGAATTGACATAATTGAAAAGGGAAGAATGGAAGAAACGTATTGGGCTGATCCTAAGTAACATGGGACAAGGGCAATGTGGATGGCAATGGGGATTGATTGCGGTAAAGGCTTGATATTGGTGGTGGTCTATAAACGCAATTGATGGCTTTATAAATAGAGACTTGTTCTCCCCGTCATTACGATAGTTCTTTTGATGTAGATCCTTTCTTGGAACCTTCTAGTTACGAAGATATTGGGGATCAAAGTTTCAACTTTTTCACAAGTTTTTAATGTTATAACTTTATTTTGAATACCTTCACGACCCCCGTAATAATGCATCCATCAGCACAACATTTTGAGTGCGTTACATTGAGTCTTAACGTGAAACGTGAAAGTCGTTCCCCAGCAATAGTTTTTGCGTAGAGTTACTTAGTTTGATGTACAGTATGCTTGGTTGATATCTTTGTTTAGGGTCCGTTTACACCCCGTATGCTTCTAATGAATAGACTTTTGGAATAGTTACTTATTATCATCTTCATCTTGTTCCAATCAGGTAAAGACTGCATTAATTGGTAACCCCATTTACAAAGATACTTATACCCAATTAATGTCATCAGTATCGTTAAGTTCAGTGTCCAGCCTATCCAGACACAAGATAACAATTCGATAACCATCTGATTAGCGAGAAAATCGACCAACTAGCAATCTATAACTAACTTTATACATCAACGTAATGTTTCCCAAACAAACATGTTTTGATTCGAATCTACCGTTATTAGTTTAAACTTGGATATTGTTTATTTAGCGAAATCACAGCAAGTTTCGTTCTAAAGTACAAACAATGCTGGAAGCCTGAATCTTATGCCAGCTGCTCTTGCACACTACGAATTATGTGTTTTTGTCTAAGAATATAGAAATTGGAGAGATATGTCAACGTGTATGTCAAAAACGGTGAAGGAAAACATCGTGAGGAAACCGGCATGTCCTAGAACCAAAAATTCGAATACATGTGACATCTGCCAATCCGCACAGGGCCCGCGTGGTGGATTATAGCCCAATCCCTCTCATAGAGAGGAGGCCTGTGTCCCAGCAGTGGGAACATTATAGGCTGATGATGATGTCAAGGATAAGTTCATTACTTCCTATGTTTCTTCTTATTCTTTATTGTTCCTGTATCAATGCGTTGAGTGCGTTTCTTTGAGTCCTACTGTAAGGGTTGTCGTGAATTTTTACCAAAGTTTTTTCACGAACCTTTTCTTTTGGGAAAGTTGTCTAGTTTGATGATCTGAATCACCATCTAAGAGATATAATATAATAAGAGAGATAATTGAGTCAGCCCAAAACTTGGCAACGAGTTTGGCACTTTCAGTAGCGTCCATCAGCTCCTACGAGTATGATATGGAAACAACAGGACAGGCAGTACACGCTAGGGTGAGACCCGCAAGGGCCGATGCCTGCCAGGGCTGCGGGTTTGTTCGAAAAAGATACCGCGGCCCTGGAACACAAAGGGCAAGGAAGGAACATGGATGGGTTTTAGTCAGTACAAGTCTGACACTCGCTTCCGCTCTGCCCAGAGTGGGAGAAATCATTTGGTGATTTCCAATCCGTAAAAAAAAGGGTCTGTTTACAACTTGTATTATTTGGCTAAAGAACAATTTTGGACTTTTCATACAAAATATCGCATCTGCTAACGTAATTAGTACAAAAAGTTCATTTTTTTTTACAACTCTTTTCTGAATTCCCACGAAAGAGTTATTGCGCTAATTCTGTTACACCTTTTATATGTTATCAATTTCTCGAATTCCCTGCCATATCTGCACCAATTCTCTATTCAGCGGTTCCAACAATAACCGGTTTCCACCGTGTTTTGCACTAACGCGGCCGTTTGATACGACAGTTTCGCAATGTTAGGCAAATTAGAACGGGCCGTTTGGAATTGTGCTGCTGGGCCGTATTGGTTTCGAATTTTGGTTGGGGAGTTAGCTGAGCTCTATGATAACATAATAAAACACAGAGGTGTACCTAATCTAATAGTAGGTACACCAACATTTTGTGAGTTATGTTCTAAGTCGCATGTAATAGGGGGCGAGCCTATTGCCATCAACCGGGAACAAATCCAGACTCCGTGGCTGATAAGAAATTCATATGATCATTCATACAGTGCATATTATAAAAAAAAAAAAAAATTAGACGAAAGAGTTAGGGCTCCGTGCAAAAAAAATAATCCTTGAAATTGTTAACAATATTCGATTCCAAAATAGGGAAGTAATATATTCATAATAATTTTACGTAGACGAAGGTAGGGGACAACAGCTGGTCTGCAATAATATTAAAGATACAGAAGATACCTTAAACGTCTTCAATAAGGTAGTTTACCAAAAAATATTAAACACGTATTTTTTCTTTATTCACGTAATCAAAAAAAAAAGTGTTACATTGTGACTTCACAATGTAACACTTTTATAGGCAAAGTGACGTCACAGGCCCCCATGATCTTTGATGCGTTTTATCTTCGTCAGTTTTTATTGAATTGATAAAACAAAAAATACGTTTCCAATATTTTGCAACTGACGGATTAAATAGAATCATATTTTTTTACTCCGGAAACATCCTTTATGCCAAAGAAATAAAATCGATCTGTCTACCATACAAGTAAACAAAATTAAGTAGTTCAAAGTCAGTAATAAAACCGTAATACCGTCAAATCCTGACATAAAATTGTTTTTAAATAGCGTGCAAATGAAATGGAGCCCGGTTCTAATGTTATCGTTAGGGAAATCGTTAAAATTGCTATCTAATTTTATTTTGAACCGTAACGCCACTGTGTTTGTAATTCAGTAGCTCAACTTGACAACATGGCTGACAGGGAAATGCCAGCGTAGCCCGTGCAATTCAAATATTCTTTCTTTTTTTTTAATTTGTGGGCCAGTGTCGGACAGTATGTTGAAAAAGAATTATAAGATAATAAAAAATTAAAAAAATGTTTATTTCAATTACATAAGTCTTAAGAAACGTGAACTGGAGATCACCTTTTAAGCAATAAGACGCTTGTGTTAGGTGACTCCGCTCTTCCACTTAGCAATAAAGTGTATGCAATTGAAAACAAAAGTAAAAAAAAGAAAAGAAAATATAAACAGCGGTTGCTTAACCTTCAAGAAAAAAAGTATGTCACTCAGGAGCGGAATATTCAGATACCAATTGCTGTGATAATTCCCACAACTTACGTCCATTACCTACAGATAATATATTTTACGTTCGTAACACAAAATTAATTCCACACCTACTGCTTATCCTTCTCTGCAGTTATCAGCGAAATGTTTACGACAACAAATATACCCGGTGACGACGCTACTCATAAATATGGTCGTAAATGTTTTATTTTATACATTTCAAGTGATATTGGATCGTGGACGCCATTTTCATGGCGTGTTTCAGAATTTAATATGGAGTATTATTTAATTGATTTGCGAGCTTGTCTTGCTTAAATCTTAGTTTTAAAATAAGGGTTAGTAAATAAAAATTAAGTTAAGGGAAATAAGCAACCCTGTCTTTCTACTCAGGGTGTTAACAGACTCTTCACGAAGCCTTCAACCAAGCGTTATGTACAAACGCCAGCACATCAAGCTACTACAATCTGTCAGATTTCTTTAATAGATTTTCGACTTTATTGCTAAAGCATTAGGTTCAAGGTTGATTGGGAAAATCTGACAGTTTCGGGTAGCTTGACCTGCTGGCGTCTGTACATCAAACTAAGTAACTTTACGCAAAAATTAGTGCGAATTTTATTTTTGGGCTGAAAGTTCACGTTTTTTAGTAGGACTCAATGTAACACACTCAAAAAATTGTGCTGATGGATGGATTGAATAGTAAGGGGGTCCTGGAGGTGTTTAAAGTAAAAATCTTATATTAAAAACATGTATTTAGAAAAAAAAACTTGAGAAAAAGTTGGAACTTTGACCCCAATATGTCCGTAACTATGTAGAAGGTTCCCAGGTATGGTCTAGAACAAAAAAATGATCGCAATGACGGAGAGAACATGTGCCTTTCGGCTTCGTTAAGACTCTGTTTACACCCTTTATGTGTCTAACACCCAATGCTGAAAAATTAATTCACTGCAGCAAAAGATTGTTTTTTTGACGTTTTTTAACCATATCTCGAAAATTGCAATGTTTTTTTCTCTTCAATCACTTTCAGAACAGTTTCATATTTTACAACGAGTTTCAAAAGGATTGTGCGTCCGGTAGCTTACATCAATCCACATTTTTACGATTTTGAGTTACATTTCATAGTTTTCATAACTGTTCATTACTAGTATAGTATACAATACTATAATAAATCATCTGCTAGCATTTTCCCAAATATTGTGAGATCGGCTTCCAGTCTAACCGGATGTAGCTGAATACCAGTATTTTACATGGAGCGACTAAGCCTATCTAACCTCCACAACCCAGTTAGTACTGGGTAATACGATACCTCTCGGTAAGACCGGTTGTCAGATTTTCGAACCACTAACTACCAGTAACGACTATCAAAGATCTATAAATGGCAGCCGGGACTAACTGCTTAACTTGCTATCCGTAGCACGGAGGAAACTCGATATGTAAGGGTTGATCACTCACCCACGGGCCAACCTAGGCAAGCGCAGCTTTTCCTGAAAATCAACGCGAGCAGCTGTTATTATTTAGCCACGAGCTCATTCTTTAGTATTAGAATATACATCGCAAATTTCTTTTAAACTGAGAGGATATTTTAAATAAACAATGATGTAACAATATCTTAAATACACAGAGTAAACTCAGCGCCATGACAAACGCAGTGTATTAATAGTTTATTTAATTAAAACCGGAAAAAACAACTAAGTAATATCTAGACGAAGTCAGAGCGATACTCAATGGGTATTCTATAAATAGTCGCAATACGTAACAGCTAGACGGCTGTCGGTGACCGGTTGGAGGATGTTACGCAGTCACGTCTAGGCTTTAGTTACGGTGATGAGCGTACGCGGGCGCTGAAGCGGGAGCGGCGAGCACAATTTATTATGAAACCACTTTGTAAGTCCATACTCAAGTCAACAGCCCGTCTTCGTAATGCTCGGCTGCACTAAATTCAGTTTAGTCAAAGTAAAATAACTGAAGTAGGTACAAAACACCGGCCTCATCAGTTGTAATTTATTTTTATTTTGACGTGTGATTAATGTTTTTAAGGCCAGTTTTCAAAATAAGCTTCATTTATTCTATGTTCCCATTTCCACTGACACTAGGCGATACCTAAATGAAAGTTGAAAATCTCACGAGCACGCTTTTATCGCGTCGTCTTGTTATGACAACTGACTGCTTCGTCGATTTAGTGATCGCAATCTTGACTGCTGAGCATGAGGTCCTGGGTTTCATTCCCGGGTCAGGCAAATTGTTACTGGGTTTCTTCAAAGTGAATTTCTCAGTACAGCTACTGAAAACGGAGTCTGGATATGTACCTTGTTGATGGCAATAGGCTCGCCCCCTATTCATGGGACTTAAACACAACTGGCGAAATGTAGGTGTGCTATTAGGTACACCTCTGCTTAACACTTTGGGGATTACAGGCATGATGTTATGTTATATAACAATCGCGCCCGCTACCGCTTCAGTCACCCCGTAATTACCCTGGTCGAGGTCTTAGTATTAAAATATTATTGCTAGGCAGCTTCAATTTGTATGCCTTCCTGTTTGAGGCATCATGCCTATAATTAAGATGCTGGTGAAGCTATATGGCGTATTTGTGGTTAAATATTAAGGAGGGGAGTGAGTTGCTATCTCGATTCACGATGTGAAAGGTCATGAATAAAACTCAAAAGAAAAAGTAAGATTTAACCGAAACGTGAGCTTCAGTATAAATATTTAGGCTTATGATATGCCAAATATGGAAAGTAGGTCTAAAAGAGCTTGAAAGTATGAAGCTAACGTCGTTGAAATCATTAAAAGAAGAGAAATGGTTTTCTACAGGGCTGCGGGACTGTTCGAAAGAGATACCGCGGCCCTGGAACACAAAAGGCAAGGAAGGAACATGGATTGGTTTTAGTCAGTACAAGTCTGAAACTCCCTTTCGCTCTGCCCAGAGCGGAAGGTAGTAAGGAAGTGCCAGACTTGAAATCAAATGACTTCTTCATTTGATGATATCCAATCCGAAAAAAAAAAGAAAGGCATACCTACAAGCATTGATATATAAAAAACCCTATATATATCAATGCCTACAAGCTTCTCCATTTCTGCAAATGGCTGCATATCTAGCTGTTCCTGTCCTCACAGTTGGGGCACGGGTTGGGCGTCCTCCCTGTGAGAGTGAAAGTGTTAGTAATCCATCACGCGTGTCCTGTATGGATTGTCCAGTTTTTCTTGCCTTGTCCTTGTCATAGTTTCCTGTTCGGCTAAATTATGTCGACAACCAAGCACTTTAAGAAAAAAATCCTAGGTTTTTTACAATTTGTAGGTGTCATATAATTCGCGACCGTGTATGTACTTATAGAATTATAATCATTAAAATCATCAATAAAACTCTCTAATTTAATTTAATCCCATTGTATTTTTCATGAAATAGTCATTCAGACAGATTATAAATTTACTCAGTAATGCCAAACTTATTGCGGTCGCAAATTATATTTTAATCAACATACAACCCGACACTGACGTGCAAATTGCAAAGAACGTAAGAAAATTATTTTCAAATAGTATGTTGTCAGTTCAATAAGTATTTTCCGGGCTACCCTGGAGCTTCCACCTTAAATGCGTAAATACAGTCTAAACCGCCATCATTATCCAAATTTATTTGGGGTCGGCGCAGTATTTCTTCATCTTCCATACTTCTCTATTACTCGTCATCTCAGCAGTCACCTCCTTCCACACAGTCCATCCGTCGCTTCTTTGATCTTCCTCCATTCTTATGGCCATCTGCATTCATACTCAACATTCTCCTCACTACATTTTTCTCATTCCTCCGCATCACATGTCCATATCACGATAACCGATTACTACACAACTTTTCAGTCACCGGTGCCACTTTCAGATTTCCTCTTCTATTCCTTATTTTATTCAATCGCGTTACGCCACACATCCCCCTTAGCATTCTCATCTCCGTCACATGTAATTGCCTTTGATTCATCCTTTTTGTTGCCTAACATTCTGATCATCTAAAACGCCAGTCATAATTATCACAAATCTGGATATACCACCTTAACCTCGCTATACAAAAAACAATTGTAAAGCCGCACTATAGATATCATATCTCTATACCCATCTGTTTCTCAAGAGGTCATCACACTGTGTAATGGCCGCTATTTAAATTACTCGGCGAATGATGTCATTTCCTATTAAGTGCATTGTATGGGTATTACGTCAACATGTCGGCATGGTAAGGAAAATTACTATAATACACACGTGGCTGTTATTTAAACTTGTGTGGTAATATCAGGTGATTAAGTTGTGGTTCCGAATTATGTTTATTTACATATAATTTAGGTTTCGCTGTTCACACATCTGTTTGCTCAAAGATAAAATCTGGATCATCTATGATGGGTTCGGCTTCCAATTTAATCGGATGCAGTTGAATACCTGTATTTTACATGGAGCGACTGCCTATCTGACCTTTACAACCCAGTTAGGACTGGGTAATACGATACCCTTGGTAAGAACGTTTGTCAGACTGTCAAAGATCTCAAATGACAGCCGGGACCGACAGCTTAATATGCTGGCTGAGGCACAGAGTAAACTCGGTATGTGATGGGTTGTCACCCATCCCCAGACCAACCTAGGCAAGCGTGGTTTAACCTGACTATTGATCCGACCGGCTGTTATAATTTAGCTACAAGCTCCTCGACACACTAATTTATATCCATTTGATAATTACAATTTACGTAAATTACGAGCCACGTGCTGCTACTAAAAATATAAATTCACATTTGTAATGAACTGGATCCTTATAATGGACTCAACTTTTATAATTTACGTGTGAAACTTAAATGTCCTTGACACTGGCACTCGTAGCAAATGACAACAAACAAAATACGAAACCAGAAGGCTCACGAGATATCTATAATTTTCAACCAAGTTTTTTGCTTTCAAGACATCATCTGCCCACCCATTTCCTTTTCCTTTTCCTTATGTTGGGGTCGGCTTCCAGTTTAACCGGATGAAGCTGAATACCAGTATTTTACATGGAGCGACTGCCTATCAGACCTCCACAACCCAGTCAGTGCTGGGTAATACCATTGATCACTGACTACCTAACGACTGTCAAAGATCTTCAAATGACAGCCGGGACCCACGGCTTAACCGGCTTTCCATAGCACGGAGGAAACTCAGTATGTAGTAGGCGGTCACCCATCCACAGACCAACCTAGGCAAGCACGGCTTAACCTAAAGATCGACCTGAGTGGCTGTTATTATTTAGCCGCGAGCTTCTTTGAAGACATGCTTGAGTACTGATAACAAAATGATAACAGTCTTTGAATAAAGTTTTGCCAGAACGAGAAAATTACAACAGTATTTTTAATCAGTGAGACTTTAATCAAACAAATACTGTAATTATGATGTCTAATGAAGATTTGACTCTGCCGACTTCACTAACGTATAACCAATTTTAGGAAGGTTAATTTCGACTCTCTCACAGCACTAAATCAATGATCAATGAATCTGTCCCAAATATTTTTTTGATTTGGGTTAATATTTTTAATTTATTCTATACTAGCGACCCGCCCCGGCTTCGCATGGGTGCAATGTATGTATACGTACCTTCCCCTTGAATTACTCTGTCTATTGCTGAAAACTGCATTCAATTCCACGCCGCAGTTCAGAAGATCTAAGCGTGCAGACAGCGGGAGGAACTTTGTGTTATACTATGTAAAGACTAGCTTCCTTCTTTTTACATACGAATTCGCTCGCGTGAAAACACATTCTATGGCATTTCACAATAATTCCTCCCATATCCAAACTTACAAACTTTATCTCTTATAATATTTGTGTAGATTTTCATGAGAGCTATATTTCGTGTCTTGTAGTGGTTCAAGGCCAGGTGGAGGGCAAGAGATCACGCGGTCGATCACCGACTCGCTGGACTTTCCTGATCAAGACAGCTACTGAGTCCACCATGGTACAGTGTACTCACAAAGTCTCCAACCGGCAAAAATGGAAGGAAATCGCTGAACGAGCAATCCTCGGGGATATCAACGACCCACCGAACATCTCTCCGTGTACCTCGTCTGCGCAACCACGACCACTCTGACAAGAGTCTAAGAAGAAGAGATATTTCTTGTATGCAGTGGACCTTTTCCATATATTCCGAGTTCTCGACCATGCATATGTGGGTCGTTAACATTATTTCACACTTCTGTGTCAAATGTAACGTGTACCCACACGTTAGATCCTTTTGATGTTATTGTGAGGTCAATTATACGTCTTTGAGATGTTACACACATTTTTATTAGCTTCTCTTGTGAACTAGTTAGCATGATTTGTTAACTGTCACTATAAATGTCGACCCTATTTAAGGATTTCCGGGTTTTCGTTAGCTCAATACAAGTAACATAAATAAATTCCCATCTTTTTTTAAAGGAGCTACAATCATATATTTATATTATACAATCGTTCATACATCTGGTCATACACGCACGCACGCCGTTTGCGAGTACTACACACATGGAAATATCCTTACTAAACCACTTAACAAGGAAAACCTCTACAATATATAACACACACCTGTTAATCCTCAAAAGGTTATAACAGCAACAACAATATCCATTTATTTTCAGGCTACTTTGGCGCGTGTACCTAACTAGCTATTGCCCGCGGCGTCGCCGGCGTGGAGTTCGATCATTGTTCCACGGGAACATACTATCGGTTTAAAAAGTATTCTATGTGTTAATCCAGGTTATAAACTATCTGTGTTCCAAATTTCATCCAAATCCGTTCAGTAGTTTTTGCGTGAAAGAGTAACAAACATCCATACATACATGCAGAGGTGTAGGAGCCTAACAGAACACCCACATTACGCCAATTATGTCAAAGTCACATTTTATAGGGGGCGAGCTTTTTGCCATCAACCAGGCAAATCCAGACTGCGTGGCTGCTACTGAGAAATTCCTTATGGAAAAATCCAAGAACACTGGCCGACCCGGGAATCGAACCCAGAACCTCGTGCTCAGCAGTCGCGCTTGCGGCCACTAGACCAACGAGGCAGTTACTCCTACAATACTAACTCTATTTGTATCGATTTCTTATTTCCAAACCCTTCATCCCCAACGCAATTATTCCCACCCTTCATCTCTACAAAAACCAAACCCGAATCACTTGAAAATCTGTATGCCTAAAGAATTATTCAGAACGATCAATAAAAAAGCAATTCAATGGAATAATCTAGATTTCTAGACGCTGATAAATCCCAATCTTTACACTCTTTTCTTGTAAATCCAATGAAATTGCGAATTCTATTTTCAGTGCCTCCAATAATCCCGCTTACAAAAATAATCATTGGAAAACGTTTGAAATAATGGTGTTAAGGGATTTGTAATAACGTAAAACATTGTTTTTTGAGTTATAGTCCATGTATTCTTGAGTTAGCGGATTAGGATAATTACCTAAAGGTTAAAGAAAATACGCTGACTGAAGCACTGGCGTTAGAAGAAATTACGTACTTTTTTATTTGAAAACCGATCTATAATGCGTTTATCACTTTTAGGGTTCCGTACCCAAAGGGTAAAACGGGACCCTATTACTAAGACTCCGCTGTGCGTCTGTCACCAGGCTGTATCTTATGAACCGTGATAGATAGACAGTTGAAATTTTCACAGATGATGTATTCCTATTGCCGCTATAACAACAAATAATAAAAATATAAATTATTTAATAATTAATGTATACAAGAACATGTTTTTTCGATTTGTGGCACTTGGCCAGTTTTATTTCCTTTTTACTTTAAACACAAGATTATTGATAAATAGTGCGTTAGCAGACTTTTAAAATGGTCCATGGTTTATCTGAAATCTCTAAACCAATTACGAAGCCAGGTGGCCGCTACAAGTGTAACTTAGGCAAACTACTCACTCACCCAAATCATTCTTACACTCCACTCCCTAACTAAAAACCAAATCAAATCGTAATACCAGTTCCTACAATGAATGGTAGTATATTTAAGAATACTTTAATATATCCTGGTATACCTTAAAATCACCTGCCTAGGCTTTTCCCAACTATGTTGGGGTCGGCTTCCAGTCTAACCGGATGCAGCTGAATACCAGTATTTTACATGGAGCGACCTATCTGACCTTCGCAATCCAGTCAATACTGGTTAATACGGTACCCCTTGGTAAGACTGGTTGTCGACTTTCGGACCACTGACTACCTGTAACGACGGTCAAAGATCTACAATTGACCGCTGAAACTAACGGCGTATCATGCTTTCCGAGGCACGGAGAAATCTCTGAATATAATGGGTGGTCACACATCCACGGACCAACCTAGGCAAGCGCGGCTTAACCTAAAGATCGACCCGAGCGACTGTTATTACTTTGCCACGAGCTCCTTCTATACCCCACATCACACACAAATGGAATACTAGATCTGACAATACTAGTAGCATGTATGTAAGTATCTTAACATAATCCTGCCTAATAGACCAGGTGTTCACATATTCCGGATTGCAACGCATCCCTTGAGAGTCTCTCAACTCCGCTCGAAGTCGGTGCATACTAGTTAATTCTGGATTGCACCGGTTTCGATGAGGGATTTATGATTTGCCAGAGGCGGGGTTTAAGTATTTGTGAGGGGTTTATTTTTCATATGGGTTTGGTTTTGAATATATTGCGCGTACTTAATGTGACCACTACTCACATTAAGTAGGGTGTGGCAAGTAGTGGTGGCACTTCTGATTTTTCAGATTCATACTGCGTATTGTATAATTATCACTTGTTTCGGTGAAGGAAAACATCGGAAGCGAACCAGTATGTAAACCAATTCAGAGGCCCATGAGCGGATTAAAAACTCAGACTCCAGGTTAGGTACTAACCACCCAAAAAAGAAAGAAGAAGTACCGCTGTACAGATTTTTCTGCTACTTTAAAGTACTGTGTCAGTTTTTACATATTTTCAAAGTTTTTGGATACCAAACAAGGAAGGCATCAGTCAAAAGGCGTTGGTGACCCAAAAACGAAACCCATGACCCAGAAATTAAACTAAAACGTCCAAAACTCGTATTCCAAGACCTATCTTAAGTCAATTGCTCAGCTCAGTTAGACTCAGCCGATATGCCAACAGTTCGAAACGCCCACCAAATCGTATTCGTAGCCGCAATTGGCGGATCTTCAAATTTGACAGATGAAATCAATTAAATCTCCAATCGTGGGCTTTTATGTCCCATTTATAAACAAACTATCGCTGAAAACTGCATGATTTAGGGCGTGTCAAGGTTGAATTGTGGTCCTCCTCCGTGGTGCAAAGATACCGAAATCATGATATCCCAGCCAAGTAACCTTTAACTAAAGAGCATTGTAATTGTTAGAGTCATTAGTCAGTACCATTAGCTCCATCTTATCTAGGGTTTCTCAAGGAGAAGTCTCGAAGCGGGAATTCTCGGGAAATTTGGCCTTAGTCAAGACGGGAAAAAAGAGTTGAGGAAGTCGAGAAATTAAAAAATAACTTATTACAAAAATTATATCCTCTATCTATCCTTTTACTAACAAATAAGGCACCCACCTCCCGCCCGCTCCACCCCGTGATCTCTCTGTTTGTTTAGTTGTCGGTCACTCGCAAACATTTGACCGCGTAGCTTGTGTCAGTGCGCCTATCTAGAGTCGCCGGAGACTTGTGTTCCAAAACTTCGAAATACCAGCCTTCTCAATAAACATAAGAACATCTAATTATAAAAAAATAAAAAAACTGTGATTGATATTTTGTTAATTTTAAAGATTTTACTTAAATTTTATTCAAGTTTTAAAACACTGTGATTATAAATCAATGTGATCATATTTGTCTGTAACAGCTAATTATAAAAAAAAAAATATCTGTGACTGATATTTTGTTAATTTTAAAGATTTGACTTATATTTTATTCTAGTTTTAAAACTCTGTGATTATAAGAAATTAAGAAGGCATATTTTTTAGTTAATTGACGAAGACTGATTAAAATGAACAATAATGATATTGTTGATGATTACTTTAAAACCTTTTTTATACATTTTTATTGAGGTTAGTCAAATTCCCGACTTCTCGGGAATTCCCGGAAACTGGTGCTCGGGAAGTCTCGGTATCCGGGAACAAAAAAAAGTCGGGAAATGAGAAACCCTAATCTTATCAGAAAATAAAACAAAAGAAAGCGATTAACCAATGACTGGCCCAGTTAACAAAATCGTATAACAACGCGAACTCAATAATAAGATCAGTTCCCTCAACAATTTCTAACCCATCTCTCGATCACCAAGACTAGAGGTCATGATTTAAATCGTTCGATTCACTCTACCACATCAAAAGATGGTCGCGGTCCATTTTAACCGTCTTCTAAAAAAGGAGATTATGAATTCCACTAGCATCTTTTTTTTTCATATAATTTATGTAAACCCGAACACTCCTATCCGTGATTATTGGACGGATTCACATGTTTTTTTTATAAATTTCGACACCTCTGACACACAAGGTTCGTAATGGAAACCCCATATGCGGGATGTGTGAGCTCACTTTTCTTATAATGACACTTTTCGCGCGAAAAACTACACTCAATAATGAATTCAGGCTATCTACGCCATAAAGCGCCATTTATGACGCAAATAAGAACTAACATCAAAACCCAAAATCTCGATATTAGAATTCTCCGCGAGTTAAAAACATATTACAGAAAAACCTGACAACTGTCCGGCACTACCCCACGAGACATAACACCCGTCTGGTCGGTAGATCCTCCCTTTTCAATGTATTTAGGAACTTTACACCCTGTTCCTCGTACACCTAAATCTTCTTCTCTTACCCACACTATTATTGCTGAAGAGGTCCCAGGACATAGTTCGATGATATCTAACGATTTAATTCTTTGACTAGAAGTAGTCAAAGACGTTCAATATCCCGATTATAGTATTTGTGTTCTATCAACCGATTATCGACTTGCTAGTAGAAGTTAAATGGGGATCTGAGTTCTGAAAATAACTCTTGTTCGAATTTGCATTAGTTGGTTATTATTAGAAAGTCTAAGTTGCTGTTTATAGAAGATCTGTTGCTGTTATTACCAGTTCAAAAACGTTCCTAGCTGGGCATGAGCTGGGCGAATATATTTGCTATAGACCATGTTCTGGAAATACATTGATGTTCTATAGTGTAAATAAAAATAAAATAAAAATAATCTTTTCAATAAAGTGCAACGACAGTTTGTTCCTTAATTTCAATTCTCAACCAAGCTGTTGAAGGTGAAGAACACACAAAGGTATCTAAACGAATAAACAAAACTTTAGGTGCCATAGTAACACAAGGATTTTTATAACTTATCTATATGCTATAAAATAAAACTGTAATCAAAGAAAAACAACTAGTTTCTACAGTTGGAAGCAATCAAACAGTTTATTTTATGAACTAGTTACAATAAACCACGATTAAAACTGGTTTTTAAAAATACTGTGCGTATCATCACTTGTCTTATTAGTAGATATAACAGGCTTAACACTCATAAGTGTGGTGTTTATAAAAATAATCCCCGAAAGGTTAAGCAGAGGTGTAGCTATAGGACATCCACATTTTTCCTGGTACGTTCAAGTCTCATGTGATAGGGGCGAGCCTATTACCATCTACTGGATACAAATTCAGACTCTTGGTTGCTTCTGATTAGTTCCTTTGATGAACCCGATAATTCTTGGTCCGAAAAGGGAATCGAATTCAGAATTTCAACACTAGTGCTTGCGACCACTAGACGAACGAAGCAGTCACAAACAACTCAATACTCAATACTCGTACAAATAGGTATATTTATTCCTTGCATTCCTAAATCCAATCTTCTCAATAAATTCCTCCATCAGACCTATAAACTGGATAGCGCGTACCAGTGTCATCTACAACCTGACAATCCAATTTCATCTCAACCTGGTCTCAAGGGGTTTGCCCGATCGCAGGCAGAATCCCGAGTATTCAATGCCTCTACTTATTCAGTACCTAACGTATTGCGGAAATTCACGAAGATTTCCGAAGTCGCATGAGGATCTGCGGATCCTATTTGGCAGCAGTTGCCTTTTGTATGCCGTTTTGGGTGTAATTTGTTGGATATTTTGTTGCAAGTGTATTTTGAGTGTAAGGGAACGAGATAGCGCGAGAATATATGATTCACCGTATATTACATATTACGACGCTCTTAATGTGCTAGTATTTCTACATCGTTCTTACATATCGCACCTCCGATCAAATACAGTTATAACTTGAAAAATCCAATAATTATCCATTCATAATAACTAATATCGTCATTTCATATTTTATACACTCAAAAAGCGTTATAACTGTAACTTCACTAATTCGTTACTAGATGGCAGTTAGCACAGTATTGTATTACCTTGACGAAGTACGCGCGGCGCGAGGAAGCGATGACAGTTAGTCTGACATTACATGTTGTGACAGGTAGCCGTGCTTTGGGTTGTTAAAATAGTGTAATAAAACGAAATAATACTGTTCAAGTTATCTGGTAAGTACATTTTTGTTGTTAATTTTCTGTCGAATACTGTGTTAACTTGAAATATTACTGTATATGACATATTTTCAATGAATTATATTACCAAAATGAATATAAATACGGTAATAACTTAAGATGTAACGGTATTTTAGACACACTGCAATAGTAACACTATTCTTAGTTATAATATTAGAGAGTCTTAAGTTAATTTGTTACTGTGTATGATTTATTGAAATGTAGTTTTTATGTGAGTGATTAGATATGTTTCATTATATCACGAAGTATGACTGTATATTAGAAAAAACCTACAACGCTTATTATATTGCAATTCTCAAACACAGTAATAAATTGAAACATTACTATATATGGCATTTTGATGAAAATAGTTTCTCAAATTGTTTATTTATTATAGGTATGATTTCAAGATATAACGCTTTTTGATAGGTTTGGCAGTATGTTTAATTGTTTTAATTTAAGTTATAACCGTGTAATATATTAATAATAGGCTATATTAACAATTACAACATGATTTAATTTATTTCTTGTTCATAGTTTTTGGTCATTTAGATAAAGAAAATTTAAATGAGCTTTGGTAATAACACAACGCAATAACAAAGTATGTAAAAAATAAAAAGTTCTTCATTTTTACGCAGGTTTTCAAATAAAATGAAGCGAAGCGAGGCTATCTTACGATTAGTCTTAAAAGATGATAATACTTCTAATAGAGAAAGTATAACTGGTAAGTGATGAGTCTGTAAAAAAATAAGAATTATAAGTTAATGTACCTATTCAGCTCATTTATCTGTTTTGTTTGTTTTTTTTTACAGAAGATCCGTGTACTTCTAATTACAATTATAAAGAATTAGATAATGCAAATACAAAAATTCTTGAAACCGACAAAGGTACTTGTTAATAGATTTGATCGTATTTTCAATGTTTAGATTAAATAAAATCCAAGTCTTTTAACTTAATTTTATCATTATTACAGAGAATTTCCGAGCCTCAAATAATACACCACTATCCATCAACGAGCAAATTGAAACACTAAACCTATAAACGTATCTGAATCATGTGAAGTGTTAGCAGAAAACGTAAATAATATAACTCATGTCTCATCTTCCAACTCCAATTCTTCTTCCTCAACTGATTCGAATTCTTCCGCTTCTTCAAGTGATGAAGATTCCGGAGAAGATAGCGATGATTCTGTGCGAGACCCCAATTTTGTCGAAGAACAGTTTCAACGTCAAGATTCTACTGATGAGTCTGATTTAAACGGCAATGAACCAAACGTTCCACTTTTACATGAATCGGCTGTATCAACCTCAACAGCAACAACTGCAAATTTGCCCGACACGTCCAATTCAACATCTAGAAAACGGTTAGCTAAACCATCAGAATGGAAACAAAACCAATCCAAAATTCTGCGAAACTCTGGCACCGCCTATGTTACTGTAAAAAATGTACAAATGAGACAAAAATGTATTAAACCACCATGTGGAAACAAATGTAGGCTGAAATGCAATGAAAAAATAACTAACGAAGAACGACTACACATATTTCAAGAATATTGGGGGCTAAAAGACATTACTCGTCAAAGAGAATTTATAAATCAAAGTATGGTTTCAATAACTAGAAAATATAGGTATACGACAACTGAAAAAGGAAGACTGCCAAATAATGCTTTTTATTTCAACATAATGGGACAGAAGATAAAAGTTTGCAAAACATATTACATGAACACTTTAGATATTAATAGTAGGGTAATCAATACAGTTATTACCAAAAGGACTTCACTAAATATTATTGAAGAAGATAAGAGAGGAAAACATCAAAACCATCACAATTTGCCTGCAAGTGTCAAAGATTCAGTTCGTAATCATATTCATTCTATACCCCGTATCGAAAGCCACTATTTACGAAATCAAACCAGCAGAGAATTTATTGAGGGTGGGAAGACCATATCAGATTTACATCGTGACTATAAAGAAGACCGTGTTAAAAATAATGAACCTTATGCTAATTACGTTATGTATGTGAAAATATTTAATACTGAGTTTAATTTAGGATTTTTTACACCCAAAAAAGATCGCTGTGAACTGTGTGTTGCCTACGAGAATGCAAAAGATGATGAGAAGCTCAAATTAGAAGAAAAATATCTTCACCACCAACAACAAAAAGTTATGTCCCGTCAAGAAAAGCAACTAGACAAAGATAATGACTCTAACAAGGATATAGTGGCTGTGTATGATTTACAAGCCGTGTTACCAGTACCAAAAGGGGATGTTTCCGTATTCTACTATAAGAGCAAGTTGAACTGTCTCAACTTCACTATAACTGACTTAAAAAACAAAAAAACCGAAAGCTATTTTTGGCACGAAGGTGCGGGTAATCGGGGATCTGATGAGATAGGGAGCTGTTTATTGAAATACATAGAAAAAATTGATTGTTCACGTAATGAAGATGGCAATTATAACTTAACATTTTATTCAGATAATTGTACAGGGCAAAATAAAAATAAATTTATAGTAGCTGTTTATGTATACTGTGTCTTAAAGTTTAAAAATCTTGATTCAATCACACACAAATATTTAATATCTGGCCATACCCAAAATGAGGGGGACTCGGTCCACTCAGTTATTGAAAAAAGCGTTAAACGGAACCTTAAATCGGGCCCTATCTATGTACCGTCCCAATACGCACAAATAATAAAATCAGCGAAAAAAACTGGCGAGCAATACAACGTAAATGAACTTTCATTTAATGATTTTATATCTTTGAAAGATTTGATGAGTAACATGCGAATGACTGTTGGCAGTATGAAAATTAATGAAGTAAAAGTTTTGAAATATTCTAAACAAACACCGGATATACTTTACTACAAAAAATCTTATGGTGATGATACATTTTTGGAGACTAAGCTTTGGCGTAAGTCCCCGCAAACATTACCTGACTTGAAGGCTGCTTATGTCGGACCTATACCACTAAATGAAAGAAAAAGAAATGATTTGTTAAGTTTGGTAAACAATAATCACGTACCCCAGTTTTATTCACCATTTTATCAACATGTTTGTCAAGTACCCTAAAACAATAGTGATTAAATAATTCAAATTGAAACGGCAGGGTAACACAATGTTATTTAACATAAGGATAGGTGCGTTATTTTTTTGTTAATTTAATTTTAGTTGACAGTTAGGTCTATATGAATAGTAGACGTCTAAGTAGTGATTACGAGACTGATAAATAACCAAATTATATTTTTATAGATATTAATCTACACGATGAGTAATTTTTGTTTTGTTTTGAATTCATACTAGCTTATTTTGATAAAGGAAACCCCGACAGTGGGTCGTCTTAGGGGCGGACCCCTTTTGTAATGTTGATTGTTACCAATTAAAGTTGATTTCATAGTTGATTGTGATATATTTTGGTAAAAATAAAGAATGTTACAATATGAACACAATATTTCATTTCGTATACCTTTATAATCTTCGATAAAATAGAGTTACAAGTAAAAAAATATATAAAAAAAATCGATGATTTTTAATAATTAATTATGCCATCAAATAACACTTTTTACAAGCTTTACATAGATATATAACATGAATGCAATATTTTCAAACAATGATTAAAAAATCGACTTCCAAAAAATAACTTGAATGTTTTTATTTATCCTGAACATTTAAAAATGTCGAGTTGTGACAGTATTTTATCGGAGGTGCGATATGGATAATCTCAACATGAATTTGTAAAAATTATTTGATTGAAAAGAGTGTTCATGGAGTTTCTTGCCCATTCTTCTCCATTGAGATTTACGCTTTGGAATGGGCAACTACAGTACTTTCACTAGTTATTGTGCCTTGTGTCTGTGACTGTAGCTTAGCCTCTTTTGTTTTTCTTTGTTCTTCGTTCTAGCTTCTTTGTTTTTCTGACCTTCAAAAGTGCCTGTAATGGTCTAATTGAAATACTCGTAAATGCTTTTGAGTTTGATTACTTTTACGAGAAAATGATTTAACTTATTTATTTTTTACCAGCTCAATGCCCGCGACGTCGCCCGTGTGAAGTTCAATAAATGTCCCACGGGAACATACTATCGGGTAAAAAAGTATCCTATGTATTAATCCAGGTTATAAACTATCTGTGTTCCAAATTTAGTCCAAATGTGTCCAGTAGTTTCGGAGCCTATTCGGTACAAACAAACAAACAAAAAAATCTTTCGACTTTATAATATTGGTATAGATATAGATTTAATCTTTAAATTTTGACGTATTTACTATAAGTTTCATGCACTCGAGTGGCTATTGACCAATCGGTTAAGAGGAGTCACCGTCTTCCTGCGGTCATCGCTATGTTACTTGAGGTGAATGGAAGGAAAAAATGTGGTGCCGAACCACATTTTTTCCTTCCATTCACCCCTTTCATTCGTTACGTTAACATTTAATCGGTTCAGATGAGTATAAAGGGTGTAACAAGACCCTTTATGCTCAGCCACTTGCACTTGCAGGCAATTTTATTGTTCTCCCCGCCATTGCGACATTTTTTTTGTTCTATACCTGGGAACCTTCTAGTTACGGATACATTAGGGTAGTTCTAACTTTTTCAAATTCTGTTTTACTACTGCTACTCAACTTTAATGATGGATACATTGAATACTACTACTATTAAATGCATCCATCAGCACAATGTTTTGAGTGCATTACTTTGAGTCCTACCGTAAAACGTGATTTTTCACCCCAATTAATAATTCATTTAAAAATCATTCTACCTCCAAGTACTAACAAATAAGATCCTAAGTAGCTACTTAAAATCTTCAAGTCATTATTAATCATGATCGGCTCAATCTAGACCAGAATCATGAATAGTAGTTAAAGTACGTGATAAAAATACACACAACGCGCGAAAACTCTATGACATCTGACATTTCGGAAGACCTTACTCTACACGAACGCCTCTAGTGGCGAATTCATGCGCGATAGCCCCCATTCAGTAATTCTTAAAACATGAATCTACCAAGAACCGAAGACTGAATCTAGTTCAGCACTTGATCCGGATGAGAGATCGTCTCAATTAGGTGTAATCCTTCACATGCAGTATTGTTTCGGTTCAAGATGAGTTCCAGAGTAAGCGGGTGCTGTATGTATGTACCTTGCTTAAGATTTGTGTGGTAAGCAGTAGTGTGAAGACAGGCGGTTATAATTATAACGGGCTTTAGGATATATATTTCGGAAGACCTTACTCTACACGAACGCCTCTAGCGGCGAATTCATGAGCGATACCCCCATTAAATAAACACGCTAGTCTCAATCTACCTATGAATTAAATTCGTGGAAGATGGCGTAGAAATTCCCACATCTAAAAGAAATCGTATTACTCACCACAGCATTTAATCCCATCGAGAGTCCTTTAAAACAAGGGTTCATCATCATCATCATGTCAGCCCGTTGCTGTCCACTGCTGAACATAGGCCTCCCCAATAGATATCCAACAAGGGTTACCCCGTTTCAAATGAAAACTTTCTTACCCTTGATTAAAAATAAAACGTCCCACCAAGATAGCTTTGCACATGTCCTGTGCAACTAGGGTTGCTATCCCTCCAGATTTTGTCCGGCTTTGACATTTGTCCGGACTTTACACAACTTAAAGGATTTTTTACGAAATATAAAAGAGCTCCTCTTTTATATTTCGTAAAAAATCCTAAACAATAACAGCCGCTCGGGTCGATCTTTAGGTTAAGCCGTGCTTGCCTAGGTTGGTCTGTGGATGGGTGACCACCCATTACATACCGAGTGTCCTCCGTGCCTCGGAAAGCACGTTAAGCCGTTGGTCCCGGCTGTCATTTGAAGATCTTTGACAGTCGTTAAAGTAGTCAGTGGCCCAAAAAGTCTGACAACCAGTCTTACCAAGGGGTATCGTATTTCCCAGTAGTAACTGGGTTGTGGAGGTCAGATAGGCAGTCGCTCCATGTAAAATACTTGTATTCAGCTGCATCCGGTTAGACTGGAAGTCGACCCCAACATAGTTGGGAGAAGGCTAGGCAGATGATGAAAAGACTAGCTTTTGCCCGCGGCTACGCTCGCGTTAATTTAGGATTTGACAATCAATTTGGGTTGTACTCTGCTTGTAATTCAATCATGATTCCAAAGACACGAGGTGCCATCTATGAGAATAATAACGTTATTGTACCCTATGTCCGTTTCTGTTCACCTGGCAACGGTTTAGGCGTGAAAATATAATAAACAAACAAACAAGCTTACTTTCGCATTTATAATATTAAATAAATAAATAAAACAAAATATATACATATATACATATATATAGTAAAGAAGTAAGGATAGTAAGGATCAGAAAATTTTAAATAGCCAGTCTTCTTTGTGTTAGTCCGGATTTTTGTAAGAAATTTTGAAATTTCATTATGTTAACCCTATCTGTAACTACATTTTATCCCCGGCAATCCCCTGGGTGGGAAGCTCTTGGAGTAGATCGAATCTACTACATAGAGGACAGATGGATTCTCCTGTTTATTTGCTCGCACAATGTGTATTATTTCCCCGACGTATCGTTGGAAGGTAGACATCGAGTTGTCAGGGCAAAGATTGAATTTATTGAAGTGAAATCAGAGACAAAATTATTGGATTACAGGGACATTATGATTTGAATGCTCTAAAGTTTTCTATCACCTTAAATTTCTGTTTGGAAAGTAAATGTGGAGTATCGTAGACAAATATCGTGGAGTAGTTTTTCACTATACATAACATCACGGTTGTAATCCTGGAAAATGTTAGGCAGAGGACGTGTATCTAATAGTACACCCACAGGTCACCAGCTATGTTTAAGTCTCATGGAATCACAAAATCCAGACTCCGTGTCTGCTACTGAGAAACTCCTGAAGGAAAAACCCATAGCACCATACCCGAGCCGGGCATTGAACCCAGGATCACATGCCCAGTAGTTGCGCTAGCAACCTTTAGACTAAAGAGGCCGTCCCTATGTTTAAACAACTTCCAAAAGGTATCAATTCAAATCAAAGTAGGTTATCAATTCGTCTGATTTTTTTTGTGTGTATGTTCACCGATATGTTCGCCAATTGTTAACTGATTTTTTTTTTCTTGTTAGTAAGAGCAAAATTCTTAACAATTAATTACGATCTAGCCTACGTAAAAGACTAATAAGCAATTTTACTCTAACTTAATATGCTACATGATAGATTATGTTACAACTAAGAATAGTGTCCATTTGCACTTTTACAGAAGTCCGTAGCACTTTCCTAGAGTCTGATATAATTTATAAAAACACTATGTTCATGTGTTATGTGTATAGCACAACATTGTCACTATTATTCATTCACTTTTTTTTACACTACAATAATTCAAACGGTTTAGTTCTTTTTAACCTACGCACTAAATCTGTGTTGTCTAGGAGCTGTATAGCCTCAACATTCACGTGTCGGTGAAGTCTGTGTTCGTGGGCTTCAGCAAATTTTTGGATGATGGTGGTGATGAATTCCACTTTAAGGTCACGGTGAAGGTCGTCATTTCTTATGTACCAGGGTGCATTCACAGCTTCCCTTGTTTTGTACAGCCCCAAAGTTGGATACCATACGTCCAAATTGGCATCAGTATATGCTTGTATAGGGTTATTTTGTTATGTATTGATAGACAGGATTTCCTTCCAAGTAGCCAGTACATACTTTTATAACGTATATCGAGCTCCTGTCGTTTCTTTTTGACATGAGCTTTCCAACGCAACTTCGCGTCGAGAGTTATGCCAAGATATTTAGCTGTATTTGCATAAGGCACTTGCATGCCATTTATGTAGATTGGGTGATAGTCCAAGTGTTTGTTTGCGAAGTCAATGTGAATGGATTTTGACTCATTCAGTTTGATCTTCCATTTTTGTGTCCAGTCATAAATTTTGTTTACAGCTAGTTGAAATTTTTCTACTGCTTTTCTGTGGCTTGAACCGGTAGCCATAATTGCAGTATCATCTGCAAAGGTCGCAATGGTGTTGTTTTCCAGTTCAGGGATGTTCAACCGATTTTGATGGTTCTTGTTTTGGTTGGAAGTATGTTATTTCGCGGTGGTCCCGTTTAAATTTATTGAGGCTAAGCCTATTACCATGAAATGTATTGTTAACAATGTAAAATAAATGCATAGCACATATTCACATATTTGTAAAGGATATTATTAAAAATGGAAAAATAAAAAAACATTTCGCAAAAAAGCCGACTTCAAAAACACAAAAAAAGTGAAAAATTACTTTGGCTTCAAAAGTCGGTGACAAAAAAACTGAATCAATCAAACAAAAGTCACCGACTTCAGAAGCTAAAGTTATTTTTCACTTTTTTGTGTTTTTGTTACTTTAAGACAATGTTTGTGACCGACTTAACGCGTTTTTAAACTTGAAGCGACAGCCTGCTGTCTTTTCAGTATCTAAAGAAAATACTTCAGGACCTAAACGAAACTTTAATAAAGGATAAGGAACAAAGTGTAGCAACTAAACCCCATCCCAGGAGACAAGAGACATTTTATCCAAAATTTATGAGTCATTAAATAAACAAAGGATATTCTTTGGGAGCTATTCGTTGCGAACAACATTCTTTAGCGGCCATTTTGGAGTTTAATTGTTTACTAGAACGTTTGAAGTATTTATAGTGCAGTTAGTTTATAGTTAATTCGGTTTTCTGTTGTTTTGTGTTACAATATATCTTTCTAGTTACTTACTATTACAGAGATTACTCGAAGAGAAAGAGCAACTAGCTACGTCTACGCCCGGTTAATGGAAATAAATTTATGTTTGAATTTAAACATAAGAGATACAACATTTATCTGAGCATATTGCCTCCTATGATGGATGGAGAGGAGGGTCAAAGAAAAGATGGATGGGCTGTGTGAGGAATCATATAAAAGAGATAGGCTTAAATGGTGTTGTGACTTCTAACAGGGGAGAATGGAAGAAGAAAACGTGTTGCACCGGCCCCAAGTGCAAGTGGAATGGGACAAGGGCAGAGAGATGACGATTGCCTCTGATCTTCATCTATTTTTCATCATCATCATCATCATTTCAGCCAAAAGACGTCCACTGCTGGACATAGGCTTCCCTTAAGGGTCACCACATTGACCGGTCCCGTGCGACTCGCATCCAGCGGATCCCCGCAACCTTCACCAGGTCATCGGTCTACCTAGTGGGAGGCCTTCCAACGCAACGTCTTCGGAACCGTCGCCACTCCAGAACTTTACAGCCACATCGGCCATCCGTTCTGCGAGCAATGTGCCCTGTCCACTGCCACTAAAGTTTGGCAATTCTTCGGGCTCCGTCGGTAACCTTGGTTCTCTTGCGGATGTCTTCATTTCTCTTAATCTATTTTTACTTTCAATCAATATCTGCCTAGCTGTTTCGCTGACCTCCACAATGCCGTCAAAAGGTAACTTGATAATCAATTGTAAGACTAGTTGTCAGATTTCTGGGCTTCAGATAACTCTTAACGATTCTAAATGATTTATTTATTTATTTCCCTCCACAACCCACTTAGTACTGGGAAATACGATACCCTTTCGTAAGACTGGTTGTCAATCATTTAGGCCACTACCACCAACTGGACCAACAGCTTAACGTGCTTTCTGAGACATGGAGGAATCTCGGTATGTAATCGGTGGTTACCAATCTAGGCGAGCTCGGCTTAACCTAAAGATCGACCCGAGCGGCTGTTATTATTTAGCCGCGAGCTCCGAATGACACTCTTTTATTTTACTAACTATTAACTTCTTAGATTTTTGTAACCGCCGAAAAAAAGAAGGAGTAGGTACAGACGCCAGTACATCAAGCTACTACAATCGGTCAAATTTCATTAATAGATTTTCAACTTTATCTGTATAGCATTAGGTTCAAGGTTAGTTGGGAAAATCTGTCAGTTTCGGGTAGGTTGACCTGCTGGCGTCTGTACGTACGCGCGATTTTTGTTTTCACGGGAATCTCTCAGGCTTGCCAGGGATTTCGTTGTCAACATAATCACGATAATCCTTTTTATCGACAGCTTAGAGAGAAAACCTCGTAAGTGTAAAATTAACTTTTCAGAAGGCAGAAAAGACTGAGTGTTGTAAAATTGTTGTTCGGTGTCTTTTATGTTTTTTGTTAATTCCTTTTCGTAATTAATAAAAAGACACCGTACTAAAATTTTACTTATTAGTCTGTAAGGTATATATCTATGGGCCAAAGTTGCCTCGAAATAAATGAATGTCGTTGTTATTGTTCTTTAACAACAACACATCACATTGTTGGACATTTAAACAAAACCTCGTAAGTGTAAACACACTTGCGAGGTTTCTATTACCGGTAATAAGCATCACATACATCAAAAGAGACACTAATGCACAAAATCAAACACTATCAATTATTTCTGTCAAACTCACACATACACGCTAATCCGAGGCGCCACGTCAAAACCGGTTAAGCTATACATATAACCGGACTGTGGTCTACATTGCGACCGGTCGTATTTTGCGACTCACACGCAACTCGTTGCGTAACAGTCGTTTGATTGGTTTTCGTGTCGTTGAATGCGACATACGGTTCATTGGGGCGGAGAGTCTGTGACAGAGCGTTATGTTTTTGTTTGGCAGTTTTATTTCGTTGTGTTTGTTTCAATTCAGTGGAAATATGGAAGCGTTGATTAATTTAATTCATCTTTATTTATTATTTCTTCTTTTTTTTTTCACCTTGTTAACAGAAACTAAAAAAGAATTACCCCAAATTTATAGTTTTCTTTGGCAATGTTACAGATACCCATCTAAATTACTGTATCGGGACAACCTTTTGGAATCTGCTGTTGGCTGTCAACAAGGTGACCCCCTCGGGCCAGTGATTTTTAGTTTAGCTATTCACCCAATTGTTCGACAGCTAAATTCCAAATTTAACGTTTGGTATCTAGATGATGGAACCTTGGGGGGCGATGTAGATTCTGTTTTAAAAGATCTAAATTTCCTAAAAAATGAACTTCATTCCATTGGCCTCGACCTCAACCTTTCAAAATGTGAAATTTATGTAGCGGACAGTACCGACAGACAACAGACTCTATCAAAATTTAACGCCATAGCCCCCGGCATCAAAATTACAGAAAAAAGCTCTCTTCGTCTCCTTGGGTCTCCCATCTTTGAAAATTCTTTTCCCGATTTTATCGAGGAAAAAATTCAAAATTTCAATGATGTTTCGGAAAGATTGCTCGAAATTAACATACATTCGGCCATCACAATAATTCGTTACTGCTGTTTCAGTCCAAAATTGACGTATTGCCTTCGTGCTTCCCCTTTATGGAAGCACACTCCCCTTTTGGACAAAATGGATGAAATTATCAGACATACTCTAACGTCAATTTTAAATGTGGCTTTGGACGACCGAGCTTGGGCACAAGCTACTCTTCCTATTCGCATGGGAGGACTCGGCGTCCGCAAAATTTCCAGTATTAGTTTACCGGCTTTTATATCCTCGGTCCACGGCACTAAGAAATTAATCAGGAATATCCTGTCTTCCACACTGATTGATTTTGATGTGCCGTGCATGCCCGAGGCTATCGATGCTTGGAAACTCGCTTGCCCGAATACTGAAGAACCCGACCATCCATTTTCCCAGAGACGGTGGGACGAGCCGCTCTGCAGAGTAGTTCAGAGCAATCTGCTGAACACATCTGCTACTACTGCTGAGCGTGCGCGCCTGCGGGCTGTGGGTGAGTGGGAGTCGGGTCTTTGGCTTCACGCACTACCGTCGTCGAGCATAGGCACATTGTTCGACGACACAACCTTCCGCCTCGCTGTTTCTTTACGCCTTGGTGCCGCTTGCTGTTCTCCTCATCGCTGTCACTGCGGTGAAGCTGTCAACAACCTCGGTCACCACGGCCTGTCATGCAGCCGAAGTGCGGGCCGTTTTGCACGGCACGCAAATATAAACGACATTATCCGACGAGCTCTTGTCACCGTCGGCGTCCCAGCTGTTTTAGAACCCAATGGCTTGGCACGCGACGATGGCAAGAGACCGGACGGCATGTCTTTGTTTCCTTGGAAGATGGGTAGGCCTTTAGTGTGGGACGCAACATGCGTCGATACTCTTGCGCCATCCCATCTTCCAAGCTCATCGTGCTGTGCTGGTGCTGCCGCTGCGGCTGCAGAGAACCTCAAGCGGCGTAAATATAGAAACCTGTGTGGTAACTATATTTTCGAGCCGTTTGGGGTTGAAACTCTAGGGCCGTGGGGTCCGAGTGCTCATAGCCTATTTAAGGAAATTTCGAAACGCCTAGTTGACGCTTCCCGTGACCCAAGGGCTGGCTTTTACTTTGGCCAGAGGCTAAGTGTTGCCATACAACGTGGCAACGCCGCCAGTCTCTTGGGCACATTACCATCTGACAGCGTTGAGGAGGAGTTTTTCGATGCCCTTTTATAGTTTGTTGTTAGTTTATCTATTTTAGTTTAATAGTTTTTAATTATCAATGTATATAGTTAATACAATAATAAACTCCTTATTTTTTCTTTATTCATTTATATACATATATTATTATTTACATTTTAAATATTCCCGTACAAATAAAATAAAAACAAAATATATAAAATGGTAGTCCACCAGCATTGGGAACAAGGTCCGAGGCTCCTGACAATACGCGCCGTGTCCAAAAGTAGGTACTGCTTTCTCAATCAAGCCCTTGATCTTCCTCAGATGTTGGTCGAGGCTATTTGCTATTAAGCCATTGGCTGACACGACTATCGGCACAATGACTGCTGTACTCACGTCCCACATGTCGACAACCTCGCGAGCCAGATCTAGATACTTGAACTGTTTATCTTTCTCTGCCTTCAGGAGGGACTTGTCTTTACTGTTGTTATCTGTATTATTTTTACTATAAATTTCGTGAACAATAGTGGTAATAATGCCAGTCATTATGTATTCTCTACAAGTCAACCTATTACTATTTACCTACTTATACGTCGCAGAAAACAGACATTTTACTTGTACGTTTCGTAGAAACAGAAATCTTTTTTATGATTTCATTTAATTAAGCTAAAACTCAAAACTCAAAAAAACTCAAAAAACTCAAAAGCATTTATTTCAATTAGACCATTACAGGCACTTTTGAATGTCAGAAAAACAAATTAGGCTAAGCTACAGTCACAGACACAAGGCATAATAACTTGTGAAAGTACTGTAGTTGCCCATTCCAAAGCGTAGATCTCTATGGAGAAGAATGGGCAAGAAACTCCATGGACACTCTTTTCAATCAAAATATTGTTACAAAATCTTGGTTACATCATTCATATTGAGATTATACATATTATGTGTATATACGATGTAGAAATACGTGCACGTTAAGAGCGTCCAGAGTAAAATATTATATCAACAATTTAAAAACAAAGTAATAATAATAATATGTATTAAACTCAAATCGAAATATCTATCTCTCTTATTTACCTCTCAAATAACATGCAAATGAAATATCAGCTGCCATGAAATATTTAATTGTTTATATTCTGTTCTAGATTTAATTTTCACAAAAAAATCTATGACCCTAATGCCTGTTTTCACCAAATCTAGGCGACCACTAAATTAATGCCTAAGTAATAGCCCACTGCTGGATTTTAATGTTCGGCTTTGAGCTAAGAACATTAATTTAAGCGAAAACGAGCACAAATACCATACTAGTCCCAATCTCTGACCATTCCTTCTATAACCAAACATATCCCACATCTCCAGCCAGTCTTATACCGTCGCAGACGCATATATAAAAACCTACAAAAACCGGTTCTAACTTGTACACATGGCCGATGACTCTCACACGCATATTGCATAACGACCAGATAATTGGCACGCCATGCTTGCCCGAGGCACATTGTTAGCTAGACTGGAGAACATTGATTGAGGTACTCTTGAGTACCTAGGTTGGAAGTGGTGAAGTGAAATTGCTTTAGGATATTGGTAGGAATTTCTGTGAACTAACGGGTTTATGTTTAATCGTTGTGATCAAGAAAATATAGTTTTTGCACATCAATAAAGACTATAAAAAGACTCTTAATGTAGCTGAAAGGCATGTGTTCTTTTTACGCCTAAACCACTGAATCGATCATCCTAAAATTTTGCATATACGTTGTCAGATGTAAAGAAACGGTCATAGGATACCTTTCATCCCGAAAAAAGTACTGTTCCTGAGGAAAAAAAACAACAATTACGTTATATTGCTCATGGATGGCGCCACGTGTGCGTTACAAACAGAGTACAACCCGAATTGATTGTCAAATTCTAAATTAATGTGAGCGAAGCGTTGGGCAAAAGCTAGTAAAAGATAAGTCATAGAGACAGAAGACAATCTGCGTCAATCTTTATGGAACAAATAATTGAATCTATTTATTCTAGAGCTTTTACAAGCTTACGCTACGTATCCTTTCCTAAATATATCGACCAATGAAAATTACAGCTGCTGTAGAAAACTGTACATCCAACAAGCTCGCCAACAAAGTCACACCGCTCGTCTATCTTTCCATCTGTATGTCACATACGTTGTCGCGTGCTCCTGCGCACGTGCGCTGCCGTGACGACGATAACTCGCTTCAACACTTTCTTTGTTTAGCGTAAACGCACACAGAATACCAGTTCGTTTGCTCAAAACATTGATTGGAAAGATTTTGTTGATATAAATCTGGTTTCCGGTATTGAAAGTGTGATTTAGAGATTAGATTTGTATAGAAGCCGACTTTTAAGCATTTATAGATATTATAAGGGGTGCATACATGGGTCTTGGGTAGAATGAATATTGTATGGTTTTCAGTTCCGACGTGTTTGTTTCGACTCTCATGATATGGGAGAGGTTCTGACGATAACCTTTTCAAAAATACCAGTATTACTGTCAAACAATACAGTAATATTAATGATGTTAGACTGGGTATTCCCACATTTTTTCCGCTCTGATTACATTGGTGTCAGAAAACTTCGTCTTTCACTGCACAGGTTATAAACTATAAAAATCACAAAATAAATATCAGTGAGATGCAATTAATCCGACGAGCTCTTGTCACCGTCGGCGTCCCAGCTGTTTTAGAACCCAATGGCTTGGCACGCGACGATGGCAAGAGACCGGACGGCATGTCTTTGTTTCCTTGGAAGATGGGTAGGCCTTTAGTGTGGGACGCAACATGCGTCGATACTCTTGCGTCATCCCATCTTCCAAGCTCATCGTGCTGTGCTGGTGCTGCCGCTGCGGCTGCAGAGAACCTCAAGCGGCGTAAATATAGAAACCTGTGTGGTAACTATATTTTCGAGGCGTGGGGTAGGGGTGCCGTGGGGTCCGAGTGCTCATAGCCTATTTAAGGAAATTTCGAAAGCCTAGTTGACGCTTCCCGTGACCCAAGGGCTGGCTTTTACTTTGGCCAGAGGCTGTGTTGCCATACAACGTGGCAACGCCGCCAGTCTCTTGGGCACATTACCAGCTGACAGCGTTGAGGAGGAGTTTCTCGATGCCCTTTTATAGTTTGTTGTTAGTTTATTTATTTTAGTTTAATAGTTTTTAATTATTAATGTATATAATTAGTTTAACCTAATAAATTTACTGCTGATTTAAAAAAAAATAAAAAAATCGTCCGTGAGATGGAAAATATCATATATTTTTAATAGTTTCAACCTACATTTAACGCACGAACGTCTAATCGGGTGAATGCACCAATTATCGTCCGAGCTTAGACCATTACTTAATTAATTAACTATATCAAACAACTTAGTTAACACACAAGTTATGCATTCATAACTCTGTTAAGTGAAATTTAAGTTATCGCGTTAATTGTTAAACAGAGCGTGGTTTACGTAACTTCAAGGTTAGTGGCCATTGTGTCTACACGTGCTTAAATACAATGGACATCAGCTGTTTGTAATTATTAATTACACGTGGTCACGGGAAATGCTTATTGTATTGTTTCTTTACATATACAAAAATACTCTATATTTATACCACAATCAGAATTTCTTCGAAGATGTCTAACCCCATTAGCATTCTGAGCCACCGAGCTTGCCTAGGTCAGTCTATGGATGGGTGACCAACATTACATACCGGATTTCTTCCGTACCCAGGAAAGCAAGCCGTTGGTCCCGGCTGTCATTTGTAGATCTTTGACAGTCGTTACTGGTAGTCAGTGGGCCGAAAGTCAGACAACCACTCTTTCCAAGGGGTATCGTAGTACCCAGTACTAACTGGGTTGTTGAGGTCAGATAGGCAGTTTCTTCATGTAAAATACTGGAATTCAGTTGCATAATTTTAATATAATAAAAAGGTAAAAGTTTGTTTGTAAGTTTGTATGTAGGGGTAAACTCCGGAACAATTCTAAAAATTATTTTACTGGCAGAAAGTTACAATTTGCGAGTGCTATAGGTGATAAATTAAATTTATATCAAGCATATTAGCCGAGCTATCACAATTTTTGCGGACGAAGTCGCGGGCGAAGTGCTAGTAATCGAATAAATTTAATGATTAAATTTACATTATACACAGTCATGACCTATTTATCATCGCTCTATTGATCCCAATTGATTTGGGGTCGGCACAGCATGACTTCTTCTTCCATACTTCTCTATTAATCGTCATTTCATCAGACACCTCCTTTATTGACATATCATCCTTTACAATGTTGAAGACTTAAAATAGTCAAATCTTCACCGAAATAATTAAACATGTTGTTCATTAATGTAAAAACCCAACTGATACAAAACCGTGACATACTTTTAGAACGTAAACTAGTTTACAGTTTCCGATCACAAACTAGTTCATCAATTATGATAAACTAATGTACTACATTTCTTTGCATCTAACAAGGACACGGCAAGGGTGTGGGGTCCTCAAATCAAACGGAGGTTCCGCGTGTAGTTAGCACTCAGTGAGTGTATTCATATACTCAAACCCTAGAGCGCACTACTCAGCCATTACCGAGAAAAAAAATCCTGAAGTTTGAAAAAAAATAAAATAAAATCTAATAAATCGTTATAAACCACCTACCTACCCTACCTACCTACCCTACCTACCTACCCTGCCTACCTACCCTACCTACCTACCCTACCTACCTACCCTACCTACCTACCCTACCTACCTACCCTACCTACCTACCCTACCTACCTACCCTACCTACCTACCCTACCTACCTACCCTACCTACCTACCCTACCTACCTACCCTACCTACCTACCCTACCTACCTACCCTACCTACCTACCCTACCTACCTACCCTACCTACCTACCCTACCTACCTACCCTACCTACCTACCCTACCTACCTACCCTACCTACCTACCCTACCTACCTACCCTACCTACCTACCCTACCTACCTACCCTACCTACCTACCCTACCTACCTACCCTACCTACCTACCCTACCTACCTACCCTACCTACCTACCCTACCTACCTACCCTACCTACCTACCCTACCTACCTACCCTACCTACCTACCCTACCTACCTACCCTACCTACCTACCCTACCTACCTACCCTACCTACCTACCCTACCTACCTACCCTACCTACCTACCCTACCTACCTACCCTACCTACCTACCCTACCTACCTACCCTACCTACCTACCCTACCTACCTACCCTACCTACCTACCCTACCTACCTACCCTACCTACCTACCCTACCTACCTACCCTACCTACCTACCCTACCTACCTACCCTACCTACCTACCCTACCTACCTACCCTACCTACCTACCCTACCTACCTACCCTACCTACCCTACCTACCCTACCTACCCTACCTACCCTACCTACCCTACCTACCCTACCTACCCTACCTACCCTACCTACCCTACCTACCCTACCTACCCTACCTACCTATTTTTTTTTATTTTTAAACCTTCCCTGTATTCGGAATAACAAAATAAAAAAAGAATTATTCAAATCGGTCAAGCTGTTCTCGAGTTTTAGCCAGACTAACGAACAGCAATTGATTTTTATTGATATAGGTAGATAGATAGATGAATCCAAGCCAATCCTTTTATCCAATATGAATAAAACTAAAGACTTGTTTAAAAACCGTATCGTTGATAATGATGACTCCAGTGCAGCATGCATTCTGATAAAAGTACCGTCTTACAACCCTAATTTAAGTTATTTGTCATCGAATCTGCAACAACAGAAGTCACGCTAATGTTACTTTTATTTGAATTACACGTTGGGTACGTGTAATTCAAACTGAAATATTAAATTTATTTCTATACAGTACAAAATGTTTTTTTTTTTAACTTTTGAGTTCATATTAAGTATTAAGTTATTTTCCCAATAATCACTTAATTAAAATTATTTGTCGGCACGTCTATGGCTTCATTCAATATTTCTTTAGAAAAAAATAGCACGTTGGTCCATAACGGTTTGTATCCCCTGTTATAAGCTGCTTATGTTTACCTTAGGACATTACGAATTTATATAAAATTATACACTATAATAATATCTACAAACAATCTTTCTAAAGCAATTATACTTATAAGTTAACTGTGAAAATAATGGTCAAAGATATTCGTTTTCTCATTCTTCTCACGTACGGACGGAGAAGTTTTTAAAAATGGCCGAAAATAACTCGCCTTTTACTCTTGAATGTGTAATGAAGTGTTTAAAACAGGCTCTTTTGTATTCAGCGACGGACTCTTTCTTTATTTAAGGATTTTATAAGATAACATGGTGATAGATTTTGTTTTTTGTATATATGTATATGGTACGTTGCTGCATCATGAGCCTCTAATGGGTGTAAACCTTTGAGGAAGCCAAAAGGAACTTGTTCTTCTCATCACCGCGATCATTTTGTAGTCTGGAATATACCTGGGAATCTCCTAGTTACGGAGATATTAGAGGTCAAAGTTCCAACATTTTCACTTTTTTTTTTTTTTCATTTTAACTTTATAATGTTGTCACTTTACTGTAAATACCTCCATGACCTTGCACTATTCAATGCATCGAGTATTTCATAATAAAACTAGCTAAATGAAACGAAAACCAAATATAGCATGTTCCAGAAAACACAGCAACAAAACTGGCAGACCAAAAAACAAGTGTAAGCCTTTAGTGGAATTCGCAGCATATTTTTTAAACTATTTTCTTTACATTAAGTATTTTGGCAACGGTACCCGTTGCTGAGCTCAGTCACTGATTACTTGGTTAACACATCTAGACAAATTCTGTTTGAGAAAATACAGGGTAGATGTGAACACCGACGCTACAACGGTGACCACGTATTAAGTACATCATTCTGAACCCATAGAAATAATTTCATTTGTGACTGGTCATCTCTTGGTTGCCACGGCTTATTTGAATTATTTATTTTTTTGTTTTTTCTATGGACACTTTTAACGTGCACATCTTGCTACATCGTTCTCACATAATGTACCATCTCCACATAAATGATGTAATCAAGGTTTTGTAAAAATATACTGATTTAAAAGAGTGTCCATGGAGCTTCTTGCCCGTTCTTCTCCATAGAGATCTACGCTAGAGAATGGGTAACTACAGTACTTTCAGTTTTTATGCCTTGTGACTGGGACTGTAGCTTCATTACATTGTTATCTTGTCGACAATTCAAAAGTGCCTGTAACTGGCCTATTTGAAATAAATGCTTTGATTTTGATTTAAAAAAAAAAAAAAAAATTAGCTTTCACCTACAAAGCTGTAATATCTACACGGTCAAAATATATGGAACAGCAGATTTTTTTAAAAATTACCGATGAAAAATTTCTATATTCCGCGTATTGGTTTTCCTGCATGTGTATATTTTGCTGGGGGGTGCCGCATTCTGTATATTTTGCATAAAAAACATCATGGATTTCCGCAAAGTAACTCCTGATTCGATAACTTATCCAATGACCTCTACAAATCATTAATGGAATTCATGTTATTGAGCATTTGGCAATATTAGTCAAAACTTATTTTTCTCAATAATCTATATGTTATTTTACAGGTAGGTACTCCTTCATATGTCTGGGCTTCATTCCAATTATGAAGCAAAAAGGAACAGTGGGTGGTACGTAATAACTCTAAACTAAGAACTTACTGTCTAGTGGTTATTTTTGACCAATAACAGGGCGCCCACAGAATGTTTGTGTGTACTAACCTGAAACAAAATAAATATACAATAAATTGAAATGTTTATAAAATGTTTGTTCATACTTAGTAATTTTAATATAGACGGAACAATGAGAATTATTTAGGTACCTCAGCAGGCCGTTCGTCAAAACAACCAGTAAGGTGAGCTAACATAACGCATGTAATCTTGAAGGGTTAGACAGAGTTGTACCTAATAGTACACCCACATTTCGCCAATTATGCTAAAGTCCCATGTATGTGCCCGGTTGCTGGCAATAGGCTGGCTCCTATAGCCAGCTTTTTGCCATCAACCAGGCAAAATTCCAGACGCCGATGGCAATATTGAGAAAAAAACCTACAATTTTTTCATTTAATAGTATTATAAGCTTCGTATCGAATATTTTTTTACTGAACACTATCACGCTAATATAAAACATACGTCGACCTAATGTTCCCATAAAAATACATAAATCAAATAGAAAACCCATGTCATAATCAATATCACACATAATTTTCACATCAAAACGTCACGTAGGGTGAAGGGACCTGTTGTCGGTTGCGTGCCACAGAATTATTACCGTAATTCCACCATTCTGGAAATGTAAGTGTGTATGTGTTACGATTTCATTTGTCATATTGTGATATAAGTCACGTCATTGGCTGGCCAATTTGTCCTTGTTTTACTCGCGTTTTACACGCGAACCTGGGATTGGTTTTCAATGGGTTATTGATATTGTTATGTGGTTTTTACAGGATTACTATGAATTTAGAGGAAGGGCAAAAGAAGAAAAAGAAGAAGAAGAAGAAGAAGGGGGGAAGGGAAGGGAGGGCTTTTATTGTGTTGAGTTATACCACATGAATAACTTCTAGCTAATACAGGATGTAAACAGACTCTTCACGAAGCCGTTAACCAAGCATTATGTACAAAAAATAGTGCTGGGAAACGACTTTTTTTTTGGGCTGAAAAACACGTTTTACGATAGAACTCAATGTAACGCATTCAAAACATTGTGCTGATGGATGAACTAAATAGTACGGGGGTCGTGAAGGTGTCATAAGTAAAAAAAATACATTAAAAACATGTATTTAAAAAAAAGTTGGAACTTTGACCCCCAATATCTCCGTAACTAGAAGGTTCCCAGGTATGGTCTAGAACAAAAAAATGATCGCAATGACGGGGAGAACAAGTGCCTTTCAGCTTCGTTAAGAGTCTTTTTACACCCTTTATAACTTTTAGCCTCTAATAACTTCGTCGGTAAACGAAACCAACCAAAAATTAAAAAAAAAATAACATATTAACTTCAAATCTTCTTCAAAACATTCACTCTAATCGCACAAAAATATTCAATTCATACAAAACGAAAGCCTAATTGAAAAAATCCCTTTGTTGTCCCGTTGTTCAGGTAAACAGCTACAAAAATTTACTTAAGGACGATTATTTCAGTAAATACAAGCCAATTAATTAGACCGTTCATCACCGTTCACAAAGAATTATGACAAGCATTTCTTAAACAAAATTAATGCCGTTAACGAAATATTTAATGAATATAATGGATTAATTATGGGTATTTATCAAAACTAAATTGAAGGCAGGTATTGAAATCACAGCCTGAAAGCAGTTTGTAATTTGATTTATATTTAAGCTTAAAAGAGCTAGGGAAGGCTCCGTGTACGGCTTGACTGAAATTGGTTTCTAATGATTATTTTTTGTTGCTTTTTGGTAAAAGTTTTTGTCATTAATTACAATCTAGCTAGCTTGTTAGACTCATAAATAATTATATTCTATTTTTGTTTTTTTTTTTGGGAAACGTCAAACATTTTGAAAGTTTTGTGTAATTTGATACAAATAATCTAAACCGGCCAAGTGCGTGTCGAGCCACGCACAATGTAGGGTTCCGTAGTTGCCCATCAAAATTTGCGGACACTTGCTACGGTCCGATTTGCCGCCGAATGATGATTTTTATTATAAGAATAAAAACAAACTTAAATTTGGAGTTGAAAAACCTGTGCTCCGATAAATTATTAAGTTAACCCATTCAGTGCCCAGAACCCAGCATATGAGTCGGAACAAAAACTCGTTCGTTCGCACAACCCGTATCCGTAGCTATGGACTCGCTAGTCGGGTTCTGGGCATGAATAAAAATCATTTATAGTTAATTATAACGACGACTCGGATACGGGTTTTGGGCACGGGAACGAAATTCACGAAGTTTTTGTGAAGTGAATGGGTTAAGAAAAAAAAATATGTGTGTGTACCAGAGTACACAGGTAAGAAGTGAAACTTCTTTACGACATATCATTTTTCTACTATATGCAACTTCACGAAAATGGGGTAGATAAGGCTTAAGCCTTAAGAAAAACAAATTTTTCCGTATTAGATTAAAGCTATTTTATTATTATAGACATGCATACAATTAATGAGTAATTTATTTTATCATTGTTCTTATTATAATATCATTGCTATTGTTGTATTTCATCAATAATGATAGCATCATTATTACTATTGTTGTCATTATTAAATATTTTTGTAATTAATGGCTTGTGGTAGCTAAAATATGAAATATATGTTTTACATTCTACGGATTCTAGTAGTCTTGTAAAAACTGCGTCAATTGTAGTACCAGATCTCGTTGTTGATGTTTGTGGACTGTTTTGTTGACATAAATTTGTCAAAAAAAAAAGCAACATGGCGCGTAACCGAAAAACGTGACGATTTTTACAAAATTTCTCCCAGTTTCACTTCAAAAATATGTTATTCAAGTACATTTTATAAGTTGGTCAACTATTACTAGTAAACTTATGAACCCTGGGTACTTAGCTGTGATAGTTTTTCTTTTAATTTCGTTATAATATATACTCAACAACCAACAACAGTCTTACCAAGGGGTATTGTATAATCCAGTACTAACTGGATTGTGGAGGTCCCCAAACACAACCGTTTAGCTGGTAGAGGGGGGGGGGGGCTTGAATCTAACAAAAATTAGCACTAATATTTTTTAAAGTCCTATCCCACACTATGAGGTACGTGAGAAAAAAAATCTCCACCTTACATGCAAATTATAGTTTTCTAGTACAAAGAGTTTTTGAGCAAAGCTAACATGGCGAAACTATAAGGGTTCCTTGTTGACTACGGAACCCTAAAAATGGTTTGGTAAGTACCTACTCAATTTCTCAGAACGACTGGTCAAAATAAAGAGCCAATTAGCCTATAAGCCCACTCCTGACCTTGCTGCTTACTATGTGAATACAATAACAAGCGTATTATTAGGCCACAATACATTGATTTTCTTTTGTGTGACTTCCTATATTATTGTTCAAAGAGTAACCATGGAGTTTCTTGCCGGCTCTTACATAATATTACATCACACATATTAGTACACTCACATTTCGGCAGTTTAAGTTATTCAAAGGGGGCGAGCCTATTGCCATCAATAGGGCACAGCCCAGACTCCGTGGCTGCTGCTGATAAATTCCTGATGGAAATTCTCAATAACACTTTGTCCGACATGGGAATCCAACGCCAGGACCTCATACCTTAGTATGACGTACTGGGTTCGATTCTGAGTGCAGTTGCAACCGCGTTTGTGACCATTAGACCATCGAGGCACTCGTGCACCGGCAAGAGTGCCTCGATGCTTCTCTCGGGCGACCCGAACCGTTCACCTTCTGTCCAGGTTTTCTGTCGAGCTCTCCCATGTATGCCTTGACATAATATTTTAACCAAATAAAGATTTTGTTTATTTTTTGTATTTCAGTTTTTAGTTGCGTAACTGTGGAATATTTATACGCAGACAGCGGCAAACGTTTGTAAGAGAGTAGTGGTTCTTTATAAACCCTTTACACTAAACCCAACACGACTGTTAACAATCCCCGAAGGCAAAAGAGTACTTACTCCTAATTAAATCTATATTTCGCTAATTTTGTTTGAAATAATCAACGCAATATCTTGTTTAATTACCAAAAACAATTGCAAATTAGCTAACAGCTAACATAAACAACAATGAGACCATTGATCAACGCCAGTTTATCGGTCGACAACAAGCGTTTTTTACCCTATTAACGGGAGGTGTTAAATAAATCCAGTTCTACGTATAATTATTGTAAAATGGCCGCCTAGTAACATCAACACTATCACTACATATTATAAAACAAAGTCCTCCGCCGCGTCTGTCTGTCTGTTCGCGATGAACTCAAAAACTACTGCACCGATTTTCATGCTTTTTTCACCAATGGAATAGAGTGGTTCTTCGAGGAAGGTTTTAGTATTGTCAAGTTTGGCTAAAATATAATGAAAATTTTTGGAGGTGTCGGAAAAAATCAAGCCGCCTTGCTCTACTCTATCTGCGTGAAACCGGGGCGGGTCGCTAGTAACTTATAAACCTGTTGCAACATCCTCTGAACCTATACAAATAAATTATTTGTATTTGAACATCACGCCTGTAATCCCCGAAGATTTAGGCAGAAGCGAATCTAATAGTACAACCACTAATGTGGTTATTGGTGGGTGTTTGATGTCAATAAGCTCGCCCCCTTTTCATGGGACGTAAACTTAACTGGTGATTACGCCAGTAGTATCCAGACTCAGTCTGCTTCTGAGAATTTGCTGATGGAAAAACTTAGCAACACTGCACGACCTGGGAATCGAAACCAGGACCTCATGCTCCGCAGTCGTGATTGCGACCACTAGACCAACGAGGCACCTATTAACGGAAGGTGTTAAATTCAGTCATGCATAAATTTACTGCCTGTAAAATGGTCGACAACTAACATAAATAAATTGTGAAGAAAAATAAATATTCTAGAATCTAGTTACTTTTTGCATGCAAATAAGTGGTTTTACATTGTGTTGAGGTAGTTTTGTAATCAGCTAACGTGTGTAACCTTGTATTAATTGCAGCTTTTTACTTCTTGTTCTTGGAAAAACAGGGTAAAACGGGGCACGCAAGTATGGAAGGATTAACAATGAACAAATCTTGTACACAAGTGACATTTTTCTGTGAAAAGTATAAAATCCTGAACTAATTCAATCGTTAAGTACTAAAACAAAGAACGGACATATTAATTGCAATTTCGTTGGCGCACGTCTATGTCATAACTTCACGAAGAATGTAGGCTTCCTGATATGTAAAGTAGTGCTATAAACTGAATTCTCAATATAAGGAAATATCCTGTTTTTAGAATCTTTTTTGAAACTGTTGATATCTCAAATAGTTATGAGATATTTGCAAAAAACCAAACTCTTATAGTTTTCGCCGGCCCCACTATTCCAATAAAATTGAACATTTTTTCTAGATGCCATTTGGAATGGAATGACACCAAAATCATAATTTTCGGTGATCCGGGACCGGAATTCAACAAAAAGGCACTTGTGAACTAGACTATATTAAATTAACGGCTAATAGAGACTAGACGTGTGAAACGAGAAGACAAGCCGTTAGCTCCCAGTCTAACCGGATGCAGCCGAATACCAGTATTTTACATGGAGCGACTGCCTATCTGACCTCCACAACCCAGTTAGTACGGGGTAATACGATAATACGATAGCCCTTGGTAAGACTGGTTGTCAGACTTTTGGACTACCTGTAATGACTGTCAAAGATCTACGATTGACCAACGGCTTAACGTGGTTTCGGATGATGCAGGATTATCATCTTCTGCTTCTTAGCGTGTCGATGGCAATCTAAATAGTGTCGGCCCAGAACCGAGCTACTAGTTTGGCACTCTCAGTAGTGTCCATAAGTTCCTGTAGAGAGCAAACAACAGGACACGCAGGGCACGATATCAAGTGCCCCATTGTTTGTGGAACGGTACCACAACTACACTCCAGCAGGGCTAGCATGGGCTGGGGATAAAACTTTTGTCCACCGGTTATTTCCACTGACAAGGGACAAAATTATTTTATCCACCTGCCAAAGCACGGCCACAGGGGGAAAGAGAATTATGTCACTTTTTGACATTAGACGTGGATACTCACCCCCCGCCTAAAGCATGGCGACTAGTGGAAGAGAAAAATTACGGATATTTTGACATAACAAAGGGAGAAATTTGTCCTCATCTTTAGATGGTGGGTTTAAGTATATCTCTTGGAAAAAATATAATTAGTTGTAATATAAAAATGTCTCGTGCTTACTGGAGTTTAGTGTTGTCGTCGGAAAGGGAGAAAATCGAGCGAAAAATACACCGGCGTTCAATTCACGATTCGAGCAATCCCTTCGAATTACCCGACACAGAATTCCGCCGGATTTTTCGAATGCACAAGGATTGCGGCTTTGAAACCATCGAATACAGCAGATGGACTACCAGTGCACAGTTTGCATCCAGGTAGCGAGAGAAGCTTATTGATATTATATTTCGACCGATGCGTTTTAGAGATCCATTTACAATATTATTGTATCAACGTTTTTTCAAGAAGTGCCCTTAAGTAATTGGGCGTAATGTTTGAGCCGAATTTGATGTATCAAATACTTTCTGGATATGTACAACATATGTCGAGAGGTCTGTGGCTTCGTACAAAGCCCTAGCAACCTGTGGCGCCTTCTGGGGAAGATCTGTGGTTTGGAATAAACGTGACTGAGTTATTATCGCAATGACAATGTGTTTCCTTCCTAATTCCTGCTACAGAGTGACTATTTTGCCTTCTTTTATTGCAATTTTTGCATATTTTGCGTGGAGCTCTAGCCCCTTTCCGCTCCGATCTGGCTGTGAGGACTGTGCCTCCACTATCAGGCGGTTCGTTGTGCATAGGACAAAATAAAAAATTTAAAAAAACTTACCCTAATGAAGAAAAATATATACTTAAGAAAAATTAAATTAACTAATCTAATTAATATCTACATAAATCTACACAGCTTATCTTAACTCTCAATATTTCTCTAATAAAGAAAATGCGAAAGAAAAATCCCAACCGCCAAATTCCATGATACCCGCGCTTTTTTGTCTGGTTTAAGGTTATACAGGGTGTAAACAGACTCTTCACGAAGCCGTCAACCAAGCATTATGTACATCAAACTAAGTAACTTTACGCAAAAATTTGTGCTGGGAAACGACTTTTTTTTTTCTGAAAAATCACGTTTTACAGTAGGACTCAATGTAACGCACTCAAAATATTGTGCTGATGGATGGATTGAATAGTAAGAGGGTCCTGGAGGTGTTTAAAATAATAATCGTACATTGAAAACATGTATTTAAAAAAAAACTTGTGAAAAAGTTGAAACTTTGACCCCCAATATCTCCGTAACTAGAAGGTTCCCAGATATGGTCTAGAACAAAAAAATGATCGCAATGACGGGGAGAACAACTGCCTTTCGGCTTCGTCAAGAGTCTGTTTACACCCTTTATACTTAGAGACAGAGACAACGAAACAAAATAAATATGCACAGATGTAATAAAACGAAAAAAGTACTTTGGTTTACGACGATATTCTCGACTATCTTGTAATTGAATAAAAGTTTTCTTATAATGGCAATAATTTCGGGGACAAGGTTTTCCCCTGTTTTGTCCACCGTGAATAGTTTATCCACCCATGTCGCCATGCTCGGAGGGTGGACAAAATTGACAGAGGGGAATAGTATTTTGTCCTCTCCCCGTGGATAAAAAGTCTCCGGCCATGCTAGCCCTGCTGGGCAGAGTATTTAATGAATCTCCACCTGAGCAGGTTTTTCTTGCTGCGACCAATTTGGGTCCGGAGTCTATTTAAAGACTTCCAGGTCAATTATGGCAACTCATCATCTTATCCACCACCCTATTTTTCTGTGACACTCCCTGGTTCTGTGCGTCCCTTAACCGGGTGTTTTCCGCGATTTTGAAGATATGGAAGACGATAAAGGTAGTCAAACAAGAAAACGGTCTAATTTATAGTAGGTGGTCACCATCGGATGTGGATACCATTAACCTAGCCTTTTTCCAAATATGTTGCGGTCGGCTTCTAGTCTAAAGAGATGCAGTTGATACTAGTATTAACTTAGTAGTAACGGATATTGTCCACAATATTTCATTTGCTTATAATCACACCGCTAACCATACTCAATACAGCTTGGCAACAGACTTTATTATAACAATGTTGTATGTAGCAACGGCTATTTTTCTTTTTTTTAGTTCACTTGTCATGTTTGAAAACACGATCTTTATTTGTCTTTAGCAACCAGTTGCGGTTCTATTGTCTCCATTTTGTTTAGTAGTAACCTCTGAACTTTCTATATTTTGTTACGGTGTTGACAATACATTACATTGTGTTACTTCCACTTATAGCAATATGTATACATCTTTTATCTTTTAACGAGCTGATGCCCGCGGCTCCACCCGCGTGGATGTCTGTTATCGCGACCAAAAGTAATCATGAAATTTTGATCCCGTTCCCGCAACAAAAACTTGACAAATTATATACTAAAACCTTTCTCGAGAACCACTCTATCCATTGGTGAAAACAACATAAAAATCGGTTCAGTAGTTTTTGAGTTTATCGCGAACAGACAGATAGACGCGGGGGAGGACTTTGTTTTATAATACTCGTATGTAGTGATAGTGATGGTTAAAAGGGACGTTAGCCACATCTTAGGTATTTTAAAAAAACAATAAAGTGAGAACATTTATGAGGAAGCCAGGAAGCATAAGACAAGGTCGATGTGGCGACGCTTGGGGAGCCCTATTTTAAGCAGTGGTCAACTTTCGACTGAAACGATAAATCAATAAAACATTTGTCATCACAAGAAACGTTGTCTGAGGTTGGCAGCACATGTCGTCGTGAATCTATTGGATCAGAAGATTATGAACAGACATAACGTCATAGTAATCCAGTGTGTAAATCTGGGTGGACCGATGGCCTGGTGAAGGTTGCAGAGAACCGCTGGATGCGAGACGCACGGGACTGGTCAATGTGGCGACACTTGCGGGAGGCCTATGTCCAGCTGTGGACGTCTTTCGCCTGAAATGATGATGATGATAATGAGTCCTACAACTGTTGATAACATTCCCACATTAGACTCCACTATTCCTAGAAAACTATGACTAAATTAATTCATCCCTTCAACAAGATCTAGCTTATAAGCGGAAGAGTTGAACATCGAAAAGAAAACAAATGGCACATTAGTCACCAGTAGGTGCCATATCACAGAAGAGTCAGTCAAAAGGCCAGCTCCATATACAGATTGGAAGGGTCACCGACACACAAACGTGTACCACGTATTCAGTGCATCATTCTGAGGCCCCGCCACATCCAAATTTTTGAACAGCAAACAAAATAAAACTGCTTCTCCAAACATTTTAACGCGTGGGTATTGCACCTTTGGAGTAACAGCAGATGCTGTGAGGACTTCAGAATGATCAAGTGATATGTGATAACCGTTTCCGTTTTCGGTGTACCTTTCCACCCGGTACTGACATCTAGATTATAAGGTCTATCTATTCATAAAAAAATCAGTTGTAGCCTACATTTTGTTAAATTATGCGAACATTAATGTAGGCAACAGCTGATTTTGATTTGCTTTTTTTTTTAAATTTAATTTTACCTTTTATAGACATGCTTCATGTACAGTGATGTAAGAGCACTCACGATTGTCATTTGTTTGAAATCGCCGTACTCTTCTCTCTTCAATCTTCAAGAATAACTATGTGCATCAGGATTCAGACAGATGCATGCATTTATCAGAAAGGTATATTTTAAGGAAGTGATATAAAGGGTGTAAAAAGACTCTTAACGAAGCCGAAAGGCACTTGTTCTCCCCGTCATTGTGATCACTTTTTTGTTCTAGACCATACCTGGGAAACTTTTAGTTACGGAGATATTGGGGGTCAAAGTTCCAACTTTTTCACAAGTTTTTTTTTTAAATAGATGTTTTTAATGTTTTTTTTACTTAAGACACCTTCACGATCCCCGTACTATACAATCCATCCATCAACACAATGTTTTGAATGCGTTACATGGAGTCCTACCGTAAAACGTGATTTTTCACCCCAAAAAAAAAAAGTCGTTTCCCAGCAATAATTTTTGCGTAAAGTTGCTTAATTTTATGTACATGACGCTTGGTTAACGGCTTCGTGAAAAGTCTGTTTACAGTCTGTATACGATTAAACTGAACAACTTTCTGCATGGAATCACCATCGCATTCACGAAAAAATATTTAGCTGTCCCATACAAAATATCAACACCTACTGGACCCAAATGATTTTTCCATGTGTGCGTGCACCTATCTTCGGTCGTTGTAAGGAGTTGAGCTTCTGTAGTAATCTGTGACATTACGCATCGGAACGTCGAATCATGCGCAGCTGTCGGGTGATTGTTTAAACTTGTTAAGGGGTTGAGGTTAATCACGTCTTTCCTGCACGGAATAGGCTAGTTGACAAGGTCAAAAATAAAATATAAAAAAACGTAGAAATAAGGCCACTCATCTTAAAAACTACCATCACCGTACAGAAATGAAATATTGGGGGACAATATAATTGTAAAATTGGATTTACTGATAATAAGTATTACGTTTGATCCCAAATAAGTATGACGTCACAACGTGCTATTTCATACAAATCACGTACACATTTTGCGTTTTGACAGTTCATAAAAAAGTAACTATTACATTGTTGCAGAGTGTCTTCTTTTTTTGAATATTTTTGGAGTGAGAAATCTATCTTTTATGCGGTTCACTCTAAACACTTCTACTGTCATTTGTTGATCTTTGACAGTCGTTACAGGTAGTCAGTGGCCTTTTTTTTTCGGTTGGGAAGTCATCAAATGACTTCTCCCGCTCTAGGCAGAGTGGAAGGGAGTGTCGGACTTGCACTGACTAAAACTCATCCATGTTCCTTCCTTGCTCTTGTGTTCCAGGGCCGCGGTATCTCTTTCGAACAGTCCCGCAGCCCAGTGGCCTGTAGTAATTTGTTGTCCAGTTACTACAGTTAATTACTAAGTGATAATAACTGGGCAGTGGAGGTCAGATAGGCAGTCGCTCTATACGAAGTATATAGTATTTAACTGCATCCGGTTAGACTGGAAGCTGACCCCAACATAGTTGGGAAAAGGCTAGGCAGATGATGAATTCTAGACACTTCCCCATACTACTGAAGATTATGACAAGCATTTGGTTAGATCTGATTGCCAGGGTCAGCTCATCATTCTGTCATTGAGTCGTGAATGATTATCTTATGTAGGTTCGATCTAAATAAGAATACCTACTTAAGTACATAATAGTGCAAAAATATTAGCTAGTCAGCAAAGGGCCGTGCCGCCACTCTTGGAGGCAATTTTTTTGTCGCGTGGTTAGTGCCAAAGCTGGTGTCAGAGTTTTTATGCCGCTCAAGGGTTTCTGACTTGGCTTTACATGTCGTCGAGAAATATATCTCAGGCTTCTGTTTCCTCACGATTTTTCCTTCACCGAAGCAAGTGATAATTAATACGTACATGAATCCGAAAAATCAGAGGTGCGTATCTAGGGTTCGAACTCGAGACGACTTAGCAGTACGACGGATACACCACTAAGCTATCAGTGCTTAAGAGGAGGGAGGCTATTAAAAAGGGTATTACAATTCTTGTTCATAAAGTCTAATTTATTCAGAAATCAAATCTTTTTTAAAGCATAATGTATTCCATATTAAAGTCTATCCTTTAATATGATGGAATACATTTTATAAACATAAAATTTTCGCGAACGAAACCAAAATTAACATATAATTTACTTTGGAGAAAGTGATTCGTCACGTGAAGCAAATGTGACGAAATGAGTTGCGACAAATGTGACATAAACTATGCTCACTGTCACATTACGAGTCCATCAAGAATTGGAGGTTTTAATGTGAATGAGCGTTCTACAATGTGTTATAGAATGTTCTCACGGTTTTTTTTAAAGTAAATTAGGACAGTCCCACTTAATGTCAGTTTTAATTTTCATAGATAATAGAGAATGTTGATGTTTTTGTGTACTAATCCTACAAAAATTGCACAAAGAAATGGCTACAGTCCCAAGACTTGATTTTACAAGCTTTTATTTATCTCGCAATGTTTTTATGTTTGTTAATAGATTTTTCCAACAGGAATCAAACTCAAACTCAAACTCAAAAGCATTTATTTCAATTAGACCATTACAGGCACTTTTGAATGTCAGAAAAACAAATTAGGCTAAGCTACAGTCACAGACACAAGGCATAATAACTTGTGAAAGTACTGTAGTTGCCCATTCCAAAGTGTAGATCTCTATGGAGAAGAATGGGCAAGAAACTCCATGGACACTCTTTTCAATCAAAATATTGTTACAAAATCTTGTTTATGAATGATGTAAACAAGATTGAGATTATACATACACTCAGTATGTATAGTACTCTGAATAATAAAGTGAGGAATGAGGTTATACGGAAACGTTGCGGTGTAAAAGAAGATGTAGTGACAAAAATTTAAAAGAGTATGCTTAGATGGTTTGGTTATGTGGAGAGGATGAGTGACAGGCGACTAACAAAAGGTATATATTTACAAGGCAGATGTGAGTGGTAACGCCGGGAGGGGACGCCCTAGAAGGACATACGCTGACCTCTTTGGTGAGGTTCTTCTGAAAGGTCAGGTGCGTAGTACTCGCAACCGGCGTGCGTGTATGACCAGATGTATGAACGTGGACGAGGCAAAAGGAGTATGGAAGGACCGTAGAAGGTGGCGTACTGTGGTTTCTGCCTACCCCCATGAGAAAAGGGCGTAATTTCGTATGTAATTTCTTTGTTGCAGCCATAGAGTCTGGATTTGTGCCTGGCTGATGGTAATTGGCTCACCTCCACGGGACTTAACATAACTAGCGAAATGTGGGTGTACACGTCTGCCTAATCCTTTGGGGATTACAGACATCATGTTATCTAATGTAGAAAAATAATCAAGATAAAAAGTATTTTTATATATGGTGTGACTGGTAATTAGTGACCGATACTCATACACGTGATAGTACTCATGATAACAAACAATTTTCCCACAGAAACATTTTTTTAAATTGTCTTTCAATTTTATCACAATAACACAACCGTATGAAATTCGAGCGCACGCGCCTGTGACCTACTCCTGTTTGCTGCGTAACGCTGTTCTGTCTCATTACTATCGTACCGTGCAACAGTGGGTAGGCAGAGCACCCGCACCCGTAAGCGGTTGTTGTGTTATTGTAATAAAAGCGAATCAGTAAAAAAATGATTCTTTGGGAAAGTTGTTTGTTATCATGAGTACAATCACGTGTTTAAGTATCGGTCACTAATTACCAGTCACTCTATATTCTTTCGCTCATTGTATCGATGAACTAATAAAATCCTTACGTCACTACGCAATCTCGCCCGACAAAAGGACTCGCTAGGTTGGTTGGAGGACGTCGGTCATCGGGTCATGTGAGTAGACTTGTTATCATTTATGTGAAAGTTAGTAAACAGATACTTTTGTTACATAAATGTATTCAGTTGATTACGGAAATTTCTAAACGTCAAGTTGACGGTTCCCGTAACCCAAAGGCAGCCAATAGACACCCCACACAGTTATAAACGTAGCAAAAAATGTTCATAACATAACATCACGCCTGTAATCATCGGAGGGTTAGGCAGAGGTGTATTCACAAAGGGCAAGGAAGGAACATGGATGGATTTTAGTCAGTACAAGTCTGACACTCCCTTTCGCTTTGCCCAGAGCGGGAGAAGTCATTTGATGATTTCCCATCCGAAAAAAAAGGCAGAAGTGTATCTAATAGTACACCCACATTTCGCCAGTTATGTTTAAGTCCCATGTAGTAGGGGGCGAGTTTATTGCCACCAACCGGTCACAAATCCAGAGTCCATAGGTAGCTGTGATCCATTGGACTTAAAACATAACTGGCGCAATATGGGTGCACTATTAGATACACCTCTGCCTAACGCTACGTAGATTACAGGCGTGAATGCCTTTCGTATCTTTCTACCAACATTTCAGTATTATTAATTCTACATTCTAACGTTCTTGAATCCGAAGGACCAGCAAAGTGTCACGTTTGACATAATTAAAACAGATTCAAGTCCACGACCAAGACTTACAAGGTCGGCCGGAGGACAAGAGGTCACAAGGACATTCTGATTGTTAAGGCCAACGCAGACCGGGACGGGATGGCAAAGGCTTTTGTATGAGTATCTATGCAAAAATAAATAAAATTGAAGTGTGTCTACCTATTTGTCATTTCAAAAATGTAGTTTTGAATTTTTGTCTTTGTGTTTGTTTGTTCCGGATTATCTCCAGAACGGGTGGACTGATTTTGACGGGACTTTTACTGGCAGATAGCTGATGTTATAAGGAGAATTAGGTTACCCAGGTAGGTAACATTCCTGCTTGAATTTTTATGAAGTTGAAGGGAAAGAAATAAGAGAGGAGTATTAATTTTGTATTCTAACACTTTTAGACAAACCAGCAAAAAAGAACATTGAATTTTCCTGCTATATTGCTTTGTCTACAACGATTGTTCACTTACTATTAATAGGTACAGACGTCACAAAAAAATAGGTTACCGTTTCGCTAACACGACGTAGATTGTTGACGTAATATGAAACAAAATGGAAGCGAAGGACGTCCAAGGTCAATGTAAGGATACAAGGTCATACAGGACCGTCGGCTTTGTTTGGGTTCCTCATATGTGTACATTGAGGCCAAATAAGACGTTATCACGTCATTTATTTGTTTATATTTTGCATAATTTTGTTGTATTTTCGAGCTTATGTTGTGTACTTTGTAGTTAGTGAGCTTTTTTTTGTGCTTGGATTATTGTTTTTAGTAATATCATAATATGAGAAGCCCGTGGCTTAATTAGAAAAGCCACTCGGCCGATTTTTAGGACAATCCGTTCTGGCCCAGGTTGGTCCGTGGATGGGTGACCACCTAACTACATTCCGAGTTTTCTTTCTGCCTCGGAAAGTAGGTTCAGCCGCTGGTCCCAGCTGTCATTTTAGATCTTTGACCGTCTGGCCTGAAAGTCTGACAACCAGTTTTACCTAGAAGTATCGTCTTACCCAGTACTAACTGGGTTGTAGAGGTTAGATAGGCAGTCACTCCATGTAAACTACTAGTATTCAGCTGAATCTGGTAAGACTGAAGGGGTATTCCTCAAAGCGCAACTGTTTTTAAGCGCAACCAACTAAGCGCAACTAAATTATTCCTCAAAGCGCAACCATTTGAACAATTTGAAATTGTTAGCGCAACTAATGGTTGCGCTTTGAGGAATACCCCAGACTGAAAGCCGATCCTCACATAGTTGGGAAAAGGATAGACAAATGATGAGTACATTCATAATATAGATGTTTTTATTACAATTATTCTGCAATACCTACTGCGGTCTTATTTGAGAAGAATAAACGGTTTTTCGTTGTCTCTCATATTTAGTACTCTTGGCAGACTATATCGTATGGTGGGTGTGATAGTGGTGGTGGATGGTGTTGAAGACTTTACTGAAGCTTTCTGAGTTAAGGGTCATCTCTTTCTGAGTCTGTCAATTTTTTTTATTTTTTTTATTAACCTGTTTGAGTGTCCCACTGCTGGGCAAAGACCTCCCCTTTTTCCTTCCAAACCTCTCTGTCCTGTGAAATATCTGGCCATGTTCTTCCCGTAAACGATATCAGATCGTCACACCATCTGCGCCGCGGTCTACCTCGACGGCGATTTCCTCCGACAGGTGTCCAGTGGGTGACGATCGTTGCCCATCTCTCCGGGCGCATTCGTGCTACGTGGCCAGCCCACTCCCACTTCAGCTTGGCTGTTTTTTCTCCAACATCTGCAACTTGAGTAATGGAGCGCAGCGTAGTGTTTCTTACGCGATCTGTCCGCTTAACACCTATAATGCTGCGCTCCATTGCCCGCTGGCAAATCTTGAGTTTGGACTTCTGTTGTTCAGTAAAAGACCAACTTTGTGCACCGTAGGTTAAGACTGCCTGTCTGAGTCTGCCAATATCCACGACCAATAAAATACTAGCTATTAGCAGAGGCTTTGCCCGTGTGACGATCAGAAAATTTCCCACATGAACATCACATAATATCACGCCAGTAATCCCCGAAGACTTAGGCAGAGATGCATCTAATAGTACACCCACATTTCGCCAGTTATGTTTAAGTCCCAAGTAATACGGGGCGAGCCTATTGGCGTCTACCGGGTACATCTCCGTCGCTGCAAGAATATCTCAGAACACTTTGCCCCCGACCGAGGAATCGTACCCTGAGTACGATTCCTGAGCAGCGTTTACAACCAACTAAACCAAAGAGTCTGTCAGTTAACATATTACCAAAACACAAATCAAAATTCACAATTTATCGCGTTTTAGAAATCGAAAGTACGGAACCATTGCGCAAAAGCCTCGTATCTCATCCGTATCGTGTTTTGAATGTCCGTACAACTACGAATGGACCAAAGTCCATTGTTTAGATCCTGATTTATATTCAAATGATGCCACTTCGCGCGAAATTATGAGGTTTCGTGCTGGATTTTTGGAAATCGAATTAGGAATTGAGGAAGGAAATAGCATTAGTCTGTCATTTGAAGTCATTTATTCTGTCATCCATCCACAGACCAACCTAGGCAGCATGGCTTAACTTAATGATCAACCTGATCGGTTGTTATTATTAGGCCACGAGCTCCTCTCTGCAAATATTTTTATGCAATAGAGAAGAATGTAAACGAAGTTCAACCATCACAGAAAGCAAAGCTAAGAATTCAACCTTTGAAAGTTCTAACTTCAAGCAATTATTAAACTTCAGATTAAAATCGTATCTTAAATAATTACTTTTACTCAAGTAATCACTTTCACTTGTTTATACATAGATATGGGTGCTATATTATATAGCCATCCACATTCATACTTAAAACTTCAATTTAAATTGAATATGTTTAGAACCCAATGACAAACAATTATTCAATCACATATAATACTGGTCTATATTTATATAGACTCGTTATTCAGTACATTATAATTAACTATTAACATAATTACAATATGTTCAACTATTTTCGAGTGACGCACATACAACGTGTTCTGACAGATCGCGATAATGAATTAGGGCTTCCGTTTTGAACGCGATAATTATGTCTGTTGTTGTATATTCTACATTTGATTGTATTTTTTTCTTTATAAAAAAAAGTGATTGTTAAATTAGCTGACATAACTTTAGAGACGTGCCGTGCATCTATATCGATATCTTAAATTAGGATTAAACCAAAAACTAATAGAGTTCAACTACAGCTGATTGCGGGGTCAACGACCGTTGGTAGTGTAGTTTCAAGTACTGTACTTAAAGTTTTGCTTGTCAATTTGCAATTGCACTTACAATTTGAGTACCTGATGCAAGTACGTATTTAGAAACTTCCAGGTAGAGCAAATTGCTATTGAGTTGATTAATTAGGAATTTATCAAAATCAAAATATTTTTTCACGTAGGCCTAGATGGGCACATAAAACGTCGACAAAAAGGTGCATGGTTCGGGTTGATCATTTCCTATAGAGAAGAACCGGCAAGAAACTCCATGGTTACTCTTTGTTATCAGCAACAGGGTTTCCCCTTACATGTGGATTCAACATAACTGGTGAAATATGGGTATACTATGGTACAACTTGCCTTACCCGTCGGGGAAATATAGTCGTGATGTTTTATTTAATCAAAAACGATTTTATTTCAGCCTTTTTAGTTGTGGTATACAAGTATCCCACACAAATTCTTGTCGAGTATTTATTTATCACTGTTACTTAAAGTTATTAGGAGATCATCCACATAGATGGAAGAAAAAATATGAATTATAAAGATAACTCATAAAGTGCCTAAGCACTCACGAATAACTGAAAAAAGAGGTAACATAAATTAAAAAAAACTGGCCAAATGCGAATTTAACTCGCGCACCGAGGGTTCCGTATAAACTTGTAGGTATTTTGTTATTAAACTACATATTTGCGGTTTTCAGATATTTTCCTTTACATGTGCTGTAAGACATTGCTTCTTGTCAAATTTCGTGATTCTAGCTAGGTTAACGGGAACTATACCATACATATACTACCATACAGGTTTTCAAACCAAAACTTATAGGGTACTTCCGGTAGATCTAGAATCGTTAATTTTTAAAAAGCAAGGTCTTATAGCATAAGTAAAATAAAAAATAGTTGAAAATTAAGGTAATTTTTGGTACATACTTTTCGCAAAAATCTTATTTTGCCCATATCTTTTTATCGTGTTGACTCAAGACCTTGATTTTTATACACGTAATAGGGACTATCGACCTCAATATCTGGTATAAATTTCAACTTGCTATGTCAACCCATTCCTGAAAAAGTCGGTGGTGACACACGGACAGACAGACGGACAAGAGAGTGATGCACATTATAAGGTTCCTTTTTAAACTTTCGAGGTTCGGAACCATAAAAAAAACAGCCAAATTGAAAACCTCCTTTTTAAAAGTCTTTTAAAAAACGAATTCAAAACACGTTATACATGTACTCGTGATATTGAAAGTTATGTACAAATGAGTCATCGATCGTCTCCTCAACACATATTTAGACCGTTATCGTTAACCTTTGGTCCCGGTTATCGTGAACAGTCGTCATGGGCCGTCAGAAGTTCGGAAGTCATGACTGGTCTAACCTTAGGGTCAGCTATCGTTATCAGTAGTTTGATAAGGTGTTAGGTGAGATTACTCTTGTGTAGTAGGAACTCGTGGCTAAATAATTGCAGGTGTGTCTGTAGGTTGTTTCGTGGATGGGTGACCAGCGATTATAAACTGAGTTTCTTCCGTGCCGGAAAGCACTTAAAACCGTTTGTTTCGGCTGTCATTTGTATAACTTTGACAGAAGTTACAGGTACTTGTACCATAATGTGTCGGACGTAAAGAATAGCACCATCCCATATCTCCCCGTGGGTGTCGTAAGAGGCGACTAAGGGACTTACCAGAGAATGGGCAGCAGCGTTCTCTGTGCCTTTGTAACAACCGTACTGCCATCGCCAACCCGCCTGCCAAACGTGGCGATTATGGTAAAACCCCCCTTCGGGGTAGGCCTATGTTCCAGCAGTGGACGTCATCGAAAGTACTCAGTACACCGAAAGTCTGACAACCCTCCTACCACCAGGTTATCGTATTACCCAGTACTAACTGTGTTGTGGGGGTCAGATAGGCAGTTGCTCCATTTAAAATACGGGTCAGCTGCGTTCGGACAGACTAGAAGCCGACCCCAACACAGTTGTGAAAAGGCTAGGCAGATGATGACTCTTGTATAACAATATAAATTCAACCGGGACTTTGATAGTCGTTACAGGAAATCAAGAATCAATCTGAAATTGTTATTAGATGTTTCCATGAGGAATTTCTCAGTAGCAGCCACGGAGTTTCCATTTGGCGGTTGATTACAATAGGCCCTATTAAAAGAGACTTAAAAATAACTGACGAAACGTTGTTGTACTGTACTATTAAGTACATCCCTGGCTAATCCTTCGGGGATTACAGGCGTGATGTTATGTTATGTTCATAGCTTATAAACATTTAAGTTATAAGAAGTAAGTGATGTCTAGATACGCGGGGTTGGCTAGTGAGAGAATTTACAAATAAGGTGACATTTTGAAAACTAGAAAAATAATAGAGATCATTGAATATCCTCGAAATGCAATACAAATATTCAACCGCTTTTGCCATTCACAAAACTAGGCTGAACACATTTTAATGGTGTTTAATATAGGACCGAACAATGCCAGAATATTATGCAGTCAACAGCAACTGAACAATAGAAGAGATTCGTTAGTGATACGTAAGCTGTTGCTTGTACTAGGGGAACTCGAAGTGAGTTACAAAATTGGAACACAACACAGCTCCCTTAAGACATAAATTGAGGTATTGCAGACTGCGTGGTTGGTCTTGTGGTCCCAAGCGCGCATGAGGTCCTGGGTTCGATTCCCATGACAGGCAACGTGTTATTGGGTTTTTCCATTAGGACTTGTACCCGGTTGGTGGTAATAGGCTCACCCCCTATCACATGGGACTTTAACATACCTGGCGAAATGGGGGTGTACTATTAGGTACACCTCTGCCTAACTATTCGGGGATTACAGGCGTGATGTTATGTTATATGTTGCAGATATCTGTCAGGTACAATAACTCCGAAGGTAGCGCCCAAGCCACCTTTGCTATAAACGGCACCATGACGACTTACCGTCTCCTGCCGTATCAAGGAGTGGCTTAGTTACTCTGAATACTAAAGCTGGTTGCCACAGGTCTCCCCTCCGAAGAAGTTATCATCTGCAATGTAGCTTTAAAAAAATCTGTTATAACCTGTCCAATCCCCTATTGATATCTCCGATCTTGATTCTTACGTAGCTCACTCATCATAAGCCTAGCCTTTTCCCAACTATGTTGGGGTCCTACGGCTTCCAGCCTTACCGTATTCAGCTGAATACCAGTACTTTACATGGAGTGACCGCCAATCTGACTTCCACAACCCAGTTAGTACTGGAAAATACGAAACCCCTGGGTAGGACTGTTTGCCAGACTGTCGGACCACTGACTACCTGTAATGGTTGTCAAAGATTATAAATGACAAGATTACAAATGACAGGCACGCGCGAGGCACGGAGGAAACTCGGTATGTAATGGGTCGTCACTCATCCACGGATGAACCAAGGCAAACGTGGCTTAACCTGAAGATCGACCCGAGCGGCTGTTATTATTTAGCCACGAGCTCCTCACACAGGTCTACTAATTTTTAATTAACTACGGCTAGATTCATTTCTGAACTGTTATAATATCATAAAAACAAACTCACTTTATCGAGTTTTCGCCTCATAGTAACGAATTATGTGCTTACCATTGCTGTGAAACAATACTCTATGGGGCTTTGTTCCGAGCGCTCTATAGTAGAGTATGTTCCCTATATGTAGTGGCCCGAAATGGTGTTGCAAGTTTAAGCAAACACTTATAGGGTTGGACAGATCTCTTGGCGTATGTGAACAATTGGTTCGAGCCAATTGTTTGAGAATCTGATTGTGCCGTTAGCAGTGTTATGTAACTTAAGGGCCCATTCGGTATTATCCCACGGGACCGTACTACAGGGACAAAAAGTATCCTATATGTTAATCCAGGTTATAAACTATCAGTATGCCAGTTTTCAACCAAATCCGGTCAGTAGTTTTGGCGAGAAAGGGTAACAAACATTCATCCATTCATCCTCACAAAACGCATTTATAATATTAGTAGGACTATTGAGCCGTTAGTAACTGAGGGTAAAGGCTAGATGTTGGTCTCGTCGGTTAGTCTTGAAGTGGCCTTATTAGCCATAGAACCGATGATCTTTTGGATACAGATGTTCTTAAGGCTATTGCGTCAGGGTAGCCTGCTAAATTCAAATTTTCTTACGTTTTTTGCAATTTGCAGGTCAGTGTCAGGTTGTACGTTGAAGAAAAAAGAGTCGCGCCAGTAACGCGTATGTAGTTACAGAATTACAATCGTGAAAATCATCAATACAACCCTCTAAGTTCATGTAATCCTATCCCTCAACGTGCCGGTTATCAACAACAGCAAAGAATTAAATGTGGTGTAATTAGTTTTTTGTCCTTTTCAAATGTTTCAAGGACAACTTGTTTGTATTATCTTAATGACAATTCAATGTACGCATTGTCCTTTATCAGTAACGAGTTTTTAATTGGTTACTAGGTCAGTGTTATTTTGTAATAAGAATTTATTTCAGAAACTTCATGTTGCGCGCGGCTTCACTCGCATCGTACAAGTATTTTACGTGGATCTACAGACTGATATATATATTTATTTTAGGGTGGAAACTGACTCTTCACGAAGCCAATCATTATAGACGTCAAACTAAGTAACGTAGTTGTATAATTAGACTTAATTTGGATATTGGTATTTGGCTATTTAAAGCTTCCTCTCTCCCACTATATTTTGTTTTTTCCTGTGCCCGATAGGGTAATAATGATCACAATTTATTTTAACTTACAACCTAAACACACATTGTGGAATGCAAATAAAGATTAAGTATTGAGTAACTTTACGCAAAAATTATTGCTGGAAAACGACTTTTTTTTTGGGGTAAAAAATCACGTATTACGGTAGGACTCAATGTAACATATTCAAAACATTGTGTTGATGGATGTGTTTTAAGTAAAAAAATACATTAAAATCATGTATTTAAAAAAAACTGGTGAAATACTTGGAACTTTGACTCCCAATATCTCCGTAACTAGAAGGATCCCAGGTATGGTCTAGAACAAAAAAAATGATCGCAATGACGGGGAGCACCAGTGCCTTTCGGCTTCGGGCTCCCCAGAACTCGAACTGGAAGTCTGGCTACCCGTAACGACTGCCAAAGAGCTAAAGAGCTACGAATGGCAGCTGAGACCAGAAGCTGAATCTGCTTTCCGAGACACGGAGACGGCTTGGTATGTTCGATTAGATCGAAAATCGCCTAAAGATGGCAGACTAGTTATTGATAATTGTGGGTAGGTATCAATTTTAAGGGTTTTCTCTGGGGAGAATACGAAAAAAATAAAACACACCTTTTTTTTTAAATCTTGTTTTCATATTTTTTTAACTTTTACCTTGTTTACTTTAAAATCAATATTAAAACATTTTATTTCACATAGGCCTAGGGCACTTAAAAAACGTCGAAAAAAAAAAAGGTGTATGGTTCGGATTGGTCGTTTCCTATGGTGAAGAACCGGCAAGAAACTCCATGGTTAATCTTTTCAAATCATTTGGTGTTACAATATTATCATATTACAGCATTAGTACTTAAGGAGGCTGCGTTAGGGTAGCCCGCGAAATTCAAATTTTCTTACGTTTTTTGTAAGTGTCAGGTTGTACGTTGATGAAAAATGAGTGGCTTATGGGTGTATGGGCTTTGAAGGCTGTTATTATTTAAATATTTAACCACAAGCCCAACAATAAATAATCCCCTCTATAGCAGACAATAGTATCCATTCTTCTACAAAAACCGACCAAACCAGACTGACTAAAACTGGTTCCAACCAGTCAGCTTTCGAGACATTTTTTCACCAATCTGTGACGATTGATATTGACCGCGTTCTTGTGGACAGGGTTAAGTTTCGTTACAAGGACAGATGCGTTGTTAAAAGAAACTGATCGAATGGTTATGTAATGTTATGTTATATGTGATGATAGGTTGATGGTTTTAGATGAGAGTTGTCTGATGAGATGATGAGTAATAGAGAAGTATGGAAGAAGATACGCCACGCCGACCCCAAATAAATTGAGATAGAGGCTGGAAAATGATGGGCTTGACAGTTTTACTGAAGCCATATTCTGATCAACTAGGGTATCTAAACAAATATGTACTGACTCTTAGGTTGGCCAATCAGTAATCACGTTTTTAATTATCCCAAAACTTTTTTGAACAAATTCTGGTGTAAAACAAAAGCAAAAACAAAAAAAAAATATTCTTACAATAGTCCTGCAACACAAAATTCCTGGTATTTATTTCTTTATTTACATTTCACTGGATTCATTCTTAAAATGCCATCAACCAAGCACAAATCCAGACTCCGTGGTTGCTACAGAGAAACTACTGTACTATTTGACCAATCAAAATATTGCTTTTGTTTAACAAAATCCCGTAACTCATGTCATCGCTATCTGACCTTCAGACTTACTCTAATAGGTTAGCATACATAATAATATGTCCTTTAATATAAATAAGAAGTCAATTTGAATAAGACCTCAGTGTTGAAGGTCGAGCCTGTTGCCAGCTACTGATGCCAACGATTCTGTCATCGCAAATTGGACGCTTCCTAAGGAAACAAGACCTTATTGGTATGCGTAACATGACTTGTTGTTAATATAATGAAATACTATAGACGTCTTAATATCGGTTGCTATCCTAGTACTTTCAAGATTATCTTGTGTCATAACAAAATTAATAGACGGTTTCATCGTTGAGTGTAGGCTTACAGGCAGTACTTTTATGTTATGCTTTCCTAGTACCTATGTACTGCTGTTTGTTTGTTTTTTTTTAACGGGAATAATGTTAGAGTCACCACTACTAACTAATACGTTTCTGTTGACCCCTTTGGGATACAAGCGTGATGTTATGTATTATGATTACCTACAAGTTACTTACTGAACTTAAAAACAAATTATAAAAGGAAGTCAAATTTTCTACATCAGTGGGGTTGAGGACCATTTGTCCTCCGTGTTACTAGGAGTACCGTCTTACAGGAAACTCTTCAACTGGTCACAAGGACCTTTCACATTAGGCGCAATGCCTTAACCGGACGGCGCAATGCCGAAAACGTGCCACATTTCACTAATGGGCTAAACCGTGCACCATTTACAATGGGCCAACACTACTCGACTCACCGTCGAGAAACGAGATACAGACTCGGCTGCACTACAATATATCCACAATAGCTTTCCATTCATAGCTTATTGCTTCAACACCAGAGGTAGGATTAGAACAGCCCTACCTCTGAACACTGTTTCACTGTGTAGAAACGGACCTCCCGTAAAAGTGGTGCGAAATAGCGTTCTCAAGCGAATCAGCGAGAAAATTTTGATAGCGCGATGTAGGACTTTTCCAAATTATGACTTAACTATTCACAAATATCCACATATTTTATTTTGCTGATAAACAAGAATGAATTTAGAATCTTTTGTGATATTAAAAAGTTAAAAATAACAAAGTTTTGATAATATTATACTGGGGGACAGGGATGGATATATACAGCGCGCCCCGATTGCGAGAAGGACGGCAAACAAAACACATAAAGTGCCGACATCTAGTCACAGTGCTGCCATCTCTTATGAGAATGTTTAACAACACTTCCCTGAAGTGACCTATATTAAAATAAAATATTTTTATTGATAAAAACAAACAACATGTTTAACTCTGTGAATGAAAGAAGATTTATTTTGCATACCTAATTTATTTAACAAAATAGTCTGTAATCTGTAGTCATACTTAATGTTTATAAAGTAGCTAATAGGAAATTCAATACTAGTTTATATATCTATGACTTACGTACATACAAAACATCAACAAAATATCAACTATAACTTATATTTCTTTTGAAACCTTTATCAAATGGGGTAGACAGGATTCTAAGGTAGAGTGGCGGCACTTGGAACTAAATTTAGAATATGATAACAATGAACGGTTAGGGTAATCTGATAAGATATTGCTATCAATACATATTACCTTTTATATAGAAATCAGCTTATTTTATGTGAAACCAAGATTATATACATTTATTAATTAAAATAACCTAAATTAACTAACTTAACAATTAAATTAAAGATGGCGTCAAAAAACTCCTCCTCAACGCTATCAACTGGTAATGTACATAAGAAACTGGCGGCGTTGCCACGATGTATAGCAACGCTAAGCCTTTGGCCAAGGTAAAAGCCAGCCCTTGGGTCACGGGAAGTGTCAACTAAGCGTTTTGATATTTCCTTGAAAAGGCTGTGACCACTCGGACCCCACGGTCCTAGAGTTTCAACCCCAAACGGCTCGAAAATATAGTTTCCAATGAGGTTACTATATTTACGTTCTCTGCAGCCCCAGCACAGCACGATGAGCTAGGAAGATGGGAAGGCGCAAGAGTATCGACACATGTTGCGTCCAACACTAAAGACCAACCCATCTTTTATATTGATGTCCACATATCTCTCTTCATAATCTGTACATATTATGAAGAGAGATATGTCATAACTATATATGTATAATATGTATGATACGTGTACTGTGGGACTATGTATGATTGTCTGACACTATTTAAGCATCGCATGCATGGCATAAATATATTTGCATGCTCTAAAAAAGCAGAATATGGTTTGTGCCTAAACTACCAATTTTATCAAATGGTAACACGTGTAATTTAAGCCAATTATTCATTATTAAGTATATTATATTATTAAGCAAATAAATTATTCTTATTCCTATGTAATATTTGCTACTGAAATGATGTTGATTGTTTTGATTACTTATAAATTAATTTTGACTATATTATCTTGTTCAGAAAAAGCTATTCCTTATAGGTACTCTTGAGGTTTTCATTATGGTTAACAGATAACGAGTTAATTAAAAAGATGTCCACCGCTGGACATAGGCCTCCCCAAGAAATCACTATCACTATAACTTCATATTATAAAACAAAGTCCTCCGCCGCCTCTGTTTGTCCGTTCGCGATAAACTCAAAAGCTACTGCACCGATTGTTATGCTGTTTTCACCCACCGATATAGTGGTTTTCAAGGAAGGTTTAAGTATATAATTTGTCAAGTTTTTGTTGCGGGAACGGGATCAAAATTTCATGATTACTTTTGGTCGCGATAACCGACATCCACGCGAGCGAAGCATCAACTAGTGTACTGATAAAGATAATTAAAGCGTATTCATACAAGTAGCAATCAAATATAAATGATGCCCGGACGTCTGACAGGGGAGAATGGAAGAAGAAAACGTCTTGCGCCGACCTCAAGAAACACGAGGGCAGGAAGATCATGATTTTGAAATAGCAATCAGTTTCAAAGCTTTCTTATGTCTGTAATGACGTTTACCAGCTCTGACATAATTATAAGCGTTTGAAAGAGTATCTATGGAATTTCTTGGCCATTCATCAACATAACGATCTACGCTTTGGAATGGGCAACTACAATACATTCACAGTTATTATGGCTGTAGCTAGATATGAGCTTTATCTTCTGATTTTTGATGATTGAAAATTCTATAACTGGTACATTGGAAAAAAATGCTTTGAGTTTGTGTTCGTTGTCAATCCAGTTCAATTTATGTATAAGGTATTTGTGTAGTTTTTCTAAAGGTATGTACTTCTGTAAGTAATAATATCTATACTCTATACTAATATTATAAAGAGGACAGATTTTTATGTTTGTTTGTACCGAATAAAATCCAAAACTACTAGACCGATTTTAACCATTCTTTCACCAATAGAAAGCTACATTATCAGGAAGTAACAAAGGCTATAAATTATATTTATATCATGCAAATTAGCCGAGCTATCACAATTTTTGCGGAAGTCACGGGCGAAGTGCTAGTTATTTGATAAATCCCAATCCAATAAAAAGTCCTTATTATAAGTGACATATTATCGTGCGTTCGATTCCCGCTAGCTACAATACTTTTTGTATTTTTTCGATATTATTTGTTAAGTTTGCAAATAAAAAACAAATAAGTTAAGTTACAAAAAGGAGTCAAATGGACTACTGCAGTGGGGCGGAGGGTCATATTCCTCCTTTGCTTGCCCCGACGTACTGAGGACTTTTACACATATCGACTGTTCACATCGCAGTTTTTACACATTGGCCAGAATGGCTTCACATTGCCCACTTGGGGAGATTCATCTCGGGGAACAGAACTCAACTGTACCCTTTATTTACGATAGCTTTCATTTACAGCATATCGAGTCACGTAGGGGTGGGTTTAGAACAGCCCCACCCCTGACCACTGTCTCACTGAGTAGACACGGACTCCTCATTCAAGACGCGCGATATATCGTACTGGTGTTACGAGCTAAGAAAACTTTAATAGCGCGATGTAGGACTCCATTGTTCGAGAGACAAAGGGTCGGTTTTTTTTTGGAGGGTGCATTTTGGCGCTACCAAACGGTGTAAGTACGCGTAAGGTTCGAGCCTCGGATTGACAAATTTCTTTTTGTGATTCTTTAAATTTTAATACAGATTGCTCTCATAGTTGTTTTTAGAAATTATTTATTAGATAAAACAGTTTATTATTAAGAGTATGCGGGGGTTTTCCTATTCAAAAGAAAGTAACGTGCTGGTGCTTTTATTTGATCAATATTTATGTTTATGTTTTAGGACATCATTATGCATTAAATTGAGTTGATTTAGCGTCACTATAACAGCTGATTTTCATTTTTATTTTTCTCTAATAACACCTGTGCCTACCAATTAATACCAGTGGTAAGTACCACTCGTTGTTCTTTTTCTAATTAACTAGTGTAAATTAAGTACAACTAATTGGATAAAGTTGTATTGTTTTACTAGCATGGTTATCTTAAGATCAATGTGAAAGTGAATCTTTTGTGTTTTAAAAATAATTTAAAAAAAATCTCATTTGCGAAACAAAAGAGAACTATGTACATACATTCATACATTACGTCATACTTCACATCATCATCATCATCATCAGCCTATAACGTTCCCACTGCTGGGACACAGGCCTTCTCTCTATGAGAGGGAATGGACTATATTCCACCACGCGGGTCCAGTGCGGATTGGTAACATGGGTAACATAAACTAGGCAGCTGCATTGTAAGATTGCCTCGTTGGCAATCTTACAATGCAGCTCAAAGCGTGGCCATGTAATACTGGATATGGACAGCTTAATGTCTCGCCGTGTGTACACCTCTGCCTAACCCTTCGGGTTTTACAGGCGTGATGTTATGTGTAAAACTTGATATAGAGATAGGAGTAGGTAGCTCATTTATGATTTCTTAAACTTGATAAAGAGGGTGAGAATAATTTAAAGAAAAACTGTTATTTATTATTTTTTTGATAAATCCGTAAAAAAGAAGTCAAATTGTCTACTACAGTGGGGTGGAGGGTCATATTCCTCCTTTGCATGCCCCGACGTACTGAGGACTTTTACACATATCGACTGTTCACATCGCAGTCTTTACACATTGGCCAGAATGGCTTCACATTGCCCACTTGGGGAGATTCATCTCGGGGAACAGAACTCAACTGTACTCTTTATTTACGATAGCTTTCATTTACAGCATATCGAGTCACGTAGGGATGGGTTTAGAACAGCCCCACCCCTGACCACTGTCTCACTGAGTAGACACGGACTCCTCATACAAGACGCGCGATATATCGTACTGGTGTTACGAGCTAAGAAGACTTTAATAGCGCGATGTAGGACTCGATTGTTCGAGAGACGAAGGGTCGGTTTTTTTTTGGAGGGTGCATTTTGGCGCTACCAAACGGTGTACGCGTAGGTTCGAGCCTCGGATTGACATAGTTCTTTTTGTGATTCTCGAAATTTTAATACAGACTTTTCTTAAAGGAATTTGTACGTAGAAACGAATGTTATAGATAAAACAGTTAATTATTTTTTAAATCTTTGCGTTATACAAAGCTATTTCTTTCGGTACATCGTCAGTTTTTGTGAAAAATTACTTTACTGCAATTTATGGAAAATTCAGTCACTAATTTCTGTTTGAAGACAATTGAATAAGAAAAAACACTGTTGAAACTACAGTGTTAAATAAAATGTAAACATCAAACAAAAAAAAAAATGTGTGCGTGTAACCTTTACGCGCGATTGAAGTAAAACTTCTTTTTCTTTTATTATTATTTATTGATGAAAGAGTAAATGTTCCTGGGACTCTGCCATTTCATTTAATATTCACTATTTCATTTTATATTCTATTTAAAATTCATTAATATCACTTTCATATTTTATAAATATTTTCATTTGTTAAATAAAATAATTGAGAGTAGCAAATTGAAGGTTAGATCAGCACATGTCCATATAATCTTTTATTGAATATTATAGAATGTCGCAATCGTCAGAAAATTTATTATTAATTTACTTATTTTAAAAGTAATAAATAAACAAGTAAATTTAGAGATTTTCAAAAAATTTTGCAATTTAAAATAATGTTTTTAAAACTGTTGAATTTTTCATTCACTTTGCTATTCACAATTGATCCGTTTGAAAATTTGGAAATAAATAATCCTAATTGATTATGATATTTGCCACTAGCTGGCGTATAAGTCAAGAAGCGTGGAGTATATGACATATACTTACGACCAATCAGAATTATTAATTTTAAATGGCGGAAACTACACAGACTAAGCGTAACATCCGTCAGAAAAAAAATCTGAGTTACTCCCTAGTCGCGCCTAAAGAAGTTTTACTTCAAAAACTTTAAAAAGCTTAGCGCCAACGTACACAGCAACAAAAAAACTTAAACATATTTGCTAGTCGTGGGGCTCGAACTCGAGATCTCTAGTCTCCTTTGTATTTTCACTCCCGAATAACGGAGTCCTACATCGCGCTATTAAAATTTTCGAGCCATGTAACACTAGTTCGACATTTCGCGCGTGCTAAATGGGAGTCCGTGTCTATTCAGTGAAACAGTGTTCGGGGCAGGGCTGGTCGTATCCCTCCCTGCTGGTTGAAGCAATACGTTATGGGTGTAAGCTATTGTGTAATACGGAGTGCAGTGAATCTGTGTCTCATGATGAAGTCCCATTGGGCAATATGAGCCGTTCTGGCAAATGTGCAAACGACTGCTTAGTAACCAGTCAACGTGTCTATAAGTCCTCAGTGTGTAGAGGCGTGTAAAACGGAGGAATATGGTCTTCCTCTCCACTGTAGTAGACGATTTGACTCCCTTTTGTGACTTAGCTCATTTGTTTTTTATTAAGCAGAAACAAAATAGTGTTGAAAAAATACAAAAAATATTGCAGCTAGCGGGGTTTGAACGTTCGATAATGATATCAGAAGTACGAGGGGGTTTTCCTATCCAAAAGAGAGTAATATTTTTTGTGACCGATGCTTTTCATTGATCAATGTCTAAATGTTTATTTAAATTTACTTGATTCAGCGTGATACTACTGTTTCAAGTAGAAAATTGTGTGAATATCGACGCGGACATTATGCATAGTCCCGCGCGTGCTCGCGACTCATTCGCGCGCCTTGAGACAATGGTGATACGGTTCTATTTTCAGTGCAGCTAGTAAATTGTTCGCGCATTTTTTCGTTCTGTCTGTACTGAACCCCCACTCAGTATCTATGTTTTGATGTATATCTATGATACTTGGTTAAAAGTACATTCAATCTTTGTATTCCGTGGGTAGAGTACTATCGATTCAATATACCTATATATACAATATATTTACATTTCATAAGCCGTTTCCTTATCAAACGTTTTACGAACCCAAAATGTAATTTACCGTTGAATTTACATAACACATTCTATTTTAGTCTTTAATGTCTGCGCTATTAGAGTCATAGAACAGCATGTTTTACTTTTTGCAAGCTATTGTTGATTGTAATGAAATAAATTGTTTTATTTTCCTGTTTTATTATGTATGCCAATGAAAACATATGTTTGGAATATTAATATATCGAGTGATCGCTGAAATTGTTTTGTTTTGAAACAAAAAAAAACTGAAAAAAAATATTCTCCTGTTTTGTCTTGACGATTTCAGAAGAAGAAAAAATGGTATAGAACGGAATTGATGGGTGGCACACACTTGGTTTCTCCGAAGAGTAAGGTAGAGATTTACATGCACACCTATGTTTAGTACACCCTGGATATATCCTCAATTATGTTTAAATCCCATGTCTCATCAGCAATACACAAATCTTGACTCCATGATCGTTGTGTCTGGTGGGCTACTGTCCGACAGTTGTCGGACAAATTTTAACACAGCGTTAAGTAGGTACGTCTAACCAAACATAACACAAGCAAAAATAACACTGATTAAAGTGATTTTTTTTTTAAATAAAATAATAAATTGCTGGCATTTTTAGTGTATTTTCGTTAGCTGATTTTATTTTCTTGTAAGTATCTAATGCGTTTTTCTTATTGCTTTATTTACCATTCTAGTCCTTATTTTGGTGGTTTGAATGTTTTGTAAAAGTTTGTTCATCTATTTTAATGGGGCCTTATATAGTCTCGTCCAGAAACTGATATTAGTTCTTCATTTGTGTCATAGATGGCGCTGTAGTACTTTTTGTACTTTGTTGCTGTAATACTTTTTGTAGTTCCGCTACAGATATACTCAAAAGCCCTTTTTCCGACCTGAGATATGAAAGAACCCAAGACCTCATGTTCAGTAAAAACGCTTGCAACCACTAGACTAACGAGATATTCATAGGTTTCATATCTTATATCTTTAAACGAGCAATTCTTGTATATATGTACCTATATATATATAATCTTCATCTCGGAAACGGCTCCAACGATTTTCATGAAATTTAGTATGCAGGGAGGTTTCGGGGGCGATAAATCAACCTAGCTAGGTTTCATTTGTAGAAAACGTCAAAAAAAAATCGAGCAATGTTCGTTCATCCAGATACTAAAAAATTATACCTAGTAAGACTCTTAAAAAATCAAGACAAAAATTAAGTCGGTATCTTCCGACGTAACCTTTCCTTCTAGCCAGAAAAACTTGCGAATCCGTACATATAGCTTGTCCGTAGTGGATCCAGTTTATTGGCAATAAATGCACAAGCCCACTTAAGGAACAGGTCAGAATAGGGAATTGTGTGTGGTACAAGTTATGAGAGACCAGCTGACCTCTAAACTCACAGCATTTTTTAAAACAAACTCAACACAACACAACATTTATTTCAATTAAACCATTTTCAGGCACGTTTTAACGGTCAAGGAATCGGTGAGTTAGTCAAGAAGTTGAAGCTAGATTGTCCGTTTCAAAACATAGATGTCTCTGGACAATAATGGCAAAAAACCCCATGGAAATACACCTACAAGGACATATACCTAAAAACCAAAATATCCTTTTGCTTTATCTAAGTTTAGGAGAAGTTGGTGTAATACATTTTTATCAGTCGTCATTTTTGTACTCTCAATGATTGAAGTCATTATAATCTCTGAAATCATCCATCCATAGTTTCTTTTAATCTTCTCTTGGGTTAATTCTGCCATTTTCATTCACAAAATTTCCTCATAAAAGTATCCTTTGTGGCATAGAACATATTTAGGAGCAGAATCAGAAGAACATAACGAGAGCTATAATTGTTGTGTAGATACAGAATAAGAGCGAGAGAACAGTACAGCATTATCTTTCTCTCTTTCTTCCTATCGGTTTCTTTATTTCATAAGGGGATAAATATAATGAACACCAAAAATAACTTTGTGACCACTAACATCTATCACCTAAAATATCAATTGATCACCAAATTTTAATGAAAGTTGATGACAAACTAGGCCTTTTTCCTAGGCCGACTTGGGGTACCCCGACACGGATAGATTAGGTTAGGTTAGTGGTTATTTTTTTATAAACCATTCAGAAGTATGACAGTTCAATTTCTGGTGGTCATTGGTGGGGATCTAATTTATGGTGACCATTTACTATTTTTGGCAATCTAAAGTGATTTTTTTGCCATTACATTTTACTAAATCTAGTGGTTGGTTAAACTTAAGCCATATCTTATTTCCTATAGGCATGCTCGTAACGCTTTAACCCTTATCTTGGACCACCGCGCTCCCAATAAATTAGTGCAGCAACCCCTGACCGGCACTTAAACGCAGACTTACGGTTATAGCACTTAGCAAATGCTTGGGATCCCAACGTTTTTTCCAAAAAACAATGGACACTTACAAACATTTTCTTAAGGTTCAAAATACCTTGTCTTTTGTTGAGTAACTAGTTTACCATTTTATAGCATTTTGTATTTCTAATGTTTTTTGGGAATTTAGGGTTGTTGTTTGATACTGGCTGAAGAAAACAAGAAGAATTTCGGCTCGTACAAAAGCTCACAACGTGGCTGACTTAGGACGCTTTCAATTCTGCCAGGGCTGCGGGACTGTTCGAAAGGGATACCGCGGCCCTGGAACACAAAGGGCAAGGAAAGAACATGGATGGGTTTTAGTCAGTACAAGTCTGGCACGCCCTCTCCACACCCCAGAGCGGGAGTAGTCATTTAATGACTTCCCATCCGAAAAAAAAAGGGCGCTTTCAATTTAGGCATCGGTACCGCGAACGCTCGACAACACTCACTGTTGCTGTACCGCGCGCTTTGTATGAAAACAAACGACCGTACGTGCGCAATTCACCGCTTTGGCACCGCAGCGGTCCGACACGAAACGTCTAAATTGAAAGCGCCCTTAGTGGCTGAACGATTGTAGTATTTTTTTTACGTTAATAAACCTCATTTGTCGAGTCATCGCAAGCGCGACCGCTGAGCATGAGGTCCTGGGTTCAAGATTTCCGGGTCATTAGTAGGATCCACGGTTTCTGGATTTGTGCCCGGTAGATGGCAATACGCTCGCTCCCTATTACATGTCACTTAAAATATAACTGGCGATAAGTGGGTGTACTATTAAGTACATACATCTGCGCCTTCCCCCTTCCGTTCGGGGATTACAGGCGTGATTTTACGTTATTTGTGATTCACGAAACAGAATACCTTGCATTTGTAAGCCAGGTTTTTTCTCAGCTCGTTTCTAGTTTTTTTCTGCACACAGCAAAAAAAATAGCAAAATTAAAAGCTGTGCCTACGAAAACGGCAATTGAAAAGAAACAATTGCGAGCGAGAAATGAGCGGATGCTATGCGAGAAAAAAGAAATGGCGGAGAGCAGCAGGATGGAACGAAGTTTACGGGGTGCTAACTATGTTAGAGGGTTTTCTTGTAGTTCCCATTGAGGGTAACTGTGTTACTACTGGCTTAGTGACAGTGGCTGTGTTAGTGTGTGTGTGGCATGTGCGCGCGGTGACATAGTGCACAAGTGAAATGTTACTAACATAGTTTTAAGGTTTTATTTACTAATACAATTTGTATTATATCATATGTATGTTAGTCTGTAAGGTATATATCTATGGGCCAAAGTAGCCTGATAATAAATGTATGTTGTTGTTTTTGTTGTTGTTGATAGTGCTGTCATGCATCCATCGATCATGGTTCATCATTAAATTTTTATATGTTGAGGTCGGTTTCTAGTCTAACTTGAGGCACCACCTGAGTACCAGTACATGAAGCGACTGCCTTTCTGAACCTTCACAACCTATCTTCAGAGTTTTTCAACCTTTGGCAAGTTTACAGGTAGTTAGACTTCCGGGCTTCTGACTAATGGCCTACTTAACGACTGTCAAAGATCTTTACCGAAGGATGGTTGGAACTCCGTGTGTAATTATGGTCACTCATCTACGGATAGACCTCCCTACTCACTGTTTAACCTTTAAGATCGATACGTGTGGTTGTTATTGTGTAGCCACGAACCTCTAACCTTTCTATATGTTTTGGAAAAGCAGCTGCTGCATCAGGTAAGACGGAAAGCAAACCCTAATACAGTTCGGAAAAGGCTAGGCAGTTGAGTTTTAAAGGAGCACGATACATAAGGCTTTTCATATCGATTAATCGTTTTCAGCAGCAGTTTTAGCATTTAACCTTCTTTATATATAAATAGTTTATTAAATCTTTACATTATTTACTAACTATAATTAATCCAAATTAGTCAATATATATATATATATATATATATATATATATATATATATATATATATATATATATATATATATATATATATATAAATATATATATATATATATCTACATGTAAAAAAAAAGGTTACAGGGCGTCAAAAAATTTGTTCACATCGCCGTCAACCGGAAAAGTGCCCAGAAGGCTGACAGCATTGCCACATTGGATAGCGCTTACTAGCTCACATTGCTGTGACACCTACAAGTTTGTACACCCTAGAATAAACAACTCTACAGTTTCTACTCAAGACAAAAAAAAATGCACCTAAATCTAAAAAAAAAAATACAATAATATTGCAGAAATAACACTTTCAACAACTTTGGGTAGCTTTAGAAATACAGTAAGTACAAAGATGACAGAAAAGAAAAGAAACATGTGTGCAATTCACACGTGGTAGAAGTGAAACCTTCAAAATTGTTGGCTTCAAGATAAACACTGTATAATGCTTCCTATCTCATTTTCTCCAACGTTAAATCCTATGAATTTATGTGTGTCTCTTTTTACTGAAGCTTTTTCGTTTCATCGACTTTCAAATCACAACGATGCTAAAGCAGTTTTCATTTCAAAAATTGATAAAAGGAAAATTCTATTCTATTCTAAATCTTCCACTCAAGTCAATCTTATTAAGAGAGACTACGCGAATCTTATCAGTAAGCTTGCAAATAAAATGTACCAGTTGTCAGCCCTACCCTGACAGGTGAAGGGATTGCAAACCCGTCGAAATGTTGCAGGACGTATTCACACTGGCAGTGATTGGTTTTCGGGCTTTCAACGATTGAAACTGAGAAATACTAGACGTTTCGATTTTTAAATCCAATGTGTATTATTGAGTAGGTACTGAAAGTTCCAGATATCTGTAGAGAACGGTGTAAAAAAGGATTGGGTACGGGTAGTATATAAAATATTTTTTTAACATTGCATGACAAACTCGCGCTTTTTTACCATAAAAAGAAGATATGAGAAATGGGCGGTGGCCCAGTGGTAGCGACCCCGACTTACAAACAGTAGGTAAGTCGTGGTATCGAACCCAGGCAGGCGCATTCCTTTGTGTAATTTATTTCATCACCACTGCTCTCAAAAACGGTGAAGGAAAACATCGTGAAGAAACCGGCATGTCTTAGAACCAAAAATTCGAAGACATGTGACATCTACCAATCCGCACTGGGCCCGCGTGGTGGATAATAGCCCATTCCCTCTCATAGAGAGGAGGCCTGTGTCCCAGCAGTGGGAACATTAAAAAGGCTGATGATGATGATGATAATAAAGAGTAGGCGGAAATTACAGTGCGCCACCAACTATGGTTCGCTACATTTCAAAGCATAAATCTTTAAAACAAAATCTATTGTAGTAATCGTTAAGGTTAGACAGAAGCCCGAAATTCGGACAACGAGTCTCACCAAGGATAGGACGTACCCAAAACTGGGTTGGCAGGCCGTATAGGCAGTGACTCTACAAGAAATACTGGTATTCAGCTGTTTCTGGTTAGATTGGACGCCGACCCCAAACTAATAAAGAAAAAAAAAATTGCCCGGTCCCGTGCGACTCGCAACTGGGCCTTCCAACGCAACGTGTTCCGGTTCACGGTCGCCACTCCTGAACTTTACGTCAGTACTTTTACGTGTTCCTTACAGATGCACATTTTAAAATCCTGAACAGTCATTCTTCTTCAATACACTTTTAGGTACAGTTAGGCACCCTACTTTACCAAATACAATTCCCAAATAGTAGCAGCCAAAGAAACAAAATCATGACAGCAAATATTTATCTACCTTTAAATTAACATATAAAAGAAAAAGTCTTACATAACTCCTGTCTCAACAAAATAAGAGCCCAAAATATTTACAACAAGAAATAAAGAAGAAGAAATAATAATAACCAGTGGTCGGAGTAGGTAGAGCTGTTTTTGCTACTTGCGACATGCGGGCATAACATGGATATGCCAAATATTTCCCGGAATCCCGGGAATTCCTTGTGCAGTAAAGTATATTTAGTATTGTTTCTAGCAGTTTTACTTAATTAATTCATATTTCACGAAGCTACCTCTAATAACATTCCAGGATCCCTGTGTGTGTATATAAGTAAGTATATACTGTTTGGGTGCTCACCTACTACCTGCTCATAACTGCCCACTTACCCATATTAACTCACTTAAATCAATCGACAATTTCAAAATCCCGGGATTTCAGAGGCATATCCACGTTAACATCAATGTTTGCGGTCATTCACCCCAAACCGCTCTACCTACTCCGACCACTGATAATAACGTAGACATAAACATTTACATAGAAAAAGATAAAAAAAATCCCTGTGGAAAAGGTGTCTTATATTCTCATTTTAACTATCAATTCAGTCTGAGACTAAATTGATAGCTAAATTTAAGATGTTGGCTAAAACGTGGTAAAAGTTTTTTTGCCAACAAAAGATAGGGTCTTCGGCGGCACCAAGAATTTATGAAACTCATTAATTTTGCTTAAGACCTTAATACGTGCAGATTCGCTAGGAATTTATTGTGAATTTCGTCATTATTTTTATATTTTGACTGGCTATATATAGTATTTAGTACTAGTTATTACTCGCGGCTTTACCCCCGTTAAGTAAGGAAATTAACCCACAGGAACGTTTTAAATGTATCCTATGGTACTCGGGGATAACGTAGCTTCCCGTTAGTTAAAGAATTATCGGTATCGGATCAGTAGTTCCAAAGATTACCCTACACATAAGCTTACAAACCTATGTTACCTCTTCATAATATTAGTACTGATAAGATTGACCTGGTGGCAAAATAATTTGTTAGTGTCAGAAAACTTAGTCACTTTAGTGGATTAATTACTATTATGTGGAGTTTAATTAAAATGAAAAATAATAAAAGACATTACATTAATGTTAGTATAAAAAATTTATGAGGGTATTCTTCAGTATACAAAACCTGTTAATTCTCGGAATTTCGGTTTGTACTGAAGGGACCTTGTGTTGGTTACCTGCAAAAAAAGCAAAACTATGTATTAGTGTTGAAGTAATACTTTGTACACTGTGGGTTAAAAATGTAAATAAAATGATTAAAACAGAATGTAACGTCCAATGAGTAGAGAAAAATAGCTCTAAAGGTGACGAAGTTTTTTGGATGTCATCATCTGCCTAACCTTCCCAACTATGGTCGGCTTCCAGTCTAACCGGATGGAGCTGAATAAGAGTATTTTACAAGGAGCGACTGCCTATCAGACCTTCACAACCAAGTTAGTACTGGGTAATACGTTACCCCTTGGTAAGACTGGTTGTCCGACTTTTTGGGCCACTGACTACCTAACGACTGTCAAAGATCTGCAAATGGCAGCCGAGACCGAGGCACGGAGGAAACTTGGTATGTAATAGGTGGTCACCCATCCACAGACCAACCTAGGCAAGCACGGCTTAACCTAAAGATCGAACCGAGCACCTGTTATTATTTAGCCATGAGCTCCTCTTTTGTGGATGTGACTGTGTTTAATTAATAACTAGGATATCCCCAACAATCAAGACTGATCATCATTACCATCTTCTGCTCTTAATCCAATTTATTTGGGGTCGGCGCAGCATGTCTTCTTCTTCCATTCTTCTTTCTCTATTACTCGTCATCTCAATCTCATTTCTGTCACAAAACTGACACAAAAATAAAATGAAGGAAAACAAAATAAATTATTTTAAGCACAAAACACAGTAACTAAGTTACAAAACGGCAAAACCACTAAAAGTTTCCACGCTAAACGCCAAGACAACAGAAAACGCTGGAACATATTACACAGTTCAACAAAAGAGACGGTAGTGAAAAATAAAAAAAAAAAAACAACAACTCGAACACAGCGAAAAGGAAGAAATTGAAACCAAATTTCCCGTGAAGACTGGAAAAGAATAAAAACATCAGATACGCCACTAAAGAGTTCCGGCGACGTCCATGTCTGAAACAATTCCGAATTGGTAAAACGCTTTTCAGAACGAAATGTAAATAACGATTGGGAGTTCTGGCTTCACGGTTTTCTCGACCAGAAATGAGAATCGATGAAAGTTTAAGAATAAAATCGGTTAGTTTAAAATATGACCCAGTTTTTGTTTGTCCCAGAATTTAATCGTTAATTTCTCAATGAGTAATTTTTTAGTGAGAGCAGTATACTAGATATTCTTCTTGATAATTGCTATTCTATTATCTTGTGATATTCGATTAATAATAATAAATCATGTTTATTCTGCGAATTGGTTTTTTCATAGAACTTTACGCATCAGTAAAAATAATTTATAGAAACTAGATGAGGTCAACGTTTCCTATCTGAGAAAATAAATAAATAATAAACTGCAGACATTGCTAGTCATACAAGGTGTAAACAGACTCTTCACGAAGCCGTCAACCAAGCATTGTGTACATCAAACTAAGTAACTTTACGCAAAAATTAGTGCTGGGAAACGACTTTTTTTTTTGGGCTGAAAAATCACGTTTCTCAGTAGGAATCAATGTAACGCTCTCAGAACATTGTGCTGATGGATGGATTGAATAGTAAGGGTGCCCTGGAAGTGTTTAAAGTAAAAATCTTACATTAAAAACATGTATTTTAAAAAAAACTTGTGAAAAAGTTGGAACTTTGACCCTCAATATCTCCGTAACTAGACGGTTCCCAGGTATGGTGTAGAACAAAAAAATGATCGCAATGACGGGTAGAACAAGTGCCTTTCGGCTTCGTTAAGAGTCTGTTTACACCCTTTATAATTCCACCATTCATATTTGCATTGTGATGGCTCAGCTAATAGAATGCTAATCTTTCCATCCATATTGAATTTTTTTAATTTTATTTTTTTCGCCCACGATCAATGTAGTTTTCTACCAGTGAAAGAATTGTTAGTTCCGGAGATTACCCCCTACATATAAACTTACAAACAAATTTTAGCTCTTTATAATATTATTATTATGCCTAGATAATATTATATTTTATTGCTGCTAAAGTTACATTATTAAAATTTATCATTCGTATTGTTTGGGCATGAAAGTATTTTTACCTAAAAATTCAAAGTTTCTCGGAAAACATCTCCAAATTTTTTTGCAAAAAAATTATTTCCGCTTCACAGAAAACTTCAGTATCGCAAGTGCAAATTGGTAAAACCGATCTGAAGCAGAAAGTCGAGGCAATTAAATTTGAAACGTATTCGTTCAAAAGCAGCAAGCCAGCAGTTTTTCGGTTCAAAGTGGCGTCCATGCACACTGAAACACGTCTTTGTCAATAGCGTTTTCAGAAAAAGTTTTCAAAGGCTAGCCGGTGAACACTGGTAACTTGCAATGAGCAGACTTTTTGGACATTTTTGGTGCACCTTTTTAAACTTGCGAGGTTCCAGCCATTGTGAATTACGTTTTAAATTTTCGCCATTTTTTGTACTGTGCTGTTAAATGGACTTGCTGTGAAGTTCGTTTATGTGCATGATGTGAGGCCGCCATTTTATGTACAGTATTTTCGCTTGTATATAACTATATTATTATTTCAGTTTTTCTTGGAGTGTACAAATCGTATCATGTAGCGTAAAGGGACGATACTTTCACCGCATGAATCAGCTTTAAAATTTATAGCGTGAGTTTTTGTTACGCAACGATTATTCATTCGGGAAACGAACATTCGTTCGCAAGCACTGTAAGATTTTTTTTCCTAGGATTCACGTTCATATGTCGCAAAAAAAATTCATGTTGTAAAAGTTTACACTAATATCTGGAATGGTTTTTAAAGTAAACTTTGTGCACGACACTTTTCATCGTCATCTCTCTAGCCTTTTTGTACTATGTTGCAGTCTAACCACTACTATGATGCAGTTGAGTACCAGTATTTTAGAATAATGATACTTCTTACTAAGACTGGATGTCAGACTTTCAAGCCACTGACTACCTGTAACGACTGTCAAAAATCTACAAATGACAGCTGGTTTCTGACGCACGGACAAAACTTGGTATGTAATGTGGTGGTCACTCATCCACGGACCACCCAAAATATGCAAAAAAAATATACTCAACAGTCAGGAAATCTAGGAACAAATAACCACTCATTACAATTGGTCGCTCAGCGGAACCCAATCGGAACCTCGGTCAAAAAAAAAACAAAGCAAACTTAAAATGAAACAAGCAACAAACTTCGATGCCTAAGTCCTTTGTGTAATTTAAAATTCAGTCCCAATTATGTCCATTAATGTCACTGAAAAAGCAACCTTACTGACTACGATCAAAGCCAGAACAATTATCGGAGAAAAATTAACTTTCTGGAGAGTTCTATGAAAAATAATGAAGGGTTTCGTACCCAGCTAAGGGGTTGTTACATAAATAATTGTTGTCGAACGACTCAAGCCTTTTTAGGGATTAATTTACTGAAGCCTTTGTTTTTTCTTGGTTTCGATATCGTCCTTGAATTTTTTTTAGCACGAAAGTATAGGAGTGGACCATTTTAATAAGTCGGTGAAGCCTAATTATGAGAATTACCTATCTACTTTTTAAAATAGGTGAAGAACAGTTAGATAAATGAATTGTTATCAATTTGACACAATACGTCATTTTGTCGTGTTCAGCTACACAGGATGAAATCACGGGCTGCCACTAGTAATTAACGCAAATAAACTCTCAATACAGGGTGTAAACAGACTCTTCACGAAGCCGTCAACCAAGCACAGTCAACAAAACAGAAAGGTATGCAGGGTCGAAAGATATAGTTTTAGTTTTTTTAGAAACTGTTGCACATCTTCAAATGAAATTTGAATTAATTTAACCAATTGATTATTTTTCTTCATTTAATTTTAATTTCATTCGAAAACATCGATCGGTGTTTAAGAAAAAAACAATTATATCTTTCGACCCTGCATACCTATCTGTTTTGTTGACTGTACATCAAACTAAGTAACTTTACGCAAAAATTAGTGCTGGGAGACTTTTTTTAGGCTGAAAAATCACGGTTATCAATAGGACTCAATGTAATGCAGTCAAAACATTGTGCTGACGGATGGATTGAATAGTAAGGGGGTCCTGGACGTGTTTAAAGTAGAAATCTTACATTAAAAACATGCATTTAAAAAAAAAACTTGCGAAAAAGTTGTAACTTTGACCCCCAATATCTCAGGAACTAGAAGTTACCCAGGTATGGTCTAGAACAAAAATATTATCGCAATGACGGGGAGAACAAGTGCCTTTCGGCTTTGTTAAGAGTCTCTTTACACCCTTTATAAAAAGATTCATCCTTTCAGATAAGTGAAATATAATTCAAAAGCCGACACGATAGTAGACACCATATTGTTCCATCTGCCAGAACGCGTATTTTAATTTGCAGAACTAAAACTTTTCAAAACCTGTTCCATACAAACTCGCTGCACGAATTTATACAAAAGGGAACACTACGTAATATCTAACTTATCGTTTATCTAAGTTATCTTTAAATGAAGTTAAAACGGGGTTAATGCTAGTCCAACGTTATTTTGAAGTGCATCAAAACTTTTTGCCCACTTGACGCATGTCAAAGAGGAAGTCCCAGCTCAAGCTGTTAAAACAAAATATTTATCAAAGTTGGCTATGTGGGCAGAATGTTAGAGTGTATGAAGTTATATATTTCAATTTTGCAGAGTGCAGAGTGCTATAATTTTATGAAACGACAAGCGAGGAGCAAATGTGATGAACTTTCATCCCCCTATTTGACCCACGAAGGGTTAGGCAGAGGTGTACCTAATACACCCACTAATAAACCCCCTAATAATACACATTAATTCCTATTTTCATTTCCTATTATAGGCATAAATCGGGCACAAATCTCATAAATAAATCGGGTATAAATCGGGCACAAATCGGGCACACTCTGTGACTGCTACTGAGAAGTTCCTGATAGTAGAATCCAATAACACTTTGCTCAATCCGAGTATCGAACCCAAGAACCAGCAATCGCGCTTACGACCACTGGACAACTTCCTTCACCCAATTAGATCAGATTACATTAAGATTCATGTGCGTATTGTATAAATATCACTTGCTTCGGTAAAGGAAAACATCGTGAGGAAACCAGCATGCCTGAGAGATATTTCTCGACGACATGTTAAGCCAAGTCAGAGGCCCATGGGCGGTGTAAAACCTCTGACACCACGTTAGGCACTATCCACATCAGAAAGAAGAAAGAAGTTCCAATTAGATCACTGCTATACTGTTATACCGTCAAACTGAATTCTCCACCAAAATTACGCTGCCTATTGCTATATCTATAGTCTAGACAGGCTAAAGCACCTTTCACACAGTAAACATTTTACCTAACAAAGCCACTATACGCCAAGAACTCAATATAAATGTAAAATACCTTCCAAGGGTAGCGAAGAGACGTTTTTAGAAGACAAATTGACAATCAGCAGGTGGGTTTAAATGCCCATTACGTGGCTTGTCAATCTCAGGGGTGACCTTTGAATTTTCTGGGAAAGTCCTTTTGAAGACGATGTGGGATACATTTTTGGCTTAGGCTATTTTAGGGAGCTTTTTTTTTGTTGCCTTACATTAGGATTTTCTTCTGTATCATGGGTGTGTTTACAAGGATTTAAACTCACATACACAAACAGCCAGACTCGGAACAACTACCTGTAAGGCATACAAATATTGACGCCTCGGGCGTCGAGGTTCACGTGGTGGCTTCCGGCCACCGTAGACGCGGACCTGTGGACGGTGAGTTATGGGCTAGCTCGCCGTCCGTCCGTCTTTTGACGACAGGCCGTGTAGACGGCGCGTTCGTGTTCCACGCGCGCCTCAAAGAGATGTCAGCGAACAGGAAGGGGCCCGCAAGGGCCGATTCCATGCCAGGGCTGCGGGCTGTTCGAAAGAGATACCGCGGCCCTGGAACACTAAGGGCAAGGAAGGAACATGGATGGGTTTTAGTCAGTACAAGTATGACACTCCCTTCCGCTCTGCCCAGAGCGGGAGAAGTAATTTGATGATTTCCCATCCGTAAAAAAAAAACAAAAAAAGGCATACAAATATTTGTGTCGTGCGCGGCTCGAACCTGCGACACCGGGGTCGAACCAGCGATACGCAGTGCAGCAGCCAAAGAAAATCTATGTTTTCAACAACAGATTGGTCCTTTGCGAGGAGTTTGTAATTTCTAACTCAAACAACTATTTTCTATAAGACTTGTAAAAGAATTTATCTGTACTTATTAGATGCTTATTTTCTTTTGGTTAAGAAAATCTTCTTCAAAGAAAACTCTGTAGATAATAAGTTACCTACTAAGAATAATTAGCTGAAGTTCTCGCGATCTGAACAATAAGTAATTAATGTTGGTAGTGGTTGCTTTGTATGTTTATCATCACTATCAGTACATATTATAAAACAAAGTCCTCCGCCGCGTCTGTCTGTCTATCTATCTGTCTGTTCGCGATAAAATCAAAAACTACTGCACCAATTTTCATGCTGTTTTCACCAATAGATAGAGTGGTTCTCGAGAAAGGTTTTAGTTTATAATTTGTCAAGTTTTTGTTTACATTGTCTAAAATATAATTATATTTGTCGGAGGTGTCAAAAAAACAATAAACCGTCTGAGACCTTTCAACGAAAACGCTGCCTAAACCCTTTGAGATATAACAAAATGATGGAAGGTGGAATCCCTGGAATAGGTTCCCATGGGTTGCGGGAACGGGATCAAAATTTCATGATTACTTTTGGTCACGATAACCGACATCCACGCGGGCGAAGCCGCGAGCCCATCAGCTAGTTATTATTAAGTAGCAAAGACATCTCTTCAGATAGGGGTTTATGGACGGCTCAGATCTCAAGTGTGTATCTCCACAGACAATGGCCCACCTTCCATCTTACACTGCATGCCCTAGCACTTGCGCACGTGACGATCTTATGACTGCATTAGCGAGCGCAGTTCACATAGCTGAATTTTGGGCCAAATATACGTCGGGAATGTCAGGATTTATTCCGTTAGGGTCGAGCATTATGTGGGCAGACGATGAATTTCGTGTTATGAAAACACACTGGGTGCAATACACTGTTCTAGCAAAACTAACGAATAACTTGAGATTACATATAAACACAATAACAAGGGACAGAATGAATCGGGTACAGTTCCAAGAGGTCTCAACTCGGCCGCGATCAGACACTGACTGTCGTCTTAGCGTTGAGCCGAAGACATCAGGGCTCTTTAGAAACGCCCAATGGTGTAGGTAAATAGGTCGCGTGATGCCTCACCACAGGCGTGCTTGCGATTCATTTTATGTCCGTACTAACGACCTGATCCGACATATATTCAATGAAAATTTACCATCGACACGCTAAGAGGATTATGAAGTAGGTACCTCGAGGTTGGTGAAGAACTTATGGCTAAATAATAACAGCAGATCAGTGCTATCTTTAGGTTAAGCTGTGCTTGCAAAAGTTGGTCCGTGGATGAGGTGACCTCCTATTACATACTATTCCCTCCGTGCTTAGGAGATCTTTGACAGTCGTTACAGGTAGTCAGTGGTCCCAAAGTCTAATAACCAGTCTTACCAAGGGGTATCGTATTACACAGTACTAACTGGGTTGTGGAGGTCAGATAGTTAGTCGCTCCATGTAAAATACTGGTATTCAGCTGCATCTGGTTAGAATGGAAGCCAAACCAAACATAGTTCGGAAAAGGCTAGGCAGATGATGATTTGATAGGCACCTAACAAAATGTCATAAAGCTTTCCCCGAAGGATTGGGCATAGGTGTATTAAGTAAATGACGTGTTATGAGTGACTCATGAGATGAAGACTAATAGGGAAGTATGAAAGAAGAAGATAAATGCTGGGCCGACCCCAAATAACTTGGGATTAGGTCAGGAGAATGATGATGACTACCATCCAACCGCATTCTCCAATCATCCCGCGACCATGGCGCTTACAACAGCATCAAAATAATCTAATCCTGTCCTCTTGATCCGGTCCTGGGTTCGATTCCCAGGTCGTGCTGAGTGATTGGGTTTTTCCATCAGAAATTCTCAGTAGTAGCCACGGAATCCGGATTTGCGCTTCATAGCAATAGGCTTACATGGGACTTAAACATAACTGGCGAAATGTGGGTGTACTATTAGGTACACCTCTACCTAACCCTTCGGGGCTACAGGCGTGGTGGTATGTTTGTGTAATAGCTATCCTCGTTTGTTTCATTCTGAGTTGAATTCTGGGTGAACTGGAAAAGATATAAAATGAACATTCACGTGATTTAACCATTCACTGATTAATAACTCAGAAGAAAAATCAGCTTCAAAAGCTTTAATAAGTAAAATGTCATCCTAAATTCTACTGATCAGATTGTAACAACCAAAAGTTACGATTGGAAAAACAAAGCAATCCGTTTTTCGGACGTATATTTTTTCGACCCATTGAATAATTGACTTATCTTGTTGTTTTGCTAACTTCGTCCTTAAACTTATGAGGAACTCTATCGTTACTTCTAAATAAATCCCGCCATCTCTTTTGTGGCCTGCCGCGACCGCACCCTACTCTCTCAGGGCACCAGTTTCCTGCTATTTTGGCCCACAGTTGGTCTGGCATGCGGTAAACATGTCCGGCACAGTCTCATTTGAGTTAGGCAGCTTTTTGAGCCACGTTAGCTATATTTATTTTGGAGCGTTGGCAAACCTTGAGTTTAGACTTCTGGATGTTACTAAAATACCAAGTCTGTCACCATAGGCCAGTAAAACCAATATTATAAACAGATATTGGTGCCGATTCCCTTGTTCACAAACTAAACTAAATTTAAGTTGAGTGCATCTTTTTCTTTCTATTTCATTATGAAAAGGACAGAACATAAATATTAGTTTAGTCCTGTCAAATTAGTCAGCACCTGACGTAATTTGATGTAATTCTAGTAGTCAACTTTTTAATCACGTCTAAACTTTTGTCAGGCGCTGGTTCATTTGAAAGGACTAAACAAAAAATAATCTTCTGTCCTTTTCTTAATGAAATAGAAAGAAAAAGATGCACTCAACTTAAATTTAGTTTATTTTGTGAACAAGGGAATCAACACCAATGTCTATTTATAAGAGGTATTCTCTAAAAGTACGTATTGATCCGATTATACTTTTTTTCAACTATAAGTTACACTTAAAATAGGTGTGACGTCATTTTTTATTCATATTCTTCTCAATATCTTTTAATTGATCCCAATATCATGGGGTGCATTAAAAATTACTAGTCTGCCATATTGGATTTAGAATGACGTCATAAGTGACGTCATTCTAAATCCAATAACCACACCACCATGCATTGTTGTTCAAATTAAACATATATGCAAAATTTCAGCTCAATTGGTTGAGGATAAAACATACACACATACATTGCAAGTTAATAAAAGGCTTGTAAAAAGACGTCATTCGCCTCGCTTCGGTTCGAAGGAAGCGACTGATCACCGCGTCGAACTTAATGTGACAAAAATCATGAAACGTGATCAGCTCAAGGAAATTCTACTTTGATATGACTGTGTGATCATTCCAAAGTTAAGTTGACTTTCTCGCGGGCGGAAGTCGAGTGTACAAACAAGTGTCACATAAGTTTGGCAAACTCAAGATAACATCGGCGACAATGGAGAACCAAATTCCTTTCGAGTTACAATATACAATGATATAGTGCTTAACATACAATACAATATTGTATGCAGCTAGTTGTGCTGGCAATTGGCCCGAATATAACCAGTAACAGATTTGAGGAGTCGTTGCGTTTGTGAGGAATATTGAATACAAGTTTTTGGTTATTGATAAAATCTGGAAAATCGTGAATTCAATCATTCACTGACAAATAATATACAGGAGGAGCTCGTGGCTAAATAATAACAGCCGCTAACTGCCTAGGTTGATCCGTGGATGGGTGATGGGTGGGTACCTATACATACCGATTTTCCTTCGTGCCTCGGAAAGCACATTAAGCCGTTGGTCCCAGCTGTCATTTGTAGATCTGTGACAATTGTTGATAGTCAGTAGCCTCAAAGTCTGACAACCAGTTTTACTAAGGAGTTTTGTATTACCCAGTACTAACTGGGTTGTGGTAGTCAGATAGGCAGTCGCTTCATGTAAAATTCTGGTATTCAGTTGCACCTGGTTTGACTGGAAGCCGACCCTAACATAATTAGGAAAAGGCTAAACAGATGACGAGGCCAAAATGCGGGAAAAGCAGGGTCACCAACAAGTATAATAATTTAAGTCAAGCCACTTAACTTAACGACCCACAAATGCAGCGTATTAGATTTGGCAATACTGCTGGCTAGATTTCTACTGTCTGTAAACACTAATTAATGCATGATTGAGCTGTGAACCATTTATAACCGAGATTTTCTTAGAGTTTACTGTTTACGCCAGGATGTATCGTTAGCGGAAAAGTAGATTTAAGTTTACATTTGTAAGACATTTGTTTTGGTTTGTTTGTTTGTTATCGTTTGTTTGCTTGAATTAATTTTCTTAGCAAAGGTTTATAAAGAAAAAAACACTGGTATGGTACAAATTATAAACTTATGACTGTAAATAACCTATTACTGCCTTGTTGGTCTAGTGGTCGATCGCGACAGCTGCTCATTAGATCCTGGGTTTGATTAACGGGGTTTGCCATCAGTGATTTCTCAGAAGCAGTCTGGATTTATGCCCGGTTAATAGCAATAGGCTCACCCCCTATTACATGGGACTTAAACCTAACAGGCGAAATGTAGGAGTACTATAAGGTACACCTCTGCCTAACCTTCTAGGATTACAGGCGTGATGTTATGTTATGTTTTAACTTTAAATAGCAACCGAAAAGTTAGAGCGTGGATTAAGCTCCCTGAAGGCGTAGTTTCAGCCCAAAATGCAAACCAATTAAAAAATAACTAGATAAACATTATTCTATTATACTGCAAGAAGAAAATCTAGTGGGGAACCACAGAAGACAGCCAGCTACCAGTTGTCTCAAGTACCTGTCTGATAAAAAATAAACTTAAATAAATCGATGAGGATCAACCAATACTTGGCAGGATCACCATTCATCATCAGCTTACTAGTCAAACCAACCAAAGTATCCAAATTATGAACCAGCGCGGGATAATGGAACCGCGAACGGGAAGACGTTGCGTTGGAAGGCCGCTCATTAGGTGGACCGATGACCTGGTGACGGTTGCAGGGATCCGGGGGACCGGTCAATGTGGAGACATTTCGGGGAGACCTATGTCCAGCAGTGGACGTCTTTCGGCTGAAATGTTGAAAATGATGAATTGATGACGGGATAAGGCCATAGCAATTTTTTTTTTAGAAATCTCCTTTGCTTTGCCTTTCAGCATTTTGTCACAAGACCAAGTTCGCAGATCCCGTTAAAAAAGAAAACAAATATATGTCAACCCTTCTTCGCTCATTGTCATTACTATATCATCGCTTGTGTATCGCCCATAATCCACAGATTATTTGCTTAAAGCAAACTAATATTAAAAGCTTAGATAATCCCTTTACGATCACCAAAGAAACTCGAAGGAACGTGAACCGAGTTCTCAAGGTCTACAGTCCTTTGACACTATGAGTTAACGACGAAATCTTGAATGTGAGGGGATCCCGGGTAATTTTTCCAATCACACCTTTTCAGGACCAGTTTATAGGGGTAAATTGATTAGGATATACATAAAGAGATATAGCTCAGATTGAAAATGTAATAGACATTATGTGTCGTAGTTTCGAGGTAGGTGGAAAACTTTTTCTGATTAGTTTTTGTTTTGAGGAAATTGACTTGAGGAAATTGCGTGGTAATCTATTTAGTGGCCCAAAAGGTTTCTTTACCTTCTTTTGGTGAAATATTCGGGGTATTCCTCAATGCGCTAAACTACTTAGCTGGGTAATAAAAGTGCAACTAGCATCTTCCACTCTGCATTTTGAACTTATTCCAAGTTCTTAATGTTACCAATAGTTTAATAATATACAATAGCATCGCTTGTATAGACGCCAGCACAACCAGCTAGTACAATCTGTCAAATGTCTTTAATAGATTTTCAACTTCATTGCTAAAACATTAGGTTCAAGGTTGATTGGGATTTGACAGTTTCGGGTAGCTTGATGTCTGTACCCTAACTATTATGATTTGAAAAAAAGAACAAATTGGTTTTTTGTAACATAGCTAATGTATTAACATTAGCTATGTTTGATAAATAATCGTAAACATATTTTTTATTTTATTGTATTCCAAAATAGCTTTTTGCTCTCCTTTTTTGCATGTTGCCAGCGTGATTATTCTATCTATCTAGACAATATAAGAAGCGACTCGCTAACGAAAAAAAAAAACATCATAATTTAACCTAACTTCAAGATAACTTACAAATTTCTTATACTTTTAACCTGTACACTGAAAAAAGGCTACCACAAAAAGCTATTTTAAACAAGACGTAAAAATTCAACTCTGAAAAACTCCGAACGAATTTATGTAAAACTTAGTTTTTAATTACATGCTAGAAAGTACTACGATTCTCATCAAAACTTTAGAAGGCCGACTTTTCTATTATGCAACTCTTCGTGGCTCCGGGAATTTAGTTTTAAAATCGTAGAACAAAGACTTCGCCAGTTTCACAAGGGTCAAAACATACTTATTGTAACCATACGCTGCATGGACTTAGTAAATTCATGTAAAACTTTTTGTTCGTGCGACGTGTGTTTCTCGTACGTATTTAAGTTACATTCTCCGGCATTCGTGTTTGTTTTATTTATGTTACATTCTCAAAAACTAATTTTGCTATAGAATTGTTCTTGGGGAAAGAATTTGCCAAGTGAATATGCTAGCTAGTTTACGGTATAATATGTTGCGAGTATAGTTGCAAAAAAAAACGGTTTAAACCGGTTTAAACCAGTTTTACAACTATTTAACTGCAAAAAACGCGCTTAAACCGGTTTAAAACCATTTTTTGGCAACTATAGTTGCGACTAAAAACCAAAAGAAAACAGTAAAGTTAATAAGCATCTAGGAATCTATCCTTCTGTCTCCTTGCAGTATTGTAGCTAGATGTTTGGCCTCAAACATGAAACAAAAGATAATTTCAATTCACAAATTCACATCAAATAATATATATTATCTCCCATAACAACATTGGGGAAACTATTTTCCTTAACACCTTGATTCACCACCCATTTCGGGCTGAGCTTATCGTGACCGTTTTGGCTCACAGTATCTTGTACATGAGGTCATCATGTCAGGGTTACACTATATACTTTGTGACAAACACCTAGAGGGCTGCGGAACTATGATAAGAAGCGACAAGCGATATACGTATTATGGTTGTGGTTTAAGGGACGAGGTTTGAGCGGAAGCGAGAGCGTGGAGATATAGGGAGGCTGGAAGTTTCGTATGTTTTATAGCTTTGTAGGGTTCCGTACCTAAAGAGTAAAACGGGACCCTATTACTAAGACTCCGCTGGCCGTCTGTCTGTGTGTCCGTCTGTCAACAGGCTGTATCTCATGAACCGTGATAGCTAGACAGTTGAAATTTTATAACACAGAAGATGTATTTCTGTTGCCGCTATAACAACAAACACTAAAAACAGAATAAAATAAATCTTTAAGGGAATGCGGGAGTTTAGTTTCCGCTCTGCCCAGAGCGGGAGAAGTCATTTGATGATTTCCCATCCGAAAAAAAAGGGGTTGCTCCCATATAACAAACGCGAGTTTTAGCCATTTTTTTGCTCGATATTAATAACGGCGACAGTTAACCGCTTGAAATATTTACAGAATATTTAGTTGTATATTCACTTGATGTTTTTTGCTGTTTTTATAGATAATGGTACGGAACCATTTGTGCGCGAGTCCGACTCGCACTTGGCTGGTTTTTTGTATTCTGGATTAGTTCCAACTAAACAAAGTTGCAAAACCGATTTTCACCCAAGTTTTCGTAAAAGAAAACAAAGACTTTCCAAATGCATAATTTCAAGTGACTACGCTGATAGCGGCAGTTGGTCTCGAAAGCAGTTGTTGTTGCTTTAAAACTGAGAGTTAAGATTTTGTTGTTTCATCATAATTAAATATCAATATTTTTCGCTAGGGTCGGTCTTTACATTAAGCCGCGCTTGCCTAAATTTCTCCGTGGATGGGCGACCACGTATGTACCGAGTTTCCTCCGTGCCTCGCAAAGCACATTAAACCGGTTAAAACGGTTACCGGCTGCCATTTGCAGTCGTTACAGTCTCCCGAAAGTCTGACAACCAGTCTTGCCAAAGGATATCGTATTACCCAGTACTAACTGGGTTGTGGAGGTTAGATAGGCAGTCGCTCCATGAAAAATACAGGTATTTAGCTGCATCCGGTAAGACTGGAAACCGACCCCAACATAGTTGGGAAAAGGTTGGGCATATGATAAGTGCCATTGTAAGTAATAGTAGACTCTGACTACGGTGTTATTCTATAACTTATTCAACCTGTCACTTTCTAAACAATTTAGCAAACAAACTACCCACAGTTTCCTGGAGCTGTATCAACGCTAGTCGCCCGTTAATTGGGCTGTCCATCATCAGACGGACGCGTAAATGTTGTTCAAACTCCAGTTGATAATAGTGATGACACAAGTGCACCATGTGTATATGTAATATGGTTGTTTGTGGCATGAGCTATAAAATTATATGTCTATGAAATCGTTTTTGGCTACCTAAATAAAAATGTGCTGTTGAATTTTCAGCTTTCGTCACTGCACTGAGCGTGGAGCGCGTTTTTGTTAAGGCAGTCATTTAGATGTCCCCTAATATTAATAATAACGGGTTTATGTTAACGAAGTACCTTTATAGGAGGTGTCTCAAGAAGAGTTGGTAGCTTGGTTATGTGAAAAAGTCACGTGACCCAGACAATTTTAAATCATATACATTTTATTTTGCTCAGAAAACTTTAACTTTTGGACGGCACGGTTGGCGCAGTGGCTGAACGATTGACTGCTGCGCTGCGTGTTGCGGGTTCCATCCCCGCACGGAACAAATATTTGTATGGCCTACAGATAGTTGTTCCGGGTCTGGCTGTTTGTGTATGTGAGTTTAAATGTTTGTGAACGCACCCACAATACAGTAGAAATTCCTAGTGTCGGGCAACGTATTTAAAAAAAAGGTACGAAGTGAAACTTCTTTACGACATATCATTTTTCTACTATTTGCAACTACACGAAAATGGGGTAGATAAGGCTTAAGCCTTAAGAATAACAATTTTTGCCGTATTAAATTAAAGCTATTTTATTATTATAGACATGCATACAATTAATGAGTAATTTATTTTATCATTGTTCTTATTATAATATCATTGCTATTGTTGTATTTCATCAATAATGATACATTATATTCTTTACGTCAAAAAAAGCAACATGGCGCGTAACCGAAAAACGTGACGATTTTTAAAAAAGTTTCACTTCAAAAAAAATATAGAGAACTATTTTATTGTATTAAAATAGCACACAACTTCGGACCGATTTTACCTTTTACTTATAACCACAAACCGCTCATACCTTGAACCGCCTCTTTCATTATAGCGGATGCGTAATGAGCGATTCGTAGAACCATTCCATTGATATTCTTTTTTGGATAACACAATGAGTTAGTACTTAGGTACGTTTATGTACTACGCTGGTTAGATTGCCATTTGTGTGTTACCTATACATATTATATTGTGTATTGTCTGGTTTAGTCGGACTACTTTCATTATCTTTACGAAAGATACGTAAAGGAAACTAAATATACGCGGGGTATGGTTATTTCGTCAGTTATTTTTTTAAGTTCCATGAGGCGAGCCTATTGCCATCAACCGGGCACAGATTCAGACTCCGTGGGTGATACTGAAAAAATCCTGATGGAAACCGAATAACAAAATGCCCGACTGGAAAATCGAACCCAGGGCCTCATGCTTTGCCAGGGCTGCGGGACTGTTCGAAAGAGATACCGCGGCCTTGGAACACAAAGGGCAAGCATGGAACATAGATGGGTTTTAGTCAGTACAAGTCATACACTCCCTTCTGCTCTCTAAGTCATATGACGATTAGCCACCCAAAAAAAAAAAGAGCGTCATTAGCGACCAATAGACAAACGAGGTAGTCTATTGAAATTACATTAAAGAATTCGTTTAAAATACAGAATTAATAACAATTTATAGTCAATAAAATCAAACATTGTTGTAATCAAATCAAGGAAATCCCAAAAATATTAGCAGATAGAGTACACTATAGTGGAGTATTTCACATAGAATCCATTCAACCTAAGTGTTAAAGACAAGGCCTTAGATTCCAGCGAAATTCATCCAAAAATATAATACCTTCGGAGGACCCAAAGAAAATTCAAGGTAGGCAATCGTCTGAGATAAAGAAAGGCCTTAGAACTTATCTACACAAGTAGGCAGTGTCCTTTCGTTCTACTCGTAGGTATCCTCTGCCCTTAGTACATGCGTAAAGAATAATAATATGTCTGTCACTTCTTTGACGAGCCGCCATCTTGGTTTTCGCCAGGCGCCATTCTTGTGTGAAAATAAGTCAACAGTCCAATCTTTTACATCTTTTGTGTAATCGCTCATTACTGAAATGGCGTTCAAAATTATTGAAGCAGCACTCATCATCCATATGACACTGATATTGCCTTTACAAGTTCAATCAACTTAGAAAGGGTGTAAACAGACACTTCAGATTTCCTTTTTTGAACACGAAAATTCATGGTAAACGGCTGTTTTCAGATAATCAGGCCGTTATGTTGTCGGTGAACTTGGCCCTAAGTGTATGTACGTGTACTCTATGTCGGTGCAGCAAATGTGGATGAAGTAGTTCAAGTGGACATATTTCTGAGGATTCGCTTCTCCCTAAGTGCAATAAACTAGATAAGTTGTCAAAAACACAGTGCAACATAAAGCGTTTATGAATAGCTATGCAGTTAGCAAAAATCACAAGCACCAAACATTTTATAATACTGGACTTTGTTTAGAAACAAAACTATTATTACAAGCCTATTGGGTACACAACCCAATTCATTACAAACAAGAACACCAATCCAATTATTGGCCTAACTGACCGCTGCTTAACTTAGGTACTTCACACCCTTTCTTCCTTAACCCCAAAATAACTAGGGGTTTATTAATATTAATTAAAATAACCCTTTGATCGGCCCCCGGGTCTTAACTCAAAGGATGGCGCAGGGTTAAGATTACATCTATCCTTAACTGATATTAACAGTAGATTAGGACCGGCGATTGAGGGTTAAGTAGCAGTAAACGATCTTCTTGGTTAACACTTCAAGTTTTCGGTTGGAAAGGCGGTGTTTCGTTTATCAATTAACTGTAATAAGATCAAGAAAGTTTAAAATAGCTTAATATTGTTAATTTAATCGATAATGTTATCGATATTTTTCTGAATATATTTTTTTTTTTTACTTAGCGGATTAGCAGAGGTATACATAAGTATGGTGCATCTACATTTTGCCAATCATGTTTAAGTCCCTTATAATATACTCCGAATTTCAACTAAGAAGTTCTTGATGGAAAAACTGTAAAAAAACATTGCTTGACGTGGGAATCGAAACCAGGACCAGGCTAGTACCAAGGCTCAGCGGTTGGTAGCGTTTACTACCTAACTTATTAACGAGGCAGTTAATCAGGCTAAGCAGTGATAGCCTAGTGGTGTGAACATTGGACTGCAAAGTCTCGAGTCTCGAGTTCGAACCCTAGACACGCAGCTCTAATTTTTCGGATTCATGTGCGTATTGTACAGTCAAAAAAGCTATTTGGTATACTCGCAGAAATATTCACATCCTTATTTTATAAATCTTTTGTCATTGAGAGTCAGTCTCTTAATAACAAAAGTTTTATAACATAAAATGGAAAATAATATTGTCAGTGTACTAGGATTGTGCATATTTTCGCGTGTATAACAAATAGTTTATTCGACCGTATATAAGTAATTGTCACATGCTTCGGTGAAGGAAAACATGATGGCTTGTAAAGCCAATTCAGAGGCCGATGGGCGCCATAAAAACTGACACCAGGTTAAGCATTAACCACACGATAAAGAAAAAAAAAAACGGAAAAAGGCAGAGAATTTCTATACATTTGTTGCATACAAATGTATAGAAATTCTCTTTAAGAACACGATCTAATATTACTAACATTTTGTTAAACCAGCGCCCCCTGTACGTTAAACCATTACTTCAAAAAAGGTTATTATGTAAACCACAACATAATTTGCATCACGACTCTTAATAACAAGGGGTCAAGTTAAACAAATAGTTGGCGGTTGTCTGAAAAATGACACGCGGGGATATCTGTTTGTTAAATGTGCGGAACCCGGCGTTACAAATGACTCGGGGTTTAGAGTTCTGTGGAACAATTTTGGACCTTCAAATGGAGACGGGGAACAATTTGCTGAGGGGTGGCAGACAGTTTTATTATTTATTTAGACAGTTTGAGGTTAAACTAAAAATAGCTAAAATCTCATTGGGTCGACGAAATCATCAAAGTCGCAGGAAACACCTGAATAAGGGACGCATAGAACCGGGAAGTGTGGCAAAAAAAACAGACCTAGACGCCTTGGATGTGAAGGTCCACAAATTGTTGACGGCATTTCGAATGCATCACCCACGTTCTTCGGTTATGAGACTGTATATCCCGCGGAAGTGTGGGGGTCGAGGCTTTTTAAATGCTAAGACTCTTCACAATCGCGAGATATACAGTCTTAGGGAATATTTCCTAGAAACCGACGTGGGGATGCACTACACTACGCTCAAAAACTAAGCTCACAGAGCACACATGTTTACGAAACCGGCTTCACGTCATTGTTGACAGTGCCGTGTCTTAGTTTTTTATTTGGTCTTTGTTCCCAAGACAGTTAAGCTATAATCACAACATTGTAAAAAATGACCAACCGGAATGAAACTAGAATACCATTTGTGTGTTGGTTATAACTATCATACAAAAGGAACATTATCTAAAAATACAAAAGCAAAAGAGTCACACCAGCTACTCTCTTTTACATATACACCCCATGACAAATGAGGATGGGGGTAAGGACCGGAGTTTACATTTCGTTCCTAACAATCTCACTCCCGCGAAATCCGGAGGATCACGTAATTTACTCGCAGGGGTTTAGTTGACTGATGGCAATCAAACTCACTGAAAGACTATGTTGCAAATATGAGGATGTTTTTGTGTGTAAGCAGGATTGTTCTAATTTTAATCTACTTATTTGTTTTGACTGCTTCGTTGGTCTAATGGTTGGATGTGCGACTGCTGAGCGTGAGGTCCTGGGTTCGTTTCCTAGGTCTGGCAAAGCGTTATTGGGTTTCTCCATCAGGAATTTGTCAGTAGCAGCCACGCAGTCTGGATTTGGCAATAGAGTTGTCCCCTATTATATGGGACTTAAACTTAACTAGCGAAATGTGGATGTACTTTTTAAGTACCAAAACCTCTGCCTAACCCTTCGGAGATTACAAGGCGTGGTTTTACGTTGTGCGGTAAAGTGTTGGCAACCACCAATACAGTTTGACAATTCACAGTTTAGTGTCAATAAAAATGGATAACTACTACATAAAGGGTGTAAACGGAGTCTTCACGAAGCCTTCAACCAAGCATTACGTACATCAAACTAAGTAACTTTACGCAAAAATTATTGAGAGACGACTTTGTTTTTTGGGGTGAAAAATCACGTTTTACGGAGGACTCAATGTAACGCATTCAAAACATTGTGCTGATGAATGAATTGAATAGTACGGGGGTCGTGAAAAATTACATTAAAAACATGTATTTAATAAAAACTTGTGAAAATATCTATCTCCGTAACTAGAAGGTTCCCAGGTATGGTCTTGAACAAATAAATGATTGTAATGACGGGGAGAACAAGTACCTTTCGGCTTCGTTAAGAGTCTTTTTCACCCTTAGATCCCGTGAATGAGTTCAATGACTGCATGAGACATTTCCTGATCGTGTACTCTCCCGTGTAGGTGATTAGGATTGCCATCTCTTTTTCCTCCCTGTCTGCTGACATCTATTTGAGGCGCACGTGGAAAACTAACGCGCCGTCGACACGGCTTAGGATTGCCCTCCTCTATGATGATTATAAGATTTACATCACTGGATTCCTTTTTCTTTTTTTACAGGTGGGGAAATCATCAAATGACTTCTCCCGCTCTGGGCACAGCGGAAGGGAGTGTCAGACTTGTACTGACTAAAACCCATCCATGTTCCTTCCTTGCCTTTTGTGTTCCAGGGCCGCGGTATCTCTTTCGAACAACCCGCAGCCCATCACTGGATTCCTTACTACAGGTTTATTTGGAGTCAAAGGATGCCAACAAGCTCACAACCACCTGTGCATTGAAAAGGCAATTCGACACTGCATCAACGAAATTCAGCCCCAAATATGCAAAATCGTTATGGAAAATTTCAACAAAAATTCGACAAAGATTCAGTAAAAATAAAATATAAAACTGTTTTCCATTTAATTCAAACCTTGCATAAGTTTTGGGACACCCTTTATCACTCTCTTGTTCTTATTCTATCTTGGGGTTGGTGCAGCTCTTCCCTTCCATACTTCTCTATAAGTCTAAAGGCTGAATATTTTACCTGAAAATAAGGAAAGACTATATTAATAATAATATCATTAACATAACGGTCCCGCATGACGAGAACCTCGTGAAAGCCGATAAAAATAAACAAATCAAGTATCTTGACTTAGCTCGCGAGGTTGTCGACATGTGGGAGGTGGATTCAGCGATCATTGTGCCGGTAGTCGTATCAGCCCATGGCTTAATTGCCAAGAGCCTCGCTTGGCAGCTGGATCAAGGGCTTGATTCAGAAAGCAGTACTCCTGGACACGGCACGGATAGTGAGGAGTTCTTCTCTCTGGAGCCCTGACCACCGGCAGTCTGGACCTTGTTCCTGATGCCGATGGGCCATCTATTTTTTATATTTTTAAATGTTTTTTTATTTTAAGAAATATTTAAAAATATGTTAAATGAGTATGCACATAGATTATAGAGATAATAAGGTCATTAGCTTCTTTGATTTGTTATCGCTAGAGACCGGATTTTATGAAACTTATATAAATCGTCGAAATATGAATGCTTTGAAAGCAACGATGAAGAAAGTAACATTATGCAACATAAAAATGAAACAAGTAAGTATTATTTTTACAACAAAATAAAGTATTATTTTTTAAGTACTACATATTTCACGAGATTTTTTTCTTGAAAACCGAGTACCATTTGCAATAATCAATAAAGCAGGTACAGTTGAGCCTTCTTTTAAATTAAATATTTTTGTAATTTGAAAACGATTTTTCTACATCCCCTTGGGTCAATAGGCACAATTTATTTGGATGTCAGTGCTCTTTATGCGGTTACATCCTAAGGCAAGTTTTTGTAATTCTTCCAGTTAAATACAGATAATATTTAATAAAATATGGCTAAAAAATGCACGTTATGCCGATTTTAGCTAAAATTTGCATTATCTTCAAAAACACTTAATATTTATGCAAATGCGCCGACCGCAAGTAAAACTGAGATACTGGCAGAAGAGATGATGATCAAGAACAAGTTACAGTGATAACCAGGATTAGCGTAGTTCTATCATATAATTCTTTTTATTTTATAACGTAACTTGACAGCTGACATTTTTTTTTTTTACGTATGGGATATCATCGTGTCTTTCTTCTACCGTCTAAAACCCATCCATGTTCCTTCCTTGCCCTTTGTGTTCCAGGGCCGCGGTATCTCTTTCGAACAGTCCCGCAGCCCTGGCAGGCATCGGCCCTTGCGGGCCCCTCCCTGTTTGCTGACATCTCTTTGACAGCTGACATTAGGTGAAACATAATAAATGTCATTCTAAACAATAGGTAATGAAGTGCACAGCAAAACTGTATGGAGAAGAGGCAGAGATTGAAAAAAATGTAAGTATCATTTTTGCAAACATTGAACTAACAAAGAAACACAGGGAAATGAGGCAAAAGTCACTAAGTAAATAACATTACATGATACAGCCAGCAAAACAAACAGTCATTACTCAAGCAGTCATGCTAAAAGATATATCCATTTTATTGATGTCTTGCCCTACCGTAATGTACCTTACCGCGGTAGGGACGCTTAATTGTACAGGTTGGTGTTTGATGGCTTAATGTTTACACAATGGGCCATGATGGACGTTTCAATTTATGTTTTAGTGTGAGTCGTATGTCTATTGTCTTGAGGTTCGTATTGTTATATAATATTGGAACTGATATTCTTCTGTAGCATAATTCATAACTATAGTCTATGTTACTGGTATATATTTAGCGACTTATGTTTATTTGTCAGTTTTCCCAACTATGTTGGGGTCGGCTTCCTGTCTAACTGGATGCAGCTGAGTACTAGTATTTTACATGGAGCGACTGGCTATCTGATTTCCACCACCCAGCTAGTACTGAGTAATACGACACCCCTTGATCAGACTGGTTGTCAGACTTTCGGGCCACTGACTCGAAAGACAAAATCTACAATTGTCAGCCGGGACCAACGGCTTAACGTGCTTTCCGAGGCACGGAGGAACCTCAGTATGTAATAACTGGTCACCCATCCACGGATCAACCTAGCTAAGCGCGGCTTAACCTAAAGATCAACCCCGAGCGCCTGTTATTATTGTGCCACAAACTCCTCAAAAACCAAAACCACATAATATGAAATTCTACAAAACCACTCACACCCCAATATAAGAAACAAGAACTCAACAAATACCAGTGTTACCCTACACAAATATTAAATTGCTCTCCGCAACATTTTTTCGTCAGCAACCCTGAAGAAGGCAATACCCTGTATATTTCATTGCTTGTACTGTGCACATAGGTATATAAGTCTGAGTTATGAGAGTAGTTTATTTATTTGTGGCGTGAAAACGCTTCTGAAGAAATATTTGTGTTCCCTTTGTGTGATCCCACCTGAGTTAAGTCAGATGTTCAGGGAGAATGGCTTTTATGTGGTTACTAGCTTTTGCCCGGGGATCCGTTCGCGTTAATTTAGAATTTGACCATCAATTTGGGTTGGACTCTGCTTGTAATTCAATCATGATTCGAAAGACACGTGGCGCCATCTATGCGCATAATAACGTTATTGTTGTTTTCCTTGAGAACAGTAATTTTTCGGGATGAAAGTTATCCTATGTCCGTTTCTGTACACCTGGCAACGTATATGCAAAATTTTAGGATGGTCCGTTCAGTAGTTTAGGCGTGAAAAGGTAACAAACAAACAAACAAACCTACTTTAGCATTTGTAAACATAACATAACATCACGCCTGTAATCCCCGTAGGGTTAGGCAGAGGTGTACCTAATAGTACACCCACATTTCGCCAGTTATGTTTTAAGTCCTATACTAGATAGTAAAGTATATATAGTATGAAAGTATGGATCGTAAGGATAGTAAGGATAAGGATTAGTAATATTCCTACAAAAAATGTATAGGATTTTTAAAGTTGGGTCTAGGTTTTTCTAATTTTACTTTAATTCAGTCTCTTTCCAAAGTTATTTTAATATAGTAACTGTAAACTGTAGTAAATACTCATGATCTACCAAGCCATTTCCCAACTGTGTTAGGATCGGCTTCCCGTCTAACCGGATGCAGCTGAATACTTCTGAAGGATCTGTTTACACCTTATATTGACGCAGATGTTTACTAACTTTTCTTATTTTAGCTATCAAATCTATACAAATAAATAAAGTCGAAGTGTCTGGTTGTAATATCAAAACAGCTTTTTAATGAATGCATATGAAAATACATAAAATTATATACGGCACTTTTAACAACAACACAGTTTTTAAATTTTTGTCTGTCTGTTTGTTCGGTTAATCTCCGAAACGACTGTGCCGATTTTGATGGGACTTTTACTGGCAGATAGCTGATGATATAAGGACTAACTAAGGCTACTTTTAGAATAAAAATTAGTGTTCCGTGCTAAAAAATTAAAACCCCTGAAATTGATAACAAGATCCGATTAAAAAAGGGAAGTGATTTCTTTAATAATATTTTCAGGCTATCGAAGGTTGCGGGTAACATTTACTAGTCAGATAAATCTATAGAAACTTATTTTGATTCTATTCAACCCCTTATCCTTATCGATTCCCTCTACACAACACTGCAATGGGGGTATCGTTTTTAAGCTGAACAGATGGCGCCACTGTCGAGTAAGGTCCAGTCATCAATTTCTATTTTATACTTTAAAGTACAAATAACTTAATAAAAAGTTTATTTCATTTCGTATATCAACATAGTGTAAACTTCGATACATATTTACAAATATCCTTCCTAACATTAACCAGCATGATACATTTAAAAATCATTCTACCTCCAAGTACTAATAAATGAGATCCTAAGTTGCTACTTCAAATCTTCAAGTCATAATAATTAATCAGGAATGGCTTAATCTAGACCAGAATCATGAATATTAGTTAAAATACGTGATAAAAAAGCACGCAAAGTGCGAAAAGCCTTTGACATCTGACATTTCGGAAGACCTTACTCTACACGAACGCCTCTAGCGGCGAATTCTTGCGCGATAATTCTTAAAACATGAATCTACCAAGAACCGAAGACTGAATCTAGTTCAGCACTTGATCCGGATGAGAGATCGTCTCAATTAGGTGTAATCCTTCACATGCAGTATTGTTTCGGTTCAAGATGAGTTCCAGAGTAAGCGGGTGCTGTATGTATGTACTTACCTTGCTTAAGATTTGTGTGGTAAGCAGTAGTGTGAAGACAGGCGGTTATAATTATAACGGGCTTTAGGATATAACATAACATAAAATCACGCCAAAAATCCCGAAGGGTTAGGCAGAGGTGTACCTAATAGTACTCCCACATTTCGCCAGTTATGTTTAAGTCCCATGTAATAGGGAGTGAGCCTATTGCCATCAACCGGGCGTAAATTCAGACTCCGTGGTAACTATTGAAAAATTCCTGACGGAAAAACTATCTCTTTGGCTGGCCTGGGAATCAAACCCATGACCTCTCATGCTCAGCAGTCGCGCTTGCGACCACTAGACCAACGAGGCAGTCGAGGCAGTTTAGGATTTATTCCTTACTTATTATATTCAAAGAGAAGAACTAGCATTGATCATCAGGACTTGATAGCGTTAAGGGGTCACTAGATTTCCTCAAAATTTTTCCCTGGCTGTGAATGTAGGGTGCATAATCTTATTTAAATAGTATCTTACTAGTTGACAAGTCAAAACTTTCCGAGAAACAAAACTTGAAGCGAATTATCTCGCTGTTAATATCCATAGTGTAAGTTAGTTGTAGCCATCTTGAACAAAACGATTATCACACTGAATATTTCAAAAGTAGGTACAGACGCCAGCACATCAAGCTACTACAATCTGTCAGATTTCTTTAATAGATTTTCGACTTAATTGCTAAAGCATTAGGTTCAAGGTTGATTTGGAAAATCTGACAGTTTTGAATAGCTTGACCTGCTAAACTGTCAGATTTTCCCAAGCTCGATAGTTATAGGTACAGACACCAGCTGCTGGTGTCTGTACCTTTAACTATCGAGCTAAAAGTAGCTCTAGTTACTATAGCAATTTTCCCTCATCATATTCCTAAAAATATGTCTATAAACACAAAAAATAAAAAACACGAGTTAGAAATTATTTGGCGTAACAAGATAAAAATCTTTTTAAAAATCTTTTTAATTTTTTTTTCTTTCGCCTTATCCTACGTTTGTAACTAACTCTAAGCTAACTTCAGGGTGTATGTTGACTAGCTAACTTCAACCTGTTACTTTTGTGTTACATTGATGCGTGCGCAAGTTAAAATTTCACTCTCATCATTTTTTCATAACGCGCCTAAAGAAGTATAACTTCAAAAAAGCAATAAATCATGCCCCGCTCACAATCGCACCACATCCCAAGATTAGAGGCAGCGGTTTTGCAGGAATAATTTACGTATCCCTTACAAGCCGCCATCTTCTTAAGGTGAGCCCAAGATAAGAAAACGTTACATAATGAAGGCCTCTTCGCTGAATTGTAAGGAAAGATTAGGGATGTACTCTTTGTATCGATAAGAAGGTCATCGGTTGCGTAAAAATAGGGGAAGTTGGGTGAAGATAGTAAACAAGTAGCTAGTGATACCTGTTCCCTGAACTCGAGGTTCGATGGTATGGATGGCTTTTCAAATGACCTGGGCTCGGTCAATAGCGTAACACTTACGCTTTATTATCGACCTGTGCCAAAAACGTTGAACGCTTGACAAACAGGCCCCACTACTTTTTTCCGAAGAACAGTATGTAAGTAAACTACTCAAGAAATCAACTAACCCAATGAAGTTTAAGTATATTTTACAATTTTCTCCACCCCTCAGGGCATCCGCAATGGATCTCGCTGTTCCAAAAGTCTCCTCGCGGATTTGGGTGACGCCAGTGCACTCGAGGAGCATATGTACTACCGTTTCCTCCACCTCCATGCACGCTTTGCAAAGGGAGCTGTCAGTGATACCTAGGGTGTGGAAGTGTTTGTTCAGTGAGCAGTGCCCAGTGATGGTTTCCACCACACCATCGCAGGCTATCTCTGTCCAGGCGTAGAAGGCGCTTGGTCAGCTTTGTATCCAGGGATGGCATAGCCTCCTTGGATTGCCTACACCCTGTTGTCGAGGTCCATCATTTTTCCGCTTGTGTTTGCCTAGCTTTGTCCCAACTTTATTGGGGTCAGCTTCCAGTCTTACCGGGTGCAGGTGAATACCAGAATACCAATATTTTACATGGAGCGACTGTCTATCCGACCTCCATAACAGAATTAGTACGCACAATTAGTATTACTACTGGGTAATTACTTTGAAAAAATTTTGGACTTTGGTAGACATTCGGGCCACTGACTACCTGTAACGAATGTCAAAGATCCACAAATGACAGCCGTGATCACCCACTTAACGAGCTTTCCAAGACACGGAGGGAACGCGATATGCAATGATGCCCACCCATCCACAGACCGACCTTGGGAAGCGCGTCTCGACCTTGAAGATCAACCCATGTGGCTGTTATTATTTAGCCACGAGCTCCACAAATACACAAAAATATTTTATAGCCTCTCCATCGACACCACCCCACCCTTACTCCGTGAAAGCGTGACTTACGCAACAGGGCATCCGGCGCACCGGGCCTAGTTTATCAATCATCTCCTGAAATATTATGACGTAATCTGAGAAGCCAATAAGTGGATCCCAGATCTGTTAGTCTCTTGCCTCACCTTGCAGATATACCCGAATAAGATGTGACAATATTTTTGGGCAAAGGTTGGGATGTAGGTAAGAACCTTTTTTGTTTTGGTAGATATTTTTTTTTTAAGTGGTAATGTCGTGTTTTCACGCAAAGGTTTTCAGAGAGGCCTCGAAAATGTCGGCGTGATGACCTAGAGGCGTTTGTGAGAGATTGGCCACAGAAATCGCTACAGAGCGAAGAGTGGAAGACTACGGAGCAGGCCTTTGCCCAGCTGTGTGGAATTATAGGCAAAGTCCATTGCCTTAGTCCTTCTTCTAAGTTTGTAAATTAATTTGGAAATAAGCTATTTCTCTTCTTCATCTCTCTACGAGAATAGCAATATTAGAGATATAATAATAAAAGTCTGCCGCCTAGCAAGAAGCGCGACTGCTGAGTATGAGGTCCTGGGTTCGATTCCCGGGTCGGGCAAAGTGTTATTGGGTTTTTTCATCAGAAATTTCTCGCTAATTTGTACCCGGTTGATGGCAATAAGATCGCCCCTATTACATGGGACTTAAACAACTGGCACAATGTGACTAGCTACTGCGGCACATCTCAGCCTAATTCTCGAGAATTACAGGCGTGATGTTATGTTATGATGAGCAACAGTCTAGTAATTTTAGTTAGAACATTAATTGTATCCTTCTTAGAACTTAATACTGTTAGATGGTACCTAATCCAATTACGATAAACAAAGTCGGTTGAACGGTCTTAAGATACACCCACAAGTTGCCGATGACGGAATTAGGTCCCAAAGAGATGGGGGCGAGCCTATCGGTATTTATAAATGGTAAACGTTTATGTCGGTACATTATTTTGAAACCCACACTGAGATACAACGACCTTAAATAATGAGTACTCGTTCAAACTTTAGAACATTGGCTTATAAACTCTTCAACGTAGAGATGAAACTTGATTTGCACTAGGAGCTAAGCGAAGCGATAGCCACACAAACAATAACTAATAACTAATAACAAATAACAGTAACTAGGATGAATACTCGTCTGAATCCTTCTTCAAATCACAGACTATCTTAATTCTTATGTCAAACATTGTTAGTAAAGCAAATTTTAACCGTCTTAAAACTTTGGATCGTTCATAAACCTCGTAGTTTCAGAGACCCGAACAAAGAGCTTTTTTTTTTTTTAATGGCATCTCAGTTCAACCTATAGAGGTTGTCGTCTGCTTAACCGGACTATCCTGAGGGTGCCTTGAGTGTAGTGTTGAGGCTTCCGGCCACCGTAGACGCGGACTTGTGGACGGTCAGTAATGGGCTAGCTCGCCGTCCGTCCATTTTTTGACGACAGACCGTGTTGACGGCGCGTTCATGTTCCACGCGCGCCTCAAAGAGATGTCAGCAAACAGGGAGGGGCCCGCCAGGGCAGCGGAACTGTTCTAAAGAGATTCCGCGGCCCTGGAACACAAAGGGCAAGGAAAGAACATGGTTGGGTTTTAGTTAGTGCAAATCTGACACTCCCTTCCGCTCTGCCCAGAACGGTCGAAGTCATTTGATGATTTCCCATCCGAAAAAAAAAGGCCTCAATAGCTGCAGTGATATGAGGTTTGAAGGACAGATGTTGGTCGAGTATGATTCCTAGGTATTTGGCTTGCTTCTCCCAAGGGATGGGCTTACCGTACATAGTATATAGCGCATAGCGCTTAGCGCTATGCTTCCTTCCACATTTATTTTGCGATCCGCCAGTCGGTGGAAATCACTACCGGCTTCTCTTTCCCAATCATTATAATAAAGATCTAAAGATCTTTTTAAAGTTCGGGTGAATCGGTTTCTTCTAGGCAAGCGTGCTCCACCCTAGGTGATGACATCGCTTTACATCAGGCGAGTTGCGGCCAAACGCAAGCCTATTTAAAAAATAAAAAAAGTACCTCTTCGAAAAAAAATTAACTCATTATTTCAAGACACATTTGAACGACAGATAATGGCTGACGATAACTTAACCAAGTCACCAGAAAAATATAAAAAAATAATAATAAATCGTAGCTGTCAGTGTAATTAAAGCATTAGATGCACTACACTCAAAGTTCACACAGGTCATGAATGATCGGTCAAATTGATTCATCATTCGCTAAACAATGATCTCCGTGGACAGTGAATGAGTGAATGGATGATTGTAAATCTTGACATATGAACCTTTAGACAGGCGTATTCATAGCATTTTACTTGTGTAGGTAGGTTTCAAAGACCGTCGAATATAAATAAATTCAATTTATGTATACGGAAAGATAATTTTGGGCTTTTTAGATTAGTTATGTTAATGTGTTGATAGTATGTTTTATATCGATTTGTAAGACATTATTTATATATAAGTTGTTAATGAACACAATTTATGGTTAAGAAGGTTAAAAAAGCAGTACTGACGTAGAAAATACATCACTATCCACGTCCTATGTCCACTGCTGGACATAGGCCTCCTCAATCGCACGCCACTCAACTCGATTCTCAGCTACTCTCATCCAGTTGCTACCAGCCACCCTGCAAAGATCGTCACTCCACCGAGCCTGAGGGCGTCCCACCTTACGTTTGCCGATTCGCGGCCTCCACTCAAGCACACGTCTACCCAAACGGACATCGGTTCTACGGCTAATATGACCGGCCCATAGCCACTTCAGCTTACTTATTCTGTGAGCTATGTCGACAACTCTGGTTCTCTATCGGATCACCTGGCTTCGGATGTGATCCCCAGTTGCATTTACAGAGACTTAAAGTAGTTGGGACAAATCTAGACAGACGACTATTTAACAGTGACTTTAGATAAAAAGTATCCGATGTATCAAATTGAAATAAAAATAAAAGCAGCAACATGACCGTTCCCTACTTCCCTGAACACATCACTATCATTATTGCCCCATGTTACTTGGGGTCGGCGCAACACGTTTTTTTCCATGTTTGTTTTACGTTCTATTCTTCCATGTCAACCGTCACGTTATCATTTACACCTTTTTCTTTCATATCATTCCTCACCCAATCCATCCATCATTTCCTTGGTCTTCCCATCACATCTTCCCCAATACCTCCACAAAACCTAAAGCTCTTTGCCCTCTAACGTACCTCACCGTAACTCACCATTTATCTACTTCCTAAAACCGGGTACACACCATCAAATTAAAGGCCAAAAACATCCATTACACATACCCATCTCGACTATAACAACGCATTACCATAAATTGTTACAAACTCTCCAAGACCCTCGGGTATTATTTAGGCACACTTTATAAAATTCTTGGCGTCTTCGCGTAGATTAATATACCCCAGTAATTATAGAAGTTTTGACGAAGCGACTGACTAGAATATTAATAATCTAAGCATGAATAACGCGTTTTTTAAGGAAAATGTGGAGACAGAAGGTCTGTTGGTACAAACGGAGAGGTATCGTTTGAATTTTCAAAAAAAGAAGTCGAATAGCAAGAAATTCAAAATGGCCGCTGGCGCAGTCATTTCCAATTCGTTTTTTAAATGGACAGACGGGGTACCTGGAGATACCTGCAACCTTTGCGCCGCTGCAATGTAATTTCGCCTAATATTTTTTTAGTAGCGCTTCGCCCGCGACTCCGTTCGACAAAAGTGTGATAGCTCGACTAATATGCGATATAAGAATAATATATATACGCTAAAAAAATCTTAGATCATGCATCTCTAGAATATTATTATACTCATAGATTTCGCTCTTTTTAATCATATACGATGCTGCTGAGCTGTTCGACCCAGCAAAAGACGAGGCGAAATATTCGGAGTCGGTCGCCAACCTTGAGTAACTGGGGAAGCACCAGAACATACCCTATATCAGCCAATTTAAAAAACAAGATGGCTTCCATTCGCGGGGTGTCGGGTTAAGAGTGAATTTTTCGATAGAAATGAGCATATTATATATATTATAACCTTAAAGTATCGGTAACCGTTATCTAAACGCATTGGTCTTCTGTTCCTTACATTTGTTGTATTTTTCAAGGCTACTCCTAATTTTATGGCTCATTTACATCGTTTGTTTAAGGCGTTTGGTTTTGGGCTCCTAATTCAGGCTTGGAGACAAAGGCAGCATTTAGTTGAGGGCTTTTCTCTCGAAATTGACGGAAACACTGTTTCGAGATTTCTAAGTACATAACAATTGAATTTGGAAAACAACAGCGTATTAATGGCGTAAAGACATTAGTTTGTTCGTAATGATTTCCAAGCAAATAAACGAGACAGGATGAGGAGCTCATAGCTAAATAATAAAAGCCACGAAAAATGAACGCGAGCGAAGATGCGGGTAAAAACTAGTCGTATCATAAGTAATTACTTTTACTCAAATAATCACTTTGAGTAGTTTATAAGGGTGATAGTATCTATTTGCATCTTAAAGCTACCCAGTACATAATCGCATTTCAAATGAAACAGCATTTTAACCTTAAGAGCCCTGCGGAGGCTGCGCGGAATTGCAATTCGAAGCAAAGGAAAAACCCGTCAAAATATTGTGATCTCTGTTTCACACTTCCCGGCGCATTGCTAAGCCGCACGGGAGCATGTGTGGATAGTGTTTACCTAGCTACTATTCTATAATTATCGTTAATTCATATCACCGCTGAACATTTGTGATAAAGAATGTGTACCGTAATACCAAAAATGATGAATGAAAACTCAATGCTTTTCCATTTTTTTTAATATTATGTAACTTAACAATATAAGTCATATTTCGAAATAAATAAAATTAAAAATATTACGGTTTTTAATATGGAACAGATGAGATGAAAACAGCTTTCTTAAACTGTAAAAATGTGAGAAATTCAATTTGTTTACAATTCGTTTTAGGTAAATATTTTGCAAAAAAAAAAAAATTGAAACCTAGGTAAACACTGTCTTGTTCCGAATAACAGCATAATAAGGTCGAAATATGCTTAAACTGAAAAATGATTTTGGTATTACGTTTGTATGGACAATTCATCGTTCGCCGGCTCCTTAACGGCCTTTCTCTACATATCTCCACCATAGATTCACGGAAAATATGGAAATATATCTCTCGGTTTCCAGGCTTTTGACAGGCGTTGCAGTTAACCCGATTATCATTGCGCTTCACTTAGTTATGGAGGCTGGACAGTGCCTCAGGCTTTCAACGCGTTATCGAGTTACCTTCCAAGGTTTCAGAGCCGTCCACTTTAATTTAGTTACGTTTGATTTTTGGAGGTACGAGAGTGGAATGGAAAAACGATCTTTGAAAAGGGTTATTACTGTCTATGGTAAGTATATACTACCGATCGCCTCGACTGCCTCGTTGGTCTACAGATCGCAAGCGCAACTGCTGAGCATGAGGTCCTGGGTTCGATTCCCGGGTTGGGCTATTTGCTTTAGGGTTTTTCCATCAGGAATTTTATCAATAGCAGCTACGGAGTCTGGAGTCGTGCCCGGTGGATGGCAATCAAATCAAATCAAATATTTTATTTCAGATACAACAATCCATATAATGTAAACCATTAAAAAAATGAGGAACTCGTGGCTAAATAATAACAGCCGCTCGGGTCGATCTTTAGGTTAAGCCGTGCTTGCCTAGGTTGGTCTGTGCATGGGTGACCACCACATTACGTACCGAGTTTCCTCCGTGCCTCGGAAAGTACGTTAAGCCGTTGGTCCCGGCTGTCATTTGTAGATATTTGACAGTCGTTACGTAGTCAGTGGCCCAAAAAGTCTGAGAACCAGTCTTACCAAGGGGTATCGTATTACCCAGTACTAACTGGGTTGTGGAGGTCAGATAGGTAGTCGTTCCATGTAAAATACCGGTATTTAGCTGTATCCGGTTAGACTGGAAGCCGACCCCAACATAGTTGGGAAAAGGCTAGGAAGATGATGATGATGATTTAAAAAAATGTAAAGCAACTGTCCCTGCTGTGCTGTACTTATAAAAGATACGATAAAATGCAATCAAACATACCTCAGGTTCGTAAATTCATTTTCGCATTTCACAATTCAGTCACTAAAAATAAAAGTACCCTTTTTCTACTAACAATATTACAATAAAAATGTTCCGAACTGGGGTCAAATAATCCGATTTATTTACGAATTTTTATATAGGTATTCGATTCAATGTACGCCAATATTGATTCTAGCAAATCCCCAGGGATATCCATACAGTTAGTATAGGGTAAAAATTCAGCGATTCCACCAATCAGAGTGACTTTTCTAACACAGTATATATTGCTGGATAGTCGAGGTCGACAAATATACCGTATTGTTGGATTTCAGTGAAAAATATTTCAGTTCCATACCGTTGGGAGTTTTTTATTGTGCTGTTGTTATGTTCAAGGTGTTTAGGGATTATGTTAAGGGGATGGGGGGATATATATGTAGGTTATTATGGATATTTTTTTTACCTTTCTAGCTTATTATAATTTCATGGTTGCTCTGTATGGTTTCAGAAATAAATGTTATGAGGTTATATTTTGTGTGACATTATAGTCAGGAGCGAAAACGTGGTGGAGAAAACGAACAACCTCCAGGCGTGGTGTTATGTAATGAATAAGTGAAAATATAGAAAAGTTGAAAAGGATTCGACTGACTTGGCATGGATATGGATATGTTGAGGAGGGAAGAATCGCATATGTGAGTAAAAGTGTGATGAATATAAATGTTGATAGATGGAGAGGAACCAAAGAAACGATTGATGGATTTTGTGAGGCATAGAGGCGGAAACCCACCGCAGCACACGCTGTGCACGGCCACGCGGCGCATTTTAGCGTTTCCACTGCAGTACATGCTACACACGCACAACTATGTACAACTGTAGTGTGCGTGGCCCACTGCGGCATAATCGTGGGTTAATATTCGTGTACAGCGTGTACCGCAGCGCACGCTGTGCACGGCCACGCGGCGCATTTTAGCGTTTCCACTGCAGTACATGCTACGCACGCACAACTATGTACAACTGTAGCGTGCGTGGCCCACTGCGGCATAATCGTGGGTTAATATTCGTGTACAGCGTGTACCGCATGCACAGGGTGCATGGCGTTGACAGCGTTGTGCTATGTGAGCGCCTTATTCAAGCAAGCCACACGTGTACTTATGACGTCAATTGATGCATAGCGTGGCAGGGTTTGCAGTGGAAACAATCACATACATTTTCTTGCAAAACGAAGCTTAACACACGTGAGTATCTGTGTATCCGCCGTGGGTATAGGCCATGGGCCTTGATATGAAAGAAAAAGGAGTAAATGAGCGTGACGGTTTCGACAGGAGAATAGAAAAAACGTTTTGCGCCGACCCCAAGTAACATGGGACACAGGTAGAGAAAAATAATGATGATAGAAAAATAAATATTTTCTAGATTTTCCCAAACAAAATATTTCATAACGTACTTTAATAAACATTTCATAAGATTAATATCACTTGGAAAAAAAAGAGAACTTAAGTATAATAAACGCTAATGAATTTTATCACCACAGAAAATTAATAGGTGGAAACTAAACGTCTTATTACAAAGTTTAATTACTAATTAGCTAGTAGCTATAATTGTTAAAGATCATAAGAGGGAACAAGGGCTGCGATCGACATACCTACGAATGTATTCCCGTTTTTTCTTACGGAATAATGCCTTTAGAGCAATCTTTTTTTTTTTGGTAAGTATCACGTCAAATACTGGTATTCGGCTGCATCCGGTTAGACTAGAAGCTGGCCCCAACATAGTTGGCAAAAGGCTAGGCAGATGATGACGTGATGTCTACCAACCCGCACTGGACCCACTCATATTGGGTAGGCCTATGTCCCAGCAGCTGATTATGCTAATGCAAGTACCCCATGCCATCCAAATGAAGGTCAACAACCTAAGTGACGTCACTAATTAAGACCACGTATGGACACAAAGAAAGTACCTTCGTAAAGGCAAGCGGACAAATTGAGACTAACTCGTAACGAGGTCGGCCAAAGTCGGGTTACACAATGTTACTCATGCGGACGAATGAAATTTCTTTCACTCACTAATTCATTCATTCAGTTGTGGTTTAAGGGTTGACAGTAGGTAAGTGTTTTGTTTTCTTATAAGTGTTTATTTTATGTGGTTTTTGAATGTTTATTTTGTATTGTTGTTTGTTTTACTAAAAGGCTCTGCGCAAACGGGCCACCGGTGGCCGCCACCGGTGGCTACCACCCACTCATTATTTTTATATCGTTTTGTATGGTATCGCCGCACACTTGTAACGAGTGACGACCACTCGCGATTCAGTGTCCGCGACACGCTACCACCGGTGGCAGCCAATCGCCACTCAGTGTCCGCAACACGCCACCGGCGTTGGTGAATTATAAATAAATACCGACCACTCATGGCAGCCACTGACGACCTTCGTCTACGCGCTACCAAAGGACGTGGCGCACGACAGCCACTGGTGGCGGCCACCGTTGGCCCGTTTGAAATATTAGATCTGACATATTTAGAAGTAAGTAGATGGAGTTTAGTGGTTCTTAGTGGTAGAATATGTCGTGCCACCGACACGAAGAATGCAAAGTAGTAGTGTGCTAATAAATAAATGGATGTCTAGTCTAGAGGGATTAATATTATAGTGACATCGATAACTTTATAACTTTTTTGTAGATCTCGTAATCAATCATACAGAAATAAATATTCGAAAAAAATAATTAAATTATGTCTCATTCCATCTGACATCCCTACACAATGTCATTCGCTCAGCGAAAGCGAAAGTCGTTACGCGGCACGTCTCTATTTTGAGGGACATCATTTAAAATTCGAATGTGGTTTTCTGTATCACCAACTTGAACAGCCGGTAGGACATTTTATTATTTATAAAATAACCGGTCAATCTAGTTTAGAATAGGAGCGAAAGTGTTCGGCCGGGAATATTTTTAGATTACTTTTTATTTTTACTTTTTGGATCGCTTTGTTGGTTTAGTCGGAAACAGGACTACTAAGTATGAGGTTCGATTCCCAGGTGAGCGAAAATGGGTTTTTTCATCAAGATTTTTTTCTAGGTTTTATCTGGACTTGTGCTCGGTTGATGGCAATAGGCTTGCTTAGTACTACTATAGGTACACCTCGGCCTAACCCTTCGGGTATTACAGGCGAGATATTATGCTATATTCTTTACTTATTTCTAAAAAAGAAAGGCTGTTATTTTCCATATCTTATATAATTTCGATATGTCACATCAATAACATGAGAAATTGAAAGAGGCGGCCCAAAATAGACTCAATTTGATTGATTGATTCAACAGCTTAAAAGGAAAATTTTGTTGACGCATGGGAATCGGAAATTTCTTATGTTGTTTTGATAATAAATATCCTTACCTCATATTATAACATAACATCACGCCTGTAATCGCCGTAGGGTTCGGCAGAGGTGTACCTAATAGTACACACAAATTTCGCAGTTTTGTTTTAAGTCCCATGTGATAGGGGGCGAGCCTATTGCCATCAAGCGGGCACAACTCCAGACTCCGTGGCTCGTGGCTCCGTGGCTCCTTACCTCATATATAGATGAAATATGTAAATAGATATGATTTAATTGTGGGTTTATTAGTACCTACGTCACTGGCGAAATGTCAATAGTACTTTAGATGAACCACTACTTTTTTTTATTGAATAGTAATATCCTCATGGATACCCTCCGTCTGGGGCGAACATAGGGTTATGTCGGTCTCTAACCCATTAAAAACCCACTGTTCCTTCTACTACCATGTGTCGGGGGCCCGCGAGATACAAGTACCTACATTCGCGCGCACCTCTGGTAACAGCTCGCCATTCCCAGTGGACCCCATCACCAAGTGCGGCCGATCCAGCAACCGCACGTTCTCTATGAGAGCGCGTGGAACTACAGCGCGCCACCTCTTTGGGCCTGGCTGGTTGACGACGACTCAGCCCTAAGTTGGCGAACTTAGGGCTCCTATGATGGCCGGAGGTCGATAAGGTGGAAACGTAAGGTTAGCCCGCGAAATTCAAATTTTCTTACGGTTTTTGCAATTAGCAGTTCAGGTTATATCTTTTCTTTCTTTTTCTTTTTTTAAAAAACGTTGCCCCACACTAGGATTTCTCCTGTATCGCGGGTGCGTTCACAAACATTAAAATTCACATACACAAACAGCCAGACCCGGAACAAATATCTGTAGGCCATACAAATATTTGTAATATGTTGATAAAAAATGAGTCGCGGCAGTAACACCTGTGTAGTTACAGAATTACAATCATGAAAATCATCAACACAACCTCTCCACCCTCCTCTAAGTTCACTTAACCCCATTGAATGACTTTTTCATGAAAAAGTCAAATTTAAATTTCGCGAGCTGCCCTTAAGCGTCCTGTGCACCTTTACTTAAGCTATTTGGGGCAATTGGCGTGATGTTATGTGTGTATGTTTGTTTTTGTTCCTTTTCCTATTTACAGCTTTGCAATATAGGTAAATCATAGTGTAATAACCTCCATGAGAGCTCAATAACTCTAATAGACAATGGAGTAGGTATTGTTTGTCTAAGACTAAGCACTAATTACTATGTTAACGGTTTAGTATGAATAATGTGGTGATAATTATCGGGCATAATCACATAGAACGCTATGCAGGTAGAAGTTAGAAGACTTATTTCAAACAAAAACTCTAAATTTATTTATTAAAATTAGCTGCTTAATAAAAGTCAAAGTTAAGAAATAATAACAGCCGCTCGGGTCGATTTTCAGGTTAAGCCGCGCTTGTCTAGGTTGGTCCGTGGATGGGTGAGCACCCATTACATACCGATTTTCCTCCGTACCTCGGAAAGCACGTTAAGTTGTTGCTCCCAGCTGCCAATTGTAGATCTTTGACAGAGGTTAAGTATTCAGTGGCCCGAAAGTCTGACAACCAGTCTTACCAAGGGGTACCGTATTACCAGCACTAACTGGGTTGTGAAAATCAGATAGGCAGTCGCTCCATGTAAAATACTGGTATTCAGCTGCATCTGGTTAGATTGGAAGCCGACCCCAACATAGTTCGGAAAAGGCTAGGCAGGTGATGATGATTAGCCTTAAAGTTCGTTATTATTTTCTGATCATTGACTTGAACATCATCTGCCCATCTTCCTTTATACCCGCAAACAAATTGACGCAACAGTGATGCGACATCGACATAACTTTGACGCAAGGCTTTGACGTAACGATCCGCTATAATTGAGCATCTTGATCTAATTGTCACGAGTAGGAAGCGTGCATCTAGGCTAGATGTGACAGATTCCAGTATGCCGTGTGATGGCTTGTGAGCTAAGTGAGAATACGGACTAAGTAGCTCCTTCCTTTTAGTGGTGTAAGAGGTTGTTAGTGAACTCAAACTCAAAAGCATTTATTTCAATTAGACAATTACAGGCACTTTTGAATGTCTGAAAAACAAAGAAGGCTAAGCTACAGTCACAGACACAAGGCATAATAACTTGTGAAAGTACTAGTGATTAGGTATCTCAGATCTAGCATATCAGACCGATGTGTTTCTGGGGAGTTTTGCACAACTTCGTCTTCCCAACTAAAACAGTGCTCGAGTAGTTTGTGAGTTAGCTCTCTTTATTACGAATACGTGTTTTTTCTTCTTGGCCTATGATAATGACGCGATAATAACTTCTAGTTACAAAGTAAAATTAATTCTTGACAAAACCCATGAATTTGTGTGGGTTACTACATTTTTTTTTTTGTTTTGGTAGAAATAAAAGGCTTTTTTATACTACAACTGAAAAGGGTACACTAGTTATTTTGTTAGCATGCAGTGTAGGTACTCTAAAATAATTCAGACTACTATGGTTTAATGTGATCACAATAGGTAGGAAGGAAGACAGTTCTGTACTGTCTATCTCTATCTATCTACCTATTCGTATATGTAAATATACGAATCCAACTCTAAAGGTTCATATAAAACACCGCGCCAACCCGTCATTTTCAACTTTGACAAAATATGGAAGAAGTGTGTGAGCCTGTGGTGTAAATATAGGGAACGTTAGCCTGTCCGTGTCTTCAAACAATTGATCTTTATTTATATGATGATGGTATATTCGTTGTTTCTTTATACCGTATGTATTAATGACCTATCTTTCACGCTTTAAAATAACTATAATTCTCTGTCAAGTTTGAGGCCCTAGTGCGAGAGCGCATAAATACAGACGTCGATTTTAAAACAAAAAAAAACAGTAGTTGCACATAGGTAACATAACATAACATCACGCCTGTAATCCCCGAAGGGTTAGGCAGAAGTGTACCTAATAGTATACCCACATTTCGCCAGTTATGTTTTTAAGTCCCATGTAATAGGGAGCAAACCTATTGCGATCAACCGGGCACAAATCCAAACTCCGTAGCTGCTGTTGAAAATTCCTAATAATATTTTCATACTTTAATAGTTCTTTCATAGCTATGGATAATACTGATTGTGCTTGATGCCAACAATTTAACTAAACTGCTGTAGGATAATTGTATTTTCGAATAAAAAATCGACGTATTTACTTGACGTTTACACCGCGTGCAGTATCTAGAGTTACAAAAATAAATTAGAATAATTATTAAGTCCTGCGATATCAGCACCTAAATTACTCTATATTTACTTATGATCTACCTAATTATCGAGTATCCGACGATTTCACTTCAATGCCTTCTCCAGGATACCTTATTTGTATCGGCCTCCAACGTGAAAGGGTCTCAAGTACAAACTGTAATCGTGTGTGTACTATATACACCGTGATTTTTTAGTCGTCTGACAAAGGTGGTCCACTCAATGTATTCGAAATAAAATACCTCGTCGTGTTTTTTTTACCATTAATTAAGATAATAGGTACAAAGAAAAATAAATAATACATTAGAATTATGAAACATCCTGTTAATAATGTTTACGTATCAAATAGTAGAACATACCTAACCATCGCACGAGTCGAGTAGGTAGATCTTCGCTCGCAACAGAATGTTTCAACTACGTTTTGCATCATAATAATGAATTTTATAAAAAATATATATATATCTCTTAAATACCATTTTTTTTGTTATGAATGTATAGTAGTCATTGGATACATGAAGTGGGCTGCCGTTGTCAGACGACTAAAAAGTCACGGTGTATTTATAGTATTTTATATATCCTTGTAGTTAGTATTAAATTGAAATTTATTTGCAGATTTATACACTTACCACTGTTTGTCTCTCCATCACCCAAAGGTTGACTGGTAGAAAATTGCCTACGGCATTAAGTCCGCCTCTGTACTTTGTGCTTGAAGTTTAAAATAAATAAATAATAAATTGTACTTCTTCAAAATGAATTCAAACCAGGTAGATTGAATTAATTTTGAGGAATACAGGTAGCAGGGCCGCTACAATTCTCCTCCCGTATATCCCCAAACAAAGCTTAAGGCAAAGTTAGAAATTTTGCAAAACTCAAACGTAAAGTTGAGTTCACTTGACTAAATAAAGGTAGGTACTGGTATATACGCATTACCTCACTTTACACAGAGTTTGCTGTAAGTTTATAAACATACTCTTATCGTAAGTATGTGAGAAACCTTTGGTTTCTTGAGTTAACTTGTGAGTGAGTGGATTAGAAGAGCTGTACTTTGGTTTGGTTTAGAATAGGTTTGTTATTATTTGTTAGAAATATTGCCCTGGTTTGGAATGCTAGGCTGTGAAGAAGATAGATGAAGAAAGATGTTGAGGTGAATGTGTGGTGAGACAAGAATGGATAAAGTAAGGAATTTGAATTTGATTTGAATTATTTATTTTATTTTTAAATTGTTTATTTTTTTTTGTTTTTACTATGGACACTTTTAACGTGCACACTGCACATCTTGCTACATCGTTCTCACATAATGTACCATCTCAACATGAATGATGTAACCAAGGTTTTTGTAAAAATATACTGATTTAAAAGAGTGTCCATGGAGTTTCTTGCCCGTTCTTCTCCATATAGATCTACGCTAGCCCATTCACTGCCCAGTACTTCGCGAAAACTTCGCGAATTTCGTCCGCGTGCCCACAACCCGTATCCGAGTCGTCGTTATAATGAACTATAGATGACTTGTATTCATGCCCAGAACCCGACTAGCGAGTCCATAGCTACAGATACGGATTGTGCGAACGAACAAATTATTGTTCGACTCATATGCTGGGTTCTGGGCACTGAATGGGCTAGGGAATGGACAACTACAGTACTTTTACAGTTTTTATGCATTGTGACTGGGACTGTAACTTCATTTCTATCTTGTCGACAATTCAAAAGTGCCTGTAACTGGCCTACTTGAAATAAATGCTTTGATTTTAATTGATTTTGAAATGAGTATATTAAAGAAAAAAGAAAAATGAGTATAAGTTCGAAAGTTGCGCCAGTTACAGAAAAGTTGAACGGGAATCGACTGTCGTGGTACCTGTTCTTTAGGGATCGATATTTTCACAAGAATTTATGTTTTTTCAGCATAAAAAGCCCGACTACTCAAAAATCCCGTTCTAAATAAATTCGGGATTTACAAGGTAAAATCGACTCCTCCTATTGTTGAAGTCGGTTAAAATGTACCCGGGTCATAATAACGAATCGATTGACACCTTATTTATCAAAATCGGATGAATAGTTTAGACGCTAGAGAAAAACATACGTAAATAAAAACATACATATACTGCTAATATCAAAACCCTTCTTTGGCTTCGCCGTAGTTGGGTAAAAAGCTATGGTGGCTTTGTAATAAAAACGGTTAAGTAAATTAACAATATCCATGTTCCAGTACAGATACTCTATGAACAAATAATGTACGTAATCACTAAGTAAATGTTAGTTAAGTAATATCAAAGGAGCCGTTATCACTAGCATTGTTTTAATTAAAGAGCTGTGTGTACATATTTACAACTGACTCAATATACTTTGGAAATAGATTGGAACTCATTATTAGTAAATGATGGCGGTTTCTTTTGAACAAAAGAAAGTCAACCTTTTGTAATAGACCGCCACATGTCTATCTGTCTGTCCGTTGGTCCTTGCTCTTACTAAAGATCTGTGAAATTGGTACGGACTTTCTGCGGACAAGGATATACAGGGTGTAAGCGGACTCTTCACGAAGCCGTCAACCATGCATTATGTATCAAAGTATGTTGTAACTTTATGGAAAAATTATTACTGGCAAATGACTTTTTTTTTAGGGTGAGAAATCACGTTTTATGGTAGAACTCAATGTAACGCACTCAAAACATTGTGCTGATGGATGGATTGAATAGTACGGGGATCGTGAAAGTATGAAAAAAAAACTTGTGAAAAAGTTGTAACTTTGACCCCCAATATCTCCGTAACTAGAAGGTTTCCAGGTATGGTCTATAGCAAAAATGTGATTGCAATGGCAGGGAGAACAAGTACCTTTCGGCTTCGTTAAGAGTTTTTTACCTCCTTTATTGTATTCTTCAGTAAAGAAAAAACTACCTCGACTAACTCTTTTAATTTCAAGAAGAATTGTAGAAATTGAAGCAGGAACGGGATGATCAGTGTCTATAGGTCACTGCCTTGTAGGCAGGCAGTCTAGTGGTTGCAAGTGCGACTGCTAAGTATGAGGTCCTGGATTTGATTCCCACGTCGGGCAAAGTGTTATTGGGTTTTCCCACCAGATATTTCTGAGTAATTTTTGTGGCAATAGTCTCGCCCCCTATTTGACGAAATGTGGATGTCTCAATCAATCAATCAATCAATTATTATTATTATTTATTTGCTTCAGACACAATGATCCATAATTTAGTTAGTAAATACACTTAAAAATAATGTTAGTATGAAATCAAATAATCAGAGACAAATACACACCACATAATACTATTATAACTAAGTTGTACACAAAAATTAAATTTAAATTAAATTAATACATTAAATTTTCGTCAAATAAAATAATTATGCATTGTATAATGTCCGCAATAAAATTTAAAATAAAATGATTTACTTTCAATAGGTACATAATCAATCATTAATTATAGAACAAAAATACGTTATCATAATCAACATTAAAAATGTTAAAAAAAATGAAAAAAAAAAAAATAAAAAAAAAAAAAAATGAAAAAAAAATGAAATGAAATTGAAATGTTGTTCAATGTTTATTGTGGATCATAGGTAGTACATAGGTAATACATGTCTTACTACTACTACTATTACGTACATCTCTCTCGAAGCCTACGGAGATTGCAAGCGTGATGTTCTTTTATGTGTTTAATATCGAAACTATCAGAGTTCGATTTCCGAAGCGGCGGCGGCGTCCGCAAATTATTAACGTCACGCCCATTAACGTGATTGTCTTATTAAATGTCTTATGAATCATAGATTCTCTAAACGTACCAAAAAAACAAACAATTTTTTATTTCGAACATAATTTCATCATTGGGTTTACGTAGTATGCTGGAAAAAGAAACTACGGGTAGAATCTCTGTTTGATGTTCTTCCTTTAGTGCCGTTTATTATAGTGTTTTATTTGGACTGCCTCGTTATAAAAGAAAAAGAAAAGATAGATGGATTTTGTGAGGAATTATATAAAGTAAAAAAGAGAAAATGATAAAGTGACAATTGACAGGGAATAATTGAAGAAAAAAACGTGTTGCGCCGACCCCAAATAAAATAGGACAAGGGCAGGAAAATGATGATTTGGACTGCCTCGTTGGTTGAGAGATCGCAAGCGCGACTGCTGAGCATGAGGTCCTGGGTTCGATTCCCAGGTCGGGCAAAGTGTTTTCAGGTTTTATTTATTTATTTAAACTTCATGTACAAGAGTGGCGGACATAGGCGGATTTAATGCGACAAGGTATTCTCTACCAGTCAACCTTTGGGTCTAATAGGACACCATTGTGGTATAGTACAAAAACAATAAATAAGAAAATTATCATTTTGTTCAACTTATAATGAAACATATAAATGGGTACATACTAATACATATATATGTATATAAAGATATGATAAACTAATATATATTTTAATACATACAAATAGTCCGAAATACGAGAAACCTTATAATAATTACAATGATTCTAGTGATGACTAGATAGTAAGTAAAGGTTTTCCATCACAAATTTTCTCATTAGCAGTCGCGGAGTCTGGATTTATGCCCAGTTGATGGCAATAGGTTCGCCACCTATTACATGGGACTTAAACATAACTAACTGGCGAAATGTGGGTGTATTATTAGGTACAACTCTACCTAACCCTTCGGAGATCACAGGCGCTAATTTGTCTACATGAAAAGATTGGAAAACATCCTGATAGTTTTCCTTTGACGACACAATAACTGAATGTGCGAGCGAGACATCCGATATCAACCAGGGAGGGGCCCGCAAGGGCCGATGCCTGCCAGGGCTGCTGTTCGAAAGAGATAGCGCGGCCCTAGAACACAAAGGGCAAGGAAGGAACTTGGATGGGTTTTAGTCAGTACAAGTCTGACACTCCCTTCCACTCTGCCCGGAGCGGGAGAAGTCATTTGATGATTTCCCATCGGTAAAAAAAAAAAGATCCGATATAAAGGGTGTAAACAGACTCTTAAGGAAGCCCAAAGGCACTTGTTCTCCCCGTCATTGCGATCATTTTTTTGTTCAAGACCATACCTGGGAACGTTCTAGTTACGGAGATATTGGGGGTCAAAGTTCCAACTTTTTCACTCGTTTTTTGTTAAATACATGTTTTTAATGTAAGATATTTACTTTAAACACCTCTAGGAACCCCTTACTATTCAATCCATCCATCAGCACAATGTTTTGAGTGCGTTACATTGAGTACTCATACTGTAAAACGTGATTTTTCAGCCCGAAAAAAAAAAGGCGTTTCCGAGCACTCAATTTTGCGTAAAGTTACTTAGTTTGATGGTACAGTACAGCTTCAGAGAAAAGGAACCCCCTTTGGTAATGTTATCAAACCATTGTAAGTTTTGGAAGTATAACGTAAATGGCGTGTTGGTTTAGTGGTTAAGACCTCCGAGGAGGTTTTTTTTTCTTTTTTTTTAGTTTCTTTAATAGATGACTAGGTGATTTTCGTTAATTATTATTTAAGAAATCAAATGTTAAAGAAGGTTTGAGGTTTGTAAGAAAAGCTAGGCATGTTGCATAAACAATATTCATTTATTTCTCTAAGTTTAGTGTATAAGGCAAAGAAGTATTTTAAATTCAACCTTAACTTGCAGTTCATAAAGCAGTTAAGTTTCTGAAGTAAAATTACGGTAGTGCAACAATCGGAATCGAGCACATTCTATTCAACCAAACAAGAAATATATGCTAATTTCAACCTTATCTTTTAGTTAACTCAGGAGTTACGTATTGCATTTTGTAAAACAAGACGGTAAGGTGCTAATATTATCACAAGTGGTGGAAGTTGAAATTTAAACCTTAATATCTAGGAGATTAGACCGTTATCAATCTTGTTCGATAAAAGGAGTAATGTTGTTCGAATTTTCGTTGAGATTGCTAATTGAGCCAATAGCCTAGTGGTATAAGGCACGGTCTAAATAATCCACTGGCACCTAGTGATGCGGGTTCGTATCCTTAACCCCACGTATAGTGTCTTTTTGTAAGTTATCTTGGTTCGGCCAGAAGTCGAAAATACCATATAATTATTAAAAACATGTAAATAATATTTGAATTGACTCGGCGGATGCTCGGGCAGAGTTGGGTGCGGCGGCGGGGGAGGGAGCTGCTCTGGGCCAGAGTCTCGTGACGCGCCCGCCGCACAGTGGAACGAATGTATGGGAGCGGTTGGACGTAGACATGTCCGAAAAATAAGAGTAAAATTATGACAAACTAATGATGCCATCTTATTCGATTACTTAATGCCTTCATAAATTGTGGTGATGAATTTCTTCATAACTCCCATATTTCGGGAGTAATTTGAGAAAATGAGAAATTTTACTATGAAAATGAGTGTATCGAGCTCTCTCCCTCCTGATTCCGGGCTTGTTTCAAGTACCGGTCTCTAATATCGTAATGCTATTACTAAGAGCTATATTTAATACTAAGACACATAGTGCGCCAAATGTGCACTTTCTGGGATAAAAGGAAATGAAAATTTAAAAAAAAAAACGTTTTTTCCCCATTTGTATTTACTTTAAACCGCAGACAGACTTATTAAGAGGTCTATAAATATATTATATATATACAGAAATATATATTAACAAAAATATTCACAAGAACTGATGAGAGTATGACTTTTAAGTAAGTTGATAATAAATTACCTAGTTTCATTAAAAGTACAATAAATAATTAAGATGTAAGCTCTAATTTACTAAGTTACACATTTTAAAACAATAACATCATTTAATTATCTTCGTCATCATCATCATCATCAATTAATTCAAATTCAGAATCGATGTCCGCTAAATCATTTATGTTAACAAATTCGATATCACTTTTCTCAGAATCCGTAAGCTCATAAAATTCCTTAAAAGAAGATTTTTTTACAAACTTATTTCCTTTTGGACGGATACTTGTAACAAGTGGATCAGAAGACAGTAAAAGATTGTGCATAATATCTTCATTGCATGAGATACTGCTATGCTTTCGAGAATGCCCCTCTCTATATTTTCTAAAATCTTTATTTCTAGCCTCAGATGCCTCTTCGGATAGAAAACCAATGGGCACAATTGACATGTTCTGAACTATGTCTGGCCCATGCATTAAAATTTTATGAAGTGAAGAAGGCATATAATACCATGGGTATAACTCCACGTAAAGCTTAGCAGTATCAAAGCAGAACTCTCGGAATTTAGTTACGTTGATCTTCTCTCCTGATGAAATACACTGCAAGATCACACAGATTTTTCTTAAAAGCATAGCATCTATTCCGGTCAGTTCAGCAGATTTAGTGTAGTTTTCAAAAAATCTCCTTGCCGAGTTGCCATTGTTGGTGGATCCACTGCCTTGTTTCACAACATCGAGAAGTAAGCCCGTTTCTCTTCTTACAGCCTCTTGAACTCTTTTCTTCCTGTCATCAACTTGCCTTTTTGCTATATCACCCCTTACTTGCCATGATTTTATGTCTAATTTGTAGGAAATGTGTAATAAGCATTCCATTGAGCGAATCCAAGCGTGAAGGGTGCTTAAGCTATATTTATACATGTCCTCGTTTGCGTGTTTATCTTTGATTAACTCTAAATTATTCATTTCTTTAGGACAAGCCTTGCATATGTCACACACTGAAGCTGCTGTATCGGATATAATGGAATGAATTTTACCATCAATCATTGTCAACAGCAGTTGGTGTTTGACACTAATTCCATCAGTGATGGTGGATGGAGTTAAGGCTTCAATCTCTGCTTCGATTTCAGCCATCTCTCTCTGCACATTTTCTTTGGTTTCCTTTATAAACTTAAACAATATTGGCCGGCAAAATGAAGTGGAAGATGGTCGCTCGTTTTCCCAAATTGTTACACCTTTTGAGACGAGCCGCAGTGGTACAAGACTAATCATAAAATTACTAGCAAGATCGATTTGCTCATCTTCACTCGTCCTTTGATGATAAATGCTTTGGCTAGATGATCCGTCAAAACCCCATTTGCTGGTCAATACGAGCTGTTGATTGGGATCAACAGGGGTTCCTAACGACCTAATAAGTCTTCTTGAGGTTAAATCCATCAAGGCTTGTAATTTGATTTTTGCAGAGCTCTCTGTAACTGTGAGATCTTCTTTGGCCGGATAGCACTTAATTTTTTCTTTAACCAACATGTAGTAACTCGGGTATTGAAGAGCTCCTTCTTGAGTGTTGAAATCCCGAAGAGTGTTATAGCGCCATTTCGATAAGTTCATCGATACATAAAGAGCCAATGCCTTCAAAGGGGATATTTCCCGTACCTGAATTGATTTACCTTCAATGAAGGCTTTGATTTTTGAGGCCTCTTCTGGATTCTCCGTCAAGTATTTCATAACATAAGCTGTATCGCTTTGTCCTGCCTTTTGAAGCGCCCTTTCGGCCGAAAACATAATTTCAGCGCTGCTACTGCTGCATGAAAGACTATCTTCAGTGCGTCTTCTTTTTTGCCGGTTACTAAGGTCCTCAAAAGATTTACGAGGACTAGGATGTGTACAAGTTGAAGCATCAGATTTAGCAGGAGAAATTATGGGCTCGATGACGTCACTTATATTTTCTGTAGAAGGTTCCATATTTTCATTCTGTAATTCCGGCCATTGAATTGCAGCCTGTAGCCAAATCTCATGTTTCTTCCGAAACTTATCTGTGCTTCTTCCAGACTGTGTCCATTTTGCATAAATGCGGTAGCAAAATCGACGACACCAGTCTTTTAAACTTGTTTCAGCACTTTCACATAACTGAACACAACTGTTATCTTTTAAAACACTGAACAAATAGTTAAAGTCGCGTAAATCTTTATGTGCGCGTGCGCATAAAGCAACGTGAATATCAAGATTTGTATTAAAATTTGGAAAATACATTGCGAGATTAGCTTGGATACAACGAGGTGTAAATCAACACTGATTTTAAAGTTACTAATAGTGACCTATTTATATAAAATCCAGGTATCCCAGGTATCCTTTGTTAAATATTGCAAGGTAATTAGTTATTGTGATAATTAGTAAATGATGCATGCTAAATTAGTGTATTAAGAGCCATTTAGTAATTAAATAATAGCAATGTTCTTATCAGTAATCATTAGTGCATCAGTTTTATATGTAAACCTTAAGTCCCTAATTATATATCCTAATTAGCTTATATCTTCTCTAATTGGCTGCTCAGAAATGTTATTGTAATAAGGTAAACCTTTAGAAAAACGGTTTTAATCAACAAAATAAACAAAAAATAAAAAAATTGTGTTATAAAATAAACATCACTCTTTATCCCAGAAAGTGCACATTTGGCGCACTATGTGTCTTAGTATTAAATATAGCTCTTAGTATTAGCATTATGATATTAGAGACCGCTACTTGAAACAAGCCCGGAATCAGGAGGGAGAGAGCTCGATACACTCATTTTCATAGTAAAATTTCACATTTTCTCAAATTACTCCCGAAATATGGGAGTTATGAAGAAATTCATCACCACAAGTTATGAAGGCATTAAGTAATCGAATAAGATGGCATCATTAGTTTGGCATAATTTTACTCTTTTTTTTCGGACATGTCTACGTCCAACCGCTCCCATACATTCGTTCCACTGTGCGCCGTCGCTCGGGCGATAATCTTTTAAGACTTGGGGGGTTCCTTTTCTCTGACGCTGACTGTACATAATGCTTGGTTGACGGCTTCGTGAAGAGTCTGTTTACACCCTGTATGATTCATGACCATTTTCCCTCACAAACGACCAGTTTAAACCAATACAAGCATCTTAACACATTCTGAAGGTACAGGAAGTAATAAACATTTGGATTTATTTCTCATAGTTATTGTAACTGAGTAATGGCCGGTTAACTGCAGTTAATAAACCTTTTTCGTTTAGTGACTGACCAACGAAATACGTTAGTAGAATTCATAAGTTAGTAAATGTTCTTCGGGAATTATGGATGAACAGGTTTTGGTTTTGTGTGGCAGTGGTGGCGCTATGCCCTAGCTAAGGCATTGAAAACCAGCCATTTTTCGGAACCGGTTTTTTGGTTTCGGTTTTGTTGCAAAGCCGGGTACACGGGTTTTTCGAGTGTTATCGTTTTTTTTTTATTTATTTACAATATTTATTCTTTATTTATCTTTATACATAATATTATTCATTACATTTTTAAATATTTAAAAATAAAACAACATTAAAAATATTAGCCGGTTTTTTTACAAAGCTAAAACCCAGGAATTCTCGGGTTTTAGAAACGGAAAAAAACGGGTTCGTGTGCCCTATTTCCAGCAGTAGAAGGGCACGGATTTGAACCCACAGGTGCGTTACTTTGTGTAAATTATTTCATCACGACTGACTTACAGTAACTGTGACCCAGAAACGCGAACATTCATCATCTCCCTAGCCTTTTTCCCAACTATGTTGGGGTCGGCTTCTAGTCTAACTGAATGCAGCTGAATACTAGTATTTTACATGGAGCGACTGCCTATCTGACCATCACATCGGGGTAAAGTTAGTACCAGGTAATGATACCCCTTGGTATGACTGGTTGTCAGACTTTCGGTCCACTACCTGTAACGACTGTCAAAGATCTACAAATGACAGCCAGGAGCAATGGCTTAACATGCTCTCCGAGGCACGGAGGAAACTGTCACCCATCCATATTATAACCTGAATATAGACCCGCGCGGGTGTCATTTTATAGCTACGAGTTCCAAACATTTTAGTGTCATTTTGCTAATCGTTCTTTCGACCAATTGAAAAGAAAGAACGAAAGAAAGAATAAGATTTATTTGGCGTCAGTACATTAAAACACAAAAAAAATATACAATAAAAAAAGCACGGGTATACTGTGTGCCTCACGGCTGCGCCAAAAAGGTCCATTTCAGCATTCATGCCAGACAGGTGATGCTGTTTGGCGCTGGTCTTCCAATGAAACTTTGGAAGGTCAGTGAGTGTGACTGAACAACAGTTCCAACATAATATACCATAATTATATTTTTTACATAAATAAGAAAATAATTTTGATTAAAACAATCAGTTCAAGATTATAACTTTACCTGGAAAGACATCAATGAAATGTGTGGTGTTGAAAATAGGAATTATTTCGAGGTTTGAACGTTAAGGTTAGAAAAAGGTTAAAAAGTCGACTTTGTTTTGCCCTTATATAATTTCAAAGATCTTTTGCCGCACTGATGGGTAACCCATCGTTGCTAACAGACACCAGCAAAAAACACCAAAACCCTGTAATTTTATCAACAACCATAGTTTTAAGCCGGTCCACTACAATGTGATGCCTGATGGACTTTCCAAACGTAAAACCCTTTTCCAAATACCAAAATATTTTCGTAGTCCGAAACCCGGACACAAAAAAAGGCAAACGGCGATTTACATACAAATTCGCGAACCAATGACGTCATAAAAACATACAAAATGCATACAAACAGACCAACAATGTACACGCGTTAACAAAATACAATCAGATAACGAAATTAGTCCAGTTCTGTGTCATCATATCAGCTGGAACACAATGCGAACACATAAATTATTCAAGCCAGTTCCTCGTGACAAAGTTCATGCAACCCGTTTTTGACTGTGCACACTGGGTTTCTGTGTGTCGACACTGTGTTTGGTGCGTAATGTTTGAGGTAGTATTCGAGTGATATACTATGGAGGTACTTTGTGTGTAGTTTCAGGTATAGATTATTAAGAGTTTTTTGGTTTAACGGAGTGATTAAGAAATTATTTTTATTTTACACGAAATAGGCTTGCTTTTGGTCGCAAATCGCTTGATATAAAGCGATGATGCGGCCTAGGGTGGAGCACGCTTGCGAAGAAGGAACCGATTCACTCGAACCTTGAAGCATAAGCATAATCAGCCTATATCGTTCCCACTGCTGGGACACAGGCCTCCTCTCTATTAGATATTAGGCTATAATCCACCACGCGGGCCCAGTACGGGTTGGTACCTTGAAGAGATCTAGATAATAACGACATCAGAGGTATCGATACCATCATTTTCCCAGCCTTTTCAAAACTATATTGGGGTCGTCTCCCAGTCTAACCAGATGCAGCTGAATACCAGTTGGAATGAATGGAGCGATTATCCAAACTCCAAAACACAAGCCAGTTAGAACTGAGTAATACGGAATCCCTTGGTAAGGCTGGTTGTCAGACTTACAGGTCACTGACTACCTGTGACGACTGTCAAAGATCTACAAATGATAGCCGGGACCAACGGTTTAACGTGGTTTCCGAGGGATGAGGGGGAGGGTAGGTCGAGTAGGTGTTGAAGTTCAATCTGGAACAGCTGATTATTTTTTCATGATCTCAATATAGTCACGCACAGAAAGTCTTTCAGTTTGATGATCATTTCCACACCTTTACATTATGACCAAACTTTTCTAAAAACGCTCTATACAGGTTGTAAACCGACTCTTAACAAAACCGACTGCGAGCTGTTCGAAAGAGATAGCGCGGCCTTAGAAAACAAAGGGCAAGGAAGGAACATGGATGGGTTTTAGTCAGTACAAGTCTGACACTCTCTTCCACTCTGCCCGGAGCGGGAGAAGTCATTTGATGATTTCCCATCGGTAAAAAAAAAAAAGATCCGATATAAAGGGTGTAAACAGACTCTTAAGGAAGCCCAAAGGCACTTGTTCTCCCCGTCATTGCGATCATTTTTTGTTCTAGACCATACCTGGGAACCTTCTAGTTACGGAGATATTGGGGGTCAAAGTTCCAACTTTTTCACAAGTTTTTTTTTTTATAATCATGTTTTTAATGTAAGATTTTTACTTTAAGCACCTCCAGGACCCCCTTACTATTCAATCCATCCATCAGCACAATGTTTTGAGTGCGTTACATTGAGTCCTACTGTAAAACGTCATTTTTCAGCCCAAAAAAAAGGCGTTTCCCAGCACTAATTTTTGCGTGAAGTTACTTAGTTTGATGTACATAATGCTTGGTTGACGGCGTCGTGAAGAGTCTGTTTATACCCTGAATAATAATACTTTCATTAGCTATATAATGTGACCCTGTGTTACTGATGTTTAGGCAGATAGTTCATGTTTTTGATGTACCTATCAGTAGCGGATGTTATGCCCATTCTTCTTCGTAACTTATTGATGAGCGTGTGTCCACCAAAGGCTTCGTAACAATAGATATTTTATGTTTTATTCACTCATGATCAAGGCTTGAGTGATTGAAGTTGTAAAATGTAATGTACTACCAAAAATCATTATCATTTGCCTAATCTTGTTACGTAGGGATCAGTTTTTTCAGGGAGCCAATGCTTATCTGATCATAACCCAGTTTAAGAGCAGCTTCAGAATATCCGCAACGACTGTCGGATAGTCCGGTTAAGCAAAAAACAGCCTTAGGTATCTTATAACTTTAGAGTTATTACAATTCTGCTGCCTCGTTGGTACGGTGGTCGCAAGCAGGACTACTAAGCATGAGGTCCTGGGTTCGATTCCCGGGTCGGGTAAAGTGTTAATGGGTTTTTCCATCAGGAATTCCTCAGTAGCACCCACTGAGTCTGGATTTGCGCCCGGTTGATGGCAATAGACTCGCCGCCTATTACATGGGACTTAAACATAACTGGTGAAATGTGGATGTACTATTAGGTATACCTCTGCCTAACCCTTCAGGAATAACAGGCGTGATGTTATGTTATGTTATACACGTTAGAGTCCCTTTATCAATGCAGACTTCACTACCGGAATAAGAAGAAAATAAATCACTTTATTTCATTAAAAACCTCCACGCGTGCGATAGCTCCCTGGTTATGCAGTATTGCTATAATTGGAGATTTTTACCTAGTATTCTGCCCAAGGAGATCTACCTACCTGAATATTGATTTTTACTTATGTTTTAAGATCGAGTGGCTATAACTAGCGCCACCTTGAACTGCAACACTTAAAGTGGTCACATTGTATGTATTGCTACAACGGCTTTCAACAGGATTAACATACGTTTTTCGGTATTTTTGGTAGTGTTGCCCAAAATCGGTCCTAGTCTTGGTCTTAGTCTTGCGAAAATGCAAGAACAAGAACAAGACCAAGGCTGCAAGACCAAGACCGATTTTTCCCTTTAGCAGTTCCCGCCAGTCTGTAATTACTTTCTTCTGTAAATATAAAAGTGCACACATAGCACGTAATGTAAAGATTTAGCGAGTTTAAAGCTCAAAATCGGTCTTGATCATGCAGTCTTGGTCTTGTTCTTGCATTTTCGCAAGACCAAGACCGATTTTGGGCAACACTCATTTTTGGGTTTTCCAACATTATTAGCACTGACAGAATGACATTTTTTTGTAGGCCATCAACCAACCGACAGAGTAAAAAATATGTTTTAAATCAAAAGACACATCACACTCTAAATTAGGTAAAAATTATCAAACTTTAGAAGCGCATTTCAACTGTAGAGGAGAGCAGCGGTGGCCCAGTGGTAGCGACCCGACTTACGAACAGTGAGTCGTGGGTTCGAACCGAGGCAGGCGCATTATTTTGTGTAATTTATTTCATCAAAATTGCTCTCAAAATCGATGAAGGAAAATATCGTTAGGAAACCGGCACAAAAATTCGAAGACATGTGACATCTACCAATCCGCACTGGGCCCGCGTGGTGGATTATAGCCCATTCCCTCTCATAGAGAGGAGGCCTGTGTCCCAGCAGTGGGAACATTATAGGCTGATGATGATGATGATGAGCGCATTTAAAATGGTAGAGTTACTAGTCAAGTCTGTTTACTAGTGGTCGAGTACTACAACTTGACATACAAAGAAAAAATTACATCCACAAGTCACACCTAACACACATAATAATTATAGCGAAATATTAAAGCCCGGTAATAAGAGCAGCACAGTGTTCCAGCTGGAACACGCAGGATGCACTGCGTCGTAGGTTGTTAACCCCGGTTCACGGCAGTTCGAGCCGGCTCAAACCGGTTCATGCGGTCAGGGTTGAAGTTTTAGATGTTAGCGATGTTTTCATGTGTTTTCGTGTGGTTTTTAGGTGTTTATGAAGGAGAAAATTAAGGTTTTGGCTTTTAGTTGATGCAGACTTCACCCCTGGACTCCCCTGGGGTTGGCAGGGGTAACTGGAGGATTGTGTTTGTGATGAAGATATAAGTGTACCTATCTATGAATTGTATTTAAATTACACATCATCACGCCTGTAATCTCCTAAGGGTTAGGCAGAGGTGTACCTAATAGTACACCCACATTTCGCCAGTTATGTATAAGTAAGTGTTTGCGAGCCTGTTACCATCAACTGGGCACAAATCCAGACTAAGAAATTCCTGATGGAAAAACCCAATAACACTATGCCCGACCTTGGAATCGAACCCAGGACCTTATGCTCAGCTGTCGCACTTGCGTCTACCAGACCAACGAGGTAGCAGAATTAACTCTAAAGTAATAAGTTAACCGTTTGAAGAACGGTCGAATTTGAACCTAATTGACTTTTCGTATTGACTGGCTGTGAATTAGAAATATTATTTATTTATTTAACATGAAGTTTAAATAAATTAATAATATTTCTACAGCAGTATTACAACAGTGGTAAACAGACAGCCTTAATGGCACAAGGTATTCTCCACCAGTCAAGCTTTAGGTTAAATAGGACAACATTGTGAAAAGGTATAAAAAAAAGATCTGAAAAATAACTACTTGTTTTCGAAAATTAATAAAGGGTGTAAAAAGCCTCTTAAAGAAACCGAAAGGCTCTTGTTCTCCCCGTCATTGCGATCATTTTTTTTGTTTTAGGCCATTTCTGGGAACCTCCTAGTTACGGAGATATTGGGGTCAAAGTTTCAACTTTTTCACAAGTTTTTATTAGAAGACATGTTTTTAATGTATTTTTTTACTTAAGACACCTTTACGACTGACGTACTATTCAATCAATCCATCAGCACGTGTTGAATGCGTCATATTGACGTAAAACGTGATTTTTAACCCAAAAAAAAAATTCGTATCCCTGCAATAATTTTTGCGTAAAGTTACTTAGTTTGATGTACACAATGCTTGGTTGACGGCTACGTGAAGAGTCCGTTTATACCCTGTATATCCCTTCAATAAGAAATATCGGAGTGATGGTAACAAAAATAGTAGCACATTAGCATGTTACTTATTTTATTATTAAAATCAAAAAACGGACTTTTAGCAAATCAGACGCTCAACATCAAGACCTGGCACCTGGTAATTAAAAAGAGGCTTTTTGGACACAACAGTCCTCGATAATACCCCTCGGTTATCTTCCTACCCTGTGCCACAATTGTATCATCATTCTTCTACCCTTATCCCAATTTATTTGGGGTCGGCGCAGCATAGCCCACAATTTATTAAGTACGCAATTAAAATAATAACCACGCTTGATTTACAATTATTGTAAATGACGTCTTGTTTTCTCATTCATTGAACTGAAATAATGAAATAAAGTGATTTCAATTAATTTGGGTCGCATGATTAAATCGCAATAAGAGACTCGAGAATTTCGTTAATATCGCATGTCTGCTGAAAACCATATTGATATTACTTTAATCTTTATTGATGAGAAATGTCTTATAAAAATGGTTTTTCATCAAAAAATATGAATGATGCAATGCGGTGGTCCATTATGTATATATAAACATAAACATCAAACATCGCAAATACTGTAACCTTATTGGTAACTACAGTTTTGAACCGTTTGGGGTCGAAACGCTCGGGTCATGGGGCCCGAGTGAGTGTCTCCTTTTTAAGGAAATATCTCGCCGAATGGTCGACACTTCGCGTGACCAGAGGGCTGGCTATTTCTTTGGCCAAAGAATTAGAATTGCCATTCAACGTGGCAATGCTACCAGTCTTCTGGGCACGTTTCCGGATGACAGCGATGCGGAGGAGTACTTTGACGCCTAAGTGTCCTATAGTTGTAATTGTAAATATGTAGGTACTTACTTTTTAGCATTATTTTTGTTTTATTTGTAGTCTGTATATAATGTAAATATTGATTAACTTATGAAAATACAATAAAAAAAAATTAACATCATTTATTTCAGGCTTACTGTAATATTATAAAGAGGAAAGATTTGTATTTTTGTATGTAACGAATAAACTTAAAAACTACCGGAACGATTTGAAAAATTCTTTCTGCAATGGATAGCTACATTATCAGCGAGTAATATAGGCTATATTTCATCCCCGTACTCCCACGGAAACGGGAACTACGCGGGTGAAACCGCGTGACGTCCGCTAGTATTTTATAAATTATAAGAACCCCAACAATACTCGTTTAGACATTGCCCTTGGTCCATGTTACTTGATGTCGGCGTTACACGTTCACTCAACCGTTTCGCTCTCATTGACTCTTTGTTACTCCCATATCATTCCTGGAGGAACTCGTGGCTAAATAATAACAGTCACTCGGGTCGATCTTTAGGTTAAGCCGTGCTTGCCTAGCTTGGTCTGTGGATGGGTGACCAGCCATTACATACCAAGTTTCATCCGTGCCTCGGAAAGCACGTTAAGCCGTTGGTCCCGGCTGTCATTTCTAGATCTTTGACAGTCGTTAAGTCAGTGGCCCAAAACAAGCCTGACAACCAGTCAGTGGAGGTCAGTTAGGCAGTCGCTCCATGAAAAATACTGGTACTCAGCACATCCGGTTAGACTGGAAGCCGACCCCAACACGGTTGGGAAAAGGCTAAGCAGATGATGATGACTTCCATATCACTCCTGACACATAAGAGTACAGGAAGACCAAAGAAACGATGGATGTACTGTATGAAGAATGATATGGCAAGAAAAGATGTGTCTTATGAGATGACGAGTAATAGAGAAGTGTGGAAGAAGAAGGCATGCTGCGCCGATCGCAAATGAATTGGGATAAGGTAAGTGAATGATGATCATTCCTCACACAATCCATCCATAATTATTCCACTCTCATTCTATCCATAACAAAAATATATCACTCTTTTAGTCTCATGCGTCCATACCAAAATAGACAACTCTACTCCACTTCTTGCACAATCTCTGGATATGTTCATTATTAACTAGCGACCCGCTTCGGCTTCGCACGGGTGCAATGTAGATATAAACCTTCCTCTTGAATCACGCCCACTCTATCTATTAAAAAAAACTGCATCGAAATCCGTTGCGTAGTGTTAAATATCTAAGCATACACAGACAGCGGGAAGCGACTTTGTTTTAAAATATGTAGTGATCTAAAAACTAATTAGGTCGTATGTACTAAATAAATCTTGCTCCAGATCCAGCTCCATAGCACAAGCAAACAACTTAATCACAACTAACCACCAATTACTAAAACATTTAACGAAACGACTGTTCCAATTACTAGAATTTAGTACCAGAAGTAAGTTTAACTTACTGAGTACAAAATAATAAACAATACGCAAGATATTTGGGTCAAATCGAGCGATTATATACTGGCCAGGTGGTTGAAACAATCGTGTTGCAAAACGTATGGCGGTGAGAGGTTCCGCCGGCCAACGGATGGCGACAAAGTCTGTTTACGGAAAATCTGAACGGAGGAGTGACATTAGCATGTCTACGTTGATTTTTGGGTTAAAGGAAGTTGGTATATGTTTATTTGTTCTTTTTTTTTGCACGAGGTATGCAATATATCTATCAAGGTGCCTAGGTAAAAACTTTTGCAAACCTATCAATGGGGAATGTGGATTTTAACTCTTCATCACCATCATCATCATTTCAGCCGAAAGACGTCCACTGCTGGACATAGGCCTCCCCTAAGTGACGCCACATTGACCGGTCCCGTGCGACTCGCATCCAGCGGATCCCCGCAACCTTCACCAGGTCATCGGTCCACCTAGTGGGAGGCCTTCCAACGCAACGTCTTCCGGTTCGCGGTCGCCACTCTAGAACTTCTGTCTGTTCTGCGAGCAATGTGCCCTGCCCACTGCCACTTAAGTTTGGCAATTCTTCGGGCTACGTCGTAAATTTTGGTTCTCTTGCGGATGTCCTCATTTTGATCACGCAAGGAAACTCCGAGCATAGCCCTCTCGATTGCCATTTGGATGACTACTTATTGAGGTAAGAATATTACATTAATATCACGGTGGCCTAATCATTTTCTTAAAATTACTCGGACAAAACGTATCATCTTAAAAACATTTTTTTTGCGGTTTTTGTTGTAAGTAATATATTTTTTTAAGTATATTAAAATAATAATTAATTTAAATTTATTAATAATTAATATTATCAGGTGGCCCTTGATAGTTTCTACCTACCCCCATGAGATAAAGGTGTGAGTTTATGTATGTGGGTAATTGTTCATTATTGTTGAACTAAACCATTTTAAACGTATCATTGACAAACTTTATTACCGTTACAACAATACCTACCCACAACACTCTAAGAATACATAAAACCACAGACAATTTTGAAATATTTAAGTTTCAGAGAATTCTTGATAACAATAGACAAAATAAACTAGCGAAGTTTCAGCAAGTTTTGCTAATCACTGCGTTGGTGTGAGTTGTAAAACAAAGGGATAGAAACTCATTACTCTTTTATGATTGTTCGGGAGATTTTCATAAAGACAAAGATTAAAGAAAATGCTGTGTAAACAGTGTCTGACTTAGTAAATCTGATAATTTATAATGGCAAAGTATTTGAAAGACAATCACCATGTTTAAATCCTATGTAACAGGGGGCAAGCCTATTGCCATCAATCTCGCACAAATCCAGACAAAAACCCAATAACACTGCCCGACCCGGGAATCGAACCCAGGACCGCATGCTCGGCAATCGCTTGCGACCACTAGACCAACGAGGCAGTCACCTATTTGTAGTTGTACCTTTTTGTTAAATAATGTTAACTGTATTTAGTCGATCCAGATAGAATAACATTTTAACTTAGTAAGTAAGTTATTATATTATTTTATAACCCGCCATTTTAGCTAACAACATAATCGAGTTTTAAATTGTTTCAATAACTTTATCTATGAATAAAATGTAGAATCAAAACTCGTAGTAGTATTAATTCTAGCTTTAATTTCACACGAAAACCACGAAGGCTGCGTTTAACCACAAAGTAAACCTTGTGCACGTTTGACTATCAATAGAACTCTGAAATTATAATCTATGGCGAAATAACAACACTTCCTGTTGAAAATGAATTAATGGCACTTATCTCACTCTAATTGTTAAAAGAGTTATCAGAATTAGAATTTTATATCGCAATCTCCAGTTTATAAGCTCGTGGCTAAATAATAACAGCCGTTTGGGTCGATGGTTAGGCGGATGGTAAGCCGTGCTAGCCTAGATTGGACTGTTGATGGGTGAACAATCATTACATACCGAGTTTCCGCCGTTCCTCAGAAAGCACGTTAAGCCATTGGTCCTGACTGTCATTTGTAGATCTTTGACAGTCGTTACAGGTAGTCCAGTAGCCCAAAAAGTGACAACCAGTCTTACCAAGTGGTATCGTATTACCCAGTACTAACTGGGTTGTGGAGATCAGATAGGCAGTCGCTCCATGTAAAATACTGGTATTCAGCTGCATCAGGTTAGACTGGAAGCCGACCCCAACATACATAGTTGAGGAAAGGCTGATGAATGTCTAGTTCTACTTCTCCTAAATGTATGTGTCGCAGGTACTTTTAGCCTTGATTTAGTTATATCCCTAGATATATAATTTCACTAGATTCGTCTAGTAAGATAGTTATAAATCACTTTCAAATTACTATTTTCTGGGATATAGCTGTATCTCTAAGGGTATAAGTATAATATCAGGGCTATAACTATCTTACTGCGATATATACATAGATATATCTCAAACTAGACTGATGCTCATGAGCTCCAAAACTTAGTAGATATATAAAACACAGCCTCAGTCTGACATAAATAAACCTATTTTCTCTACAGCCCAAAGATGTAGAGAAAATAGGTTTATTTATGTAGGTGAGTTTATGCATTTTTTTTTCTAGGATAGGAAATCATCGAACGACATGCCGCTCTGGGCGGAGCGGAAGGGAGTGTGAGACTTGTACTGACTAAAACCCATCCATGTTCCTTTCTTGCCCTGCCTGCTGCCTTTCGAACAGTCCCGCAGCCCTAGCAGGAACAGTTTATGCCTTTGATTATTATTACTGAGATAATATTGCTTTGGCCAAAAGATAGACAACACATTCTGCATCAATCCTTATTATAACAAAACACAACATCACGCCTGAAAACCCCAAAGGATTACCTAGTGGTACACCCACATCGCTCGTTATTAATAGGGGGCGTGCCTTTAACCATCAGCGGGACACAAATCCTGATAGAAAAAAAAACAATAACACTTTGTCTGACCTGGAAACGAACCCAGAACCTCATGCTTACGAGTAGCAATTGCGATCACTAGTCAAAAATACCTAAATATAGATCAGACTAACTGATGCCCGCGGCTTCGGCCCTGTGGATATCGGTTATCGCGACCAAAAAAAAGAGATAGACATATGCCATCGCGGACTTTTCTGTAGACCTATAAAATATACACAATTCCACCATACATCATTTTGTTATAATATCTCAAAGGGTTTAGGCAGCGTTTTCGTTGAAAGCTCCCAGACGGCTTATTTTTTTCCGACACCTCCAACATTATATTTTAGCCAATAATGAATCGGTGCAGTAGTTTCTGAGTTTATCGCGAACAGACAGACAGACGCGACGGACGGCTTTGTTTTATAATAAGTAGTGCTAGTGATAGTGATAAAAAAAACCTCAATCGCCAAATGTACATCCTGAGCCGTACTTACTAATGCAAATTAACTGTAATGAAGCAGTCATCTTTTTTGCCCGCACATAAATGAAATGCAATGACACTATTTTAGTACATCAGTCACGAAGCCACGATAAAAAATTCACTTAATAGCGGAGGGAAGATAAACCTTTTTTACGCTTGCAATCAATTTCAATCGCGTAAAATAAGTCGCCGAATTTACGCTCAAATGAAATTCAACGGTAACAAAACTCATTTTGAGTCATCCGGTGGCAAATACTGTGCTTTTAAATTAATGAAATGAAATTAAACAAAGAAGAAATGTCACTCGCCTAAAAATTGAATTTACCTAAATAAATTGTAAAATTAACAACACTGTATCATGATACACTGTTGTTAATTTTGTGCCGTATAAACTTAAAACAAAATAGATCTATTTTAGTTTTAAGTTTATTACTAACTAGCTGTGCCTCGCGACTTTCGTCCACGTGATATTATTTTAAAAATATTGGCTTTGTTAACAATTTCAAGGTTTTTTATTTTTTTTGAACGGAACCCTAATCCTTTTTCTAAAATTGAAGTAGTCTACGTTATAGTTAGTTAGTTAAAACATTAGCTATCTGCCAGTAAAAGTCCCGTCACATTTGCTTCAGCCGTTTTGGAGATTAGCCGGAATAAACAGACAGACAGAAAATTTTAAAATGTTCTTTTTTTTTAGGTGCCGTATATACTTCATTAAAAAGTATATATGTATACGTTATTGGAATAACAAACAGACTTATTATTATTATTATTTTTTTTATTGGTTAATTATTGACCGATACTTAAACACGTGACCGTACTTATGATAACAAAGAACTTTCCCAAAGAAACATTTTTTTTAATACTCATTCACTTTTATCACAAAAACACAACAGCCGCATGAATGCAAACAATAACAAAATGATTATTTTGTTATTGTACTATGTGGAATAAGGAGCTTGGTTGAAGGTACAGAGAACACTGCTGCCCATTCTCTGGTAAGTCCCTTAGTCGCCTCTTACGACACCCACGGGAAGAAATGGGATCATCAGTACCAAAGTATACTCGTATGTATATAGTAAATATAAGCAACTAGCACTTCACCCGCGACAAGTATTGTGAATTTTGAGAGATATGAGATATCAATTTGGAATAGGAATGCTTTTCATAGCTGTCCTAAGAATATATTACCTATATGTTTTTTGCTTTGAATGATTCTGCATCTGCATCTATGCATTTGACATCGATATCATAAACAATTTCAAGAACGACAAAATAGTCCTTTTAGACCATTTCCCAGTGGAACGGGAAATTAACTATCCAGCTGTTTCTAAGTAATAGTATGATATTGATACATACAGATAGTTGCCCGCTAGAAAGAAACAGACGATGCATCAAGTTGCGGGATGCAACTATGCAATTATTAAAAACTATCATTTTGTGCTCAAAAAGACTAGCTTTTGCCCGGATTTGTTTGCATGGAAGTCTGAAATTATCCCATGGGGACGTCCTACCTGGATGAAAACCCAATGTCCCAATCCAGGTCATGGTCTATCCTTTTGCAAAGTTTAGTCGAAAACTGTTCAGCTGTTCAGTTGTAAAAGTGTGCCAAACGAAAAAACTCTTTTTCTTATTTATTAGACTAGTTTGGATAGGTAGGTATTTCTATTACATAGAAGTATCTAAGTGACTGCCTCGTTGGTCTTTGGTCGTAACCGTTGCTGGTGAACATGATGTCCTGGGTTTGATTCGTCATTTTTATAAAATAATATTAGACATGTTGTCAAATATTTGTTTTTTTTTAATATGTTTTATGTTATATATGTTATATTTTTAATATGACTTTCCTTAAGTTTTAAATGCAAAAAACTAGTGGATTCTTAATGTAGGAGTCCTTGATAATTAATCCAAATAATGAGTCTGATTATTTAAATGGTTTAATATTTAGTTTATTTTAAGTTAAAAGACAAATGACAATAAAAAATAGTAATTAAATATATTTGTATTACTCTGCTCAAAAAGTGATGGACAATATGTATAATGCCCGGTCAATTTGATTATTTGAATAATTCTTATCAAATTGCACTCTCATTTTGGGCATTTTTCATAATGACCGGGCATTATGTATAATGCTCAATTTATCACTTGGTGCATAACATATATACATATACATATATACATATACATATATACATATACATATATACATATACATATATACATATACATATATACATATACATACATACATGAATTGCTCGTTTAAAGGTATGAGATCAATCATCAAATAATTGCATAGGGTTTCAAAATAGTAGAAGTGTCACCAAAGTTGAATCACCAAACAATGTAAAAATGTCAACCTTAAAAATAATTCTGTCAGCTGCGACGACTCCAGATGCGCGCTCGCTATGATAATTATATGAATCACGTTCAAATTCTTAAAATGGTCACAGACACAGATAATACTATGAATTGTCACTTTGTGTATGTGTGTATTTCTCTGCTTAACGCTTCGAGACTTGCTTTTGTTTATGCACTTCATAAGTTTGATTCACTCAGAAGTTCTGAATCTTTCAAGCCAGTAGTTAGCTAAGGATGCACGTAAACGAACCAGATTACCATCCGTCATGACTTGTGCACTGTTGCGAACTTCAGAGCGTTAACTCTGTGTGACTATAACTAACTTTAGTCTGACACCTGTCTAGTCATGCATATGCACAGTTCACAGAGCATATTATTATAGCAGGACTAAATCAAGAGTAAACTAAGTACCTACATATACAGGGTGTAAACAGACTCTTCACGAAGCCGTCAACCAAGCACTATGAACATCAAACTAAGTAACTTTACGCAAAAATTAGTGCTGAGAAACGACTTTTTTTTCGATCGTTTTACGGTAGAACTCAATGTAACCCACTCAAAACGTTGTGCTGATAGATGGATTGAATAGTAAGGGGGTCGTGGAGGTGTTTACAGTAAAAATCGTACATTAAAAACATGTATTTAAAAAAATCTTGTGAAAAAGTTGGAACTTTGACCCCAATATCTCAGTAACTAGAAGGTTCCCAGGTATGGTCTAGAACAAAAAAAATATCGTAATGACGGGGAGAACAAGTACCTTTCGGCTTCGTTAAGAGTATTTTGACACCCTTTATACAACGACGACAATAGGACACTTAGGTGTCAAAGCACTCCTCCGCATCGATGTCATCTTGGAACTCGTGCCCCGAAGATTGGAAACATTGCTACGTTGAATGGCAAATTCAATTGAAAACAAAGGTCCATATTTTCCATTCGCTCTCCGTTAAACATAGGTCCACGCTTATATGTATAACATAACTTACGGTAGCCTCACAGGTGTGGTCGGGTCATGCACACTGACCGCGCATAAACAAAGCATTTTGTACTCAGTTACCTACCGATAAGGCTTGGTTATCTCTATTCAAACAGTGTTAATGTATCGATTGATATGTTACGGAGTGAACTTACCTTGTTCAGAGGCAGAGTTGTCGTTTTCCTACTTACATTACGCCTTTAATACCCGCAGGGATAGGCAGAGGTGAACCTAATAGTACACCCACATTTTGCCAGTTATGTTTAAGTTCCATGTAATAAGGGGCGTGCCTATTGCTATCAATAGAGCACGAAGCCAGAGTTGGTGACTGCTGCTGAGAAATTCCTCATGGATACACCCAACAATAGGTACTGCCTGACCTAGGAATCGAACCCAGGACCTCATGCTCAGCGAACAACGAGGCAAACATAGCTAAACTCAAACTCAAAAGCATTTATTTCAATTAGACCATTGCAGGCACTTTTGAATGTCAAAAAAACAAAGAAGGCTAAGCTACAGTCACAGACACCAGGCATAATAACTTGTGAAAGTACTGTAGTTGCGCATTCCAAAGCGTAGATCTCTATGGAGAAGAATGGGCAAGAAACTCCATGGACACTCTTTTCAATCAAAATATTGTACAAAATCTTGGTTACATCATTCATGTTGAGATTATACATATGTGAGAACGATGTAGAAATACGTGCACGTTAAGAGCGTCCAGAGTAAAAGATTATATCAACAATTTAAAAACAAAGTAAGTAGTTAAAACAGTTAGAAGGGCTCGTGGCTATGTAATAACATCAACACTGGCCTATCTTCCGGTTTAAGCAGTGCTTGCCGAGGTCGGTTCGTGGATGGGTGAAATAAGACCATTAATTATATTTTATTTTAATTACCATGGGACAATAAACAGCTACAATATATAATGTTTACAAATAACAATATTATACAACTTATTATTAATAACAATATTGCAGCCCACTACATTATCCGCATGTTAACAAAATTAGGATAGATAAAAAGTGCCACTAGATTAGCATTAGGTACTCACATATTACATTAAATAGAAAAAACATAAAATTGATTATTATTATAATAAGTATATATATATATATATATATATATATATATATACTGCTACTCCTGAAATAGTCTACATAAATGTTACCAGCTGAATAAGTTCACTATTTAGCTAGAACCTTTTGCCAATTATGTTGGGGTTGGTTTCCAGTCTAACCGGATGTAGTTGAATATCAGTATTTTACATGGAGCGACTGCCTATCTGACCTCCACGAGCCGGTTAGTACTGGGTAATACGATAACCCTTTGGTAAGACTGGTCCTTAACAGTTAAACAAGTTAATAACAAATTAAAATTTCCTTTTAAATTTACTATGTAATTATTTAAAATTATTATATTATCTAATTGTTTATAATTATCAAGTTGTATGAATACTCTGCTATTTTCCTTCTGCTTGTACTAATTAATTGTAACCAGTGCAACAATTTAGCTATCAAAATACGTATAAACACGCAAACTTAAACAAGATAAGTATAGCACAACAGTCACACACACACACATTCACACACACACACACGCACACACACACACACACACATATACACACGTACACTCACAAGAACACACACACACTCACAAGCCCAACGCAAACACTGTTTTATTTTAATTTTTCCACTCTCCAACGTTTTGATTGTATACCCGATTCGTTTTAATGTTTATTATTATATTATTTTGTCCTCAGTTTAATGTAAATTCTTAACTTGTAAAATTCGCACTCCCAAGCCACAAGATACAAGCGATGCTTAGTTTGTGGCTCACTGATTATATGACACAACTGTTTTTAACTATTGACTAATAAACTTATAGATTGTTTTGATAGTTTAATAATGGCAGCTAATAAATGCTTATTAACATCGGCAAATCAAAATGATGCTAATAAAAAATGAAATGAGTGCATTTGGCGCAAGGCTGTCAAACCAGGACGGAAACGCACGATTACCTCCGAAGTCGGCCGAATGGCGTGCATGGCCGTATGCGTACGTTGGCCGATGTTTGTGAGAATTTACCTTGTTTGTAGGTACAGTTTGTACATCATGGCTATTTGTATATTCCCTAAAAGGATATTTATACACTACTGACAGACGTCACGTTTTACGTCAAATTTTTACTTGCAATGATATCTGGGCGGTTGGACAGAATCTGAAAAGATGCTAGTCGATTTTAATTTGACAGATTGTAGTAGCTTGATGTGCTGGCGTCTGTACAACTTTTACTAGCTCGCATTTTATTTGGAGCTCGTGGCTAAATAATCACAGCCAGTCGAGTCGATCTGATTAAGCCGCACTTTCCTAGGTTGGTACGTGGATTGTTGACCTAGTGATCCCAGTCAACCTCAGCAACCGTTGCTTAACCTTAAAGACCCTTGCGGCTGTTATAATTACCTAGCCACTCTCACTCACAGGTATCGTCAAATATAACTCGACACTAATCTAAACTATCTAAATAAGAGAACGGAATGTGTGTAAAACTTCTAGCCATTAGTTACAACAATTGTTTCTCACGGTATAATTGTTCTTTCTTATCGATTATTACCAACGTTGTTTAAAAAAAAATTGTTTCACAATAAGAGTGAGTGTCACTAAGAGAAAATAAATTTTCAAGCGTGGCAACTTCTGCATCTGAGCTAATTTCAAGAAAAAAAAATATTCGTATTTTTATTTTAAGATGCCTGGAAAGATTATGGTCACTCTTTGCTCAAGTCACTCAAGTTCGTTTTTTTTTTAGGTAAAGGAGGTCACTTATGACAGCCGCCATGATGTTTAAACTAGCACCCAGCATGGTGATTAATGCTCTATCCTTTTTAAAAAAGGGACGCTCGGGAAGATGCATTCGATATATGCAATAGTAAGACTAACTTGTAAGTGAAAGTTTAAGTTACCTATTTTTTTGCACGAACTTCCTCAAAAACGAGTATTATCTACCTTATCCACGAAAACAGCAAAGAAGATAATAAATACGTAAATTATAAAATCATCTAGGTCAATAAGAACACACGACTTAATTGGGTAAAACCACCGACAACCGCCAACCAGCTAAGTATGGGTTGCTGTAACCTTCCCAGGTTAACCAAGCAGACTTCCCGCGATTGTGAATGGTTGCCATCTGGTCAGTGAAGGGCGGAAACATTGAGTCGAGTTTCATGGCTCGCCTTACCTACATCCAATTTCTAGTAGTAATAATGTAATAATAATTTAAATAATTCAAACTGAGATAACTAGTACTTAAGTCTTTTAGAATTGTGTAAGAAGCGGTGTATTTTCGATCCATAACATTGTAGAACATTGTAGGTAATACGTTTATCATGAAATCTGTTCATGATTCTAGAACCACGTTTGTTAAAGTTTTGGTGGCATTACAACAAATCAGCTGGTCTATGTACATTTTGACTGAGTCTTTTTAAATACTGAGAAACATATGTACAATGCTTTTTGGAGTTTTAGAATCATGTACCAACTGAATCGACGGTAACATTATCATCCGTTTACTTGAGTAAAAGTAATTACTTACGATGCGATTTTTATTTTGTGGTTTAGTATCGCGGGCTATCCACACACATGAATTCGCCGCTAGAGGCGTTCGTGTAGAGTAAGGTCTTCCAAAATGTCAGATGTCTTAGAGTTTTCGCGCGATGCGTGCTTTTTTATCACGTATTTTAACTAATATTCATGATTCTGGTCTAGATTGAGACATTCCTGATTAATTATGACTTGAAGATTCTCAGCAGCAACTTAAGATATTATTTGTTAGTACTTGGAGGTAGAATGATTTTTAAATGTTTCATGCTTGTTAATGTTAGGGAGAATATTTGTAAATATGTATCTGAAGTTTACATTAGGTTGATATACGAAATGAAATAAACTTTTTATGAAGTTATTTGTACTTTAAAGTATAAAATAGAATTAATGACAGGACCTTTCTCCATAGTGGCGCCATCTAGTGAGCTTAAAAACGACAGCCCCTATTAGTTGTAGTTAGAACTGTCAAAAGTTAGAATTCTTAGCTTTGCGTTCTTTGACGGTTCTTACTTCGTTTAAATTCTTGTCTATTGCATAAAAATGGTTGCATAAGTAATAACTTATACTCAAGTTATTACTTTAACTTGACTATAGGTACAAACGCGGCCTTTTCTGCCAGATCAGTTAAAAAAAAATGCGCTTGAATCATGCGGAGGCGCCCCGCCCAGCTAGAGAGCGCTTCATGTTGGAGTGCAAGCAAAAATGAGCTTAGTGGTGACCAGGCGGGAGTGTCCTCGATTTTACAAGTGTTAGTTTCAAGATGTCCCTTTCACAGTGTTTGTATAATTTGTCTCATTGTTGTACCAAAGTCAGGCTATAAAGGGTGTGAAAAGACTCTTAACAAAGCCGAAAGGCACTGGTTCTCTCCGTCATTGAAATCATTTTTTTGTTCTAGACCAGACCTGGGAACATTTCTAGTTACGGAGATATTGGTGTTCAAAGTTCCAATTTTTTCACAAGTTATTTTTTAAATACATGTTTTTAATGTATTATTTTTACTTAAGACACCTTCACGACCACAATGTTTTGAATGCGTTACATTGTGTCCTACCGTAAAACGTGATTTTTCAGCCCAAAAAAAAGTCTTTTCCCAGCATATTATGAGACTGTCCATTTAAAAATTCAGAGGCCCAAAAATCTGACATCTAGTCCTCCAAGAGGGTCTCATGTTATCAAATAACTGCGTTGCAGAGGCCTAGTAAGTAGTTAAATATCAGATTGGCAGTCGCTATAGTAAAATACTAGGAGGCAATTAAACTGGAAGCCGGTTATACAGAAGATGATTTATTTCTCTTATATGTGTATATATATTTACCCTTTCACCTTAAAACAACTCTCCTCTCACACAAAAGCAATTTGCGCCAACATTTCTAATAAAACAACTATCACTAAAATATTCTCACATATTTTACGTACAGAAAAACTAAGACAAAAAAGTAATTCACATGGTTGTGAAAGCGAAAGGCAACAGCAACTTTTGACCGCACATTTGGTACAGTTTTGTAACATCCACAAACCACCGAAATTTTAATTATTAGAACGTACTAGAATCGCAATTAATTGAACAACAAGAAGTGAATTGAACGGAACAAGAAATTAATTAAAATGTGCGAGATATGAGTGGATTTTGTTATTAGTATTTTTTGTTTGCATAATGTTATGTAACTATTTATTGCAGTTCCTTGTAATGTACCATAACATCACACCTGTAATCATCGAAGGGTTAGGCAGAGGTGAACTAGCACACCCACGTTTTGCCAATCCCATGTAACAAGGGTCGAACCATCAACCGGATACAAATTCAGACTCCGTGACTGCTATTGAGAAATTCCTGACGGAAGAACCCAACAACACTTTGCCTGGCTCGGGAATCGAATCCAGGACCTCATGCTTAGCAGTCGCGTTTGCGACTACTAGACCAATAAGGCACTCAGTTAGTTCCTTGTATGTAAATACATAATGTAACCTACCCTTGAACATTTGACGTTGGAAAAGTATCCTCCCGACCGATCAAATTTCAGCCACGGTGACCAATCTCGAAGGAGACTAGTACTCAGGAGTTTATAGAACTAAAGTGCATAATCTATGCGAACACCAGGTGCACTCCATCTATCGTTCTCGTCGTCTGGTGGGATTGCAATCCAATACGGCAGGAGAGAAATCAGGTGCAGGACCAATCGATTTGAGGCACGGGGGTGTCACCCCACTAACTTCCAAACTTCCGGACTGACAAAATTCCTAATCAAAAACCCAATAACACTTTACTAGATCCTGAACCCAGAAGTCCAAGTTCAAGCCGTCGCTCTTACGATCACGACACCAACGGTCAATTCAAAATAAAATTCATGACATAAATCATACCACGATTGCAGTTCTATCTAGTTTTTTACCGTAAAAAAATCTTTAATAAAACTCTTACTTTTAACAATTTCTTTCGCAGTTTTTCACTCACACATCACTCTCGCGCACATGCTAGGCGCACGTGCATGAAATCGGATCACGGTGCAGTTGCGCGAATCTTACGTCAGAGAGACATTCACCCGCGGTAACGACCGCAGACAGGAGAGGTGCACAGAATTCTAAGTGCATTTGGAATGAGATGAGTTGGGTAATGTGTATTGGTGGTTATTTAACTTGTACTATGTTTATTGGGGGTTTTACCAGCTGGTATAAAGGCTCACAGAAGAAGCAGTGATAATCTATTGGGGAGACCGTCGGACTGCCAAGTCATAGGCATCGAGTTCGAAAACAAGACCGTTTTTTTACGGATGGGAAATCATCAAATGACTTCTCCCGCTCTGGGCAGAGCGGAAGGGAGTGTCAGACTTGTACTGACTAAAACCCATCCATGTTCCTTCCTTGCCCTTTGTGTTCCAGGGCCGCGGTATCTCTTTCGAATAGCCCGCAGCCCCGAACACAAGACCTCTGATTTTTCGGATGCATGTGCGTATTGTATAATTATCACTTGCTTCGGTGAAGGAAAATATCGTGAGGAAACCAGCATGTTTGAGAGATGTTTCTTGATGGCATGTAAAACCAAGTCAGAGGACCATGGGCGGGATAAAAACTCTGAAGAATAAATCGTATTCATGTTATTTAGAGCTGTTTCTTGACGGTATGTAAAACCTAGTCACACCTAGTAACACCTATGACTAGGTTTGGCACTAACCGCACGATAAAAAAAGAGAAAGAAGGCTCTTAATGGCAGGGCCGTCATAGGCTCACAAGAATCTGCTGGATGCAGGATATTACAGTACCACTCCGATTTGTGATGCTTATCCAGGTGGTGGTATGTCCAGGTGTAGACGTCTTTAGGTTGAATATGATGATGATGATGATGGAGAAACGGGGAAGGTAAAGTTGATGCTATGGCTGAGTGACTGCTATGTTCTAAAATACCCTTTTTTTCGGATGGGAAATCATCAAATGACCCCTCCTGCTCTGGACGGAGCGGAAGGGAGTGACAGATTTGTACTGATTAAAACCCTTCCATGTTCATTTCTATTGCCCTTTGTGTTCCAGGGTCGCGGTATATGTTTTTAACAGTCCCACAGCCCTTCTGAAATACCCTTAAACTCTGAGACCTGTACTTTTGTAGCCCGTTGTTCATGCACTCAAAGAGAAGAAACTTATCAAATTGTCCAATTTTTGAAAATCTTTTCAAGGTTCAGATCGCTTAGAAAAATTCCTCAAAGACGAAGAAAAGTAGGCAAATGAATTAGCGCCGTGTGCGAAGATCTGCACCACCAGCTTTGTCAGTGATGTAACTACCCTTACTACTACCCCTACTCACAGACCCATACAAAATAATACTCGTATCAATCCAGTTTTCTTTTTGACAGTAGGTCTTTTACGGAAAAAGTAACGATTTTTCCTTTTTTGGGCACATTACCAGCTGACAGCGTTGAGGAGGAGTTTTTCGATGCCCTTTTATAGTTTCTAGTTAGTTTATTTATTTAAGTTTAATAGTTTTTAATTATAAATGTATATAGTTAGTTTAACGTAATAAATGGAGTGTTATTCTATTTTATGAAATGTTTTTGTACGACATCGGAAAGGTTATTTTTTTTTACTTAGTAACTTATTTACCTAATTTGTAGAACTTAGAATAATTTTAGCATCTCAAAAATAAAAGTTTTTTTTTTAAGGGTCAGCTACAAGCACAATTACCTAAGTCTTAGCAGAAATGGGCTGCGGGACTGTTCGAAAGAGATACCGCGGCCCTGGAACACAAAGGGCAAAAGGAACATGGATGGGTTTTAGTCAGTACAAGTCTGACACTCCCTTCCGCTCTGCCCAGAGCGGGAGATGTCATTTGATGATTACCCATCCGAAAAAAAGAAGCCTTAGCAGAAATAGTGGTGTATAAATTATTTTAATGAATAAACTAACTTTTATACATTAATAATTAAAAACTATTAAATAAAAAAATAAAAAAAAACTAGCAACAAACTATAAAAGGCCATCGAGAAACTCCTTTTCAACGCTGTCAGCTGATGGTAATTTGCCCAAGAGACTGGCGGCGTTGCAGTTGCCACGTTGTATGGCAACACTTAGCCTCTGGCCAAGGTCCCAGGCCTTGGGTCACGGGAAGCCTCAACTAAGCGTTTCGCAATTTCTCTAAAAAGGCTATGAGCTCTCAAACCCCTCGGACCCAGAGTTTCAACCCCAAACGGCTCGAAAATATAGTTAGCAGAAATTAGATCCAAATGCATTCTGATATTATTTATTCCAATATTTATTCTAGTTTATTAATATACATTCCTTGAATATTACTTATTTATTATATATTATTTCCTTGTATAGTTCAAACGTCCTTGTCCCGATTAAATATTCAATGAGAGCATTCACACAATCATACTATCAATATGTACTGACATTGATATTATATCAGTTCCCAGAGAAATCGGTTTCACATGCCACGCATAATGTACAAATAAACATATCTAAAGGGTGTAAACAGAATCTTAACGAAGCCGAAAGGCACTTGTTCTCCCCGTCATTGCGATCATTTTTTTGTTCTAGACCATACCTGGGAACCTTCTAGTTACGGAGATATTGGGGGTCATAGTTCCAACTTTTTCACAAGTTTTTTTTTAAATTCGTGTTTTTGATGTAAGATTTTTACTTTAAACACCTCCAGGACCCCCTTACTATTTAATCCATCCATCAGCGCAATGTTCTGAGTGCGTTACATTGAGTCATACTGTAAAACGTGATTTTTCAGCCCAAAAAAAAAGTCGTTTCCCAGCACTATTTTTTGCGTAAAGTTACTTAGTTTTATGTACATAATACTTGGTTGACGGCTTCGTGAAGAGTCTGTTTACACCCTGTATAATAAAAGGTACTTTAGATAAGCTAGAAAGCTCTAGGTTTATCAATGATTCCTGGAATTCTATATCTGCCATATGAAAGAAATACTAATACGTATAATAATAACTCGGCTGTCATTGTGCCGAATGTCGTAGCGGCCAATGGCCTTATGGCTAAGAGCCTCGACGATCATCTTTCGAAGCTCTCCTTAGGCGGTTGGATCAAGGGCCCGATTCAGAAGGCAGTACTCCTCGATACGGCTCGCATTGTGAGGAGGTTCCTGTCTCTGGAGCCCTAACCACCGGTAGCTTGGACTCTGTTCCCGACACCGGCAGACCGCTATTCTTTTATATTTTTAAATGTTTTTATATGGATTTTTTTAAGAAATATTTAAAAATGTTAAAACACGTGTATATATAAATGAATAAACGGAATAATAATAATATCATCACGTAAGTACTGACGCTAGCACACCAAGCTCCCGAAACTGTCAAAGGACAATGGCGAAATCTTAGCTGAATTTAATTTGACCGTCTAAAGGTGACTTATATACGAAGGCAATTCCATTATTTTTCTACGTTTTTTCAAAGTATCACAGTAACTAGATAGGGCCGGATAAAAAAAATATTTTAAATGAAAAGTTATTTGACTTTTTCATTGACGTTTAGTGCTTCCATTTTATATTCATTCTACTTAGTGACAGTAAGTACAGCACTATTGTATTATAACTAGTTTTAATTTATTATTGTTAAATTAAACTAAATAAATGAATTAACAATACTGTTTATTTCTAAGTGGAATTGTTCCTTGCAGGGAGGAAAAATGTTGTACCGTAAAAATAAATGATTACTTTACATTACTTTAAATTAATGACTGGCAAAAAGACTAATATCCCAAATCTAAAAAAAGATCTCATCACTCGACACTCATGTCACAGAGTGACACACAGAGCGACATGAGTGACATGTTTACAAGACATTGCAAGCTTAAATAATTGAGAAAAGAAAATACTAATGCAATGTGGCACTTTTACTTCCTCGATTTGGAATTACCATAGACATAAGCTAGAAAAGTTCATCACTGAATTTCTATTATTCTCGGCCTTCTCGAACAAAAATTCTTGCATAAACTGATTCAGAATTTGATGCCGAGTTAAACAAGATATTTTTCATTCAAAGACGCAAGATTTTAATCTCAGCTAAATTAATGTATGGGTAGCTGCCATTGTCCTTTCCCCAATCAACTTTGAACCTAATATTTTAGCGAAAATGTTGAAAATCTATTAAAGAAAAATGACAGATTTTTGTAGTAGCTTGATGTGCTGGCTAGCGTCTGTACAATAAACAATCCACAGTTCATTAGAAATTATCTATGTTTTGATAAAAGGTAAGTACGTAAAAGAGTCTTTTAAAAATCTCTTTTTCTCAGAAATGGTTTAGTGTTTACTTTATAAAAGGTAGTGATTTTGTTACCTGTATATTTCAACAAGGCGAGTTTCCCCGTCATATCATCATTCTCTTGCCCTTATCCTAATTTATTAGGGGTCGGCGCAGCATGTCTTCTTCTTCCATACTCGTCATCTCAGCAGTCACCTCCTTTCTAGCCGTATCATCCTGCACACAGTCCATCCATCGCTTCTTTGGTCTTCCTCTACTCTTATCCACATTCATACTCAAAACTTTCCTCCCGACATCTTTTTATATTAAACAACTTTCCCAAAGAAACTCATCCGATTCTTGACAAAAATACAACAATAGACAGACTATTTCGATCCATGTATGAAAAGCATTTTTTTTTTTCACGAATTCTATAGGAGTTCATTTCGAAAAGTTTTTTAATATAACGGGGAGACTCACGTACCTTCTTGAAGGATACAGGTACATAAAACAGCCCCTGCGTATATCTTATATGTGCTGTAACGGTTAGCACTAAAACCTTATTTAAGGCCCATGTAAGAGAGGCCTATTACCATCGACCAGAACTAGGACACAAATTCCTGCTCCGTCGCTGCTATTTGATTGGCCTGTTGGTCTAGTGGTTAGTGACCCTGACTGCTAGGACGGAGGTCGTGGGTTCGATTCCCACACAGGACAAATCTTTGTGCGATGAGTACGATTATTTGTTCTGTATCTGGGTGTAAATTTATCTATAATATGTATGTATTTAGAAATATATAAGTATGTTTATCAGTTGTCTGGTTGCTATAGTACAGGCTCTGCCTAGTTTGGGATCAGATGGCGGTGTGTTGGTTGTCCCAAGATATTATTATTTCCAAATTCCTGGGCATCGAACCCAGATCAGCTGGTCAGCAGATGTAGTCGTAGGTGTACTATGTCATCATTTACCTAGCCTTATCTCAACTATGTTGGGGTCGTGTTCCAGTCTAACCAAATGGAGCTGAAAACCATTATTTTCCATGAAACGACTGCTTATCTTACTTCCATAACCATACTACCATACCAAAGACCTATCAAAGAACGAACGAATGACGTTACAAAAAACGGGATTGACATTTATCATTCATTAGTGAAGCCCCATTGCCTTCGCTCATCTCAAGTGGTGTTGATCCAGGTTTTAAAGGAACACAAAGTCAATATTATGTCGCACAAACCATAGGAAAAAATATCATACGTTGACGCAATCGTTCGGTGATAAGAAAATCCATGTAAACGGCGTATTATCCTTGAGTACATACAGGGTGTAAACAGACTCTTCACGAAGCCGTCAACCATACATCAAACTGAGTAACTTTACGCAAAAATTAATGCTGGGAAACGACTTTTTTTTTGGGGTGACTCAATGTATCTCATTCAAAACATTGTGCTGATGGATGGATTAAATAGTACGGAGGTCGTGAAGGTGTTTTAAGTAAAAAAATACATTCAAACATGTATTTAAATAAAACTTGCAGAAAAGTTGGAACTTTGACCCCCAATATCTCCGTAACTAGAAGGTTCCCAGGTATGGTCTAGACCAAAAAAATGATCGTAATGACGAGGAGAACAAGTGCGTTTCGGCTTCGTTAAAAGTCTTTTTACACCCTTTATTTGTTTGTATAAAATTGTGAAGAGATTGAAATCGACCTACTACGTACGGTACGGTACTGAACTGTTTTAAATGCTATGGGATTAACATACTTAATCTTTTTGAAGAGGGATTGAAAAATTAAAGATCAGTGACAGCCTAGAGCTTTGTTATGTACCTAAGTATTCGTGGTAGATCATAAAAAGTAAAATATTATGATTTAAGAGGACCCCAGCTTTCTTTTCCAACCTGCCCCACCCACTGGGTGTAAAAATACTCTCAACGAAGCCGAAAGGCACTGGGTTTCCCCGTCATTGCTATCGTTTTTTTGTTCTTAAACGTACCTAGAAACCTTCTAGTTACGTAAATACTGGAGGTCAAACTTCAATCTTTTATTTTGAATACTTGTTTTTAAGGTTTACTTCAAATACCTTGATGACCCGTTCACTATTCAATGCAACCATCAGCGCAATGTTTTGAGTGCGTCACATTGAGTCCTACCGTAAAACGTGATTTTTTTCTCCAAAAAAAAAAAAGATTTTTCCAAGCAATTAATCAAGTAAAGCCGACAGAAAAAACTGTCGAGACCTCTTCTAAGATTGTGAAAGGATGTAAGGTAATCCCTGGGATGACCTTTTAGGCGCTTGCCTGCGCCGTTTCTTTCAATGAACGCGGGGTTCGTGGTTGCATCTTTACTATAATACATAGTTCAATAATTCGTATACATTAGGAACAGCAACTTTGATAAATTGTAGATATATGATATAACAGTACATGTAGAAGACCGATACAAAAACCTTAGTTCCCCGTGCCGGTATTTTGTGTGCGTGACGTTCTGTCGCACCATAGAGGTGTTAGTGTTGTCAGCTGTGTACAAATTAAACCCTAGTGGGAACCATAGATAATAAATATGATTCGCCACAACTTTTTCAACTAAGAGATAAGCAGCATACATTCATACTATCGTCAATTTCCACATTGTCAGTCATATTAACATACATTTTTTAGGTTTTCAAGAACCAGCTTCAATCTAGCGACCGTGTTTATCTTTTCTGTTAAAGAAAATGTCTTTGAAATTCGAACTTCCTTACATAGGAACATACTTTTTAGGGTTCCATACCAAAAAGAGATACCGCGGCCCTGGAACACAAAGGGCAAGGAAGGAATATGGATGGGTTTTAGTCAGTACAAGTCCGATACTCCCTTCCGCTCTGCCCAGAGCGGGAGAAGTCATTTGATGATTTCCCATACGAAAAGGGTTCCATACCAAAATGGTAAAAAGTAACCCCTCTATAGTTCTCGTTATATACTTAGGTATACACAAAAAACAGTTGTTTCCTACAAAAGTGCGATACCTACATGGTCAAAATGTATGGAACAGCTGATATTTTTTTGGATTACCGATAAAACTTTCTGTGGGGGGTGCTCAGAATGATGTACTGAATAGGTAACCCTTTGTACGCCCGTGTGGGATTCCCTCCTGTATAATATGCTACTAGTTCATTCAAATGGCCTGTTAATTTCATATTATATGTACGCTCGTACATAATAATACTTGAACATGTGTTACTTTGCATACATTAGATGTTGCCCAAAGCTACAGATAATGTTACAAAACAATTTGGCAAGCGTCTTGCATTTAAAGGTACTATTTGATGAACACCTTGTATGTCCACTGTTGAGAAAAAGACGTGTGGCAGAGACACGTCACAACAGTGGCGGAGACTGCCGCGGTAAAGCTATTGCATAGCATTTTTTATCAACTTATGTAATTATAATTTGTATATGTAAAGGTAACCTCCTAGCTCCAGCAGTAGATTAAAAATAATCACCCAAGCTTGTGAATATCTGACACTACGAAAGTGAATAAATAATTATTATACCGCTGGAGCTAGGAGCAGCTCCAGCAGTAGATTAAAAATAATCACCTAGGCTTGTCAATATCTGACACTACGTGTTAGGCTCTAGGTGTTAGGTTATTTTCGTTACGGAATTTCTGGATTCGGTCTCCACGCTCAAGGCCCGCGATAGAAGCTATGCAATAGCTTAAAAACAATTGCCCAATCATGTAAAAAAAAACTGCAATATTTCCGATACATCCCGGTCGCAGTTATTTGTCGCCTGATAACAGCAACCCAACATGAACCTTAGAATAAAGAAAATAAGGATCACTATTTCTTTATAAAAATAACCGTGGAACGAAAGGACTGTATTTCAGGGAATAATCTCCAGTTTACAGGCTGAAATTATGATGTTATCAATTGGTTTGTATATACACAATGCCTGTACCTACTTAGTTGTTATAGCTATAAGGTCGTGTATACAACAACAGATTGAAAGGTGAATGATAGAGCCGCTCTACATAAATAAACCATTTAAAACAAATAGGTATGTCACCAAAACTGACTGTCCGTAAAGGAAAACAAACCTAGAGACGAGGATAAACCCTGATATATTGCATGTAGAGCCATTTATAATAGCAATGCGTAAAACTTAACCTAAATGTTATATAAACAAAGTCGATCAAATACGTATTACCTATAAAAAAATATGATTGAACGGTTCCCAACATTAAACTTACCTGACAAGCGGAGATCGATAACACACGTGCCCGGCGTCAGTCGCCGGTAGGCAAGTATAACAGAAGATATAACAACAACAAAACAACAGATTAAACAATAAAAAACACACGAAAACAACAGGATCTCTCAGTGTCCAACTGTCACTCAATAACTGAAGTACACGTTAACATACACACAGAAATTCGGACACCCGGCGTTTTCCCGGTCAAAACAAAAAACCAGAGAAAAACGTTAAAAAACAACAAAAAAAACCTTCTGATAAAATTAAACGTATTTTTTTAAACGTTTATAACAATAGAACGATTGTTTGGAACGTAAAACACAGGTATAATGTTGATATTTTATTATTGCAACGAGTTTTTTTTTAGTATGAGCGCGCGTTACACCACTGCATACACCGGCGGCGCGGCCTATACTGAACAGAACGTATACTGAGAAAAAACAAACTAGCTAGAACTGTGTCTTTGGGTGTAGAGGGAAAACTATGTCTGTCTCTGTCTCACACACTGTGTTTGTGAACCATTTTCTCGCTTAGCAACGTGCTGTTGCGGACTTTAGTGGTAGCCTTAGTCATCAGTGTCTACGAGTAGTGTTGAGTTCCCTTATTATACGAAATCCCGATAAGTGCCTGTTTTATAAACACAGCGCTCCTTGCACAGCCGGTACGCTGAATGTACTTACAACCATATGTACTGAAGGTCCATTTATATAGATTCTGAGTACTGATTTCAGGATCGTCTGTTATGGAATCTAAAACATCGTGAGGAAATCGGCATGTCCTAAAAATGAAAATTCTAAGCTATGTGACATCATCTGGGCCCACGAGGTGGATTACGGCCCACTCTCTCAGGCCTGTATCCCAGCATTGGGAACGTTATTTGGATGCTTACGTTACATGCTGTTATCTGTTACAGAGTTTTTCAGAATTGTGGATAAAACGAAAAATCTCTTTCAGTCTGTGGTGTACGTGATGATTCATAAATGATAGTTTTTCTCATATTTTCATAACAATCTTCAAATTTTCATTCATACTCTGAACTAAAACTGATGATATAGGTAACAATGCGAATTGTTTTACTAAACTGGCAAATAAAATTTTGATTAAGTAGAAACTCTACTCTGCTCTCGGTAATCAATAAAGTATAATATTATATTACAACCAAAATAGCACGCCTGTTTGCTTTGAACGAGATGGTAGAATTTTTATAAGACCTTTTGATGTTTTAATTTTCATGTAACATGTATACACGTATTTAAGTGACAACCCAATCAGAAATTTCCAAAGGTGACAATCATGGTTATTTTTTATTTAGGAGGGTTTGATTTAAGATTTATATTGTATTAGCTCATGCCAGCTTCACCCATGTGGTGTTCGATGATTGTCCAACGGGATTATATTACCGGGATTAAAAGTATCCTATGTGTTAATCTAGGCTATAAACTATCTGTGTGCCAAATTTCATCCCAATCTGGTTATTTGTTTTTACGTGAAAGACCAACAAACATCCATATAACCTCACAAACTTTCGCATTTTATAATATTAGGTTCATTCTAGTGATATTCCAATTTATTTGGAGTCGGTGCAGCTATTACTCGACATATGAGCAGGCCTCCTTTCTAGTCTATCCATATTATCATCCTTGATACAGTCCGTCTGTTCATCCTCTACTTTTATAGCCATCCACATTCCCTCTGACTCTCCTCTAGCAATCTTTTTTATCTATAACTTTGTCATAGCACCGGTATCTAGCATATGATGTACGTATTAGTCAGTGTCCGGGGTCTGGTGTCCGCGGCTTGTCCACAATCTGTTCTTGCCATTTTGACCGAACCTTAAGTGTCATTTCAGGTATAATTACATTTTATTAAAACTATTATGTCATTCGAAAGAAATAAAAGAAAAAGTATTTATTAGCCCGCACAGGACAAAACACACAAAAAGAAAATGGTTCAATTAACAATGCAGTAAAATTATATTAAAAGTAAACATTAAAAGGCGAAAAGGCTCAGCATGGTGCTGTAAGATTAAAAAAAAAAGTCACAGTGCTGGTATTCCGATAGGGCCCAAAGTGAAGTCACGGTCCGGCACGATTAAGAATAGTAAAAATATATAAAATATAGTGTATACCGAATAAATAAACAAATATAAATATGTGAGATATAATAAATACGAATTTATGAAGAAGAAAATAATTATTATATCTAAACCCCAAGTAATTACATCATAGGGTTTTTCCATGAGGAATTTCTTACTAGCCGACATGGAGCCTGGATCTGCGCCTGGTTGCTGGCAATAGGTTTGCCTTCTATTAAATTGGACTTAAACATAACTGGCTGTGGGTGACTGGGTGTACTATTAGATACATCTCTGCTACCATTGTAGGATTACAAGCGTTATACTGTATCAATCAATATACCAGCACGCAAAATTGAGTTGACTGTAGATTAAATTGAATAGGTAGGCGTTCAGAAACTGAGTGTTAATATTAGTGATTCCTTTTGACACGTTTCGTCGCCGAGGTTTGGAAACCTAATACCTACTATTCATTACTTTGTTGGTATTCTTGGGTCTTCTCTCATATAATAAGATTAATTTTGGTAACGTTACCATGTTCAAAGAAAATTGTAGAAATCTTTTACCTTACATTAAATTCTAATAAAGGGTAAGCCTGCTATTATGAAGATATTTTTTATTTATTTATAGCCAAAGTATTTGGTCTAGCGGTTGCTAGAGCGACTGCTGAGCATGAAGCCCTGGGTTCGAATCCCAGGTCAGGCAAAATGCTAATGATGCAAAATTTTTCATCAGCAGCCACAGACAGTTCTCAGTAGCAGCCACGGAGTTTTATGATTATCATGACGCATTATTTAATACAAATAGCGTCATCAGTCTCCTAAACTGGCCTAGACCACTTATTACACGTTCTAAGAAATTATGCTAGCAATTTATTGATAGATCGTCAACATGATGAAATTGTAACTTTGAAGCGACAAGACTCATTCTTGATAAGTAATATAATGTGCAAAAAATTTGAACATGAGCCTGACAACCAGTCTTACCAAGAGGTTTCGTGTTCGCAACAGGGTATTAAGATAGGCAGTCCCTCTATAAAGGGTGTAAACAGACTCTTAACGAAGCCGAAATGCACTTGTTCTCCCCGTCATTGCGATCATTTTTTTATTCTAGACCATACCTGGGAACCTTCTAGTTACGGAGATATTGGGGGTTAAAGTTACAACTTTTTTGTTAAATATATGATTTTAATGTATTTTTTTTACTTAAGACACTTTCACGACCCCCGTACTATTCAATCCATCCATCAGCACAATGTTTTGAATGCGTTACATTAAGTCCTACCGTAAAACGTGATTTTTCACCCCAAAAAAAAAAGTCGTTTCCCAGCAATAATTTTTGCGTAAAGTTACTTAGTTTGATGTACATAATGCTTGGTTAACGGCTTCGTGAAGAGTCTGTTCACACCCCGTATAAAAAACTAGTTTTCAACTGCATCTATGTATAGTTGAACTGGAAGCCGACCCCAATATAGTTTTAAAAAGAGGGCAGAGGATGAAGAAAACGTTGGTATGACTGTTGATGGATTGTCTGAAAGATCAGATGGCTAGAAATCTGGTGATTACTGAGAAGGTAGTCGATAGAGATGATTGATGGATAGGTTCCTGGCGATGAACCTATCCATCAATCATGACCTATCATTCAATCATATCATGATCATGATGATTCAACCAACTTGAATATAGAACGCGTTTGGTCACAGTTTTAACCTAATCTAAACTATCTATGTATACATCCAAGTCAAACCATTTGCTACCGCCCGCACCTAGGCACAGCCGGTTAGAACTAGCTGTAACCCGTGCTTCGACTTTTAGTCGTAACATTTCAAACTTTACCCAACAAAGTCCGATATTATTCAGTTAACCCAGGTAAACCTAGGTTTACTTCTCCTTCCATCCCACATAGAAATTTTTCATCGGTTATTAAAAAAATAGCCGTTTCCTGCAAAACAGCAATACCTACACGTTCAAAATATGAAAGAGCTGGTTTTTTTTTTAACCTTTACAAAATTTCTATGTTATGCTCAGAATTATGTACTGAATACTAAACAATAACAGCCGCTCGGGTCGATCTTTAGGTTAAGCCGTGCTTGCCTAGGTTGGTCTGTGGATGGGTGACCACCCATTACATACCAAGTTTCCTCCGTGCCTCGGAAAGCACGTTAAGCCGTTGTCATTTGAAGATCTTTGACAGTCGTTAAAGTAGTCTGTGGCCCAAAAAGTCTGACAACCAGTCTTACCAAGGGGTATCGTATTTCCCAGTAGTAACTGGGTTGTGGAGGTCAGATAGGCAGTCGCTCCATGTAAAATACTGGTATTCAGCTGCATCCGGTTAGACTGGAAGCCGACCCCAACATAGTTGGGAAAAGGCTAGGCAGATGATGATGACTTGGTAAGCGTTTTCGCGTCGGTGTCCCTTCTACCCTGTGTACCTACCACACAATATCAAGCCGATTGTTGCCATGGAACCTTTAAACTCTGACCAGTTCTTAGTTCACAGTTGATAGGTTGCTATAATGAAAACATCTGCGTAATATAGGTTGTTGACATAACAACAAGACACTAACTAGATTTGTTGTGACATATTATTATTAGTTCAACATGTGTTTATGAATGTGACTCATTCTGCACTGACACGGCATACAAAAACTAGTTGACTAGTAGACTAACATGAAATACGGTGTGGAATACACCGACGCGAAAACGATTACCACATATTCAGTACATCATTCTGTGTCCAGAAAGAGAGATACCAGAGAGAAAGAAAGATATCAACTATAGGGGCAAACTAATTGATTACCATGTGAAGTTATTGTGGAAGCTGCAAACGATTGTAATCTTATCTTTGCAGTGTATAGACTCAATATCTTAGTATTATATAATTGCATAGCACATGTGTGAGTACTATGTACTGTAAAGCTACCATTTACATTTGGTTATCTTTCATTGACTTGAATTTACCCTGGTGGGTGAGAGAATGTTATGCTCACTAAAATGTCTCGCTGATGGTGGCGGGTGTGTCGGGTCATTTAGCTTCCTTCAATATGGTTGAGCTGAATGGGGCTGATCCATGCGTCATGCTCGTGAACGGGCGCTGTCGGTTGGGACTGGTCATCTCTAAGCTGCCACGGTTTATTTTAACTACCTACTTTGTTTTTAAATTGTTGATATAATATTTTACTCTGGACGCTCTTAACGTGCACATATTTCTACATCGTTCTCACATATAATTATGTATAATCTCAATATGAATGATGTAACCAAGATTTTGTAACAATATTTTGATTGAAAAGAGTGTCCATGGAGTTTCTTGCCCATTCTTCTCCATAGAGATCTACGCTTTGGAATGGGCAACTACAGTACTTTCGCAAGTTATTATGCCTTGTGTCTGTGACTGTAGCTTAGCCTTATTTGTTTTTCTGACATTCAAAAGTGCCTGTAATACATTTTGACCGTGTAGGTATTGCACTTTTGTAGGGAACAGCTGATTCAATCAGTAGTTTTGATTCATTGAGACTACACCTGCCATGGAATGAGCAGAATCGTCGCGTCGCCTAAGTTACAAGATCAATGTTCTTTGTTATCTTCATTGAAACTGTTTTTTTTAATAACCGATGAAAAATTTTTATGTCCCTGGGGGCTTAGAATGATTTACAGAAAACATGGTAACCGTTTTCACGTCTGTGTCCCTTCCACCCCGTATGTGTTTAAATAAATCTTGTTAAGCCATGATTTCTTTTGCATGCCATTGTATGGTCCTCTTATTTGAGGTATTCTGAAGAGATAGCCTATGTTAATATGGCCCTTAATATTTGACAGTCAAAGGTTGGCTGAGGTTCTTCATGAAGATCAGGTGTTTGCAACTGGTGTGAAGTTATGACCAGAATTTTGAACGGGGATGAGACGAAAAGAGTATGTACGGATCGTAGCAGGTGGCGTTCTGTTGTTTCTGCCTGCCCCCATGACAAAAAGGCGTGACTTCATGTATGAGGAATCTCTCGGTGGTAGCCCGGAGTAAGCATTTGTGCACGGTTGGTGGCAATAGGCTCGCCTACCACAAGGTACTTAAAATCATAAATCTGGCGAAATGTGAGTGTACTATTAGATACACCTCTGCCTAACCCCTCGGAAATTACAGGCGTTGTGTACTGTTATTTTTTCACTTTAGATCACAAAAACTGACAAAATTCATCTCTATAATTTGACTCAGGTTTTATCTAGGAGTTTCTGTATAGTATAATTTTTCGCCTTATTCCCAACTCTAAGTTATCGATCAAAGAATAATGCTCGCACATACTTCAAGAAAAGTCCAACAACAGAGTGGTTGCTGGGATGCTGCTTCCTCTGAAACTCTTAACTTTATCCCTTTTTCAATACCCACAGTAAGAAACGGGGTTTTCTCGGTTCAATATTTATCAATTGTCAGAACATAAAGTGATTCAACAGCCCAGGCTCCTGCAGGCTTGTGCCTACTGCATTAAAATTGCTTTAATTGGCAAATGGCGAATAATAGCTGGTTGCGGTTCAGAAGTCCTTGGGAAACCACTCACCGGCCTTACTCAGATCACGAACTATTGTATTTAGGATGGGGCTAGGAAATACGCGGGAATGCAGCCTGTGGCAATGTGACATATACCTTTCTAGCTTATGCCGCGGCTTCGCCCGTGTGAAGTTCAATAATTGTCCCACGGAATTGCTACCGGGATAAAAAGTATTCTATGTGTTAATCTTATAAACTATTTATGTGCTCACACAAATCCGTTCAGAAGTTTTTGCATACATCGAGACATTCATACATCCTCACAAACTTTCGCATTTATAATATTGAAGTAGGTATAGTAGGATATGTTCGATAATTTTAATAAACCGTACTGACTGGTTACTCTTTTTTACGTGTCCTTAGCTGGGCGTATATACATGGCCTTGACCAAAGAGACACCGTGATAGTAACTCTTACCGTGGATTCAAAATACATAAACTCACACCTTTTTCCCCGTGGGGGTAGGCAGGAACCACAGGACGCCACCTGCTACGATCCTTACTCCTTTGGCCTCGTCCACGTTCATACATCTGGTCATTTATGCACGCCGGTTGCGAGTACAACGTACCTGACCGTGGATTCAATACATGATGTATAACGGTTTATTTAAAAAAATCGTCTGTCCTATACAAACGTGGTCAATGTTTATGTCACGATGTGACCTGTCCATGCAAAGGAAATTCGCCCCTGATCAGGGATTGCTGTACGAAGACTATGCAGTTGCTATTGGCTGTCAGAATCCTGTCTCCAGAATCATAGTCTGAAGAATATGTCGGTGGTAACCATTTCTCATTTATCAAGGTCGGCTTCTAGTCTGACGGGGTGCAGCAGAATACCAGTATTCTATATAGAGCGTCTGCGTATCAGTGTATTAACTGGCTTGGCTGGTTGTCAGACTTTTGGCGTTTTGATTGTAACGACTGTCAGAGATCTAAAAATGACAGATGGGAGCTGAGGCTTCAAGAAGTCAACTCGTGCAGTTTTCTAATTTAACAACTGTAAAGTACTTTAAAAGACCGCTAGTTAAAGTTGGTTAATAAATTGGTCTGGTTTGGTTAACCAAACCAAACCAAACCCAACCACAAACCAAAACCAAATTAATTTGGTTTTGGTTTGTGGTTGGGTTTGGTTATGGTTTGGTTTGGTTTGGTTAATTTGGTTTTTTTGTTCATTTTTTTTTTTTAACTTGCATATACCCTATATATGCACAAGGTCCTTGATTTTAAAACACGCTCCGTTGTCCTGGCCCCACTTGCGCTGCATAGCTGCATAGCTAGTACAACTCTAGACGTAGTGATAAACCAAAGCTATTCAGTTAGTTTAGGAAGTTAAAATTCCTTTGTTTACCGCCTGTTTCCTGCTCTAGTGCCTGTTAAACGTTTACCGTGGTAACTACTGGTATTTTCTTTTACACGATACAATTTATTTGTTGTTAGTTGTAAAATAATTTGCTTGTTCTGTTGTCTTATAAGGAAGGAATAATAGAAAGATGTACATTTTACACATTTCTTTTTCTACAGCTTTTTTTATGGTGGGAAATCATCAAGCTAACGAGTTAAATGACCTTTTTTTTTTCCAGATGGGAAATCATCAAATGACTTCTCCCGTTCTGCTCAGAGCGGAAAGGAGTGTCAGACTTGTACTGACTAAAACCCATCCATGTTCCTTCCTTGCCCATTGTGTTCCAGGGCTGCGGTATCTCTTTCGAACAGTCCCGTAGCCCTGACAGGCATCGGCCTTTACGGGCCCCTCCGTTTGCTGAAATCCTTTAAGGGCACGCGTGGAACACGAACGCGCCGTCAACACGGCTTTCTATGTCCCACTGCTGGTCAAAGGCCTTCCCCATATCCTGCCAGGTACTCTTCTCTTACGCTTCTCATTGACATTTAAAACATAGCTCTAGTTTATTTGAACAAGAAAGTAAGTAACATGTAAATATGTAGTAACCACATAACGCCTGCTAATCCCAGAAGGGTTAGGCAGAGGTGTACCTAATAGTACACTGACATTTCACCAGTTACGTTTTAGTCTCACTCATTTCATAGAGGGAAAGCCTATTGCCATTAATTGGGCACAAATCCAGACTCCGTGGCTGCTACTTAGAAATTCCTGATGGAAAAACTCAAAACAGTTTCCCCGACCCGGGAATCGAACCCTGGACCTCGTGCTCAGCAGTCGCCCTTGAGACCACTAAACCAACAATGCAGTTTTATAGCTAAGTAGTTATTGAAAATTAATAAAAAGCAAACTGTGATTGTCGTATTTATTAATAATATACGAAACAGCTTAAATTAAGTTATTTCACATAGCCTTGAGATTCGATTATAAATGAATCCGTATTAGGTACACACATAAACTCACGCGTTTTTACACGAATGCGGAAAATGGAATGTAAAAGGGAGCGAAAGGGATGAATATATCAGGAGTGAGAGAGTTTGAGTATATTCGAATGTGATTCGAAAGATGGCGTAAGAAAACTTAAGACGCGAAGACGTGTGCTAGATCTTTTTTGGTGCTTAAAAATAAATTCAGTTGGATGATAAAATAAGTTGTTTATTTTGCCATACAATCCCACACGTATATACCATAATACCGTATTACAGTCAGAAAAAAAATCGCGTGTTGCGCAAACCGAATTATTAAACACAAGTTCCTGGTGAAAATATCACTGCAACTAGTTTTACCGAGAAACGTTGCATTCGCTAAACTCTGATTCATGGTATCATCATCTGCCTAGCCTTTTCCCAACTATGTTGGGGTCGGCTTCCAGTCTAACCGGATGCAGCTGAATACCAGTATTTTACATGGAGCGACTGCCTATCTGACCTCCACAACCCAGTTAGTACTGGGTAATACGATACCTCTTGGTAAGACTGGTTGTCAGACTTTTTTGGCCACTGACTACCTGTAACGACTGTCAAAGATGTGCAAATGACAGCCGGGACCAACGGCTTAACGTGCTTTCCGAGGCACGGAGGAAACTCGGTATGTAATGGGAGGTCACCCATCCACAGACCAACCTAGGCAAGCAGGGCTTAACCTAAAGATCGACCCGAGCGGCAGTTATTATTTTGCCACGAGCTCTTCGATTCCTGGTATCGTTATTGTATAAATATATAATATACGTTCCATTTCTACTTCTAGTGTTTATATCTTCATATTTACTACTAAACTGATGTTTTCGCTACATTATATATTTATTTATTAAAACTTTATGCACAAGTAGAACTGTACAAAGGCAGATTTAATGCCTTGGGCATTTTCTACCAGTCTACCTTAGGGTGATGCAGAGACAATACACAGTAGGTGCAAAAACAGAAAAAGATCGTTGGACGAGTGGTCGCAAGCGCGACTGCTGAGCATGAGGTCCGGGGTTCGATTCCCAGGTCGGGCAAAGTGCTATTGGGTTTTTCTATCAGGAATTTCTCAGTAGCAGCCACGGAGTCTGGATTTGTGCCCGGTTGATGGCAATAGGCTCGCCCCCTATTACATGGGACTTCAAAATAATTGGCGAAATGTGGGTGTACTATTAGGTTCACCTCGGCCTAACCCTACGTGGATTACAGGCGTGATGTTATGTTATGTTATGTTAAGAATAAATACATATAAACAAACATATACGTATTTCGTATTAACTTTGGTGTAGTATTTTTCAGTTTAATGGGAGGTTTGATGTGATGGACAGGGTGGCAAGGAGGTGGCAAAGTGTTGGTGTGGTGGGTCATCTGACTGGGTGTTTTGCGCTGCTTAGAAGAGGCCTATCAGCAGTGGACTGAAGTAGGCTGAGTCGATTGATTTTCCTTTGCTTGCATTGCATACCAGCCCTAGGAAAAGACATTACATAAAGAGTATTAACTTCGCTCAAATAAGTAATTTCTAAAAAACACCGAATAAAAGCTAGTTTCTTTTTATATTTTTCAGAATCACTGAGCATAGAGAACTGTCGGAAACTTGACACAATTCAACTTGTATTTTCGCAAATTCACCCCACTTCGAAGCGCCTGTCCAATTTGTAATAGCAATGATCATTCACTCCTCGACAAGCTGCTAGCTGTTTGCTATAAAACTTGGATGTTGTTAGAAAAATGTTTGAAAGAAATCTTTTATTTGTTTGTCGTTTGTTTTAAGGATGAATCGTCACGCTATTTTTGTTTGTGAGGTGGATAGAAGTTTGATGTTTTGTAGTGAGTGATTCGTTTGGTTTTTAACGCCGGAAGTTGTTACGGTAATAATGAAATGTAGCCCACTACTTCATCGTCAGTAAGTAATCGTTTACTCAAAATCAAAATATTTTATTTCACATAGGCCCTGATGGGCACTTATAAAACTTCGACAAAAAGGTGCACGGTTCGGTTGGTTGTTTCCTATGGAGAAGAACCGGCAAGAAACTCCATGGAAAGAAACTCCATCTGCACTCGCACTCAATCATAAATGCCAAAACGACTCATTATGTCCGAGAGTTTATCTTTTCACACCTTAATGGATAACATAACGGGTTCCATACATATTGACCGTGTAGGAATTGCATTTTCCTAGAAAACAGCCGTTTTCTAACTGCCGATGAAAATTTTCTAAGTGCGGGCCTCGAAATAATGTATTGTACACGCATGTGGTAATCATTTATGCGTCGATATCCTGCCCTCCCCGCATAGATGGACATACGACCTTGTGCTATGTTCACGTGGGACAATTTCCTACCTACACACAGTTAGAGTCCTCGGCAAAAATTAATTTCACGTAATGTGAACAAATACTTTAAAAAATTATGAAGAAGATTTTTTTTGCAGCCTCAAGTTTGCTTCATGGTTATTACGCAAAATAATCAAATGACAGTTCGATATAATAATTAAGGTACACAGCAGTTATACGGAAGCACTCTAATTACAACGGTTGCTCATCATCAACATCACCGAATCAACCATCAGCCATATCAACATAGTCACTACAAAACCACATAAGCTTTCTATAAATTAGCATCACGCACTAAAATCAAAAGCCCAATACATAATGTATTAGAATCTAAACGACAAAATCATGGTACATTAAGGTTACACTTAACAGTAACCACGGGGCCGTGAAAGCCAATGAAAATGGTTGGTATGCATTTAATTACATAGCCTGTTAAATATATAATAGATATGTGCTGAACTGTAATATTGGGTTGCAAACTTGACTGTTTTTGTCAGGCGCGGATTTGGTAATTCACAATGGGGATTGTTCATTTTTCAAAAATTGTTCTAATTACAAAACCATTTGAGGAATAAGGCCTCTAGTTCTCTAGGTCTTTAGTTCTGTATTTCTCGTTAAAATATATAGATCAGGTTATTTGTACAATGCCTATTTCCAATGCTAGAGGCAGCATTGACGAAGCCTGACGCTGAACTGATTTGTATGGTAGATTGCACCAACATGACAGGTTTTCGTTTAACTGAAGAGCAGCTTAACAGTAGTTCATAGTCAGTCACTGTTATAGGTCTCACCTCATCTGCCTAGCCTTTTCCCAACTATGTTGAAGTCGGCTTCCAGTCTAACCGGATACAGCTGAATACCAATATGTTACATGGAGCGACTGCCTATCTGACCTCAACAACGGTAACTTGTCAAAGATCTACAAATGACAGCCAAAACCAACGGCTGAACATGTGTTACGAGGCACAGTGGAAACTCGGAATGTAATGGGTGGTCACCCATCCTCGGACCCACCTAGGCAAGCGCGGTTTAACCTAAAGATCGACTCGAGCAGCTGTTATTACTTAGCCACGAGCTCTTCACGGTTGTAGGTTGGTCAAAAACCGATGTTCTTTAAAATCTAATTAGTTAGGTATTTGAAGTTCAGACTGTTTCCATTTCACACTGAATGCTGAGCCAGCAGCGAAGGCTGAATCCTTCTGGCAGGTTAAGTTTGACTTATCCTCATAGATACGCTTACCTAGGAACGGAGCTGATGGATTTCATCGGGGGACCCTATTACTAAGACTTCGCTGTCTGTCCGACCGTCGTCTGTCACAGATGATGTATTTCTGTTGCCGCTATAACAACAAATAATTAAAATATATATTATTTTATAATTAAACAAGAAACGTGTTTTTTTCGGTTTATGGTACGGAACCCTTCGTGCGCGAGCCCGACTTGGCCAGTTTTTAGCTATTGTGTCTGCTTCAAAACAGTGAAAGTGAAAAAAAAAATCGTCAATGCATATTTTTGGACAGTTACCTTAAAAATCGACGTAACTCTTACCACGGGTTTTTTATTCCTACCTCTCTTTACCAGATACCAGATCCTTCCATCCTAAAACTAAAAATTAGGCTGCCAAGTCCGTCCCATCGAAAAAGGTAGTGAAATAACAAAGCAGCTAACCCAAACACTGCGGCTGGCTGATCGAAAACTGCGGTCCGATGTACACGGGTGGACTTACCCACAAATGAACGCACGGAGCCACATTAGCATACCCTGCTTTGTGACGTAATGTCTGGTCAACAATGCTTTACCGCCTCTATGAGAGCTGAATTAAACTAGAATGTTACAAACTGACTGAAAACATTGAACATTGATTTTAATCATTTTATTTGAAAGGCTTTTTGTTTGTCATTTTAAAACAAACAATAGCTTATCTGAGATCTTAGCCTCTGTTAAACAAGATTTAGCTGAGTTTTATAAGGAACTATATAAATTATCGACTCTTTTATAATATCAATTATCGATTCGAGTCATAAAGGCTGCAAGGGTTATAAGAACCCGAAGAAAGTTCTTACAACCCTATTGCAGCCTTTTTAAGCAACAGCACCACGTTCTACCTTTATGTTATCATTTCAAAATAATACGAAAAAGGACCAATTTAACACATAACATCACGCCTGTAATTCCCGTAGGGTTAGGCACAGCTGTACCTGTTGTTCCACCCTCATTTCGCCAGTTACCTATTTTTTATTTATTTATTTAAGGAATAACAAACAGTAGCACAGTAACTATTAGTCTTAAGATCTTGAATATTATATCCTAAAACAATTATGCTACCCACTACGTTCTCCACAGATTACAATTAAATCAAAAAAAAATAAATAAAAATAATAATAAAATAATTAATAAAATAATTAATTAATTAATTAATTAATTAATTATTTAAAACTAGCTAATAACAATACAAGTATACATTGGTCAACGGTTCTGGAACTAACATCTGGAATTTAAAAAAGACATATCTATTATTTAAAAAATATAAAAAAAAACCTATGTTTGTACAGACGCCAGCACATCAAGCTACTACAATCTGTCAGATTTCTTTACTAGATTTTCAACTTTATCTCTATGACATTAAGTTCAAGGTTGGTTGGGAAAATCTGACAGATTCGGGTAGGTGGACGTGCTGGTGTCTGTACCTACTCGTATGTATTAATCCCAAGTATGTAGAGGGCGAGCCTATTATTGTCATCAACTGGATACGAATCTAGACTCCGTGGCTGCTACTGAAAAAATCTTGACAGAAAAACCCAATAGCACTTTGCCCGACCCTGGAATCGAACCCCGGACCTCATGCTCAGCAGTCGCGTTCGTGTCCACTCGAATAACGAGGCAGTCAACCAATTTAAATAACAATAAAAAAAATACGGAAACCGTTTTAAAATAGATTTACTAACTCGCTTTACATGTACAGTTTTAAATCTCTAGTTAACCCTCTGGTTTCACCTGCAGCCGGTTACAACAAACAAGCAACAGACTAGTTTATCTGCGACGGAACTCATTCTCATTAATTTGCAAAGTTAAGGTGTATCACGGAAGCGACCCTGTTTTAGGGTTGTTTACACTTGTTTAAACAAGCTTTTATTAAAATGAAGACAAGAAAGTTAGGTTTATCTGTCAATATTGAACACGGATACAAAATTTCAGGTCTGCGCTAGTAACCTATGAGGAGTTCTTGCGAGAGGAGGCGGTCCTGACTGCAAAATCAATTCTTGTCCGTCATAAATATGTATCATCACCAGAACCAAAGGTGAGTCAACAATTGCAGCTCAATCGGTTGGGGGGAACTGGTTTGAAATTCAGTTGTAAGATTTGATCAAAATATACTGACAAACTAACATGGCATGTTAAAAATAAAAGCTAATAAAAATGGAAAGTAACTCTAAATTGCTAACGTTTGCCAACCCTACCTTCTAATACATAGTTTGACGTACACCATTTTGTTAATATTTACACTCAGGGATGCCCCTAACGTGTTTCATTAAAGCTGCCGGCGACACATTTAATGGCACATCCGGAAGGACGTTGTAGCTTGATAGTTAGTTAAGTTTTGTGCTTGGAAAACCCTACAGCAGTGAGAGGGTTATTTGCGTGCTCGAACTAGTAATACCTGCCCCGTTGGTCTAGTGGTCGCAAACGTGACTGCTGAGTATGAGGTCCTGGGTTCGATTCCCAACTCCGGCAATGTGTTTTTCAATTGATATTTTCCTTAAGAAACTTAGTCGCAGCCTCGGAGTCGGGATTTGTGACCGGTTGGTGCAATGAAGTTCGAAAGAATGAAAGGTGACTAAAGTGCAAACGATGGTGGCGAAAGTTTTCTCGTGAAAACGTATTCAACAGTCAGCGAGACTTTTCTTGCATTTTAATCTGATTAAAATGCAAGGAAAGTCTCTAATATCCTTTACTTTTTATAATATGATAAGTAAGAAAGTGTTTGTTACCTTTTTACTCCTAAACCAATGAACCGATAGTCCTGAAATTTTGCATATACGTTTTCAGGTGTACAGAAACGGACGTAGGATACTTCCACTTCCATCCCGAAAAAAGTACTGTTCCCGAGGAAAACAATAATAACGCTCTTGTGATAATAGATGGGGCCACGTGTTTTTCAAATCATGATTGAGTTATATTATAACAAGCAGAGTACAACCCGAATTGATTGTCAAATTCTAAATTAACGCGAGCGGAGCCGCGGGCAAAGCCAGTTCAAAATAAATGCTACCTAGCGTGATGCTGTAGAGTATCTATTTAGATAAGTACTCGAGATAACTAAATCTCTTCTCACCAGACACCAGGTACGGAAATTGCTTATGTATGTACATGTAGGAGGATTACTTCACACTCTCAATCAAGGCTGTCATTTGCAAGGTGCACGCTACCTAGGTACCATTTGTACCTAGACCGAGACATCCAAATTCACACTTTCTATTGTTGAAATAGATTGGAATGTGGCTTTTTATAAGTTGTGAGCAATTTTTTTTTGTAGTTTAAATAGAAGATGTCAAGAAGATAGTAATTACGAGGACGAAACTTTATCAAACAAAAATATCATCAGCTTTAGCATTTTTTAACCGACTTTCTTCAAAAAGGAGGAGGTTCTCAATTCGGTTGTATGTTTTTTTTTTTGTGTTTGTTACCTCATATCTCCGTCGTTTCTTAACCGATTTCAAAAATTCTTCTTTTATGTCAAAGGATATACTTTCCGATTGGTCCCATAGAAATTTCATCAAAATCGGTTCAGTAATTTGGAATGTTTTCACGTTAATTGCTATATCACGCGACGACGCCTGAAGTCTTGCATGTTTAATTTGACAGACTTCCTGATTTCCGATTGAATTAAAAATTTGCACGCTTATGTATATGGCGTGATAGTACAATATATCGATGACATGAAGCTGATCTGATGATGGAGCTGGACGGCGGCCATAGGAACTCCGTTATGAAACGACATAACCCCATTGAGTTTGTGCTCGTATGATTTGTCTTGACGAGTACTTTGTCTCTAGAAGTTATCCAGGGTCTGATGATGAAGCTGGAAGGTGGCCATAGGATCTCCATGATAAAACGGCGTAACCGCATCAAGTTTGGGCTCGTTTGATTCGTCTTAATGAGTAGTTTGTCTTTAGATAGTATCCAGGGTCTGGTGATGGAGCTGTAAGGCCGCCTTAAGAACTCCGCTATAAAACGGCAACCCCATCGAGTTTGGACTCGTTTGATTCGTCTTGACGATTACTTCCTTAAAGCTCTGGTTACAATATAAAAATTAATTTATGAAAATTTGTGTGGTATGCTAAAAAGTCTACAACTAAAAAGGGTAAAATAAAAAACTTTCTGCGAAAAAAAACCAACTTCAGAGAGTTTTTTTATTATTATTTTTATTAAAAAAAAAAAACATTGCCCCTCACTAGGAATTTCTTCTGTTTCGTGGGTGCGTTTACAAAAAAAATTAAACTCCACAGCCACACAAGTATTTTTTCCGTACGGGGATCGAACCGGCGACACGCAGTGCAGCAGCAAACCGCTCAGCCATTGCGCCAACCGTGCCGTCAGGCTGGCAGCAGCTGCCTAGCCATTTCCTGGGTTCAGCTTTCAGTCAGACTGAATGCAGCTTAATAACAGTATTCAACACGTTTTGTCTACGAAGAAGAACTAAACCAATAAAATGTATTGAACTCTGGAGGGACAGGCATGTAAATAGCCGTGTATCTCTGCGGTTTGAGGACTTGTTACAATCTAACACCTGGATTGCGTGCTGATTCAAAATGCCTATATTTGTCCGTATAATTTTTCAAGTTGGGAGTGGCGGCAGCAGACGGCATATGGTGCTCTAACTCTAGCACGTAAAGAAAAGCGGTACCTGGTTCTACCTTGTGCAGTCTCGAAGATCTTCACAGGTGGTACCACCTGTCTCTCTGCCTGGTTTTGCGCGCTGATCACTTTCGCTTTCGTGAGCACAAATTACACAGGCGCGGCAAAATGGGGGTAGGATAATACTCAGGATTTTATGGTCTTAAGAGGGATGATGCCTTAAGATTTAAGACACGCGGTGAGACGTGTGCGTACTGCGTGAGCGCACTATGACATCTAATTCATCATGGCCACTGATTTCTCCAAAATGGCGGTCCCTCACGCTATATCAATACATGCCTATAGCCGGGCACAGACACCCCGTGATACTACACACCAACCAACTTGAAACTGACGGGCGGTACTCACCATACCAAAGTCAGTATTTAGTTATAAAATGTATAGAGAAACCCATTTAATTAGAAACAACGTTTAGAAATTAAATCATTCCAAAAACACCTTTAAATTTTGCCAGTGCATTAATTTCGTACGGAACCAACCACGGAACAAGGGTACACTGGCAACACTCCAACATAATATATGCTGTTGTGGTTGGCAACATCGTGTTAGCGTTAACCAGCTCGATTAATGGTCTTAGCCCATGTACCTTAGAATATTCAGGTGGAAAGTGTGAGCTTATGTTATAACTCGGGAAATTCATAACTTAAATCAGGTAACATTTTAATAAACTACCTTTTATTGCGCGACTTCGCTCGTATTTTTGCAGGAAAAAATCGCACGGGAACGTTTTAATATAATATAGCTTATGGCACTCGTGGAGAATCTAGCTACCAATTAATGAAAGATTTTTCAGAATCGGATTAGGAGTTTCGAAGATTACTGCCTACATCCAAACATATACTTCTTTATGATATTATTTATTTAAACTTCATTAATAACAGTGGTACATAGGCGGTCTTAATGCCACAAGGCATTCTCTACCAGACAACCTTTGGGTTTAAAAGGGTTTTGGGTTGTGAAAGCGTACAAAATAATATACAAAAAATAACTTCTTTATATGTTTTCTATATTATAACTAAAGAAAATACTGAGTAAGCATCCACTTTAATATTAATAAAGTCTGCAGTGTATAAACAATAATTCGTATTTATGTTATTTACCTAATAATTAAATTACAGTTTCTATTAGTTCCTGAACTTTTTATGAATTGGAAACACCTTCTATAATTTTGTTATATTACACGGTCCACAGATAATATAGTACTTCTCTGTAAAACCCAGACAGGCATGCAAGTACAGCTAAACGTCAGTCAAGTCGAGAGGCTGAGCGGCCGAGGACGAATGCACCACTGCGGTCAGCCGACGTCAAAGACAGGGTGTGGACCTCGGCCTTTACTAGTTTCATGCTGTGTTTGTATGTTTTGAAAATAGACAAATGGAAAATGGGAGGGGAAAATATTTTGCGACGATTCTAAAGGGTGTAAACAGACTTAACGAAGCCGAAAGGCATTTGTTCTCCCCGTCATTGCGATCATTTTTTTGTTCTAGACCATACCTGGGAAACTTCTAGTTACGGAGATATTGGAGGTCAAAGTTACAACTTTTTCACAAGGTTTTTTTTTAAATACATGTTTTTAATGTAAGATTTTTACTTTAAGCACCTCCAGGACCCCCTTGCTATTCAATTCATCCATCAGCACAATGTTTTGAGTGCGTTACATTGAGTCCTATATAAAACGTGATTTTTCAGCTCAAAAAAAAAAGTCGTTTCCTAGTACTAATTTTTGTTTAAAGTTATTCAGTTTGAGGTATATGATGCGGTTGACTGCTTCGTGAAGAGTCTGTTTACACCCTGTATAATTATGTATTATCCTTCAGGTTATAAAGATGTACAGAACGGTTGAAGGCTTCGTAAAGGGTCCTTCTTACGAAGCCTTAAACCGTTCTGTACATCAAAGTATGTCAGACAGAACACCTGTCTGGTCGGAGAATCCTTCTTCTTTTTTTTTCGGATGATAAATTATCAAATGACTTCTCTCGCTCTGGGCAGAGCGAAAGGGAGTGTCAGACTTGTACTGACTAAAACCCATACATTTTCCTTCCTTGCCCTTTGTGTTCCAGGGCCGCGGTATCTCTTTCGAACAGTCCCGCAGCCCAACAGTCCCGCAGCCCCGGTCGGAGGATCCTTTTTTTTTTTTTGACGGATGGGAAATCATCAAATGACTTCTCCCGCTCTGGGCAGAGCGGAGGGAGTGTCAGGCTTGTACTGACTAAAATCCATCCATGTTCCTTCCTTGCCCTTTGTGTTCCAGGGCCGCGGTATCTCTTTCGAACAGCCCGCAGCCCATCGAACAGCCCGCAGCCCCGGTCGGAGGATCCTCCAATTTCAATGGTGTATTAAGGAACTTTCCACAAGTAAAAGTAAACACGGATAAAAGAGGCATTTAATACGAATCTCTCTAATCCCGTTAGCAAATTTTTATGACACCCTTGTTATTAAAACAATTCATTTCAAAATCACCCATTTTGCTTATAAAGGCTAAACAATACACTCAAACAAAGTACCGTTATCAGGAAAAATAAAAATGCATCCTCATTGTGCCAAAACCAGTTAGCATTATTAATACTGTTTTTCTAGTCCCATAAATATGTTTTACAGCCTTTCAGCGATGCAGGGGAAATACCCATTATAGCCACAATTACGGTGCCCCCAATGTTGCCAGTTTGGGGTGAGCTAAAAATGTAATATCGCCAATTTTTGACCTGTTGAGTTTTTGATGGTGGGTACGGTTTTTAATGGTTTTGAAAGGTAGGTTGTTAAATTAATGGAAATTAATTGTTACTGACTCAATGGTTCTGGTCATCATGAGGTTTTTGGTTCGATTCCCAGGTCGGGCAGTGTTTATTATGATTTGTCATTAGGGATTCTTAGTATAGCAGCTCTGAGTTAGAAATTGAGCCCGGATAACAATAGGCCATTCCCGTATTAACTTACCTAAAGCTCCGCGCAAACGGGCCACCGGTGGCTGTAGTGCGCCACGTCCTTTGAAACCGCGCAAACTAAGGTGGTTAGTGGCTGCCACGAGTGGTCGGTATTTATTAATAATTTGCCGCCGATGGCGTGTCATGGACACTGAGTCGCGAGTGGCCGCTACCGGTGGTAGCGTGTCGCGGCCACTGAGTCGCGAGTGGTCGTTACTCGCTACACGTGTGCGGCGAGTTCACACAAAAGGTTTTAGCCAGCCACCGGTGGCTGCCACCGGTGGCCCGTTTGCGTGGAGCTTAACTGTCGAAATGTTGGTGTACTTTAGGGACATCTCTGCCTAACCCTTCGTGCTGGCGTTTTATTGTGCTATGTCATGTAACAATTATTAAAATGCCCTCGGGCGCAAACCAGATACCATCATTGGACTGATGCCTACATCATCACTACGATAGTATATAACAAAGTCGCTTCCCACTGTCTATCCCTATGTATGCTTATATCTTTAAAACTACGCAACTGATTTTGATGCAGGTTTTTATAATAGATAGAATGATTCAAGAAGAAGGTTTATATCTATATTGCACCCGTGCGAAGCCCAGGCGGGTCGCTAGAGATTTATATGCATGATGATAGTCTGTAAAGTATTTACGTTATAGGTCTTTGTTACCTGAAATAAATGATATATTATTATGCAATTTGGCACCTGTTTGGCACTCATTCACTCAACTATTTATTTGTTTCAAAATTGCTTAGACCGCACATTACTCCAAAACCCAATAGTTTTCCAGGAATTTCAATTTAAAGCCTTCCTAGGGAACTCGGATTTCTAATTTTAAGCTTATTGACCCCTCATCATCTGCCTAGCCTTTTTCTAACTATTTTGGGGTAAGTTAGTAAGTCTAACCGGATGCAGCTGAATACCAGTATATTTTTCAGAAAACGGCTGCGGCCAATGACTACCTGTAACATCTGTCAAAGATCAACAAATACCATCCGTGACTAACGGAAATATACTTTCTGAGACACGGAAGAAATTCGGTATGTATTGGGGGACTCATCCACGGACCGACCTTGGCAAGCGCTGCTTAACCTAGAAAATCGACCCATGCGGCTGTTAGTATTTCACCACAAGCTGAGGTTCAAGCTTATTTACCTATCGAGTTAAATTACCTTGATGATTTTTTTTTCTGTGTGAATAAAAATCAACTGAGCACTCCATTTTCTCAATTCCTTCCCAGCCATAAAGTTTCCGTTCCGTGTCGTACCGTACCTCACTCAATCTGACCAGCTAATTACTGCTGTTTCGTTATGGGCATAACGAATAATGTTGACAATATCGCGAGAAAAGTATGTATTATTTATTTTGATTGCCATAAGAATAAGGAAAGACCAAAGAAACGGTAGGTTGACGGTGAGTCAGGAGAGATCTCTGTATAGTCGCCCGAGGGATGTGCCTTAACAGGCGTTGCACCGAGAGGGCTCCGGACAGGTTTTTTACGAGGAAACCGGGGTGGTTTTATTGCGGTAAAAATCCCACACTCACCGGTCTTATCCCCAAAGACCGGTAGCCTATTGAAGGTTTCCACAAAAAAAAGGTAGACGGTGAGAAAGATGATGTAGCTGGCAAGGACTACAGAGATGACGACTAATTGAGAAGTATGGAAGAAGAAGACATGTTGCTTAACCCAAAGAAATGAGTATAAAGACAGGAGAATGATAGTCAGGAACCGAAGTTCATACGTATCCAGGACGTCTGAAGTCTATCGCTGAAACGCAAAGACTGGCAAAAAAAGATTAAAAAACTGTAACTGTAAAATCGGGGTTTACAAGGTAAAACCAATTCCTCCTACTGTTGAAGTCGGTTAAAATGTAGCCTATGTTACCCGGGTCATTATAAAGAATTGATTGACACCTTATTCATCAAAATCGGATGAATAGTTTAGACGGTACGGAAGAACATACGTATATACAAATATACATAAACGGTTAAAATCATAACCCTTCCTTTTGGTTTCGCCGTAGTCGGGTAAAAAAAGCCAAGTAACATATCAATTGTACCCTAATTTCATCCACATTAGATTATTGTAACCTAATCCCGCTCACACTACCTCCCGCCTCTAATACCACAAGGTTACCTCCCAATGGCATTTGTGGTCCCGCTGCCGTGCGACCAATTTGTCCATCCAGCGTCCGGTGCCGACCGTGGTTTTGTGCCTGTTTGTGCATATTGAAAACTTAATCATTAACGTACGTCTCAGTGGAATTAGTCATCAATTTGTTAGTTTTGGTTAGGTCGGTTTTTGGTGCGATTAGAAAGTTATTTCAGTGTGACGATTTTGGACCAATCAATGATGAATCCTATTAAACGTGGAGTTTCCTAGCATTCAAAATCAAAATCGCTGTTCTTTTAAACATAAGGTAGAGTAGATATAAACTTAAACTTTTGTGTCAGGAAGCCACCATCTAAGGTTGACGCAGTTTCTAAGCAATTGACTGCTACTTTGCGTGTTGCGGGTTCGATTCCCGTACGGAAAAAATATGTATATGGCCTACAGGTAGTTGTTCCGACTCTTGCTGTTTGTGGTATGTGAGTTTAAATGTTTGTAAACGCACCCACGGAATAGGCGAAATTCCTAGTGTGAATCGGTTTTTTTTAATGGTAATTTTTATCTACTTGAAGCAATCATACTGGTTAATTATCCACATGACTATGAGCTGGCTATCACCTGACTTTTGCTAATTACAAAACAACCAGAGGACCTACAAAAAGTATTTATTATTATATCAGTGATACTGATAATGGAAATTTTGAAATAGTATTTGATTGACGTCAGCCTTTCTCTTCTGATAGGCTTCATGATCTTCTTCTTATTCTTCTTAGTGCCTAGCCTGGTGTTGGAGTTTTATGCCGCCCATGGGCCTCTGACTTGGTTTTACATGCCGTCGAAAAAATATCTCTCAGGCGTGCTGGTTTCCTCACGAGGTTTTCCTTCACCGAATCAAATGATAATTTTACCATACGCGCATGAATCCGGAAAATCAGAGGTGCGTGTCTTGGGTTCGAACTCGAGATCTGCGACTTCGCAGTCCGACAGTCACACCGATAGGCTATCATTGCTATATGAATTCCTCCATGATGAAATTCATCCACACAAGTGTATTTCTGTAAGTAACTCATACACTTTTCACTCTTCACGAACCTAGTTATGTATACCTCCCTTTGTCTCTGAAAAAACAAAAGCACTTCTGAAAGACGGAACATTAAACATTCTTCAACCCTCACTAAAGACATCTTACTACTACGTAGAACGTAAAACCCGCGTAGGTATTTACGCAACAGTGACGCATCGGGTTTATTGCCACCCCTAACCCCACGCGTGGCCGTGGGATGTTACGCGGGAAAGTACTGCTGACTCATCGTTCGTAAAGTGTTGCTATTTTTGAAAGTTCTGGGGTTGTTAGCGGTATTTTTAGATACTTGGGCATTTATTGAGGACTTAAATATATTATGGAGTTGTTAAAAACTGTGACGACACATGATGACTAGCATTTTTGTCATCGTTTAAGGAAATAAAATTTAAAATATATACTTAACTGTTACTGTCAAGTTTTCTGAAGTTTAGGTAGACCTTTAGAAGTATTTTGCTCCCACATTTTTTCAGTAGCATAAGCGTGTTCAGCTGTTATATTTCCCACTGCTGGGACACAGGCCTCCTCTTTGTGAGCGGGAGTGGGCCTAAATCCTTCATCCATCTTCCATTGATTGGTGTTATCGAACATGTCTTCGAATTTTTTGTGATAGAACTTGCCGCGTTTTCTGAAGAATGTTTGAGTAGTAGTGTTCTCGTTGATCTTGTGGTCGCAAGTATGATTGCTGAGCATGAAGTCCTGGGTTCGATTTCCGGGTTGGGCAAAGTGTGATTGAGTTTTTTTTGTTTCGCCCCCTATTGCATGTGACTTAAATGTAACTGGCGAAATGTGGGTGACTTACTATTAGTTTCAGTAAAATGGATTTTCCCATTTATAGTCGTTGAATTATTTTACTTTTTCATGAAAATCGTGTTTCATACATAAATAAAAACCTTACGTTTTTTTTTAAGTAACTGGCAATACCACCCTTTTAGTAGATGACTCGAACCCTCGGGAAAAACTATGTGTAAGCTTTGAGTGACGCAAATTGGATGAGCAAATTAGGTGACTAAGCGATTTTTTTTTACTTACCTCGCTATTTCCAGCGTAAACATTCCTTTTTTTGTGATTTTACGTAAATATTTGTGAAGCTGACCTGTGTCGAAGAGTATTTGTGTCCTATCAAGGTCTAAATGAGGAGTCTATCTTACCTCAGCATTTTTTTGAAGAAGTTGTTTATTATGACTGCCTCGTTGGTCCAGTGGTCGCAATCACGACTGCTGAGTATAAGGTCCCGGGTTCGATTCCCTGGTCAGGCAAGGGGTTTTTCCAGGAATTTTATCAGGAATTTCTGGATTTGTTCTCGTTTGATAGCAATAGGTTTGCCCCTATAATATGGGACAAAGATAATTAGTAAACTGCAGGTGCACTAACGCCACCTCTGCCGTATTTTTTGACTATTACAAGTGTGATGTACTGAAATGAATATTACAATTATTTTAGAAGTTACTACCCATCAACATAAACCTCATCCCAGCTCAGTTGGTGTCGGCTTCCAGTCAAACCGGATGCAGCTGAATATCAGTATTTTACATGGAACTACTGCCCATCCGACTTTCAAAACCTAATAACTGGGAAATATGACATTCTAAAAGCTGTACTGTTTCTTCTAATTGTACTCTCTATTTATTTAACACCAAATTAAATTCAACTCCAAATGTAAAACCACTCCCCCGTTCCACTTTCAACCCAAATGTCAGGTGCTCCCATTTCAAAAGGGACACCATTAAAAAGAAACTCTTTAAACCGAAGTCTATTAAAATTCATTCATTTTGAGTAATTAGAATAATATTTCGTTAAAACTGGGAGCTAATTAATTTGATAAGAATCTTTTCGGTGACGACGAACGACGACTTTCCGAGGCACGGAAGAAACTCGATATAGCGAATGACCACCCATAACTTACAGAGTTTCCTCCGAACCTCGGAAAGCACGTTAAGCCGTCAGTCTCGGCTATCATTTCTAGATCTTTAGCAATCATTACAGGTGGCCTCAAAGTCTGACATCCAGTCTTACCAAGGGGTATCGTATTATCCATGCAAATATAGCACTCAGCTATATTCGGTTAGACTGGAAGTCGATAATGACTGTGCAGATAATGGTTGGTTTTAGTTGTTTTGTCTAAATATTTTAAAGTTTTTAATCTAAATTCAACTACTTACTTGTTGGGTCATCAAAAGTTGCCAAAAATGAAACACTCTTTTGACTCATCGTGAAAACTCCGATGAGTCATGCAAGATTGATTAATTTTCCTGAAATATCAGATTTTGATCAGAACTGAATCTTTACCAGACCTTTGAATCGGATCCAAGAACTCATGCTTAAGAGTAGTGCTTGCGACAATTAGACCTACAGATAGTCTAAACCACAAGACACCTAACTGTAATCATCATCTGCCTAGCCTTTTCCCAACTCTATTGGGGTGAGCTCCCAGTCTAACCGAATGCAGCTGAATACCAGTATTTTATATGGAGCGACTGCCTATCTGACCTCCACAACCCAGTTGTTACTGGTTAATACGATACCCCTTGGTAAGACTGGTTGTCACACTTTCAGGCCACTGACTACCTGTAACTACTGTCAAAGATCTATAAATGACGGAATGAGTAATATGATACCCTTTTTTTTACGGACGGGAAATCATCAAATGATTTCTCCCGCTCCGGGCAAAGCGGAAGGGAGTGTCAGACTTGTACTGACTAAAACCCATCCATGTTCGTTCCTTGCCCTTTGTTTTCCAGGGCCGCGGTATCTCTTTCGTACTTTACGTACGAAAGAGTTTCTTACCCCTTGGTGTTAGGTTTAAAAGCAGTATAAAATTGAATTAAAATATTTGTCAAACTAGACTCTAAAACACATCAATGCTAATCTAAATCCAGCTCAGTCTAAACCCAATCAAAATCTCAAACTTTACACCTATAAATATTAATAAACATTCATAAATATTTATTACTGCGTATTAATTAAAACTGTATAAATTTTCATTAGGATCTCTGGCCAAGTTTTACCTTGCTGACAAATAAAACATTGGACAAGAAAAGCGTCTCCTGAACGAAACTTTCAGGAATTAAGGACACAATATAAATTAGTGAAAACGAATTATTGTTGGGAAACAAGGAAACAATTTTAGCTTTGAATTAATCAAGGAAAGCTTTGCTATCCGTAGTACCAGTTTGTGGTCACACAGAGATTTTAGCGTATCAATTACTGTGGCACTTAGGACGAAGTTTTGATCATTCTTCATTGCATTTCACTTATTATAAGTCCTAGGCTTGTTATGGAACTTAATAAGTGGTGATGCTTGTGAATTTCCAGCGGAGATGATTTTGAAATACATGATATAATTGATGATTTAGGAGGATGATTAAGTGGGAGCATTCTGAAATTTGGCAACGTTGCAGTGGCGAAGGTTCCATACAACTCGATTCCTACCGGCTTTCCTTTGAAAAAAAAGTACAGTCAGTATTCTATTGACAAATAATATAATCACATGAAAGACATGAAATCCGGCTTCCTTCTTACAAAAATTGACCCTTCGCTACTGCAACATTGCAAATAGTTTTCAAATATTTCACTGTTTTGATAAATAAAGCAATATTACTGAATAAAATTGATAGACAAATGGAATTTGTTGATAAATAAATCAATAGTACTGAAGAGTCGTCACAAGCGCAGTGGAGAAACGCAAACAGTAGTCGGACACCAAACACCCACTATACGGCGCCCAACTGCGTGCACTAAAATATTAAATTCATAATCAATACATTATTGCAACACAAAGAGACTTCTCATGATTCCATTCAGTAATATTGATCTTATCAAGGAACTAGCACTTCGCCCGCGACTTCGTCCGCGTGGATTTCGAAAATACAGCCCATAAGTATTACTCGATATTGTGCTTTCAAAAGCAGGCAGGGTAGGTTTTGCTAGGTGAAAGAATTTTAGAGATTTCAAAAGTTAGATTTTTTTTAGAGATTTGTGAGTTTGGTAGGCACCTAATGAAATTAAATAGGTATTTAAATTAAAACTGCTCTGTTTAGAATTTTTGAGGTTGTTTTATTTTCCGGTAACAAAATATTCGGAGTTGCGGGTGATCCAATTCGTGATAAACCGCCCATCCAAAGAGAATGTTTGTCACTGGGACTTGTTAATAGTAAACAGGGCAAATTATGTTTTATGGGATACTGGAGTTGCTTGAACTATATAGGCAGGTCCGTGGGAATCATTGGAACTCTGGTGATCTTCGCCAACTGGCCAGCCCCTGGTTCCAGTTCGTAAGGTGGCCGGCCACATGGATTAAGGGAGATCAAAAATTCTTGCGGATAGTGGACTGCATCCTCGATATTACACACTGTATCAATGGACTTCTAGATTTTGACTTAACCGGGGACTTTTTGTAAAATGAGTTTATTGATGTTTTTGATTATTGACTACCTCGTTGGTCTAGTGGTTGAAAGCGTGACTACTGAGCATGAGGTCCTGGGTTCGATTCCCGGGTTGGGCACAGTGTCATTGAGTTTTTACATCAGTAATTTCGCAGCAGCAGCCGCGGAATCTGGATGTGTACCCGGTTGATGGCAATAGACTCATCCCCTATAACATGGAACTTAGCATAACTGGTGAAATGTAGGTGTACTATTAAGTACACCTCTGCTTATGTTATTTGTATATTATTGATTAGATCTTTCTCAGCCTGTTACTTGCACAGGCACTTTGTTACGGGTCTATTTTAAATAAATGCTTTAAGTTTGAATCAACCTGCCCAATTAACAAACACCAAAACAATGGTGTAAATTGTCACACTTACGAACAGATAAAGTCATGTCGCGTTTTACAATAACAGGCTGACAAAGATAAACGCGATCGACTGATCGCGCTGAAGAAACACGATCGACTTGATCATTTGTTTGCGATAAAAGGCCTGTCCTGGACCAATTATGTGATTTCGTCTATGTGTTCGGAATATCCAATGTATTTGGAAACGAAACCAAGTTACTTGTGAGATTTAATTAACCACGTCTTGCTTAAACTCCCCTTTTCTTTGTTTACCCAATGTGGGCAGCATTGGGTAAACAAAGAAAAGGGGAGGTTCTTCTGAGCAAAGACCTCCCCTAATTCCTTCTAGGAACTATTTCCTGCGTCACCTCGAATCAGCTGTCGCGGTAAGCGTCCAGGTCGTCCAGGGCGGTTCCACTTCTTTCTGACCTACCCAATGCCATTTCAGCCTAGCAGCTTCTTACCGACGTCCATTAATCCCGGTTTAGAACACAGAGTTGTGTTTTGAAGTCTGTTTTGTCTTGTTACACCCAAAATGCTGCATCCCATTGCTACTTGCCCTTTGGCTCCAAGACGAACTTTTCAATACGGTGAGCGACATAATATTTCATAATTGAACGCTATAGATGACCAACATATTTATTTTGATAAGGATTAATACCATGTCCGTAAAAACACGTTCACAAATAAAGCATTATTTTTAACCAAATTTTAAAATCATAAAAATGGTTATTGTTAGTCAACCTTAAAAGATAGGCATATGCTGTAGCTGACTTTTTTTCAGAACTTTTCAAGAGAAATAATGCCTTCCTACATTATTTTCATGTAACTTTAACCGTTTACGCAGCGCACGCAACGGAAGCTCTAAAAAAATGAATTTTTTCCCGTTTTTGCAACATTTTTCATTGATGCTCCGCTCCTATTCGTTGTAGCGTAATGATATATAACCTATAGCCTTTCTCGATAAATAGGCTATCCAACACTAAAATAATTTTTCAATTCGAACCAGTAGTTCCTGAGATCTTAGCGTTCAACCAAACAAACAAAGAAACAAACTCTTCAGCTTTATAATATTAGTTTACATATTACTCAGTATCACCCAGATACTGAGTAATATGTAAACTAATATTGTGGAGGTCAGATTGAAATATCGAAGTGTCGCCTCATTGACCGGCCCCGTGCAACTCGCTTCCAGCGGATCCCCGCAACGCAAGTGAGATATATATCAAGCGAAAATGTTAGCTCATATTCAAGCGGAAATTGAAAAGCTTACAAGGATCATTAAACAGCCCCGTTTTGTAAATTGGCTTTTCCAACTTACGCGACTCAATAAGCAACTGATATATCCAGTAAGGGTGATAAAGATATAGAAAAGTAGCGAGAAAGGGTTGAAATGGGTGTGATAGAGGAAGATTTTGGTAATGGTAGGGTGTTAAAGGGAAGTTATGGTACCATAACTATTTTTGCATTTGTGTAGCATGAAATGTATGGACTGCTCTGATTTGATTCTGGAAAGGTTCATGAGTGGATATTATTACAGGGTGTAAACAGACTCTTGACGAAGCCGTCAATCAAGCATTATGTACATCAAGCTACGAGTAAGTAACTTTACGCAAAAATTAGTGCTGGGAAACGTTTTTTTATTTGGGCTGAAAAATCACGTTTTACAGTATGACTCAATGTAATGCGCTCAAAACATTGTGCTGATGGATAGATTGAATAGTAAGGGGGTCTTGGAGGTGTTTAAAAATCTTACATTAAAAACATGTATAAAAAAAAAATCTTGAGAAAAAGTTGTAACTTTGACCCCCAATATCTCAGTAACTAGAAGTTTCCCAAGTATGGTCTAGAACAATAAAATGATTGCAATGATGGGGAGAACAAGTGCCTTTCGCCTTCGTTAAGAGTCTGTTTACACCCTTCATGTATAAGCATTGGGCAGAGACGGTTATTCATCGGCTAAGCCTGATTTTTCTTGATCGTGTGAACCCCGCAGAATAATGCCTCCACCTTAATGACTTTTTCAAAACAAACAAATTAAATAAACATATTTTTTTGAAGTGAAAACTTCTTTAGGCGCGTTGGGCATCTTTGAGATGGGGAAAAACAATTGATCTCGTGACACCCCTAAAAGACCTCTTTTTCGTTGCAGAGTTAGCCGTATTGTGTTGCCTACATATTACAAGCCCAAAAAAATCAGTGTATAGTCATGTAAAAAGCTTATGCAAAACTATTTTCTAAAAATAATCCAGAAAAAAAAATGTTCACTTCTGTCAGCACTCCCGGAGTGGTTGGGTTTTTTAGACCGTACTGTTCCACGGCTGGGTAAAGCTGCCCCAAGCCCTTCCATGAAATATTTTCACGTGCCTCTTCGAACCAGCCCTCGCAGATCATCTCGCCTCTTCTTACTGGGCTAGCCCCAGCGGTACCGTCCGTCTTCGTAAACATTAGTCATCATCATCTGCCTAGCCTTTTCCCAACTATGTTGGGGTCGGCTTCCAGTCTAACCGGATGCAGCTGAATACCAGTATTTTACATGGAGCGGCTGCCTATCTGACCTCCACAACCCAGTTAGTTCTGGGTAATACGATACCTCTTGGTAAGACTAGTTGTCAGACTTTTTGGGCCACTGACTACCTGTAACGACTGTCAAAGATGTGCAAATGACAGCCGGGACCAACGGCTTAACGTGCTTTCCGAGGCACGAGGAAGGTATGTATTGGGTTGTCACCCATCCACAGACCAACCTAGGCAAGCACGGCTTAACCTAAAGATCGACCCGAGCGGCGGTTATTATTTTTCCACGAGCTCCTTCGTCAACATGAGTATAAACAAAATAAAAATAAACAACGTTTTGTATATTTCAAACTCAATTGACCAAGCTGCTACACTATTCCCAAACCACTGCAACTCCTGAAAGCTAGAATCAACAGTGGCAGCCAACTAAAAAAGCGCCGACACAATGAAGCTCGACGAAGTCCCAGACAAAGAATTTAACGGTCTTGGATCCCGCAACGAAATTAATCAGAAAAGAATAGCGGAGGAGTAAGAAAAATATAATTTCAACTTCCCTCCGTAAATGATAAATGATGTTTATTTTGAAAATAGGTTTTTCAAACACTTTTACACGTCATGTTTTTTTTTAAACTAGACGGGGCCGGTGTTTTGTACCTACTCTGAGAAGAAACAGCCGAAACAAACTCAGAGGTCACAGTCTCTTTTAAAGTCCAGACATTGGTTAAATCATATGAGGACCATGCAGATTAATGTCTGAGATGGTGTTGTGAAGAAATAACCACACAGATTTGAGTCGACCTGTCCAGTCAGTGCAAGCATTAGTCAGTGATCGTGTAGCTCGACTCGTAACCCAAGGAGCTCAACGACACGACGATCAATACCAAAGAAAGAATATTTGGTTAGGACGCATAAAGTACTCAAACTGCCAGACAATAGTGAAACTAAACTAAATCGTATTAAAAAAATAAATATATGACCCACATAATCCTCATATTAACAGTAGTAAAATAATACGACATAAAAAAATTAAATAAAGTCAAATAAAAAATAAGGTAAAAAAAAATACGAAATAATAATACCATACTTGAAAAAGTAAATAATGTCAACTGAATCGAAATAATGTCATCGTGTATATAAAAATAGAGCAAAAAATAAATAAATATAAAATGTCAAACAAACAAATAAAGACAGAGGGAATTAAAAAACAAAAATAATAAAAAATAGGTACGTACCTACAAATTCAATTCAATTTCAATTCAAGTTGGAGCAGTTCAATCCCAAGCTTTTTTGTCCTCCATATAATCTTTAACAGCATAGAAAGCTTTCTGGCAGAGTTCCGTACCAGCAAAACAAGGCCAATAGGCATAAAGGGAGGTTTACTATTTCGATAAAACCAACTCAATTGACCAGTGTATGTTATTATACCATTACACATACAGGGTGTAAACAGACTCTTCACGAAGCCGTCGAACAAGCATTATGCACATCAAACTAAGTAACTTTACGCAAAAATTAGTGCTGGGAAACGACTTTTTTTTTGGGCTGAAAAATCACGTTTTACGGTCGGACTCTATGTAACGCACTCAAAACATTGTGCTGATGGATGGATTTAATAGTAAGGGCGTCGTGGAGGTATTTAAAGTAACAATCTTACATTAAAAACATGTATTTAAAAAAAAAAAACTTGTGAAAAAATCGGAATTTCGACCCCCAATATCTTCGTAACTAGAAGGTAGTTCCCAGGTATGGTCTAGAACAAAAAATGATCGCAATGGCGCGGAGAACAATTGCCTTTCGGTTTCGTTAAGAGTCTTTTTACACCCTTTATTTCTTTAAGGTTATTTCGATATTTATTGGTATCCAAAAGAACTCAACACAAAACTATCGATACCACTTCGATATTCCGATGCAAAGCCCATCCCTAGTTATCGTATTTCCGTCCGTCCGGATACTGGCTCACTCAAGCGCAATTATAACACTGCTATAACCGTAACATCACTGCAACATAAGTTCGTTATAGGTAACTACTAACAATGTTATAAACCGGTATTAGGATTTGCATTTTGATGACGAATTTAGCTTAAAACGTCTGTATTACTGATGTATTTGATTTATTTAAGTTACCTAATCTTTGTAGGCAGATTAAACAGGGTGAAACAGACTCTTCACGAAGCCGTCAACCAAGCATTATGTACATCAAACTAAGTAACTTTACACAAAAATTAGTGCTGGGAAACGACTTCTTTTTTTGGGCTGAAAAATCACGTTTAACAGTAGGACTCAATGTAACGCACTCAAAACATTGTGCTGATGGATGGATTGAATAGTAAGGGGGTCCTGGAGGTGTTTAAAGTAAAAATCTTACATTAAAAATATGTATTTAAAAAAAAAAACTTGTGAAAAAGTTGGGACTTTGATCCCCAACATCTCCGTAACTAAAAGGTTCCCAGGTATGGTCTAGAGCAAAAAAATAATCGCAATGACGGGGAGAATAAGTTCCTTTCGGCTTCGTTAAGAGTCTGTTTACACCCTTTATACTGGTTAGCAGGCATCTTGTTTATTGTCTTTGACGACACTTTCCTCACGTCATTTTTTTTATTTACGTAATATAACATCACGCCTCGAAGGGAACAGAGGTGAACCTAATAGTATACCCTCATTTTACCAGATATTGTCCAATCTGTTGATCTTTCTGTTAAACTTTCAAAATACATATAAAACATTTCTCATTTTCCTCTCTCTATTTCAATATCTGATGCTACAAAAAGACAAAGAACCGACTTATTTCTATAATCTCTAAACCGAGACAAACTTCAATAGAGTTTTCATCATTCAAATGTAGAGTTACATTCTAATATTTATCTTAGCTCACAGAAAATAAGGTAGAATTTAGATAAACCGGATAAAAACCGCAACATTAGTATTCCTTATTCAATATAGTGAATGAAGTTTGTCGTTGAAACTGCAGGAAATAGATCCACGCGGCAATGGCCGCTGTTTCCGGCTGAAAGTGATCCCGCGGCCGACCATTTCCGGTGGATGTCTGGTTTGTTATGTCCGGTCAGAGTGAAGCCTTACTTTTATATTCTCTATTTCATGACTGTATCCAACGCTACCTGGATTGAGTTTTTATTGGTTTGTTTGAATAAGAACTCGGGTCTTTGTTTGAGGTTTTATTGATGGTGCAGTCATGGTTTTATTAAAGAATGGCTTTTGCGCTTCGGGTTATACGTAAATATTAATATGGGTAACCAATTGTTGAAGGTGAAGAATTATACTAACACTTAGGACACTTAGAGATATACACACAATAAATTATATTTTAACACGTATTGTATATAACTGTACTACACTAGAAATAATGTATTTTTTTTAAAGCAAATAAACAAATAAGCAATTTTAAATATAGTAAAATAAATAAGGAATCAATAGATAGACTTGCATATAAAATATTAATAGAATAAGTACCTAAATGAATGGAAATATAAAATACTTAATATATAGTAATTCAAACTTAACATCAAGGAAAAGTAACAAAGCGCTCTTCCTCTCTCTATTTATTTAAAAAAAATAACAAACTAAAAACAACAACAAAATACATTTATTTTCAGGCTACTTTGATACCTTAATACAAATTGTGTTAGTAAACAAAACCTTAAAACTATCTTAGTAACACTTCACTTGTGCACTATGTCACTGCGCGTTCATGTGGCAGTTGCCCGTGGAAGCGACGGAACATTACTCCCTGCGGCCAAAAGTCCTCCTCCAAGACGAGGTGCAGATAGCACGTTTGTATTCGGACTACGAAAGCCTTAAAGTTGACGTTGCGGCGCATCTCAAGCAGCTGTCTCGCCACGTACTTGGTCTTCTGACGCACGTACTCCGTGATAGGCGGTAGATGTACACCGGATCCATCAACTTGCATCAAAATCCAGTTCCCTAACTACCCAACTATTTTCCACATTCACCAGGGATTCCCGCTGCCCTACTAGCCCACACTGAAAGGCATTCCACCATCGTGCGGCACTTCATACGAGTTCCATTATCATAGTCTTCTAGGTAAATTCGTTCAAACGAAATTCTGGAGCGTGTGGATAAGTGTGTTCTTTGTATTTGTGTTAAATATAGAGCTTGTTCATCATTATCTGCCCGGCCTTTTCTCAAGTATGGATGCAGCTGAATACCATTATTTTATATTGAGCACTGCCTATCTGACTTGCACAACTCAGTTAAATAAATAAAATAAAATGATACCCCGTGGTAAGATTGGTTGTCAGACTTTCAGGCCACTGACTACCTGTCTCCTCCTCAAGTCATGCTCCTCATTACTGAGGGTCGTGATCCTCCCCTAAAAACATTTTTTACCTGACGATGTTTTGCCATCTCTGTCTATACTTGGCCAAGTGAAGAGCATCATGAAATTTTGTATCGAGAGAAAATCTTATCTGGTCGGACCATCGCAAAGGGCTGCGACCTCTTGGTCGTTTACCACCCACCTTGCCGGTAAACCATCAGTTGTTTGAGGTTACTGCCATCTTTTCTCGCTATATGGCCGAAAAATTCTAAAACTCTGCGGAGGCAGGTCGTAGAGAGTCTGGTGATTACCTGTAATGACTGTCAAACTTATATTCATTACTAACTGTTGCCCGCGACATTCGTTCGCGTGAAATTATTATTAAAAAATCCCCTTTATTATAAGCACTTCCCTATTTGAATCGAGTTTTGTTACCAATTTCAAGGGTTTTTTCTTTTGCACGGAACCCTATTTATTTATCTAAAATAAAAGTAGCCTAAGTTACTCCTTGTTACTTCAGCTATCTGCCAGTGAAAGACCCGTCAAACTAGCTGCAAAAATTGTAAAAAATGTTGTTTTGGTATATGAACCGTGTATACATCCATATGCACTTAGTAAAAAGCGGTTATTTTAATATTACAAGACAGACACTCCTATTTTATTTATATGTACGGATGTACAGATTTTGCTGTCCAAACAACTAACTACGGTTATATGTTTAGTACTCGCTACTAAACATATAACCCGTTGTTGTTGTTACAGCAACAACTAACAGTTCAAAAGCTGGAACCTGTTGCTCAAACATTTACGTTGAGTTGGCCAGTCCGGAACTCCAGAGTGCTGGAGAGTAATCCAGAAGTCATGTGCTTGTGTGCCTGAATTATGGACTTGAGTATTGGGTGCCACGGGCTTAGGAACCGCACTCGGAGAGGTACACGTGGCGTGTTTGACGCGCGATTTTGATGTTGCACAGTTTTCGTGATGTTGTTCATACAAAATATTATCCATCTTAAATAATCAAAGAATGAATGAAGAAATGTACTAAGCCCCAATGCAGTTATCTTATACTATACAGGGTGGGTGGTGTTACACCAACGCACAAACGTTTACCAAGTATTGTACATCATTCTGAACCATATAAATATTTCATCGGTAATTTAAAAATTAAAAACAGCTGGAAAATCTTCGATTTGGTTTGTGCGTCGGTGTGCCTTCCACCGTGTAAATTATATTTAATCATATTCGATAAAAAGCAGACAAAAAAATATAATTTCCAATTAATCCAATGTAAAACACTTCCAAATTGGGAGTGGTAGTTTGTGAACAGTGGTAGGTAACTACTGTTCACAAAACCACTCTGCTCTCAAAAACCGCAGCGTCTCCTCCACCCAGTGCGTGCCCACGTTAATGTTTCACGCTATAGTCTGCCCGGTGAGTTGGTACCTGACAAATTCATGGCGTCGCTGGACCTTTTATGGTGCCGCTAACTGGCTTGAACTTCATGTTATGATACAGCTTGGTACCTTGTTTGTTGGTTACTTACTGCATTAGGTGTTTATTGAAAGTATTATGTTGTGAATTCTTAAAGTAATATAGGAAAGTAAATTACCTATTTTAACAAAAAAAGTGGCTTTGGTTATCTGACCTATGAAAAGACTAGCGTAAAGTCACTCGTGCGTGTGTCACTTATTTCCTTCATGTGACTATGATCGCATGACAAGATGCTTTTCAATTCCTTTTGGTGGTGAGAAGAATAGGGTGTAAAGATCTTCATCCCCCATGGAAAAGGGAGGATCCTCCGACCAGACGGGTGTTGTGTCTGGTGGACTACTACCCGACAGTTGTTGCCGGGTTTTTCTAAATAGCCTTAAGTCGCGGATAACTTTACTTGCGTGATCTAAGATTTTGTTGTTTAGTTCGTCGGCTCCGTTATACATGGCGCTGTAGTACTTTTTGTTCTATGTTGCTTAGTTCCTTTTGTAGTGCCGCTAAAGCATCGTGGTATCATCTTCTACCTTTTAAAACTATGTTGGCGCCGGCTTCCAGTCTAACCCGATGCAGCTGAATACCAGTATCTTACACGGAGCGACTACCTATCTGAAGTCGACAACCCAGTTAGTATTTGGGAATTCTTGTCGAGTATCAATTTTCCCTTGTTAGTAAAAGTTATAAGCACAGATCATTCACATAGATATAAAAGAAAAAATATGTAGCATAGAATATATCTCACAAACTACCCAGGAACAATGTTTTTTCAACCAAGAAAAAAAAATCGTAAATTGGACCAAATTATCACGGATTTATGAGGTAACAAACATTTCACTCCATTTTTTTAGCAATTCCTTCAATTACGATGAAAAGAAAAGTTTCCTTTTACATTGACTCTGTATCTCAAAATACGTCTTTATTAAGCAGCAATAATTTCAACATTTCATCCTCACCAATCAAAAGAAAATGCTCTCAACAATAGCACTGCACTACTGAACTGATAAAATTGTGATTCCACTGAGAGCACCGTTGAAAGTGCTCATTATGTTTGACAATTCAAGTGAAGATAAGGTTTTTCTATAAAAAATCTACCCATTGACGCCTTAGGTAACCTTCGTACGGCATATTCTTCACAGATTTGAGCGCTTCAGCGAACATACATAAAAGTTGTAAAAATGATAACGCGTTCTCGGGACCGTATTTCGGTGTTACTCTTTGAAAGTCGTATACGAATTGTAATGGAGATTTGGAACTGATATAGAAGAATTGTTCTTAAAATGCCACACATGCATTGTTATAAATGCTTGGGGGGGATGAAGAAACAGAGTGTAGAGCTCTTCATCCCATGGAAAAGGCAGGATTCTGGTCGACAAATTTTGTCAGGTTTTTCTATATACTCTTCAGTTGCGGATAACTTTACTTGCGAGATTTAGGATTTTGTAGTTATAGTTCGTCCGCTCCGTCATAGATGGCGCTGTAGTACTTGTTGTTCTATGTTGCTTAGTACTTTTTGTAGTGCCGCTACAAAACCACAAATGGAAAATGAAAAATGTAAAGTTTGCTATGCACTTTTTCACATTCGATTCGGCTATTAGGTACTACCTACACGAATATTCGAATTTTATTGGGTTTTTACCCATCGGCAAACTCCGCTCGGTATCTGATCTCCCATCGTCGAATTATGTTTCAGTCGGCTCGGCACAAATGGAGAAGTTACTTACCTAGTGTTGGTAACAGTATATTTTACTAATCGGAAATAAAATAAACAGGGTTGAACGACAATACGACAGTAAATTAAACTGCGTATACCTCATGATTTTTGTACGCAGACTGGAAACAATCTGCGTACAAAAATTCAATCAAATAGGCATGATGTATAATTATATCCAGTCGACCAGGGGTTTCCCGAAGTTGACAACTATCCACTTAAATATATAAGGTCCCATTAAAATAGATGGACAAATTTTAACACAGCGTTCAGAACGTCTAACCAAAAATATCCAAACAAAAAAACACTGATTAAAGAGATTTTATTTTAACTTAAAATAATAATTTGTAGTGTAATTTCGTTACCTGATTTTTTTTTCGTGTAAGTATCTAATGCATTTTTCTTATTAATTTTTTTACCATTGTCCTTATTTTGGTGGACGGAATGATTTCTTAAAGTTTGTGGACCTTATAATTATATGACATCCTGTACCCAAACATGTGTAAAGGGTCTTTCAGGGTATTCGTCATATGAGTCACAAACATTTGGGAGCTTTATGAGTTCAGCAATAGAATGGGTAATTGAAAATGATTCACTTGAATTTTGGGAATTTCCTAATAACCTTGATACAACAAACTAATTCATGGCGCAGTCTAGTTATTACTATTTGATATGGTATATAGTCTTATGTTCACCATCATCTGCCTAGCCTTTTCCCAACTATGTTGGGGTCGGCTTCCAGTCTAATCGGATCCAGTATTTTACATGGAGCAACTGCCTATCTGACCTCCACAACCCAGTTAGTATTAGGTAATACAATACCCCTTGGTAAGACTGGTTGTCAGACTTTTTGGGCCACTGACTACCTCTAACGACTGTCAAAGATCTACAAATGACAGCCGGTACCAGCGGCTTAATGTGCTTTCCGAGGCACGGCGGAAACTCGGTATGTAATGGGTGGTCACTCATCCACAGATAACCTAAGCGAGCACGGCTTGACCTGAAGATCGACCCGAGCGGCTGTTATTACTTAACCACGATCTCTTCCGAGTCTTATGTTTTTATGACTAAATAATCAAAACGATAGGCAGCCTTATCATCGTCAATGAGAGAAGGGACATATTACAAGTTATAGATTTATTATCAAAGCATTATATTTTAAACTAAGACTGCCCCGTTCGTTGGTTTAGTGGCTGCAATCGCGACTACGGAACATGAGGTCCTAGTTTCGGTTGCCGGGGCAATTAGGAAACTGGCGAAATGTGGGTGTACTATTAGGTAAGTACACCTCTACCTGACCCTTCAACCCTAATTACAAGCCTAATGTTATGTATCTATGTATATTTTAAACCTGTCTAGATGAGATTACTATCTATCAGCGATAAAACATGTATTGTCTCTGCATCACCCTAAGGTAGACTGGTAGAAAATGCCCAAGGCATTAAGTCCGCCTTTGTACAGTAATTTTACTTGTGCATAAAGTTTTCATAAAAAATAAAATAAAGCCGATCGAAGTTCAGATTGCAGTAAGTATCAGCTGACTACATTTCTGAAGTTAAATTCCTCCTTTACTTTGTACCTAATTTAAAAAAGAAATAGTTTTTCCGTTGAGTATAATTTGATATAATGAGTGAGCGTTAAAAGTATTGTTAATTGTTTGGTGCTACGGAACCTTTGCGTGCGAATCTGACTCCCACTTGCCCGTTTTTTTTGCTCTTTCTATTGCTATCTCCTTTTTGAAGGTGGAAAGTACAACTCAGTAATACACTATCTACTTTATGTTGTGCTTTATAATGTTCAATTTCCTTCACTCATTTGGTATTGAGCCTACCTATTTCGAGCAGTATCCACAATACGTCCCCTGAACAACGGCGTGTAGAATATGCAACCTAGTGAGTTTTCGCGTGGACGCGCGCGCTCTAAAGATGGCCGGAGAAGACGTCACATATATTTATGCTCCAGAGATTCGCGCCGATGGCGATGATGGAATTCAATGGATATAGATCTCATGTGTGTTAATTTTGAATTGAAATTCAGACTTTCACGTAAGACGTAAAAAGGGTGTAAAAAGGCTCTTAACGAAGCCGAAAGGCACTTATTTTCCCTGTTATTGCGTTCATTTTTTTATTTCTAGATCATACCTGAACCTTCCAGTTATGGAGATATTGGGGGTCAAATTTCCAACTTTTTCACAAGTATTTTTTTAAATACATGTTTTCAATGTATTTTTTTTACTTAAGACACCTTTACGACCCCCTACTATTCAATCTATCCATCAGCACAATGATTTGAATGCGTTACATTGAGTCCTACCGTAAAACGTGATTTTTCAGCCCAAAAAAAAGTCGTTTCACAACAATAATTTTTGCGTAAAGTTACTTAGTTTGATGTACATAATGCTTGGTTAACAGCTTCGTGAGGAGTCTGTTTACACCCTGTATGTCTATTTATTTATTTATTTATAACCAACTTATGCTAACAGTTTACACCACACATATAAGTTATTGGTTGAACATAAAATTAAGTAGAACTACATAAAATTTAAAGTCAGTTCAAAATCAAAACTGGAATTAAAAACAAAACAAAAATAGTAATAATATTAGAAATTAAACAATATGGTAGCTGTAAGAATAAAAGTAAATAAAACAATTTTAGTAGATAGAATTACAATGCAGAAAATGAAATTACAATAAAAATAAAAATACACTTTGTTTACCCAGAGGAGATAGTACTGGGAGCAGCAGTGGACTCTAGGTATCGAGATGCGGTGTTGAGGAGACTCAGTTCCGTGCTTGCAAAAATATCCATAGATTGGTCATAAATTAAAATGTTATTGATATGGGTAAGGGCAAGAAATAATGGGCTGGTCTTAAGGGTTGTGGTGCTGGTTTGAGGTATTGAAAATAGAGGACGTTGGCGTGGGCGAAGAGTGTGTCTGATAGGTGTTAATGTTAAAGGAGACGTATTGTAATAATGGCGTATTGAAAAGTGAACCACGAATTAGGCGAATGACAAATTTAATGAGAGCAAGATTTCTTCTGACTTCTAAGCTCTGGTATGTCACCATGCCTAGCACAAATGGCGTTGGGTACATATATGGATAAAACCCATATATTTTTAAGTAGAGGTAGCGGATAAAAGACTTCTGGACCTTCTCAATTATTAGTTTATAGACCTTTTCATGGGGGTTCCAGATTGCACTGTTGGTTTCGAGCAAACTGCGGACGATGTCTGTGTGGGTGTGGATTTTACATATTCTTTCTATACAGGCAAGCATAAGCATAGCATAATCGATCCATAATTTCCCCACTGCTGGGCCACACGGCCTCCTCTCTATGAGAGGGAATGTGCTATAATTCACCACGCGGGCCCAGTGCGGGTTGGTAGATGTCACATATCTTTGATTTTTTGGTTCTAGGACATGCCGGGTTCCTCACGATGTATTCCTTCACCATTTTGAGAGCAGTGGTGATCAAATTTTCACAAAGTAATGCGCCTGCCTGAGATCGAACCCACGACTTACTGATCGTAACTCTGGTCGGTCATACACATACTACATACTGGAAGGTCATACATAAAAATCAATTTTTCTATACATGTTGACCCTAGTATTTTTGACTTACAATTTTGTACCTAACTGCTGATATTTAAAAAAACAACGGGTTGCACTCAGGGAGTGCCGGCAGAAGTGAAAACTTGAAACAACGCCATCTAGCTTAAATATCAGAAATTTCAATAGATTTCTGCAAGAACGAAAGATGTCGCTGTCGTAGCAAAAACTTGAAACAACGCCATCTAGCTTAAACTACACGCACACTCTCGGAAGCGCCCTGCGCCGCCGATTCGATCTGACGCGAGTTTAACAGTTTTTATCCATCCCAAAAAGTGCAGAACGCGTCTAAAGAAGTTTTCACTTAAAAAATAATAGCGAAAAACTTTTGGAGCATAAGTTTTGATTCAAAATTAGTGTAGTTAAATGCACATAATACTTCAATTAGTCTGTCAAGCTTGAAACGCACCGAAAAGATCCCTACGGTATGTATATCTAAATGCAATTTTTCACCCGCGCCATTTTTCCTTTACTTAATCAACCTGCAGCGAAAGTTATGTTTGTTTTCAAAATCAATTTCTGAGTAAACGAATTACCGAGAACGAAGTTAGAATTTTGCCGTCATATTCCCGGGAACTTGCCTGATATAGTTGGTAACTGTATTGAAACAGCCAACTACACACTAACTGATTAATAATGACTACCCTGTTTGCTTTATGCTAACGGGAGGGAAATTGAGTTGGCTTTTACTTGGGAGGAGGAAGGAAATACAAGATTTCTGTTTTAAAATCTTCGGAGACCAATAGAGGTACTTTTTTACTAAAAGAAAGAAAGTAAGAAAGACCCTGGACTGTTATTGAGAAATAATCCCCTGTAAAACTTTGTCCAAACTGGGAATCAAACCCATGCCTTCATGCTCAAGCTACTGCTACAAGGATCAGCAAGTGCTACTGCACTAGACCAACGACACAGGTTTGGATTTATTTGTGCCCTATTGATGGCAATAGACTAGACCCCTATTACATGGGATTTAAAAACACAGCTGGCTAAAGTGGGTGTACTATACGAACACCGTGGGCCTTTGCCCTTTGAGTTACAAGCGTGATGCAATTACATTTTTATGGCAAACATAATAAAGAATAGGTACACTATCAATATCTTTACTGTGGATTATGTACTCTATCTATGTCTGCGTTAATGATATAAACATAACATCACGCCTGTAATCCTAAAAGGGTTAGGCAGAAGTGTACCCATAACTACTATTCAATCCATCCATCAGCACAATGTTTTGAGCGTGTTACATTGAGTTCTACCGTAAAACGTGATTTTTTAGTTTAAAAAATAAAAGTCATTTCCCAGTACTAATTTTGATGTAGTTTTGAAGTTACTTAGTTTGATGTACAAACTGCTTGGTTGACGGCTTCGTGAAGAGTCTGTTTACACCCTGTATAGGGTGACTGGTAATAAGTGACTAATACTTATACACGTGATTGTACTCATGTTATCAAACAACTTTCGCAAGGAACCATTTTTTTGTACTTTTAATTTAGCAACAATCTAAACACGTAGGCACCTACAATGCTTACGTACACCGATAACTAGCTGACTAACTAGCTGCACGGGTGCTCTGTCTACCCACGGTGCACGGTACGATAGTAATGAGACAGAACGGCGTCACGCGGCTAACAGCTGATAGATAACAGGCACGCATGCGCGATTTCATACGGTTGCTGTACTATTGTGATAAAAGTGAATGATGTTTTAAAAAAAAATGTTTCTTTGGGAAAGTTGGTTGTTATCATGAGTACGCACGACGGCTGATCAAGCTATACAAACCCAGTGTAAGCGGATCTCTCACTGTAAAGAAAATTGATACAAAGGCAGGCCACGTTATACTGGAAAAGTAAAGCTTGATGTGCCGCCGTGTGTACAACCACGTGTTTCATTATCGGTCGCTAATAACCACCACTAGTCACCATAAATACCCGAAACATGATAAATAAACCAATCCTTTTATACTGGCATCATAAAATATAACGTTCGTTAACAATTATTCCTAAACAAAAGCCGTTCTCTATTTGAATTTTATATTCATACATTTTTGATTTGATTTTTTTCAATACTCCACACGATTGCCCGTCAAACTTTTTAACTGGCTGACAGCCCTCTTTTAGTTTTCATCCTGTTTTATTTTTATTTTATGCATCATACCCAATTTTAATCATGAATTATTTAGAACACCGCAAAATGTTTGTATAAAGTTGAATATTCTAGTAGATTATTTATACAGGGCTATCAAAATGGGGTTCTCGTTATAAGCTTTAATTTAACTTGTCAGATTGATAGTTAGTATGTATTAGTCAAATTTGGCAACTGAACTTCAAACCAGTTCCTCTAACTGATTGAAGCCATTTTTCACCTGTAACGACTGTCAAAGATCGGAAAATGACAGGACCTACGGCTTAACGTGCTTTCCGAGGTACGGAGGATATTCTGTAAGCAATGGGTGGTCACCCATCCACGGACCGACCTAGGCAAGCGCGGTTTAACCTGAAGATCGACTTGAGCGACTGTTTTTATTTAGCCACGTTGATTAAGAGTTTATTAATTCTCCTCTTTTTATATGACAACAATTACACCGGCGCCTTATGAGATCTGAAGAATCTTTTAGAACTTTTAAAGCTGTTTTTAAAAGATTATCCTTCAACCTTCATACAAAAATATGAATATTTTACATTATCTTTTACATAAAAGATAAAAAGTAACTTCATCTTAGTCTTACCGTCCCTACAAATCCACTTTAAATTTGAAAACAATTTTACATTGTATAATAGTGTTTCACTCATTCTTATGTAAATGTTTGTAACGGACATTTTAAACTTATAATTTATTCAAGAAATTGCTTTAGAGTGAACTTCGTAAACTCGGGGTGTCTGAAGTTGTCGTAAGTGGTTCAACTTCTGCACTTGAAGATTTATGAATATATATATCTTGCTTGTTGTTGCTCCCGACGGTGGTTGTGCAAAACTTTGGGTGACCTTTTGATATCTCTTAGGAATTGTGTTTTTATAAAATACTAACTGTTACCCGCGACCTTCATTTGCGTGTATTTATTATAAGAAAATATCCCTTCCCTCCCACTCCTTCGTCCTCTCCCTTTCGCTTTTTGAATCGAATTTTGTTACTAATTTCAAGGGTTTTAATTTATTTCACGGAGTTCTAATTATTTTTTTATAATAAAGGTAATTTATGTTAGATTTTATAACATCAGCTATCTCCCAGTAAAAGTTTCGTCAAATTCGATCCAGTCGTTTCGGAGATTAGCCAGAACAAACAGACAGACAGACAAAAACTGAAAAAAAAAATTATTGAAGTGCCGTACATATTTTCAAAAGCATTCAGTGAAAAGCAGTTATTTTGATATTACTAACAGACACTTCAATTTTAGTTATTTGTGTAGACTAGCAGTTTTTGTTAAAGAGCTGATCTAGAGAATACCACCACTTATAAGCCTTATTCTGCAGTTATGCATTGCTATGATCATGTTCGAAGAGTAACTCGTATGGTGACATCGCACCTTTGATGTCCCTGATATTGTAGATGTCTAATAGATGCCTTGTTTATCAGGTGGACCTTCTGGGCGAGTGCGGTACACACTTATAATGGGCGCAAAACTACCCTTAACGACGCCGAAAAAAAATGACCATACTTGGGAACCTTCTAGTTACGGAGTTCCAACTTTTAATTTTTAAATACGTCTATGACCCCTGTGCTACTCAATGAATTCATAAGCACAATATTTTGAGTGTGTTACATTGTGTCCTACCGTAAAATGTAATTCTTCACATAAAAAAACTCGTTTCCCAGCAATATTTTTTACGTAGAGCTTACTATGGGCTAAAGTAACCACACAATGGGTTCCAAACAGCAGCAAACGGCAACGCGTCCCAGAAGGAGATGGCGTGACGAACTCGACTCTTTCCACAAGGATTGGCATATAACAGCACAGGATAGGGACAAATGAAGAGACGCCTTTGCCCTGCAGTGGGACCGAAATGGCTGATAATAAAATACTTAGCTTGATGTATTGAATGCTTGGTTGACGGCTTCGTGAAGAGTCCGGTTACACCTTGTATGTCTCAATCTGAAAGTTTTTGAAGGAAACTCCTAATCCATTGGGTCTTGTTTAAAAAAGAAGCGGGTTTTTAAATAACATCGTTTACGATTATATCATGATTATTGTACTAGGAATTTTCTATCATACGTCAACCACGTAGTGATAAATTATCAGTGATAAGACATTGCTGATTGCTATAGCGACAGCAATAAATACTTTTATGTAAAGAAATATTTGAGATCACCTCGATTATTTGCATGCCAAAAATTGGCAGGTGACATCCACCAAAACCAAAAATGCAGTGTTGGAAGGCCTTTTTAAAGGCAGACCAAAGGCTCTGTGAAGGTAGCGCGAATCTGCTACGAGAAGATGCGGGAGGCACAAGTCTGGTAGATGTGACAACGCTACTTCCAGAGCGCTGATATGATAACGCTCCACCAGCACGGCGACCGTACGAGGAGTGTTTGTAGTAACGTGATTCATAACAAAATCTTATCAATTTTAAATTTTGCTACAGTAAATTTAAAAATAAAGATTAAGACATTTTCGCTTCGATTATTAATATAATTTATGATATAGATATAAAATCCATTAAAAAAATGATATTTTTATATTTGCCAATAAGTCAATTGACGACACGATGTCGTAACGGTGCTCGAACACCAGCATTATCAACATTATCTGTCAAGTGCAGTCGCTCGCGTGGACATACAATGATTTCAAGGGTCATAGTCTATCCGTGGGCCTCATTCAAGTTCGTTCAAGCATAAAGGAAACAGACATACACACATACAGAATCCAGATTTTTTTCCCGAAAAATTGGTTTCAGTCGCCCCTATAACATAAATATCTACTTATCCCCTTGGAGAAAACAGGGGTGTTGATATCACAAAGATAAGTAAAGTACAAAGTTTGGTGACCTATTGGTATTTGTTGGAAAAAATATTTTGCAGAATTCCGTTACTATCTGAAATCCTATTGATATTAGCTGTAATTAGGTAATTATCATGATTGACATACATTGATTTGGATGAATAAAGTATATCATAATTTATATATCAACGAGAATGCTATGCACGACTTATTTGAATCACCCAGATAAAAAAATAAGGAAAATTGTACAGGTATTATTATTACTTCAATACATAAGAAAAATATGTGAAATTGTCTAAAGCACGTGTAAGGTTACCAAAGTGGAGATATGTGCCAAGCGTAGAGGAGAGGAGTTGCTTAAGAGTTAGGGTGTATCCACCGAATTTGTGCGGAGACGCGTTCTTGCTAGACCGGAGCAGTGATGTGTGTACAGGGCTACTCACTGTGGGGAAAACAAATGAAGAACGTATTTTTTGCCACTTTTTTCTTGCACCAGTCGCTGGTCTTTTTTCAACGAAATAATACATTATCTAATCAGTATTTTAATGCCATCTATCAGAGTAACTCATTGGCTAGTTATGCTCACATTTCATTCTCTAATAACTTAAAAAACAACGGGAACGAACATTACTTTTTCGATTTTGTGCTACGAGCGAGTTGCCTGGTAGCCTCAGTGGTGGAGTTACTCAATTGTCGCTTGTCGAAAGTGACATCGACTAAAGTCATGTATGGGGCTGTAGCGGCATAGCACAAAAAGTGCTACAGCGACCTCATATCTGCCCTTGTCCCAATTTATTTGGGGTCGGCCGGCAGCATGTCTATTTTTCCATACCTCTCTGTTTCTGGTCAATCACATCGGATACTTACTTTCTAGCCATTTATCATCCTTCACACAGTGCATTCATTGTTTATTTGATTTTTGACACAGTTTAGGAGTTATAAGATGTTCAGTTTCATAAACAGGCACGTTTGATACGGAATCATTTATTTATTTATTTATCAACTACATCTACCATTACAGCTGACCAATGCGGTAAATGCGCCTTAATTAATCCAAAACTTAACTTAATTGTTACTCAAAACTAATATCTATAACTAATTACAAACAAAGCATTCCTTGTGAACTCACTCAGAGAACAACAGAACAAGTCAGTCTCACTCGTTATGAGGTTGAGCGTGTGGAGTGCATGCGTCAGCGGCGCCACCTTTAAAAGGTTGGTCCGAGCACGAGGCTCCACTCAAAACCCGCTCTCGGCCGCCGCAGAGTGCACACGTGCGTTCCGCTGCTTCCGATCGCTCCCTGCGCACCCCGCGCCCCTCCATTGTCACTGTGTGCTACGTCGTAGCACACGGTGTATGTTCCGCCCGCCGACCGCCGGCTCCGTCAGTGCTGTGTTTGTGTAGTGCTACGTCGTGGCAGGTCGGTTGTGTATTGCGTACGCGATCACAGCTGATTTGCTACGCCCGCGGTTCGCGTCGCGCTTTTGACTCCTTAGGAGTAAAAGCCACAGTTTCGTGGTTCTTGGTGGAAACCTCACGATGCCAACGAAGCGAAGAGAGTGGTGACCCAATCCACTCGCTTAGCCCCTTCAGGGTGAAGCTATCCATTGGAGTCGAGAGCTAGGACCTTGGCCTTGGGGGCTACCCTCGTCAAACCTAGTCTCTGGTTCTCTCAACAGCTACTCACCTTGTGTCGGTTGGGAGTGTCTACCCCTTCGAACTTGAGGCCCCGTCGTGGGCGTAGGGACCTGTCGCACATTAAGATTGGCGACAGTATCACAGCTTAGGGCACACCTTAGGTACTCACCTCTCTGTCCTGCCACAACTGGCAGAGAGGCCACACACCCCCGGGCCCACCCACCCGGGGAGTTAGGGTATTCGGTTGTTAGGTGTGAGCTTCACTCAAATGTCGGCTAACTTTTAGCCCACTAGGAACCATAATGTCTGACAAAATCCTTTTGGATTTTGTTAAACGTATTCTTTTCCAGGACTCCTACTTTCGGGAAAAATTTGACGCCCTAGAGCACGCGGCCATCGCAGAATTCAGCGATGCCCTCGACAGCTCCTTAATACCTACGCCCGCCGACAATGACATTCCTAGAATGCCAGAGTCGGCACCCATTGTTTTTAGCGAGCTAGATAGCCCGCTATCGCCCCCACCCGCCGACAAAGGCATTTCTACGAAACCGACGGCAAAAGCGGAGTCTATTGTTAAGACGCCCATTGTTAAAATGCCCATTGTTTCGAGCACAATGGAGCGTTCCACACCTGCACCGTCTTTGTCCTCTTCCGAGAAGATGGACACTTCAGTCCCGGTTAGTGACCCGGAGTTCTCGGAATCGTCCGCCTCCTCGTCCTCTGAAGACGACTACCAAGTCGTCGGAAAGGGGAAAAGGAGGAAGGGGAAAAATTCCCAAGCCACCGCGGCCAAAAAACATCAAGCGACTGTCGCGAATCCCCCCACTCCCGTGACTTCGCGTCCCTCCTCGCCCGTCCAATCGGCCTCTGCAAAGGACGGCAGGCCAGCTAGCCCTAGGGCTAACCCGCCCGCCGCTTCGTCCAAGAAGCCCAAACCCCCTCCCCCGATATTTATCCACGACAAGTCCAAGTGGACTGATGTGTCTAAAATGTGTGTTGATCAAAGGATCAACTACACCAACGCCCGCAGTACCTTGCAGGGCATTAAGGTCACCGTGCCCACCGTCGCGGACTATAGGGAACTATCCCGTCACCTTCGCGGAAGGAACATTCCCTTCCACTCTTACTCCCTTCCGGAGGAAGCGCCCCACCGCGTCGTGATCAGGCGCGTTCCCAAGGAAATCCCCACGGAGGACATTTTAGATGACCTCCAGCGGCAGAATATCCCCGCTACTGCAGTCCACCGCCTTCACAAGGCTCGTGGAGGCGAGCAGTATGACATGGTGCTGGTCGTCTCTGACAAGGTGGAAGGTCGACATCCGATTTTCAAAATCAAGTCGGTCTGTTCCCTTTCGGGCATCCAAATTGAGAAGCCCTTCAAAAACTCGGCACAAATTGGACAGTGCCATCGCTGTCAGCTGTACGGCCATAGCAGCAAAAACTGTTATGCCCGTCCCAGGTGCGTCAAGTGCCTTGGCGACCATGGCACGGAGGACTGCTCACGTCCTAAGGACATCACCAAGTGCACAGAGGCACCTAGCTGTGTTCTCTGTGGTCAGTCCGGCCACCCAGCCAACTACCGCGGCTGCCCCAAAGCCCCTAAACCCACATCCGCTAAGCTCGCTAAGCGCGCTAACGCACGCCAGCAGCGAGAATGCCCCTCTGTGAGGATTCCCTCCTGCCAGTTGCCTGAGAGACTCGCCCCTCAAAGGCCGTCACCCTGGAACCCGCTGAACCACCAGAGAGCGTTCCCAGCTCTCGGTAAAGCCTCAGCCGCTCCCATGCCCGGGTTATTAGATACCCCCATTCCTCCCCCGGCACCTTTCGTAGCAACTCCTGTTGCACCTGCAGTCCCATCAGCTTCCCCTCGCGTCGCGCCGTCAGGCCCCGAGGCCGTAGAAAGCTCTTTTAGGACCATCGCTAGGTACAAAATCTTTTGCAGTCCGGAGGCCGACCGCTTAGCGGCCGAACTCAGAAGGGCAAGAGAATTTGAAGAGATCGCGGCAATATTTGATGCCTATCCCAATATCAGGGATGCCCTTCGCAATCTTTAAAATATTTCCAATGGCTGCTAGAAATATTAATTGCACCAAACCCCGATCCCTTAGACTAGCTTATTTCAATGCTAATGGCCTTAGAGACCAACGTGATGAGATCGCCGCTTTCCTCCGCGACCATCAAGTCGACGTCCTCCTCATACAGGAGACGTTCCTCAAACCCTGTAATCGCGATCCGAAAATAGCCAACTATCGCATAGTTCGCAACGATCGGTCGCGCTGTCACAAGGGCGGTACTTTAATATATTTTAGGAAAGAACTACATTGCATTCCGTTAGACCCCCCCCCCGTTAGAGTCTCTTCTTGAGGTTTCCATCTGTCGGCTCGGCATGACCGGTCACTCGCCGATCACCATCATTTCGGCTTACATTCCTCCCGGTGGCTCGACCGAGGAGCACATCCCACTCACCAAGGACCTCACCGTCCTCTTCGGTCTGAGTGACTCCGTTATCTTAGCGGGAGATCTCAATGCCAAAGACCTAGCCTGGAACAGCACGTTGACCTCTCCTAGAGGGCGACTCGTGTTCAACCTAGCGAACTCTCTCATCTTTGACCCTAGCGCTCCTATGGAGCACACTCATTATCCCCACGATCCCAATCTTCGCGCAGATGTCCTAGACATAGCGCTTCTCAAGAATGTCAACCTCAAGTTGCATTCGATCGAAACGCTCCATGAGCTCAACTCCGACCACCGTCCAGTGCTCATGCACTTAACTCCTCGCTCAGGTCCCTCAGACCCCAGCCAGCCCCCGCCTACCCAAGTGATCACCGACTGGAGGAAAGTCAGCGAAAAGCTGAAGTGCCTCTCGTCGCCTCACCTGGATACTATCCCCAATCACATTGTCTCAATTGCTGACACGACGGCCGCCATCGACTCGTTTACAGAACACATCCAATCCGTGCTGAAGGATTGTTCACGAGAAGTCCCAGTCATGAGTGATCATCGCTGGCGTCTTCCCGATGACGTACGTGAACTGATAAACGAGAAGAACGCGGCCATCCGTGCCTACAGCTCTTTTCCCTGCGACGCGAATAAGACCCACATGCGCTACTTGCAGCTTGCTGTAAAGAAGCGCATCAGTGAGCATCGCTCCGCCCAATGGGAGAAGGACATAAGTGAACTCGAGCCCACCCACCTCGCTTTCTGGCAATTGCAAAGAAAGATGCGTACCACCGATCAGGCTTCGATGCCTCCTCTCATCCGACCAGACAAGAGCGTCGCTTTTGACGACTCTGAAAAAGCCGAATGCCTAGCCGACAGTTTAGAAACTCAGTGCTCTCCTAGCTCTCAACCAGTAGACAGAGCTCACCTCGAGATGGTGAACGCTGAAGTCGAACGTAGGGCTGCCATCCCTCCCGTCGAAGACCCCGATGATCCTCTGCCTGAAGTCTCACCAGACGAAGTGCACGACATCATTAAAAAGCTTCGACCACGGAAAGCACCAGGCTCCGACGGTATCACTAACAAGGTACTCAAAATTCTCCCCAGTCAACTCATAGTTTTATTGGCGGCCATCTTCAATGGCGCCCTGAGTAACAATTTCTTCCCCCAAATATGGAAAGAGGCCACTGTTATCGGTATCCCGAAACCCGGCAAACCCAAGGCGGAGCCCTCCAGCTATCGTCCTATCAGTCTCCTGAACGCACTCGGCAAAATCTACGAGAGGCTTATTTATAAGCGACTCAAGGATTACGCCGAAGCTAAGAGCCTCATTCCTAACGAGCAATTCGGTTTCAGGACCGAACACTCATGCATTCAGCAGGTTCACCGCATCGTCGAACATTTGAGCGCTGGCTTCCAGCGCGGAGCGATGACAGGTGTTTTGTACTTCGACATAGCGAAAGCCTTCGACAAAGTCTGGCACAACGGCTTGTTGTACAAGCTGTACCAACTGGGCGTGCCGGATCGTCTCGTGCTCATCTTACGAGACTTTCTGTCGGATCGCACCTTCCGCTATCGCATCGGAGACGCTCTCTCCTCCCCTCACCCCATTCGCGCAGGAGTCCCGCAAGGCTCCGTTCTCTCTCCGCTCATTTTCACCCTATTCACGAGCGACATACCAAAGAGCAAAAAGGCTCAGTTGGCCCTGTTTGCAGACGACACGGCCATCTACTATACGGGTCGTTGTAAGAACGCTATCGCCAAAACCCTCCAAACCTCAGCCAACGTCCTAGGCGCTTGGTTCAGGAAATGGAGAATCGAGGTTAATCCCGATAAGAGTCAGGCGGTTCTTTACTCGAAACCGTCGCGCGGTAACAATCGCACCTCCCCCAGCCCGATCACTATGTACGGTAAGCCTATCCCTTGGGAGAAGCAAGCCAAGTATCTAGGAGTAGTTCTCGACCAACATCTGTCCTTCAGACACAATATCACGGAAGCTCGTAACCGCGCTTCCTTCGCGATGGGTAGACTCCACTTTTTGCTCATGGCAAAAAGTAAACTATCTCTTAGGTGTAAATTGCGCCTTTATACCGCGGTGATCCGTCCCATCATGACGTACGCGTGCGTCGTATTCGCTCACGCCAATCCAAAGTACCTTTATAAAATGCAAGTTCTCCAAAACCGATTCCTACGTAAAGTCACGGGAGCCCCTTATTATGTCCGCAATGATCGTCTGCACATTGATCTTAGATTGCCCACTATCAGCAGTTCATGAAACGCCTCGCCAAGCGCTTCTTCGATTCTGCTGTTAGACACCGTAACCCTCTGATCGCATCGGCCGCCCGATACGAGCCCTCGCGTATTAGTCAGATCCGCCGCCCGAGGCACACTCTCGTTGACCCTCTCAGCAGTTTAAATATATATGAGGCGAGTGCAAGATCCCTCTTAACCCTTTGCTCATTGTATCCTGCCATACCTAAAATAAATAAGGTTGGATACATTAACGGGTAAAAGGGATAGACTCCATAATAACGCTTATATAAATATCTTATAAATTTATTTTGTACCCTCTCCAGCATGAGACTTTATTTAGCTTCATGCGTAGCCCAGATGACTGCATTACATTCTAACTGGCTCCTCACCAATGCATTATAAAGGGTGTAAACAGACTCTTAACGAAGCCGAAAGGCACTTGTTCTCCTCGTCATTGCGATCATTTTTTTGTTCTAGACCATACCTGGGAACCTTCTAGTTACGGGGAGACTAGAAGGTTGAGACTAGAAGGTGGTAGAAGGTTGACTGGGAGATATTGGGGGTCAAAGTTCCAACATTTTCACAAGTTTTTTTTTAAATCCATGTTTTTAATGTAAGATTGTTACTTTAAACACCTCCAGGACCTCCTTACTATTCAATCCATCCATCAGCACAATGTTTTGAGTGCATTACATTGAGTCCTATTGTAAAACGTGATTATTCAGCCCAAAAAAAAAGTCATTTCCCAGTACTCATTTTTGCATAAAGTTACTTAAATTGATGTACATAATGCTTGGTTGACGGCTTCGTGAAGAGTCTGTTTACACCCTGTATAATGCTATAATAGCTTTCACATTCGTGAAACCTCGGACCGTACGAAGCATGAAACCTAAGTTTCTATACGCTCTTTTACAGCTACGCATGATGTGATCCCGAAAAGTTAAACCGGCGTTAAATCCCACTCCCAAGTCCTTGACTTCCGTGACCCGTTCCATAGGCAACCCGTCAGTATTGACGGGTTGCCTATGGAACGGGCAAAAGGTATGTAAGATGGGATTGTGTGCGCGAGAAAAAGTGATGAACACACACTTCGAACTATTGAACTGCAAAAGATTTTCTTTGCTCCATCTCACTACCCTATCGATGTCCCTTTGTAGCCTGACACAGTCATCGTTGCTCTTTACTGCGAGGGATAATTTGAGGTCGTCGGCAAACAACAGACAAGAAGCATCTAGGACTACTTCTGGTAAGTCGTTTACAAGCAGAAGAAAGCCCAAAAGGCCAAGGTTACTACCTTGACTTACCCCGTCATATCATGCCGACTTAAAAATATGTATCAGGTATTTGTGGCATTTTATACTTTCTGCATTTCAAAAACAAATTAAACACAACTAATTAATACAGGAACGCGAATTCAAATGCATTTCCAAAACAACAGGATGTAGGTGTCGCCGGGGAGCGGAACATGATTGTGTGCGGAAGTAATTCTTGACAACTGCTCACTGAACCGGATCCGTACGGAATTCACGGATTTCAGGCGCAGTATGCACTCAAATAGAGTTGAGATGCAGATCCGGAAATTGTATTTCAGTTTTTGAGTGAAAGTTTTAGTTTGAATAGAGTGAGTTATGAATAGTTGAACTTTTTGGGGAAGTTTTTTATTTGAAATGCACATTACACGTCTTGTAAATCCCAAATGTTAAGGTAAATTTCGCCAGTTATGTCCCAAGAGTGTAGGACACAGTCTATTGCCATCAACCAGCCTCAAATACAGACTCAGGACTCCTACTGAGAAATATCTGATGGAAAAACTCAATAACACTTTGCTCGACCTGAATATTTAAACCCAAGACTTGCGACCACAAAATTAGAGAGGTAATTTAAAAAAAAAGAACACAAAGGATTTTTTTTTTCTTTAATAAATTATAGATGGTTTAATCACAAACTGATTACCTATGCCACCCTCATCGGTAAACACAAATATTTCTTACGATCTAAAAACCTATCTTAGCTAATATAAACAAGGCTAAAGGTGACGCAAGAACATTTTAGCAACAGCATTTACCAAATTCCATTGAAATGGTTAAAAATAAAAGTCTTTCGGCCTCGTTCCGGGCACACTCCATCAGAATATGATAAGTGTCTTTCACTGTACTACACAATAAACTAGTGTAGTACTTTATTTTTAATGTATCTGGGTAATACCTTCTGAACATAATAAGATCTGTAAAGTAATAACAATTTTTTTCTTAAAAAAACTTATAACTTACAGTGTGATAAAAAATAAACAATTCCGAAAAACACTTACCTTGGTAACGACTAATCTTAATGGAGATTTTTTCAAATATGTTTCTAATAAGGTGACTGACCGATAACGTCACCAAAACTATTCCCAAATCGCTAATGTGATGTGGCGTTCAGTTATCTTTGAGACCTCGACATACTACGCAACCATGACAACGGCTGGCAGTGTGGTGGCTGCGACCTTGGTCTCAGAAGGCCCTATCAAAATGCGGTTGTTGGTGTGTGTATTCGGATTCATGATGGTTTCCTCACATCATCTGCCTAGCCATTTCCCAACCACATTGGGGTCGGCTTCCAGTCTAACCGAATGCAGCTGAATACCAGTATTTTACATGGAGCAACTGCCGATCTAACCTCCACAACCCAGTTAGTACTGGGTAATACGATATCCTTTGGTAAGACTGGTTGTCAGACTTGCGGTCCCCTGACTACCTGTAACGACTGTCAAAGATCTACAAATGACCCCGACTCACGGAAGAAATTCGGTATGTAGTTCACGAACCAATCTAGGTAAGCGAGGCTTTACCTAAAGATCGACCCGAGCTGGTGTTATTATTTGGCCTCGGGCTCTTCATGCTGGTATACTCTCAATGTTTTCAAATTTTAATTTACACAAAGTAAAGGTATCGTAGCCGTCACCACTGAGTCTTCGCTGATGTGCTTAGTGCTATCGTTTATCAACTCTGACCCTCAATTTTCAACATACAGATACACATCAAAGCATATGGCTACTGAAGTATTATCATGACTATAAAAACGATATGCGTCATAAAACTTTTTCTGAAGCCATATTGGCCCATATTACTACACTGTAAAGTGGTTGCAGAAGTTATACTTTACTTAGTAAAGGGTAGGTTAGCCACTCAACTCGAATAAATAAGTACAGGTAATGGGATCTAGCAGGTATTTACAGAGGTTATGATCCAATTGTTTTCAGCTCAGCTAAAATCATTCATAAATAGTTCACAAAGATCAAAGAAAAATCATCCACATTGTTTTCTCAGGTTGGGTTAAACAATTGGTTGTGTTAGTAGCGTGAAGCGAACTGACTTACTAGTATTACCAGGGGTTTCATATTACCCAATACTTACTGGGTTATCGAAGTCTTCTGACCTCGATAACCCAGTAAGTATTTAATGAATACCTGCAGGTCCCAACATAGTTGAGAAAAGGCTAGGCAGATGATGATGGCAGCCAGCTGGCTTTTTAAAATACGTTAGATGTCTCTAAGGTCACTAATATTATGTATTTTATTGAGCCCCTGGCCCCTTGTGCTCCTCTGGTATGTACCGTACAGAACTTCTGTCAGAACTTTCTGCTTGACATCACTATGACTTTCTTTCAAATCTGTGAAGAGATTTACACGTTTATTGCAACAAATAAAAGAAGATACGTTGTACGCGTTCCATTTTCTGAGTTTATAGCTTAAATAGTATTGTTCAGTTGTGAAAGTCTTACTTTTATTGAGGTGCAGGTCCCTCCGCCGGCGATTTTCAAAAAGGTAGTAGAGCTAATTTTAACTTTTATGGAAATAAAGCTTGTATTAGAAAATAAATTTTATCTACATTGTTTATTACATTGAAGGCGTAAACAAAGTTTCGTGCCCTTGCTATTAACCATTGAGGAGTTCTCTTGTGAAGAGGCGATTCTGGCTGCAGGATCAAGTCATGACTGCCATAAGAATGAATAGGCTAGTTGACAAGGTCAAAAATGAAATATAAAAATACGTAGAAATAAGGCCACTCATCTTAAAAACTACCATCACCGTACAGAAATTAAATATTGGGGGACAATATAATTGTAAAATTGGATTTACTGAAAATAAGTATTACATTTGATCCCAAATAAGTATGACGTCACAACGTCCTATTTCATACAAATCACGTACACATTTTGCGTTTTGACAGTTCATAAAAAAGTAACTATTTTGACTTCCTGTCACATACCCTATTGTCACCAGAGCCAAAGGTGGGTACATTTCAGCTCAATTGGTTAGAGGGAACTAGTTTGAAATTCAGTTGCTAGATTTGTCATTGATGGTGCCGAAAGAGGGATGTTGCAGCGATATTCGATAATCAATTGGTACATAATTATTTTTGATAGGTATTAGGAATAAGAAGGGTGCGCTAAATAACTAGTTAACAAGACAAGTGAAGTAAAAGCATATAAAAAATTTGTTCTTTGTTTGTCGAAGTTCTCGCTAGTGTAATGTGAAAAGTCAGCGATGAACAATCACAAACAGTAAAATTTTCTCATTCCATTTTGACCTTGACCATCAACATTTTATGGTTTGAAATCATGTGGTAACTTGATGTGCTGACGACTGTTCGTTTTTTAAGCGAGAAAACAATTCTTTGTCAGCAGCGGAACAGAAACCTAAGATACTGAAAAGAGCACGTTAAGGAGTTACTGCCTTTTTTTTTTTTCGGATGGGAAATCATCAAATGACTTCTCCCGCTCTGGGCAGAGCGGAAGGGAGTGTCAGACTTGTACTGACTAAAACCCATCCATGTTCCTTCCTTGCCCTTTGTTGCCGTTCCAGGGCCGCGGTATCTCTTTCGAACAGCCCGCAGCAGGAGTTACTGCCTTTTGTCTTCTTCTCTCGTTATAAAGAGAACGTGATTCGCTTATGTTTTTGGAAAAAAAAATCTACAAATGACAGCCAGGACCAACGGCTTGACGTGCTTTCTGAGGAGGAAACTCGGTATGTATTGGGTGGTCACTCATACACAGAGCAAACGCGGCTTAATACTGACGGAGTTACTGTTGAGGTTTCCATGGCAGGGCGTCAGGCATGTTAGATTTTTCGCAGCATCGATGGTGGCTCGAGTCATGGCCAGCCTTAACAGGGTTCTAGTAATAATTACTGGCAGAGTGGACTGTCCTTATTTTGAATTTTAACCTAAACATCGACCCTAGCGGCTGTTTATATTTAGCCACATACTCGTACTCCTCAAATTGTTAAACTTACTACATAGTTAAACAACAACCTTACGGCACCCGTGCATGCAGATTTTTATTCACCTTCTCAGAACCAACAACAAACTTCAACTAAATCATTGTACCGTCAGCAGCTAATTCCGCGTTACACCGGTATGTATATGCTCTCACTACAAGTACAGTCGGAACTTCTGAAAGACAATTACAACACGTAGTAGAATCCACAGAGAACTTCGATAATAGCTCCTGCTAATTGGGAATTCTGTAGAGTGCAATGATACCAGTTTTGGATCCTGATTATTACAATTATTACAATTTATTTTAACTCATATTTTTTTGTATGTGGTAGGAGCTCGTGGTTAAATAATAACACCCGCTCGGGTCTATATTAAGGTTAATCCGTGCTTGCCTAGGTTAGTCCGTGGATGGGTGATCACCCGTTACATACCGAGTTTCCTCCGTGCCTCAGAAAGCACGTAAACCCGTTGGCCCCGGCTGCCCTTGTAGATCTTTGACAGTCGCTACAGGTAGAGTGGCCCGAAAGTCTGACAACCAGTCTTACCAAGGGATATCGTATTAGACAGTCGCTCGATGTAAAATACTGGTATTCAGCTGCGTCCAGTTAGACTGGAAGCCGACCCCAACATAGTTGGGAAAAGGCTCGGCAGATTCTGATGGATGTGTAGTACTCAAACTACACATTAATAATTACCTTTATGAAGTCAGCAATATTTGGTTGTTATCACACCCAAATATTGCAATGTTAAGATAAGCACGTTTATCAGTTGATATTAAGCAATTACTAAATGAATGAGTAATACTTATTTTTCACTATAATATGAATACTACATTTTTTAATCAAATAGGGAAAAAGACTGCAATTTCCGAAACTTGGTTTTTTGTTGTTGTTGAAACAGGCGACTGCAGATTTCCCAAACTGCAGGCTACAAAAGAGTCAAAATTGCTCTTTTTTATATTAAAATATTGGCCTGATGTGAAGCTATGATACGGCCTAGAAAAAACTGATTCACTCGAACTTTACATAGATCCAGATTATAACGATCAGGAAACACAAAAGCCAGCAGTGAAGAATATAAATATTTACAACCAGTTGTTCTCGTAGGTTCGAACCCAAAATAAGGCGATATCATTGTGTAATTCATTCCAACACCAGTTCACCATAACGATGAAGGAAAACTTCGTAAGGGAATGCATTTGGTAGGACCAAAAATTTGAAGACATGTACCTAACATCTTCCGACCCGCACTGGGTCTGCGTGGCAGATTATAGTCTATTCCTTCTCATAGTGAAGAGGCCTGTGTCTCTGTAGTGGGATCATTGTAATAGGCTGATTATGCTATAATCATCATCCACAGCCCGACTTCACCCACTGCTGGGTATGCCTCTCTATGTTTTCGTCAAGCCCCACGTTCTTGTGCTACCCTCATTCAAAATATTTCCGCGATGGGAACAATGTCGTTTGCCTATCTCGCTGCCGTATGATGAAAGCTTTTTTTTCAGTCCTTGGATGCCACAATTATGCTGTACTTATGCTAAATCGACGAGGTTGTATTATCATCTCCATAGCATCCCGCCAACATGTTCTTCTCTCCATGGCGCACCTATAGCATCGAGTTGTATATAATTTTTCAACAAGTTCTAACTAATTACAAGTCTGCAGCCCGTGGCCCGGGCCAATTATTCTTACTTTAAACCTCTGAAGGCGAGATGCCGATAACTTGGAAGATTTTCCACTATTTTTTATCTCGTTTCACTGAGATACGTTCCGCTTCTTAAATGAGTTTCAGCTCTTCGAGAAATTTTATTTTTATAAATTATTTTTAGTTAAAAGAAGTGGAGGGCATGGTAGATCTATGCTTGATTTATTTTATACAGAAGTGTCTTAATAGTAGGAACTCCAAGTATTTATGTTGTTTTCTTTTATTGTGTGGTTAGTGCCTAACCTGGTGTTAAAGTTTTTATGCCGCCAATGGGCCTCTGACTTGGCTTTACGAGAGTGGTTTGATAAATCCGTGACTATGGGAAGAAGAAAAAAAAATTACACGATTTTTTTTTTCTACATAATTTAAGCTTTTGATGTTGTCCTGTTTTTTTTTCTGTGTGGGAAGTGCTGTGTTGTTCACACCATCTTTGCCAGTCTATTTTTTATAAGTGAAGACTTGTAATTGGCAGTCAGTTTCACTCACTATTTTTTATTCTGTTTTGTTTACCTGGAAGTCTTCCATAGTCCATAAATAAATAAATAATCTCAGCAATAGTTCCTGTCGCTAAGCATTGCTCAGAAGTTGTAACGCGATTTTGTTTTTGGTCGACTTTGAGTAACCGTGGCACCCATCTTGCAGAAAGCTTTCTCATGCCTAAAATATCGTGCAAAATATGAAAAACACGTTCAGTCAGGATGTGCATCTCATCAGCTATCTCGCGTATCTTCACTTGACGGTCTACCAAAACAACATCATGGATTTTGTCGATGATATCTTCGGTGGTGACCACAATCGCCCTTTCTGGGCGCTCTGCGTTAGGTATTTGTGGTGATATGAACCGAACGACACTTATTGAACCACTTATCTTCCATTCCATGAGACGGAGCAGATTCCCCATAATACTTTTTCAGTTTATCTTTCATCTGCGTAATTGTTTTACCACGTAAAAAGTGGTGGTTAATTGGCGCTCTCAATTAGTTTTTCCCCATTTTCCAAGAATGTTCTGACCGCAATTACCTTTTTGTCGATAAAACTTTTATTTTCGCACCGATTAAAAGAAAAACGACTGTAGCTGAGTAAAAAGGTCTGAATTAAGAAACAAAAAGAAAGTATGATTTTTTTTTTATTTAAACTTAAAATTCACAGACTTATCAAACCGCCCTCGTACATGCCATCAAGAAATATCTCTCAGGCATGCTGGTTACCTCACATTTTCCTCCACCGAGGCAAGTGATAATTATACAATACGCACATGAATCCGAAAAAATAGAGGCTCGTGTTTTGGTTTTGAACTCGAGACCGTAACGACATGACAGTCCGACGGTCGCACCACTAGGCTATAACTATAAAGGTGATTGGTAATTAGTAACCGATACTTATACACGTGATTGTACTCATGATAACAAACAACTTTCCCAAAGAAACATTTTTTTTTAATACTTTTATTTTGCAACAATCTAAACATGTAGGTACCTACATGTTTAGATTGTTGCTCATTGTTGTTGTTGTTGTTTAGATATCAGTGTACGTAAGGAGCAACAATCTAAACATGTAGGTATCTACATGTTTAGATTGTTGCTCCTTACGTACACTGATATCTAGCTAACTAACTAGCTGCACGGGTGCTTTGCCTACCCACTGTTGCACGGTACGATAGTAATGATAGGTCACAGGCGCGCACACGCGAATTTCATACGGCTGCTGTTTTATTGTGATAAAAGTGAATGAGTATTAAAAAAACATGTTTCTTTGGGTAAGTAAGTAAGCTGGCAGAAATTTCTTAAGAAATAAGCAGTACCTTTGTACTCATATTTTATAATGTTATTCTCCTGTGTTGTCTACTGTGTGTACATAAATGTACAATCAGTGTTTAATTATTTATCGGTCACTAATTACCAATCACCCTATATACAATACTACATTTCTGTTTAGAATGTTATAATACAGGCTACATACTGCTTAACTAAGACCGTAAGTTTCCGAGGTAGCTTTGAGTACGGGGTGTGTTGTCATATGCTTAACCGGACTTTTTTGTCGGTGCCTTGAGTGTAAGGCCCCTAGCCAGGGGCGGCGACGTGTCGCGAAGGTTTTAGTCTATTCAAGCGCTGAAGGGCGTCAGCACCACTTTCGAACCAGCTACCTCGGGCAACGTCTCAGTTAAACGATAGGCCTGTTGCTATGGCTCTGTTTGGCTTCCAAAGGTACTGATTAGGTGAGAAAGTGCTTCGTCTCAACCCCATCAGTAGTTGGCAAGAAACAAGCAAGTTATTGAACTAATCAATTTTTTAAATGTTGTATCTCATTGGTACAAAATAGTTTTTCTAGGTAAAAATAATTAATAAATCATAATCATTATCACATTATTTGCTTGGTAAACAAAAGCATTTATAAAAAAATAAATGGCTTAAATAATTTAAACGGCCTTAGAAAAACAAATAAATGTCTAAAGCTTTTTAAAGCTGAAAATAACAAAGTACAATTAATCACAGCAAACCGAAGGCAATAGAACTTTCAATCAATCCAGTGACTTTTTTCTTAAAAAGGGCAGTAGTATCTTCAGGCAAAGCTCCCATTATGTCGACAATATCTTCCATATTCGATTCCAATGCTTCTTTTATTTTACCAGCCTCTTCTGGTTTTAATGTAAGTACTCCAGAGGTGATTACTACAATACCAAAGATAAGTTTCCCGTATCTTTTCACATCAGCATCTAATTGGTCTTTTGGGTAAACGTAGTTGGCTTTCAGACCGTAGTTGGACAAAGATTTGTCAAGTTCGGAGTGGTAGTAGTCCAACCAGTCGTAGAAGCACTTGACTCTAGTTTCGTGGTCAGTGCAGTTGAAGATCAAGTAGAGAATATCGCTAGCTGGACTAGAGTTCTTGCAGACTTGAAAATCGATGAGAATTGACTGTTTCAAACTCTCCCCCTGGAAGCAGAAAATGGAAATGAGTTTTTATAAGAGATTTTGATAACAGAACTTAGTTTAACTTAGTCGTGTCACTTAAAATATGCATAGCGGAACGAATTAATTTTGTGCGAATCCTCACACACATTTAGACTTGCTCACACGATGGCTTCCAAAGATTCTGAGGAATCTGATGATAATAATAATTATCCAAATATGATAAAAACACCTGTTTTAGACGTTTTGTATAGAAAAGCGTATTTTCATTACAATTTGAAATCGGCATGATTTCATATTCTTGATTTTTTTCAATCTTATAAAGTCCGTAGAGCTATTCCATTCTATTGATTGGCCTGTTGGTCTAGTGGTTAGTGAACCTGACTGCTAGGACGGAGGTCGTGAGTTCGATTCCCACACAGGACAAATCTTTGTGCGATGAGTACGATTATTTGTTCTGTATCTGGGTGTAAATTTATCTATAATATGTATGTATTTAGAAATATATAAGTATGTTTATCAGTTGTCTGGTTGCCATAGTACAGGCTCTGCCTAGTTTGGGATCAGATGGCGGTGTGTTGGTTGTCCCAATCCCAAGATATTATTATAGATATTATTATCCTTTATTCATCTTTATACACATTTTTTACATTTTTAAATATTTAATTATTATTATTACTTTTGTTACTATGCTTCTGTTATCGTAATATCTATATAAGATAACGCGTTTGTCCATGAGTATAGGTAGGTATTATTTCATAATACAACATAAACTAATCTAATCTGTTCGTACTTTGGCTCGCTGGTGATACTAAGTTTTAGAAAAATAACATTTTCCTGTAGTTAAATAAAATTATCAATTATTGCGAGTGTCGCTAATTACACCGTAATCGAAGTGATGTCACCAACACAGCTTGAAGGGTATAAGCAAATGAAGATATGAGTTAGCTAGCATGTTTGTTGAAGGACCGAAAACTAGAAGAGCAGATGGCTCCTAGAGCGAAGACCACGGACGGATACATAGCGTGAGACGCCACCTAGCTAGATGGATGGACTCAAGACCGAAAGGTGGCATGGCAGGTGGATGCAGAAGACTGAAAACCGAGTTCTGCGGCGTATTTTGGAGTAACCATCTCGACATACCTATTCCAAAAACGAATTTTGTAAACGTAATAAGAAATTTAACTGTACTTACATCAAACTTGAACATAACATTGTTGGTCCAACAATCTCCATGTTGAATCACAGCATAACGGCTACCATCTTCGAATTTGTTCATTTTAGTTGCTGTGACTGCCGCGGCACTGACTTTGTTTCTCATTACGTTCTGATGCTCTGGGTCATCGAGTAAACTTAGAGACATAGACTCGACTTGATCGAAGTAAGCAAGCTCTTCAGGAGTTCCTTTACCTATGGTACCCCACATATCCTGCAAATTATCCTTGTAATAATCGTATGTATCGGGTTCTTTGCTCTTTAATACATATGAAAGAGAATGGAATATAGCTAAATTTCTCAGTACACTTTTCACAAACTCATCCGAAAGAGGAGTAAATCTGTCAAGCATGGTAAAACCGGAATCTTTTAAGTCTTCTAGTAAGACAACTTCATTAGGTGCTTCAACATTTGTTCCGTAGCATTTTGGGAAGTTCAGCAAGTCTTCTTCTGCTACCTCGGCTTGTTTCTGTAGTGCCAAAAACTTTGGCAGGATCTCTGTGTATATCAGATGCTCATTATTGAACATAATAGGAGCGTTCAAGCTCTTCCGAACCATTTCGTGTGAAGGCGCTAGTTTCGCGATGATCGACAACTTTCCATTTTCTCCTTCAACGACGATTCTTTTCACGCTAGCTGAATAGTTGTCACCTTCAGCTCCGACAGCTTCAAAGGTCACTTTGCTTTCGTTGAAGCCTTCTTGTTCGATCACATTTTTGATGAATTCTAACTGGGCTGGAGATATATTTACAAGATTGCCTTCAAACTTGATATGTTCCATGGTGGTGTGATGAATTGAACTAGGAGCTGTGTGTATTACTTCGTTATATTATATAGGTTCGTGTTTATCAGAACGATAAGCCCTAATGTACGACTGTTTAGTTTTATATTATGATAATAAAACATCGATGACTGAGTGAGATATAAGGTGCGTCAATAACTACATGTTTGCTGTAAATTAATCATACATACACAGCATCACGTCTGTAATGTGTGTCCCCGAACGGTTAGGCAGAGGTGTATCTAATAGTACACCTTTCGGACGTTATGTTTGAAGTCTCATGTAATATGGGGCGAGCCTATTGCCATCAACCGGCGACAAAGCCAGGCTCCATGGCTGCTACTGAAAATTTTCTGATGGAAAAACCCAATAACAATTTGCCCGACCCGGGAATCGAACCTACGACCTCATGCTCATCAACCACGATTACGACTACTAGACCAACGAGGCAGTTAAGTAAATTCAATTGTAATGTCTTTTTACACGACTGCCCAAAAAAAAGGAGTGAAGAAGTTCATGTAAGTATGTATCTTTGTGAGTTTCTTTATTCCACCATAACTTTTAAACGGCTTAACCGATTTCAATGTATGTGGTATCATTAGAAGCGTTAGGTTATTCCGGATAACATAGGCTATTATAGAAAAATTTAAGGGGGGAGGTGGTTCATGAAAAAAACGGAAATATTTAGTTTTTTTCATGAAAATTAGACTACAGATACTATCATCGTCTAGAGCTTGCTTAGTACATAACAAAAATATGTAACAAACGTATTCAAAACGCATTCATTCACTAATAACAAAAGAAATTAAATAAATATAACGGTAGTATTCAATAACCCATAGAAAAAAAATGTCTTATCCGTTTCCACGCTTGCTTTTTGCAGACAAATAAGTAATACAAATGAACAAAACACCGCAGCCGCGTGCTAGCCGCTAGGGCAGCGGGGTCACGGTGGCTGCCTATATAAGCCGTAGTCGCGAGCGCATCGCAACCCAGCCCGATCACTATGTAGGGTAAGTAGAAAAGCAAGCCAAACACCTAGGAGTCATGCTCGACTAATATCAGTCCTTCAGACCTCATATCACTGCAGCTCGTGACCAAGTTTCTTTCACACGGGTAGACTCCATTTCTTGCTTACGGAGCAAACTGTCTCTCAGGTGCAAATAGCGCCTCTTTACCACGGTGATCTGTCCCATCATGACGTACGTTTGCGTCGTGTTCACACATACCAAGCCTAAATACCTCTATAGGATTCAAGTACTCCAGAACCGGTTTCTATGTAAAGTCCATGAGGCCCTTTCTATGTCCGCAATGACCGCCTACACATAGACCTTAGAATGCCTACTATTCAACAGTTCATGAAGTGCCTCTCTAAGCGCTTCTTTGATTCTGCCATAAAGCACCGTAATTCCCTGATCGCAGCAGCCGTCCGATACGAGCCCTCGCGCATTATCCAGATTCACCGACCAAGGCATACTCTCGCCGATGTCGCTATCACCCTCCTCCACAAGAGCAGGAGAGCAGCGTCGAAGCCCGTCGCGACATCCCGGTTTATGCGCTCCCCGACCCTTGCTCGAGTCAGCCCGCGCGGCTGAGCTTGTAATTTTAAATCAACCCCTAAATAATTATATTCAGATCCAGCCTGTCCCCTTACTATTCTCTTCCAGCGAAGCCCTAAGCCGAGGCTCGTACCCCACAGCAGGTGCTCTTAGCGTGTAGTCGCTTAGTGCGTAAGTTTTTTGCCCTGGCTGGAGGCCTTACAGTCAAGGCATCCACAGGATAGTCCGGTTAAGCAGACGACAACCTCTCTAGGTTGAACTGAGAGATGCCATTAAAAAAAAAAGAACAAAACGCGTTGCAACACAACAGACGTTTTTCTGCTGTAAATGATTCTACACCTACTGCAGTGGCGTAACTACCGGAGGGCTAGACGGGGCACTCCGCGGCCCCCAAGCTCAGGGGGCCCCTCGGACTCTAACTTACAAAGTATAAATTGAACTAGTGAAAATTTCGGAATATAAATAAACCAGATTCAGTAAGGATAAGGTAGTACTTTCTATTTCCATGCATTTAGTTTCTGTCTGTCTGTTTAGTGTCTGCCTCTGAATTGGCACTCCTGCTGGACTTTCGCATGATCGACTGGTAAAGACAGAGGGTGAAATAAATTAGGAGCCTTGCCCCGAAGTCTTGATAGGCAATTATAGCATACATACACAAGGTTGCAAAAAATGGAGAATGTGGATATTTTGATCTCTAATTACATAATTATCTAAATTTATTCGAGCCAGCGATGTAACAATTTTCGAGCCCGCTTCGCTCGCTCTTGCAGTCTAGTCTCTTTTAAATCTTAACTGTGTATAGAAGTCGCCCCGATAACTCCAACTCGAAACAGTTATAACCTTTTATAGATTTAACTTTTTTTTTTTAACCAGTTAAAATCGTCGTCACATTCATAAAAAGTGGAAAGCACTTTTTATATTATTTACTAATTGAGATATGGCTAGCTGAAAATCAACAACAGGATGGGGATGAAAACTGTATGGATTGTAATGAACTAGGGTGAGATGGTACAAGTTTTACCCATATTTATGCTGAAATTTATAAAATTAATACTTAGTAAATTATACGAAAAAACATGTCTCATGTAGATAATACACACAGACACTATACATACTGGAACACAAATATTTTTAAATAAAAATAAGAATTTTTCATTTCAAAACTGTTCATTACCTTCCCACAAAAAAATGGACGGAACGAGTTAAGGCCTTTAGCTTTAATATCGCGTATTAAGTAGTCATAATCACAAATGTAGAAAAATAAACATCGAAAGGTCTACCGAAGTCCCAATTTGGAAACGGAGAGGAATGATTTTTCAGACAGTTTTACATTTTTTTTTTCATATTTAATTTAAAAAAAATGCAATATTAGCGATACTACTTTTAAAGTTATTATGTCTATATTCTCTAAGCAAAAATCAGTTCACTTTTTCTAATAAATTCATGGGTAAATTCGTCTGGAATTGCTTTTTGCACAAAACCACGGAATGACCCAATTCTAACCTGTCCAAGGCAACGTGTCATAAAAATTTCGAGCTCGCTTCGCTCGCTCTTGCAGTCTACTGCCTCTTATATGCTGATTTTGTCTGTAATTCGATCATGTAACTCCTGTATGAACACAATGCCTCTTTTCAAGCCTTGGTTCATTTCGTTCTTAAAATTGTCGCCCTAAGTCGATTAAGTAACATCTATTTCTGAATAAAAGGACTAAAGAAAAGCTAATTTGGTTGGAGAGGAGAGCTTACATTTTCTTATCGTCCCTAGATTTTTCAAGTAATATGTCTCCAACCATCTAAATTGACCCCAACACGAACTTTTCAGCAATTATGTAAGGAAATTATAACTAAATATGCAATGCTAGAATGCGACATTACGAAAATATTAACCGCAATTTTATTAATCTATGATGATGAAGTAGTTTTGCATCTTTAAATTATTTAAGTAGTTTAGTTTAAATAAGGCATCAATTTCATTTTTGCCCTGGGGCTCTTGGTTACCAAGCTACGCCACTGACCTACTGTTATTTCGATTAAATTAATACTAGATTCTGCTTGGGAAAATCCAAAATCTTGGGAAAATTTTGGATTTTAACCTATTTTTGGAAATTTATATACCTTTTAACCTAGATTTTCTTTACGGATAGTTGATTTTTGTTTACCTACTTAGTAAATTTGGATTTTGACGATTTTAGAAAATAATGACCAATATTGGACTTAGTTTAGCCAAGGACCACGCTAATGTCGCTCTTAGTCGCGTGAGACAGCTAGAAGGCTGAAACGCCATTGGGCCCAAAAGTGGAAAACCGAAAACCAATCTTTTCATTGCAGTCGGAGGACTGTTCTTTGGAATAGTTCTATACAGGTCTCCCGACTTCGATGAATAGATTGGTTTTCAGTTTTTCACTTTTGGGCCCAATGGCGTTTTAATTGCACAGTAAATATTATAATCTCTTTGGTACCTACCAATTCAACACTAAAATCATGTAGCTGGTTTACAATTTTTTTATTTACCTTTTTTAATTCACTTTTTGATATGGCAGGCGTGTTTTTTAATTTTTTTATGTTAACAACAACTTATGTTATCATGAGAACTGTAATGATATTAGTACCAACTTGGATTGTTTCAAAGGGAGAATAGGGATATGAGGAACGGGGTGTAAAGTCTTCATCTACTATAGATATCATATATCGAAGTGGTTGTATGTTTAAAAAAAAAATAGTAAAACTCCACAGACCTTCATATTTTTGAGGTCAACGAAAGCATACTTACTTGAATAATAATGAGTTTTTAAAGTCAAAATATTTGATTTTGGCAGTGAATGAAATGCATGATTGATACCAGCTATCAAAACCAAAACAAAATCGTTTCCAACAATAACGCCTGAAGTAAAATTATGAAGTGGCCTTTTTTGTATCTTTTGTATTATTTGCTATGACAATTTGCCAAGGCGTTTAAATCGTAAAAATCAATACAAAGATAATGATTGCCCAGCATTTATACGATGTTTATGCAAATTATACAACAATAATGTCAAAATGATCGGTCCTAGGTTCGATTCCTAAAGAAAAAGTATTATTGGGTTTTTCCCATCAGGAATTTCTGAGTAGCAGCCACAGAGTCTGGATATGCGCCCGTCTGATAGCAATAGGCTCGCCCCCTATTACATGGGCTTAGACATAACTGGCGAAATGTGGTTGTACTATAAGGTACACATTTGCCTTACCCTTCGGGGATTACAGGCGTGATGTTATGTTATGTAATGTCAAGATTATCGTGAGAGGCACGATATAATTATCTTGATGAAGAAATTAGAAAACATGATACTGATATGCCTACTCACAGAGCTTAGACCTGAGACCGACAGGCCAGCGCTGGGTATATAGCTTTGAAGGTATTACAGTATCCTGTAATTAATTAATCCAGGCATACTTAGCCTGTTTTATATGAAAGCCAGCCGACCAGCACCAGCTGCGCCAGGTGACGGATTTTCATACAAACTTGCAACCCCTATTTCACTCGTCTAGGGTGAAAATTGAATACCATATTTGTTTAATAAAATTCGTTCAAATTTGAATTCTTTGCCAACCACACATTCAAAGGACGCACAAACATTTCAAACACACAACACACAGACATTTCAAATTGCCTGTATTTCAGAACGGCAACTTCATAGATACTATTTCATATTATATTGATGATGTTACTTCATAAAAGGTGTAAATATACCCTTAATGAAGCCGAAAGGCACTTGTTCTCCCTGTCATTGCGATATTTTTACTGTTCAGTTCTGTAGTTTATTTTCATGCTGATTGGCCTGTATTCATGGTTACAGTTTGCGCATACACCCTTTAATACTTTGATCTACAATGTATTAATGATCACTATAATACGGGGTGGAAGAGACATCGACGCAAAAATGATTACCACGTATTGAGACTTCATTCTAAGCCTAAAAATTCTATGTACATAGAAATTTTTCATCGGTTATTAAAAAAAAAACAGTTGTTTAAATGTATGGAACAGCTGATTTTTCTTTAATAACCGATGAAAAATGTATATGTAGGGAGCTCAGAATGATGTACTAAATACGTGGTAACCGTTTTCGCGTCGGTTTCCCTTCCAACCTGTATAGTGATTATCATTCGAACAGTCTCGTTATGTTAAACTAGTACCTAGTTTAAAATGCAATCACAGGAAAAAAAAGAAATTAAAAAAAAAATACATTTATTCAAAAATCTCTTCGTTCATACTTACACACCATTACCGCACATCTATGGTAACAAAGCCACTAGGCCAGCTCAAAGTCAAAGTGCTACTACCGAGCGTGCTCCACTGGTGCACTCTCTGTTGGACCATCGTACTCGCTTTGACCAGGTCGATTTAGATCGTTTACTGGTGTAATTTGGACGGATGTATCTGAAACCAGTCTGAAAGTCAATACACAATTAGATAATCATTCATATTCAGAATGCTAAGGAGTAATGGAAATGAATTTTGATGGATGGAGAGGGAGAGGAAGGCCAAAGAAAAGATGATATGAAAGAGAATAGAGTAAAAGATGCCGTGACGTCTGACAGGGGAGAATGGAAGAAGAAAACGTGTTGTGCCGACCCCAAATAAAATGAGATAAGGGCAGGAAGATGATAACTTAGAATGGGGGATAACTAAGGGGGATGTGTGGTGTAACACGGATGGATAAAATAAGGAATAGGTACATAAAAGGAAGTCTGAAAGTGGTGCCGGCGACTGAAAAGCTACACGTGGTTATCAGTTATCGTGGTACGGACATGTGATGCGGAAAAATGAGGAAAATGTAATAAAGAAAATGTTGAGTATGAATGTGCGTGACGTGCGTATGTGCGTGTTGGCTATAAGAGTAAAGCTAGACCAAAGAAACGATGGATGGACTGTGTGAAGGATGATATGGCTAGAAAGCAGTGTCTGCTAAGAGGACGAGTAATAGAGACGTGTGGAAGAAGAATGGATATGGGCAGGAGAATTATAACTCATCATCATTAAAGATAGATGATGTACACTGTTAGACAAAGGGCTACTCGAACAATCGCCAAAATGACCGGTTCTGCTGTGATGCCCGCATCCAGCAAACTGGGGGCATCTGTTTGGCCTTGGTCAATGAAGATGTTTTAATGCAAAATGCTGTGTGTGTGATTTATGACTGGTTAATGTCAATAGCCCGCCACCTTTTAAATGGGGCTTTGTTATAACTGCCTCGTCTTGCCTCGTGGCATTGACTTCCTCGGTAGTCGAATAATCACAAGCGCAACTACTGAACATGAGGTCCTGGGTTCGATTCCCGGGTCGAGCAAAGTCTTCTTGGGTTTTTCCATCAGGAATTTCACAGTAGATAGATTTGTATTTGGATGGCAATAGGCTCGTCCCCTATTAGAAAAAAAACATTTAATAGTCAAATACTGTACCCGTTAAAAATTTGGGACCCTTGTAGCAAGCCATTCTCGTGCAGTAGGATGTGCCATCGGCGCTGCAAACACATTTGTTGCAGCCTATAAAGTACGATGTGAACGGCTCGCATGTCGTAGAACCACCTGCTAAGAAATTAAACAAGATGGCTTAAAACATAATTATAAGATAGAAAATACTGAAATGACTTAATTTGTCTACAGGCACTAGGGGCCTCTGTTTTCATGGGGCATCTCAGTGGCTACATTATGATGTTTTAATATTATTTCGAAGCATCTTTAAAACAAAGTTCTAGTTTTTAGAGTGTCGCACCCGAAGGGTAACCTGTCCGACCGTCCGCCCATCCGTCTGTCTGTCTAAGGGCTGTATCTCATGATCTGTAATAGGTAGACTAGTAGAAATTTTCACAGAATGTGTATTTCTGTTCCCGCTATAACAACAAATAATAAAATAAATTAAACATTAAAGGGGGCTCCTCTACTGCGGTGGTACGGAACCCGTCATGCGTGAGTTCAAATTGCACTAGTCCATTTTTTTGTTCGCTATAACAATTGGAGGGTTTAGCACGAGCGCGCGATGTAAACGTAACGTAAACACGTCGTTTTTTTTTTGTTTATTTATGCTATAGAATTTTATTAGAATTATTTGCAACAAACCCAATCAGTACCATGCATAGATACGAATCAATTTTTACAATTTTTAAAATGTTTTAAGTGAAACGAGTATTTTTTATTTTAAAATGACGTAATTACGTTTCGTTTGCGCCGCCCGCTCGTACTGGGGCCTCTGCTACAAGTTGACTAAAGTACAGTCAACAAAACAGATAGGTATGCAGGGTCGAAAGATATAATTGATTTTTGCTTAAAAACCGATCGATGTTTTCGAATGAAATTAAAATTAAATGAAGAAAAATAATCAATTGGTTAAATTAATTCAAATTTCATTTGAAGATGTGCAACAGTTTCTAAAAAAACTAAAACTTTGTCTTTCGACCCTGCATACCTATCTGTTTTGTTGACTGTACATGATTTGATTATTGTTGTAACGTGATTTAGTATGCTATGGCTTTGTTTGTTACGGAGAATCACTGACTCATACGATACAGCTACCTACATACACCTATTTTAGAAGTCAGAGTATTAAAATTATTGTGACTTAGTTATAAGCCTTATATGCTCTAAGTCTTATGATCTTGTACTGTGATGGCTTTTGGTGAAGTAAAGAATTTATTTATTTGTCGGATCAGGTCGTTAGTACGGACATAAAATGAATCGCAAGCGCGCCGGAGGTAGGGAATCACGCGACCTAGTTACAAATCTACCAACATCACAGCATAGCTTACAGAGCCCTGAAGTTCACAGCTCGCACGCTGGGACGACAGTCAGTGTCTGATCTTGGTCGAGTTGAGACCAATTGGAACTGTACCCGGTTCATTGTGTCTCGTGTTATGGTGCTGAGTTGTAATCTTAATTACTTTGTTAGTTTTGCTAGAAACAGAGTCTCGCACCCAGTGTGTTTTCATAGCACGAAACCTATCGTCTGCCCACATAATGCTTGAGCCTTTTTTTTTTCGAACAGTCCCGCAGCCCTAATGCTCGAGCCTAACGGAATAAATCCTAAGATTCACGACATGTTTATTATTTCTAACTACAGCGAGATACTAAAGATAGCGTAAGACACCGGGAATACCTTCTAATTTGACAATTCGACAACATTCATTTCAATCAATATTGGATTCCTTATCTGTTATGATTATTTATCTCATAGTAGTCCATTGAAAAGTTACATTTGGGGTTGCATTTGCCAGGGGACACAATTTTATGTTTTAGATATCACGGGGGGGGGGGGGCAGTTTTAAGTTAAATCCAAGTTTGTGGGGTTGCACCCCCTTTTTTTTTCGGATGGGAAATCATCAAATGACTTCTCTCGCTCTGGGCAGAGCGGAAGGGAATGTCAGACTTGTACTGATTAAACCTCATCCATGTTCCTTCCTTGCCCTTTGTGTTCCAGGGCCGCGGTATCTCTTTCGAACAGTCCCGCAGCCCTGGCGAACAGTTCCGCAGCCCTGGGAACACCCCCCCCCCCCCTTGATATCTAAAAAATAAAAGTCGTCTGACAAATGCACTCTAAGGCCAAAAAAAAATGTAACATTTCAATGGACTATAGACCATGACGTGACACGTATTTTATTATTATGATTTGCTTAGAGATAACAGGTGTTACTCCGTTATTTTACAGAGTAATCTTAGCAGAGTTATCTTATCTCTAAGAAAACCATAATAATAAAATACGTGGTGTATTACATAATTACGTAATACTGAAATGCGTTAATAAATCTTGGCATACACAGGGTGTAAACAGACTCTTCACGAAGCCGACAACCAAGCATTATGTACCTCAAACTAAGTAACTTTATGCATAAATTATTGCTGGGAAACGACTTTTTTATTGGGGTGAAAATTCACGTTTTACGGCAGGAATTAATATAACGCATTCAAAACATTGTGCTGATTGAATAGTACGGGGGTCGTGAAGGTGTCTTAAGTAAAAAATTTTTATTAAAAACACATATTTATTAAAAAAGAAAACTTATGAAAAAGGTGGAACTTTGACCACGAATATCTTCGTAACTGGAAGGTATGGTATAGAACAAAAAAATGATCGCAATGACAGAGAGAACAAGTGGGGCTGCGGGCTGTTCGAGGGCTGCGGGCTGTTTAAAACAGATACCGCGGCTCAGGAACACAGAGGGCAAGGAAGGAACATGGATGGGTTTTAGTCAGTACAAGTCTGACACTTACTTCCGACCCGCCCAGAGCGGGAGAAGGCATTTGATGATTTCCAATCCGTAATAAAAAAAAGGCTCGGCGCAACATGTTTTTATCTTCCATTCTCCCCTGTCAATCGTCACGCTATCATTTATTCCTTTTTCTTTCATATCATTCCTCACACAATCCATCCATTGGTCATTTGGTCTTCTTCGTGGAAAAAGACGTTATGAAATACATAAAGTTATAGTGAAATGAGAGCAGCGGTGGCCCAGTGGTAGCAACCCCGACTAACGAACAGTAAGTCGTGGGTTCGAACTCAGGCAGGCGCATTAGTTTGTGTCATTCATTTCATCACCTCTGCTCTCAAAAACGGTGAAGGAAAACATCGTGAGGAAACCGGCATGTCCTAGAACCAAAAATTCGAAGACATGTGACATCTACTAATCCGCACTGGACCCGCGTGGTGGATTATAGCCCATTCCCTCTCATCGAGAGGAAGCCTGTGTCCCAGCAGTGGGAACATTATAGGCGTAAACAGACGGGTTAAGGGTGTAAACAGACTCTTAACGAAGCCGAAAGGCACTTGTTCTCCCAGTCATTGCGATCATTTTTTTGTTCTAGACCATACCTGGAAACCTTCCAGTTACGGAGATATTGGGGTCAAAGTTCCAACTTTTTTTACAAGTTTTTTTTAAATACATGTTTTGAATGGTTTTTTTTTTTACTTAAAACTCCTTCACGACCCCTTTACTATTCAATCTATCCATCAGCACAATGTTTTGAATGCGTTACATTGAGTCATAACGAAAAACGTGATTTTTCACCCCAAAAAAAAATGTCGTTTCCCAGCAGTAATTTTTGTGTAAAGTTACTTAGTTTGATGTAGTACGTAACCCTTGGTTAACGGCTTCGTGAAGAGTCTGTTCACACCCTGTAGATAGATAGACCTTATAATATACAGGTTGGGCAAAAATTTTGTGAACTTTTTAACGTGATATAAGAATTTATAGATACCCAGTTTAAATTTTCTCAGAATATGTACGTGTGGTTGCGACGATACCCATGCAAATGAATATGGTTTTATGATAATTAGATTTACGTTCATCAGCCTACAGAAGTACGCTGGACAATGCCCATTGTCCAGCAGTGGACTACTTAATTAGACACTATTCAACCCCATTCTCAGCAACTCTCATCCAGTGTATAATGTGTTTAAGTTAAACACTATAATATTTTAACCATTTTAACTTATTTCTATAATCCGAGTCTAGAACAGTGCAAACGATTACCCTACTTTAGCATTTACCCTTCTGAGTGCACTTGCAACTGAGGTCACAGAGCATATCACTGACTCAAGGAAAATGCTCACTGCTATTTGGACTATTTTATTAAGAAACGACCATAATTCCCAGAGAATATGCTTCAGTACTTTGCTGAAAATAGGGTTAACCTCTGCAAGATTCCAAGGTAAGAAGATTATGACCCAAAGCTGAGAATGTTGGCATTGTTTGTTGAAAGATAAGCAATGTTGCATGCTCGTGCCCGTCCAAAACCACCATTTTCCTGACTCAAAGCTGATACAAAAAAATTGTTGACAAAAAAACCCACCCGCCAAGACTGAATAATTTGCACCCGGGACCTCCTGATCCGCAGCCTCTAAGTTAGAAACTAGACCAATGAGCAAATCAAACTATAACGACATCAACAGCTGTATCTGTTAGGCATGCTAACTGTAGTTAAATATCATAAGAGGTTATATTGTTCTTGAGAAAGTTAAAATTTTAAGTAAAATGTTTTAAACTGTAAAAAACTAGAGCTAGGCTTGGATGCAAAATTAACCGATTGCACTGCCTTTAAAAATAAATACATGCAAAAGTTGCGACAGTCATAATGCAACATGCAAAATTGCAATTCAAAATAATGCCTGTACACGACATATGTGGGCCTGTAAAAATTGTTGTTTGTGTGGGCTGTCAATGTCGGTAAACATTGACAATACAAACTGTTAATATATGAAATTTATTAAATACTAGCTTTTGCCCGCGACTTCGCCCGCGTGGAGTTCGAAAATTGCCCTCGGGATCTTATTTCTGGGATAATAAGTAATCTCAGTGCTATCATCATCTTCCTGCCCTTATCCCATTCTATTTGGGGTCGGCGCAACATGTTTTCTTCTTCCATTCTCCCCTGTCAGACGTCACGGCATCGTTGACTCCTTTCTCTTTCATATCAGTCTTCACAAAATCCATCCATCTTTTCTTTGGCCTGCCTCTCCCTCTCCATCCATCAACATTACATGTCCATACCAAGACAAACGACTTCCTTTCAATTTTTCTGTAACAGGCGCCACTTTCAAACTTCCTCTAATATACTCATTTCTTACTTTATCCATTCTTGTCACTCCATACATCCATCTCAACATTCTCATCTCCGCTACATGCAATCGTTTTTCATCCTTCTTCTTCACAGCCCAGCATTCTGACCCATACAGTACGACAGGTCTTATCATGGACTTGTATATTTTCCCCTTTAACTTGAGGGGCATCCGCAAGTTGTTCCAGTGACCTGTCGCCATTTTATCCATCCTGAGTTGATCCGGTGCGTTACGTCCCGGTCTATTTCTCCATCCCCTTGCACAAGCAACCCGAGGTACCGAAAATCGGAACAGATCGTAAAAATCGGAACTAAGTGCTATACCATACTATAATCAATCTCTGTGCCAAATTTTATCCCTATCTTTTGAGCCGTTCTGGCGTGATTGAGTAACAAACATCCATCCATCCAAACTTACATTTATAATAGTATATATTATGTAAGAAACGGGGTGGGAAGGACACTGACGCGAAAATGGTTACCACGTGTTCAGTATATCATTTGGAGCCACATAGAATTTTTTCATCGGTAATTTTAAAAAAATCACGCCCCGCACGCCCTACGCAACATGCGCGCCAAAACTGTGATACACGTGTCTCATTATTTTAATTGAAGAGTGTGTACACCAATTTTTAGGTCAAACGACCAAGAGAATACTACGTTTCACAGAAAATTCAACCCCCCCATTTTACCCTCTTAGGGGTAGAATTTATGTATGTATTGAGTATTGATGATAAATAAACCTCTTCTTAAGAGGAGGGATTTTCCAGACAGAAGTGGACCGGACAATACGTTGGTAATTAAATATTTTGAGAAACAAAAAGCAGCAAAAGTTTTTTGAGATATTCGACGTCCTTCGAAGATAGAACGTCAGATGAAAGATGCGAACTGTGAAGAAACAATCATCCCATCCGTCCACACTTCATCAACTTGTAATAACACCTGCCACCCGAATATGAACTGCAGTGGCCAATCTAAAAATCTCTTAACCGATTGCGAACCCAGGTTGGCCGTTGTAGATATGATCCGGCCAAATGGGGGATCTTCGATCCATCCCAAACAGAATGGAAGTGTGGAACCTCTTTGCAGGATATGTTCCACATCCTGTCCTGCCCATCCTGCACAACGACTTGGTCGTTTCAGGATTTCGAAGTAACTTTTAGAGCTGTGCAGATACAGGCTTGGTCTAACAAAATTTGACTTTCGACACGCGAAGAAGATGAAAAATTATGATCATTTTATACTTACTCTTTCTCCAGTAGAGTAGCATGTCATCGTCCAGCTTAATTGTTGCGCTTACTACCGTGATTAACTGCAACAAAAATAACTTAGAAGTAAAAATCTTAGAAGTGATACTGTTGAACACAGCTGTGACCAGACCGGTCCTGCTTATTATTGGCCTTTCCACATAGTTCCGATACCAGGTTTCTAAATAATGAATCAGGAAGGTGTGGTCATATTTAGTGTGGTTTAACTATGTTGGGATTGGCTTCTGGTCTAACCAGATGCAGCTGAATACCAGTATTTTACATGACGGGACTACCTATCTTAACTTCAAAACCCAGTTAGTAAGTAGTGGGTAATAAAATACCCTGGTTGTGACTTGGCCACCGACTACGTCAAAAATCTACAAATGACAGGAGAGACCAACGGCTTAACGTGCGTTCCAAGACACGGAGGAAACTCGGCATGTAAAGTCACATCCACGCAAGCACGGCTAAACCTAAAGATCGACCCTGGCGGTTGTTATTATTTAACTACGATTATATCATATTAAATATGATCATTTTAAGGACCGTCAAAATCAACAGTGTTCTGTACAGGATCGTAATCACTGAAAAATAATCAGCGGTACCGTACAAACTCTCAATACCTAATCGAGCTAAATGAATCTGATTAGGTATTTGTTTGCGATTACGATGTTGGTCTCGAGGAACTCGTGGCTAAGTAATATATAGCAGCTGCTCGGGTGTATCTTCAGACTAAACCGCGATTGCCTGGGCTGGTCCGTAGTTTTGTGACCACCCGTTTACATACCGAGTTTTCTCCGTGCCTCGGAAAGCACGTTAAGCTGTTGGTCCTTACTGTCATTTGTAGATCTTTGTCAGTCCTTACATGGCCCAAAAGTCTGACAACCCGTCTTACGAAGGGATATTATACCCAGTACTAATTGGGTTGTGGAGAAAGGCAGTCAGATAGGCAGTCACTGATCACACCCATTGAAACTACACCTTTCTCGTACTCATGGTTTAAGATTTACTGGCTTTTGCCCGCGGCTTCGCCTGTGTGGAATTCGGATATTATCCTAGAGGAATGGTTCTACCGGGATAAAAGTATCCTTTGTCTTATGTTATGGTCTTACCTATATCACCTGAAAACGTTGCAAACGAACAGACTTTAACAGACGGATAGAGTTATTTTCTTTTTATAATGTTCGTATGGATGTAGTTGGTGTAATAACTAAATAATAACAGTAACAGGGGTCGATTGAACATGCCAGGACTGCGGGACTCCTGCCAGGGCTGCAGGACTGTTCGAAAGAGATACCGCGGCCCTGGAACACAAAGGGCAAGGAAGGAACATGGATGGGTTTTAGTCAGTACAAGTCTGACGCTGCCTTCCGCTCTGCCCAGAGCGGGAGAAGTCATTTGATGATTACCCATCCGAAAAAAGAAATGGGGTTGATTGAAAATTAGCTTTTTGGAAATTATCATTCTTTTCAGGCTGCAATCTCCCATAGATATATCACTATCATCACTACATAGTATAAAACGAAGTCGCTTCCGCTGTCTGTCCCTATGTATGCTAAATCTTTAAAACTACGCAACGGATTTTGATGCGGGTTCTTTTAATAGATAGAGTGATTCAAGAGGAAGGTTTATATCTACATTGCACCCGTGCGAAGCCGGGGCGGCTCGCTAGTACCTTATAAACTAACATATACAAAGTAAATACAAAACTTGAAACAAACTTCTTCAATCGACTTGTCAATCGAATGGATGGGTAACCGTCCTTTACATACCTACCATGACTTGGTAGCACGTTAAGGTGTTGGGCACAGAAGTCATTCGGATCCCTTTAACAATAAATTCGGGTATCTAGTCAGAATCCTAGTTAATTTTTTGCTACTATGTTGCATGGAGCCGTTGCCACACATTTTCTTCTTTCCTCCTCACTTGGCAATGATAGCCTAGTAGTCTAAACGTCGGGCTGCCAAGTTATAGGTCTCAAGGTCGAACCCAAGACACGCAAATTCAATTCATGAGCATATTGTATAATTATCAATTACTTCGGTGAAGGATAAAATCGTGAGGAATCCAGCATGCTTGAGAGATGATTTGCGACGGCCTGAAAACCAAATCAGAAGCCCATCGGTGGCATAAAAAATCTGACACCAGGTTAGGCACTAACCACACGAAAACGAAGAAAAACCTGGCTCTCGTTTCACTATCATTCAAGTCGTTTCGTTCGTATCACACTATGCTCGGAGTCTCTCTGAGGGATCACATCCGAAACGAGGTGATTCGACAGAGAACCAGAATTGTCGACATAGCTCACAGAATAAGTAAGCTGAAGTGGCAATGGGCCAGTCATATTAGTCATAGAACCGACGACCGTTGGGGTAGACGTGTTCTTAAATGGAGACCGCGAATCGCCAAACGTAAGGTGGGACGCCCTGCCTGCCAGGGCTGCGGGCTGTTCGAAAGAGATACCACGGCTCTGGAACACAAAGGGCAAGGAAGGAACATGGATGGGTTTTAGTCAGTACAAGTCTGACACTCCCTTCCGCTCTGCCCAGAGCGGGAGAAGTCATTTGATAAAATCCCATCCGTAAAAAAAAAAAGGTGGGACGCCCTCAGGCTAGGTGGAGTGACGATCTTCGCAAGGTGGCTGGTAGCAACTGGATGAGAGTTGCTGAGAATCGAGTTGAGTGGCGTGCGAATGAGGAGGCCTATGTCCAGCAGTGGATTGCTATAGGCTGATGATGATTCCTCACACAATCCATCTATCTTATCTTTGACCTTCCCTTCCCATGATTTGGCTAATAGCATAGGACATAACATCACTCCTGAAATCCCCGATAGGTTAAGCAGAAGTGTACCTTTGGGGATGACCTTATCCTGTGCTTTCCGAGGCACGGAGAAAATTCTGTATGTAATTGGTGGTCACCCATCCACGGACCACCTACGCAAGCCTACCTACCCACATAGGCAAGTACGGCATAACCTTAAGAACGACCCGAGCTGCTGTAATTATTTAGCCAAGAGCTCCTCCAAAGTTTCTCCAAGGCAAAGTTATCATATGAATAATTTTTAATTAACCGACATGACGAAAAAGAAGATCCATATTCTATGCCCCTTCATTATAACTGCATTTGAGGTAGCCATGTGTCCAGGGCTGCGGGACTGTTTGAAAGAGATACCGCGGCCCTAGAACACAAAGGGCAAGGAAACAACATGAAAGGGTTTTAGTCAGTACAAAGTCTGACACTCCCTTCCGCTCTGCCCAGAGCGGAAGAAGTCATTTGATGATTTCCCATACGAAAAAGAAAAGAAAATAGATGGCCATGTCCGGCAGTGAACGTTTCCTCATTTCAACCCGTTGCTGTCCACTGCTGAACATAGGCCTCCCCAATCTTTCAACGTGTCCGGTTCAATGCCACCTGCATTCAGCGACTCCCTGCAGTTTTAACAAGGTCGTCAGACCATCTGGCAGGTGGCCGTCTTACGCTGCGCTTTCCAATGCGTAGTCTCCACTCCAGTATCCGTTTGCCCCATCAGCTGTCTGATCTTCGCGTTATGTGACCTGTCTATTTCCACTTCTGCTTGCTTAATATTTACAGACTAACAAATTTTCTATTATGTTTTTTACAACGAAACTGATAAAACGCTCATTAAAAATTACAAATTTTCACTCACTGAAATTGCTAGATACGTTAAACCCACGTTCATTTCGATTTACGACTAAAACTTACGTAGGAAAATAATCAATTGCATTGAGTTTTCATTACAGAGTCTGTGTAATATCGATAAACAAATCGATTATGTACGGAAAAGGCTTCAAATCATTTTCTTATTTTGATAATATATTCTATTAATATTACACACGTTTATTTACCGACCAATATGTATGTGACTTAATCATAGTTTATACAGTCAGCCCCAAAAATATGTAAAGACCAGGAACCATTTTACTGCCTACAACCATTTTGCCATAATTTTGTATACAATGCAAAAGCTACAAAACATAGACATTTAATTTCACCAGGCCGGATACTTAATAATATATACACCCTATTACCAAAACAAGACGCAGACTAACAATGTCATACGACTTGCAACGATTGACATGTCTCGAACTTCGTTTAATTAAATAATAAAATTTAAGAAGATTTATTCCTGTAATTTTCATGTCATTGTTTTAAATGTAGCCGCGGATAATGTAGCTTCCCATTACTGAAAAAGTTTTCGGAATCTGATCAGTAGTTTTCAAGATTTACCCCCTACACACAAACTTACAAACATCTATCTATTTATTCTATATCTATATCTATTCTATACATCTATATCTATACATATAATAAAAATGTAACGGATGTACATGGAAGATATATGAGAAAAAATATTATTGAGACCATTATCAACACAAATAGGACCCAAAACAATAATTGTTAGAATTTTTGTCTGTTTGTCTGTGCGTTTGTGCACGCTAATCTCAGAAACGGCTTATCCGATTTGGATGTAGTTTTCATTAATATATTGCGGTAAGCTTCACTTAACATTTAGTGTTTGTTTTATGTCAATCGGTTCATAAATAAAAAAGTTATGCCAATTTAAAGACTCACGTCCAACATTTGTTAAACTATCTATTCTTTCTCTGTTCAGTAGCATTGACTGAAACTTTACTAAACTTCACTTTACTTCCTCGTCTATATAAAATTATGATTATATAATAATAAAAAAACACGCCTGCCATATCAAAATATGAATTTAAAAAGTGAACTAAAAAATTAAAAACAAGTTACATGATTTTAGTATCAAGGTAGGAACTAAATAGATTATAATTTTTATTGTGCAATTAAAACGCCATTGTCTCCAAAAGTAGAAAACTGAAAACAGCTGTATTCTTTGTAAAGAGTAGGTATCCACTAAGAAATGGTTTTTATAATACGAGATACCACCCCAAAGAGGGTGAAATAGGGTGTTGAATGCAGAGCCTAAACCGCTGGTTCTAAAGACGTGAGGAGGATGTATTCTTTGTGAAGAGTCCACTAAGAAAGGGTTTTACGAAATTCTACCCCTAAGAAGGTGAAATGGGGTGAATGGTTTCTGTGAAAATTTTACTCTCGGGGTTGATTGACTTGAAAATTAGGGTACAAACTCTTCTGTTAAAATTATGAAAAACGAGTATAACAGTTTTCCAAAATCATCCCCTGACTTATATATTGACGCACAGCCCAAGCCGTTGGTTGTATGTTGATGAAAAATGAGTCGCGCCAGTAACACGTATGTAGTTACAGAATCACAATCATGAAAATCATCAATATAACCCTGTAAGTCCATTTAATCCTATTGAATGACTTTTTCATTGAATAGGATTACATGAACTAGAGGGTTGTATTGATGATTTTCACTATTGTAATTCTGTAACTACATACGTGTTACTTGCGCGACTCATTTTTCATCAACGTACAAAATGACAACCTGCAAATTGCAAAAAACGTAAGAAAATTTGAATTTCGCGGGCTACCCTGACGCAACCGACTTAAATATCAAATGCGTTTTAACCAATTTCTGACAAATGGAAGTTCCACACAGCAAGAAAGAAAGAAAACATTTGTCGCCAAAAACTGGTGTGGTAATCGGTTGTGTATAGTATATGAGCAGAAGAAGACCAAAGAAACGATGGATGGACTGTGTAAAGAAAGATATGGCAAGGAAGGAGGTGTCTGTTGAGATGACGAGTAATAGAGAAGTATGGAAGAAGAAGACATGCTGCGCCGACCCCAAATAAATTGGTGGCAAGAGATTGATGAGAGACATGGGGTGCATACAAAATGGCATTAACAATAATATAATACTATAAGTATGCGCCCGACCCAGTTCTTGAATTATCAAGAACTGGGTCGGGCGCATACTTATAGTATTACCATTAGGTAATATCTCGTTGTATTGGGATCGACCTATCGCCACTGACAGGACTATTGTTGCCAATAAGCCTAACATTGTGGTGATAGATCGATTGGAGCGTCGCGCAATTATTGTTGATATTACAGTCCCGCATGACGAGAACCTCGTGAAAGCAGAGAAAGATAAACAGTTCAAATCTGGCTCGTGAGGTTGTCGACATGTGGGATGTGAGTACAACAGTCATTGTGCCGATAGTCGTGTCAGCCAATGGCTTGATAGCTAATAGCCTCGACCAACATCTAAGGACGCTCTCGCTTGGCAGCTGAATTAAGGGCTTGATTCAAAGCAGTACTTCTGGACACGGCGCGAATATTCAGGAGGTTCCTCTTTCAAGAGCCCTGACCACTGGTAGCTCGGACCCAGTTCCCAATGCTGTTGGGCTACTATTTTTTTTATATTTTTAAATGTTTTTTTTTTATATTGTTTTATATTTGAATAGTCTTTGACCCCCGCGGTGACCAGCCGTATTGGGGGACGTTGAGAGGTCGCTGGTAAATGTCATTCACTGGCAGATGAGGAGCCGTCAGTCTTATGACGTATAGGAGAACTAGGTATTGTGCTCATAACTTTGTTTTTGATTAGATATTGGTCCATTTTATTTTTCTTGATGGGGTTTTTGCGGTATATAGTTTTCCACTCTTGGCATCGACTGTTTCCGGTGACAGTGGTAAAACTCTCTTTTGTCGATCTTGATGAATTTGGTGTTGTATTATTTCGTTTTCTGGTTCAATTACTAATTTGTTATGTTTTATGTATGCATTTTTCCCCTGGTCTTTTTCTCTTTTTAGCTGGGCATTCAATTTCTTTGTCTCTTCAAGGATTTCAGGCGCGTAATCTTGTTTTATGTAGTAAGAGGTGTTTACATTTAGATTTTTTTTTGTTTCTCAGTATTTAAATTTTTTTGCCCATAGTAGTTAGGGTGACAATTATTGACCTAGTTTTTTCGGACTTTTTTCCCATTCTAGTAACATATTCAATATCGCCTTTTTGACATTTTACTTCCATGTTGGACTGAATAATAGTTAGGATTTTATTTTGCAAGCTAAAGTAGCTGTTCTCAGTCTCTTCTACTCCGAAAAATATCAAATTCTTTCTCCTCGTAGCCTCTAGATTTTCTTCCCCTGTTCTTCCGCAATTTTTTCTAGTGGTTGTCTGGTTTCAAGTGTAGCAAATTTTTCATCAATGTTTTTGTTTATACTATTTGGGATACTTTCTTTCATTTCTTTTTGTTCCTTTGCCTGTTCATCTAGTTTTGTTTGCAGCGATTTTAACATTTCTGTGATTTGTTCCATTTTCGGGTAATTGTGTTGAGCGCTCTCTAGCGGATACGATGTGTGCTATTTTGTTGATTAGTAATTACTTGATCATGTATATCGACATCAGCTGTCAATCACTCTTCTTTACTAAGCACTTTTGCTAGTCCATAACAGATGTCGCTACGTTGCTATTGGTTCCGATGATTTGGCGTAAGTTCTGTCATTTGTCAATCACTCGTCTTTACTGAGAACTTTGACTATTCCACAACAGATGTCGCTATGTTGCTATTGGTTCCGATGATTTGGCGTAAGTTCTGTCATTTGTCAATCACTCCTCTTTACTGAGAACTTTTACTATTCCACAACAGATGACGCTATATTGCTATTGGTTGGTTCCGATGATTTGGCTTAAATGAATAGATATTTATAGGTTAGGTTTTTCATTAAAAATTACTTATCTTCTGTCTGTTAACTCTGAAGTCCACACATTTGTCATTCTGCACACTGGTTTTTCTGTAATGATCACAAGATCACAGTTTTGTGGTTACTGTTTTTAAGCACTTTAACGTAAGAATTATACTGTCATCACTGTCATGAGGTGTATTACAAAAAAATCAAGAAAGTAATTGAGGAGAGCTTCAAGTCGACAACTAATAATAACAAAAAGCAACAAAGATCAGTCATTATTTCGGATAGCACAAAAATGCTCATAAATAGAAGAAACGAGTTATCAAATAAAAAACACTTAACAAAAAACAAAAAACAAGAGAGAACCCATCTATTTTAATCCATTCATAAAATTATTTAAAAAGAATATCAAGAACATTGATTATCAAGTATTGAAAGACACCTAGACAAGTCAGGAAGTATGAAAAAAGGCTTAAAAGAATTAAGAACAGCAAAAAAATGGATTCCTTGCTTGCAGATGAACTCTAATAATAATTCGAAAACGTTTTCCAGATCAGAAATAATAAAAGTAGCCACTGATTTCTATAAAAACCTTTACTCTATTAAAACACCGTTACGACCAGAGACCCTCACACAAAAGCAAAATAGTACCACCTTACAAAGTTTCTCACTCCAGGAAATGGCTACAAAAATAAAAGCACTAAAGAAGGAAAAAAGCAGCGGTCCAGACGGCATACCAAACGAGGCAATTATAGCAGGAGAACCCATCCTATTACCTCTTCTGACCACTTTATTCAACAAAATCATCATCATCATCATATCAGCCCGTTGCTGTCCACTGCTGAACATAGGCCTCCCCAATAGATTTCCAACGTGTCCGGTCCAATACCACTTGCATCCAGCGACACCCTGCAATTTTTACAATGTCGTCGGTCCATCTGGCAGGTGGCCGTCCCACGCTGCGCTTTCCAATGCGTGGTCTCCACTCCAGTATCTGTTTGCCCTATCGGCCGTCCGATCTTCGTGCTATGTGGCCTGCCCATTGCCACTTCAGCTTGCTTTATATTGGGAATTACAGACCTATTAGCTTACAATCAAATCTGTACAAGCTTTATGCGTCGTGCGTGGAGGAGCGTCTCGCGGAGTATACGGAAAGACATCAACCGGTAGAGCAAGCGGGTTTTAGAAGAAACTATTCAACAGTAAATCACATCCACTCTCTAGAACTAGTGATAGAGAAGTTCGAAGAAATGAACCGTCCGCTCTACCTAGCGTTTATAGACTATGCCTAGCGTTCGACTCCATTTCCCACAACAGTATATGGAAAGCTTTACAAGAATGCGAGGTACAAACGCCAGCAGGTTAACCTACCCGAAACTGTCAGATTTTCCCAACCAACCTTGAACCTAATGCTTCAGAGATAAAGTTGAGAATCTAATAAAGAAATTTGACAGATTGTAGTAGCTTGATGTGCTGGCGTCTGTACCATCAGCAACCATAGAACTTATACAGGATATATACAAAAACAGTAAGAGTAGAGTAATACTAGATAAAACAGGGCCAGAATTTGACATTAGTAGAGGCGTACGGCAAGGTGACCCTTTGTCACCCAGAATATTTATGACCGTACTGCAAAGCATTATGAAGAATCTGAAATGGGAAAACAAAGGCATATACATGAACGGTAATTTTTGAGCAATCTGAGATACGCAGACGATATTGTACTCTTTGCAGCAAGTGCATCAGATCTAGAAGCTATGGTCAAAGAATTACATGCGGTTAGCCAGGAAATTGGCTTACAACTGAACACAACAAAAACAAAAATAATGACAAACAATAAAAAAATCCCCATACGTCGACAACGGTCCTCTGGAATATGTTGAAGAGTACATAGATCTAGGCAAGCAAATATCCTTTAAAAGATCTAAACACCAAGATGAACTGACTAGACGTGTGAACATAGCCTGGAACAAATTTTGGAGCCTTAAGGAAGTTCTCAAGTCAAAGATTCCTGCAAGACTGAAGAAAAAAGGTCTAGACTCCTTCCCTTAGAGCCTTCTCTTTCTTATGCATCACAAACATGGATATTCAACAGACACACGAGTAATAAGACACAAACCACCCAGAGAGCCATGGAGCGGAGCACTCTAAATATAAATGGAAATGGGCTGACCATGTTGCCCGTATGGACAATGATAGATGGACAAAAAAGATAACCACTTGGAGTGGGCCATCAGGAAAGAGAAAAAGAGGTAGACCAACGGAGAGGTGACTCGACGAAATACTGAAAACATTGGGAAATGACTGGATGCAAAAGATAGAGATAAGTGGAGAAAAATGGAGGAGGCCTTTACTCTGTAGAGAGTTCCTTAATAATAGTGATTTGTTTTTTTTTTGCATGTAATAATGATTATGATTATGTTTTTTTTTTTGTATTTTATTAATTTTAAATTCGGTTGATATATTTTTTATATTTTTTATTATTGTAAGTTAAATTTAATTTATTTAGATCCTCAAATTTGTATCAAATATCATATTATGTAATTTTTATGAAGGAATAAACAAGGATAAACTTTATTATTATTATATATTTGAACATTTGAAAATGTAATTAAAATGTATAAAAATAAATAAAAAGAATATAAACATACTACGCATAACAAATGCATTGTGCAAATTTCTCAATACAACAAGACGAAAAAAAAAGTTGACAGCTTGCTCGTCGTGACTGCGAAAAGTACCACTCAGCATGGTGCACTACGCATCCACCGTCTCATTAGTTACTATGATTTAGGAACCTCAAGCAACTACTACTGTTTTCCACCGAGTCCCCATCCACGCACGTTATTTCAAAGGGCTACTCTAAATAAATCAAATACTCGAGACTAAACATAAAACATCATTATTTTCTGACAAGTTAAAATATGTGAGTGGCAACACTGGAAGGGGACGCCCTAGGCCCTAGACGGACATACACGGGCCATTTTGAGGTTTTTTGGGTAATTATTTTGTTCTGGACTATAATTATCTGGGAATCTTGTAGTGACAATTTGAATTTTGAATCCTCATCAAAATTCAAATTGTCACAATATATTTTTATTTTTAGATGTTTTTAACGCACTTTAAATACCTCCATGACCCCTTACTATTCATTGCATCCATCAGTACAATGTTTTGAGTGCGTTACATAACGTTCAAAAGATTTTAGCTTTTTCTGACTTTTTTAGTACTCAGTATTAGAAACAGGATCTATTGGCATCAAGAAAAAAATGTGTGAAATGGTCATTTTCTTGCTAACTGTAATTATTTTTGAAAATCTGTGAATGGGCAACAAAATTATTCAAAAAATTATAATTGTCTCCTAAGACCTTTTTCGTGTAGCAGCAACGGTTAAAGTAGTTCCTCGTAATGTCCTGCTGAAAGTTTCATTGCACGTGTGTGTTATAGTTCGGTTTATGGCCTTAAGAACGATGTAATAAGGCTCACTTTACGAGCAAGTGTTTTGAAAACATATTTAAGGGGGCTCCCATACAACAAACGTGATTTCTTTGCTCGTTTTTGCTCGATATTGATAACGGCAATAGGAAGATGCTTGAAATATTCACAGAATATTTAGTTGTATATTCACTTAAATTAAAATAAAATAATTATTTAGTGCCCCCCCCCCCCCCCCATACAACAAACGTGATATATTCACTTTAAAAATAAATAATAATTTTGTATAGATTTTGGTACGAAACCCTTCGTGCGCGAGTCCGACTCTCACTTGGCCAGTTTCCACCCTGTATACATAGGACTATTATAGAGGATACCTCTACCACTATTCCTAACCCAGCTCAGTATATTCCTAAAAGAAGACGCCATTTTAAATCACACTATTCCCTACTATAAATCTCATTGAAAATCAATAGGTAATCTTGAACTGTTATCTTGGAAGAAATCTGTGGTTTATTTGCTCTGTTGAAAGGATCACAAACAGTGTGGTAGGTACATAGATGAAACTTTTATCTGTTTTTATTCTACGCTGTGAAGAATCGGTTCATTGGAAAACTGAGTGTGAAAAGAGAATATAAAGTTGTAGGTATAGGACATTGGCCTATTCGAACAGAAATGGGTGAATCTTGAAATTGGGCGTATTCTGTTGATTCCCCTGGCACAATTTATTTGATTCCCCTGCCCACAAAAATGTTAATTGCTATATTTTCGGAACCAATCGGCCAAAAGTGATGCCTATACGTTAAATGTGTTTATAATTAAGATAAATTTTATGCTTAATTATTGCTTTAAAAATCTAACGGCGAATCAACAGAATAGTCCAAGATTCGCTTTCGCCGTCTACGAAACCGTAGTTTCGTAACTGATTTCGATGAAGGAATTATTTTTCCTTGTACGTAACTAGTTTCGATGGAAGAATTATTTTTCTTTGTACGTAACCGCGGTTATATATCATGGTTACGTACAAAGAAATTATTGTAAAGGTTTCGATGAAAGAAATATTCTTCCTTGTACTACGGTTTCGTAGACGGCCGAAGCGCCAAGATTCACCCAAATACAGGCTGTCGCTTTGCATACTGGTCAAATTCAAGGAGGTATTAGTACTCATCATTACGAACAACTTTAACAATGGGACCAAACCTGAAATCGCAAAAATAAGTCAGCTGTTGCCTACATTATAGTTCGCATATGCGAACATAAATGTAGGCAACAGGTGATTTATTTTTTGCCATTATGTTTAGCGTAGATTTCACGGACTAATTAGGCCCCAAGGGAGGCAAGAGAAGATTCTTGCTAAGTATAAAGATTGACAGAGAATATAACATCACGCCTGGAATCCCCGAAGGATAAGGCAGAGGTGTACCTAATAGTTCACCCACATTTTGCCAGTTATGTTCAAGTCTCATATAATAGAGGGTGACCCTATTGCCATCAATTAGCCATATATCCAGACTCCGTGGGTGCTACTGCAAAATTCTTTATGGAAAAAGCATCAGGAATCTAGGACCTCGTACTCAGCAGTTATGATTGCGACCACTGGACCAACGAGGCAGTCAACATCATCAGTTGACAGATAATAAAATCTACATTATAGTGGAGCCAGCATTTCTTGTTTTTTTTAAAGCAGAAAGTAAACAATAAAGAAGTTACTGCTTGGAATACAATTTCATAAAGCATTTGTAGTTTTTTTAGGGTTCCGTACCCGAAAGGTAATACAAGACCCTATTACTAAAACTCCGCTGTTCGTCCGTCTGTCTGTCTGTATGTCTGTCCGTCTGTCACCAGGCTGTCTCTCATGAACCGTGATAATTAGACAGTTAAAATTTTCACAGATGGTGTATTTCTGTTGTCGCTATAACAACAAATACAAAAAAAAAAACAGAATAAAATAAATATTTAACGGAGCTCCTTTTAGGGGGGTGGGGGGTGTTTTTTTGCCGTTATTATAGATAATGTTAGGTACGGAACCCTTCGTGCGCGACTCCGACTGGCATTTGGCCGGTTTTTTTCAGTTTAAAACTGGTTGCAACTAAAAACCAGTATTTTACATGGAACGACTGCCTATCCGATCTTTATAACTCAGTTCCTCAACAACACGATACGTAAACGTGTGCGTTGAAATAAAAATCGAAAACGCCTTTAGAGATTGTTAGAGCAATGTGTAGCTCTAAAACTACTCACCAACCAATACGTCATTGACGAAAAGCCACATTACCATTAAGCTACCAATTCATTTATCACGCCGAATTTTTTTTATTTTTGTCTCACTTGAAAACATACACTCAACATACAGTGTTTATAAAGTGACATATTTATGATAAATGATAATAAAATAATCACGTGATAAACCATGCTTTAATAAGTACAAAAAAACCTGATATATTTAACTGGCAACATGCAATCCATCGATGCTCACACACGTCCCCAGTTCTCATGTAAAAAACAAACTGTTTTGACGTCATTGCCGAAAAAGTACACAGAATTTCAAGGTTGCAAAGTACTAGTGATGATTTAATTGTACAAACATAATTGGCTATCCTTGTACAGTATTTGTGGCCAGTGTTCGTGAGTTTTGTTTTGGGACGATCCTGAAAGAAAGTGTAAAGGAATTCGCTGGAGATTATTCACGGATCAAGGTGTTATTTTCAAAGATATTAGGTAAAGGTAACACTGGTTTTATTATTCTGTTCAAGATTTTTGCATAGGAACGTATTTATAATGCATTGTCTTGTTTTCTTCTTCTTCATTTCTCATTACTTTTTCATTGCATAACTTTATAAAAAAAAACTTGTTTTTTGACATACTAAGCAAATTCATAGACAAAAAACTTTGTTTATATACAAATTATGTAGATATTATTAGAACCGGCACATTCTGGGTCACGTCACAGTGATTTTAAATAATCGTATCTTCTAAAAGATTATTAGGTACTAAGAAGAGAGTTATATTGCAGTGTAAATAATATTATTGTATATCGTTATCATAATATTGAAGAGCTATATTTATATTTTTATGGTTCCGTGGCTAAATACCAAAACCGAGTAGATGCCTCATAATTTGCTGCCTGTCTTTCTTTTTGTAGTTGAAGATACAATTAACAATGTTTAGTATTAAATTAAGGATCGAAATACGTAAAATAAACCTTTCATCTTTTGATAAAAGTTTTCTATTCAACAAAATATTGGCAATATAATGAAAAAAAAATTGTCTAACTTAAAAAAAGCTGTCTTGTATTTTTCGAGTTAGGTCATTAATTTCACAAACAAGATATATACCAAAAGGACGATTTTAGCGTTCCTAAACAAAAAATATACAACAAACAATTTTATTTTAGCAGACTCTAATATCTAAGTGCTGGGCAAAGGCACCCATTACCCTTCCAGGTACTCTACTCCAGCACTACCTTAATTTTTTTTAACTATTTATAGTTTATTTCCAACTCAATGATCATCTCTAAGTGTGTAATTTGCATAATACTTTTTGTGCTCTTAAAAGTGATCTGTTATTTTGTGTCATCATCACACTTACGCGTGCAAGGCTAGTTTTTTGTTGGATAAAGTCAATGTTAAGCATGCAAAATTATCCATCCCGAGTTCCCGACACCGACTATATACGGAACCCTTCTCTGTGCGTAACCAACGCACGCATAGCCGAATATTTCTTCTTTCACGACCACACATATTTTAAGCCTCTTAGGTACATTCAGCAGCTTGAAAAGGCTGCAAGATGTACTGCACATATTTCTATGTCTGGCTTTGTTATTGTGATGGTAGTTTTTTTATGAAGCTTCGTTTAAAATTGTTTAGCAATCGAAGTTTGCGAGGTGACGTCTTAGTATTTTGTTTTTTATTCTGTTAAAAAGCCACTTTACGGCAGTTGATTTAGTTTCAACTTGCCATGTTTTTTTGAGTTTTTTTTTAAAAAAAACACGTGTAGCTTGAGATGTTTCCGCTTTGTATGTGTGTGATTATAATTTTTATACTGCTACGTAGCCGTTTCCTTGGTAAGAATGTCGTTGCAAAAAAAAAGGAGAAAAGCATACCACAACTTATTTACTTTTTGTACTTATTAAAAATAACCGTTCACTAGATGTGACATTATCTCTTATACATAATATGTGTCATGTCATCAATGCAGTATTATTACATAACTGCACCTATACCTATTATCCTAATCATTTCAAAATAAACGATCACACATCCTGGTTGTGTGGAGTGATTGTTTATTTTAAGCTCTGGCTTATCTTTCAGATAAATACGGACCTATACATATTATAATACAACGATATCGAACATTTCAAGCAGCAGTTTACTCAAAACAGTTTACCTCACCACACCACTATGGCAGAACTAAAGTTAGAAGGTCAAATCGAAGGCATAACTGAAGGACAGTTAGAATATATAAAAAACGTGATCGAAAAAGAAGGTTTAAAACCCAGCAAAGTGAGTTTTGAGGCTGTTGGAGGTACAGCTGATAACTATAACGCAAATGTAAAAAGGATCGTCATAGAGGGCGAAAACGGAACATCGACAATGATCGCCAAAATAGCGCCATCTTTCGAACTCCTTCGTCAGGGCATGGGCGTTGTTCTCCTTTTCACCAACGAGCATCTGATGTACACAGAGATCCTGCCAAAGATGCTGCAACTACAGAAACAGGCCGATATACCGGAACAAGACCAACTTAAATTCCCAAAATGTTTCGGAACGAACATGGAAGCACCTAATGAAGTTATTCTGTTGGAAGACCTTAAAGCATCAGGATTTGTTATGCTAGACCGATTTAAATTTCTTACCGATGAACATATGTACAGTGTATTGAGAAATTTGGCTATATACCATTCGCTTTCCTATGTAATGAAGAACAGAGAACCTGAAACGTATGATCATTACAAGGATAACATGGCGGATATGTTAGGAGCATTGACTCAAGCGAGTCCCGAACAACTTGCTTTCTTCTATCAAATTGAGGCTCTTTCTCTCAGTCTGCTTGAAGAGCCAGAGCAACAGAACATCGTGCGAAACAAAATCAGTTATGTTATAAAAAATGCCGTCAAAATGACGAAGTTCGAACATGGTAGTCGATTTGCAGTGATTCAACATGGAGATTGTTGGACAAACAATATTATGTTCAAGTTTGAGGTCAGTATTTTAAATATTTTGTTGCCTTTACAGTAATATTATTGTTTGAATGTGTCACTTGGGACAGACTTGGGACGGTGCTGTAACCCAGCTTGAGAGGGTCCTACCGGCTGTAAACAGACTCTTCACGAAGCCGTCAACCAAGCATTATGTACATCAAACGTAACTTTACGCAAAAATTTTTGCTGGGAAACGTTTTTGGGATGAAAAATCACGTTTTACAGTAGGACTCAATGTAACACACTCAAAACATTGTACTGATGGATGGATTGAATAGTAAGGGGGTCCTGGAGGTGTTTAAAGTAAAAATATTTCATTAAAAACAGGTATTTAAAAAAAAAAAACTTGTGAAAAAGTTGGAACTTTGAACCCCAATATCTCCGTAAATAGAAGGTTCCCAGGTATGGTCTAGAACAAAACAATGATCGCAATGACGGGGAGAACAAGTGCCTTTCGGCTTCGTTAAGAGTCTGTTAACACCCTTTATATCTAGCTGTAGACTGTGATAGGCTGATTAACTGTGTTTACTCGAACATTGCTTCAGGTATTCATTTTATTTTTATAATTTCGTAGAACTACTTTTACCATATTGGCAAAACCCTGACTACTACTTTTTGTATAATATTCGTATCTAATCGATTCATATATTCGTTTACTATCTTCTTTAATATTTCCTGCGTGTGTAGGAGATAAAATACGGATATAATATATAACTTATTAATATAATATTTAACTTTCATTATGGAAGTTCTGTGTGTTGTTAAACAATATTTTCCTAAAATGACTGATACGCTTTCGGCAAGAGCAGTGGTTAATGGCAGTGTGACATTCGAGCAAATGTAATCACTGGAGTTCTTGTTTTACTGACATTATAACGTAATAATACTGGCACCCAGACCTACAGCGATGTCTCCGACACGGACGTTTCCCATTATTGAGTCAGTATCATCCTCAATTATCCAATTTATGGATCGAAACTAACGTGCGACTGTGTTTTAATCGCATGCCATTCATCATCATCTCATTATCTTCCTGCCCTTATCCCATTCTATTTGGGGTCGGCTCAACACGTTTTCTTCTTCCATTCTCCCCTGTCAGACGTCACGGCATCATTTGTGCCATTGTAACACAGTAATTCCGTACAATACACACAATGCCACACAGCACTTATGCGACGATGGCAAGACTCGTTACTTCCCTTTTAGCATAGTGTTGAACAGGTGACCTGTCATGACGCTATGAGGTAACCGATCTGTTCTGTTATCAACCCTTTTTAGTAACTTGTTCCCATTTTGTACTTCCAGGGAGAGACAGTGAAGCAGTCAATGTTAATTGATTATCAACAGTCGAAGAACTTCAGCCCAGTCTACGACCTGCTATATTTGATCTTCAACTGCACCGACCACGAAACTAGGGTCACGTGCTTCTACAACTGGATAGACCTCTACCACGATGAACTTGCTAAGGCCTTGTCCAACTTTGGCTTGAAAGTTAACTACGTTTACCCAAGAGACCAATTGGATGCTGATTTGAAAAGATACGGGAAGTTGGGTTTCGGTTGTGCTGTTCTCATGTCTGGTGCACTGACAATCAATCCAATGGAGGCTGCTAAATTGAAGGATGTGATAGGAAGTGGGAAGATGGAAGATATGGCTAGTGCAGTGACTGATTTGCACGCTGATACCCTGCTTCTCTTTAAGAAGAGACTCATTGGATTGATTGATAGTTTTAAACTCTTTGGTCTGCTGTGAGGTGGGAATATTTTTGTTTGTCTTTGACGTCGTGGCCATTATTAATTTTAGTTTGTTTTTTATTTTAATATTATGTTACTCGTAATTATATTCCAGATATTATGATGGGTAGTTTAAGTTTTAGTCTACGGACTGCAAAAAATAAAAGAAAGTTACTTACTGCTTCTCATTTTTCGAGAAGAGGTGTAACATCGAGAAGAGTAAAAGGAATGAGGGAGGCCTATGCCCAGGAGTGGGACAGTTCAGGCTAAAATGACATAACTTATTGTTGTCAAGCTTTCGTATTCAGAATTTGCTGAAGGTGTAGTGAAGGCCAGAATCCCTCCTTCACACTCGTAATGGGTGTAAAAACACCTTTAACAAAGCTGAAAGACTTCTCCCCTTCATTACGAATATATTTTAAATATTTAAAAAATATATTTTTAATATTTAAATATATTTTTTAATATTTAAAAACTTGATTGATTCGTCTTAAAACATGATCGTGTATCGTGCGTTATTTCAGACAATTTTAACTTTGTTTTTTACAAGTTCTGTATACAAATAGTCTTTACAAATTGTTTTGTAAACAAAACTAGTAGACCTTAAAAATATGTACTTCTTACCTTGCTGTAAACGCGGGGTAAAACAGAGTGCAACTGCATAGTTATTTGCAATGTATAATACAGTAATGTAAGATACACTGAAATGAGAAAGAGTGCTAAACCTATTTAAAACAAATGATTGACAGAAACAGAAGTTGTCAGTGGCCCAAAAAAAGTCTGACAACCAGTCTTACCAAGGGGTATCGTATTTCCCAGTACCAACTGGGTTGTGGAGGTCAGATAGGCAGTCGCTCCATGCAAAATACTGGTATTCAGCTGCATCCGGTTAGACTGGAAGCCGACCCCTACATAGTTGGGAAAAGGCTAGGCAGATGATGATGATTGACAGAAACAGAACCTTGTTTTAAAAACGTTTAAAGCTGAACGCATGGCGGTTTGCAGTGCAAACGGGCTGCTGCGAGGTCGAAAGAGGTGGATATTGCCATATTGCCCATTAAACAAAATGAACGTCAATGTTGATGTTCGAGAGTGTATATTATGTTATTTTCAACATGATATTTTGTATTTAGGTGGAAGGAACACTGGCGTTAAAACTATTACTACGTATTCAGTACCTACATCATTCTGAACCCGAAATAGAAAAAATGAATTAGAAGTTTTTCGTCAGTTACAACAAAAATGATGTACTGAATACTACCGTGGTAGTCGTTTTAGTACGGTGTCGGACGTAAAGAATAGCACCATCCCATAATATCTTCCCGTAGGTCGTAAGAGGCGCCTAAGAGACTTATCAGAGAATGGGTAGCAGCGTTTTCTGAGCCTTTGTAACAACCGTACTGCGATCGCCAACCCACCTCCCAAGATAGGCGATTATGACAAAACCCTCCCTTTATTTTATTTGTATTTTATAAACGATACAATTTTAAACTACCACAGACACTAAAACAGACACAAATAGTTATGTTAATTGAATTTTATCGAAGAGGCAGCCCTGCGGTTGCTGTGGGATCGCGCGGTGCGAAGCAATCACAACTGTACGTTTAAGCATTTAAGTACATTTTAGCATGCAGCGGTTGCTGACGCGACGGAGTAGGCTATTATAGCAGTAGGTATTGGAAATTTTCTACTGAGTGAAGTATCTGTACTAATCTGTGGTTAAACTTACTGATCGAATAACGAACACCACACTGCGCTCTAGAACTCAAATTGATGACGTAGCTCATAAAGGTTCAACACTAAAATGGCACTGTGCAGGCTATAATAAATAATAATATATTTCATTTATTTCAGGCCAGAGACCCATATAAAACAACGACAGATACACATACAAACATATAAATTATAAAACCTAAATGCTAAGCTAGTGACAGTCTTTATGAAAAATAATAATAATCAAAATTAAAATTAAAATCACAATTACTATTAAAATCAAAACTAAAACAGTATCTTAACATTAGTCAGCACATGAACCATGCAGCAGTTTTTCACGTACTGACAGTCGAAACGTTCAGCAAACGGCTATGGGCGCCGGATGCCAGCAAAGCTATGGGCCCACATATCACAAAACTGGAGTCCTGAGATAGCTAGACGGGGTCGCCCAGAAACCGAGGAGAAGATGGCCGGACGCCTTGGATGGCTTTCTCGTTAATTGGCGAGAAACAATATCAAAAACGTGAAAGGAATAAGGAGAGGCCTTTGCCCAGGAGAAACAGAGTTCAAGCCAACAAAAGAAAAAAAGTACAAATAGAAGATGAAAATTTCGTAATTATTTTGAACTAGCACTTCGCCCGCGACTTCGTCCGCGTGGATTTCGAAAATAAAGGCCATAAGTATTACTCGATATTGTAGCTTTCTATAGGTGAAATAATGTAAAAGTGTAGGCATCTAATGAAATTAAATAGGTATTTAAATTAAATGGCTCTGTTTAGAATTTTTGAGGTTGTTTAAATAATCCGATTTGCGGGTGATCCAATTCGTGATGAACCACCCATATGTAAAATATTATAATACCCACGGGTAAAATATTATTTTCTTAGGTAAATGCCAACCAAAGAGAATGTTTGTCACTGGGACTTGTTAATATTAAACAGGGCAAATGATGTTTTATGGGAAACTGGAGTTGCTTGAACTATATAGGCAGATCCGTGGGAATCATTGGAATTCTCGTGATCTGCGCCTGGCCAGCTCCTGGTCCGATGAGAATGGTCGCTACAGTTAAGTTTTCTTTTATTAGTAGCATTGTGCCATTGCACAGGTCAGGTGGTCTTGCATTTCTTAAAAGCACGATAGGCGTTCCGATTTTCAATAGCAGTTCATAAGATAGCATGCCAGATGGATTAAGAGAGTTCAAAAATTCCTGCGGATAGTGGACTGCATCCTCGATATTAGACATTGTATCAATGGACTTGTAAATTTTGACTTAACCGGGGATTTTTTGTAAAATTAGTTTATTGATGTTTTTGATTATTGACTGCCTCGTTGGTCTAGTGGTCGAAAGCACGACTGCTGAGCATGAGGTCCTGAGTTCAATTCTCGGGTTGGGCAGTGTCATTGCGTTTTTGCATCAGGAATTTCTCAATAGCAGCCACGGAATCTGGATTTGTACCCGGTTGATGGCAATAGACTCGCCCCCTATAACATGGAAATTAGTATAACTGGCGAAATGTAGGTGTACTATTAAGTACACCTCTTCCTAGCCCTTCGGGAATTACAGGCGTGATGTTATGTTATGTTATTTGTATATTATTGATTTCATTGAATGTATCGTTCTTAGGTGAGACGATAGCCTTTGGACAAAGCCAATGAATATCTCTATCTAGTAAATATTCAAGGTCATATACTGCATCTATTCTATATTATCTAGTTGCTGCAAGCTGTGAACTACCCAGCCTCTCTTTTTTAACGATTTCCGCAGCGTTAGCGCCCAAGGTTGGAGAAGAAAAAGACCCGTCTCCAACTTTGAGCAGCTAAGTATTGTGGAAAATCGTTAACCATATTTCCGATAAGGTGGGCTCTCATGTTAGCACGTAAATTAAAGTTTGAGTTATACTTCATAGGAACAATGATTTTAGACATGCCTCAATGATGTGCCGCACGTGTCCCTTTTGTGACGACGAAAAGTGTCTGCCGAAAGTCACCAGCAAACATAAAAGTTACACCACCTACGACAGCGACTGAGTTTCTCAAGTCCTTAAGTGTTCGATCCACTGCTTCAACATGAGCTTGGCTAATGGTACATACTTCCCATATTATCAGTGACGTTACACCACCTACGACAGCGACTGAGTTTCTCAAGTCCTTAAGTGTTCGATCCACTGCTTCAACATAAGCTTGGCTCATGGTACATACTTCCCATATTATCAGTGACGTAATCTTGTAACAACTGACCAAGGGGCATGTTCTAATGCGGTTCGTGAATGTTGGATGGCATGTTGCGATTTATTAATTTTTTATTTTCTTCGAAACTATTTAACCGATTGACATACTGTAAAGGGCAAATCTTATCTCTATGATATCTTTGTCAGCATAAAAATATTTTTTTGTATAAAGTTTAATATTTTGTGGTTTAAAAAATCGTCCAAACGTAAGTATGTCGAAAAATACTTTTTTATTACATAAAAACTACTATAACTGCTAAAATATAAAAGATAGATATGGTGACGCGAACTTTTTTGTAGAACTATTTAAAACATTTCTATTATATACAACGGTTAAGGCAGCGTATGCAAATAACTCTGTTTTGAGAGGTATTTTTTTCCGCCTGGCCCGACAATAATTGTGATAACTCGGCTAATATGCATGATATTAGTATGATTTATAGCCTATAGCACTCACAAATAATGTAGCTTTCTACAGTGAAACAATTTTTAAAATTGGATCATTAGTTCCAGAGAATATCTCCTATATACAAACTTACAAACAAATTTTACCTCTTTATAATATTAGTAGAAGATAGTAGAAGTAGATAGATTCAGAAACATGGAAGTTAGGATTCAGACTTCTGTTTAAAAAATAATAAAAGTCAGTTGTATAAAATAAATTGTAACGTGATTAAAATTAATACCCTATAATGATTCTACTAACGCGAATTTTTTAGGCTCCCTGGTCACCGAGGCCGTTCCGAAAACATAAAATATGTAGCAAGACGATAAGACAGCAGCATCTTCTACAACAAAGGCTGCTTCGAAATAGCGCAGGAATAGAGTTCCTGGAAGAATTGAAGGCCTTTGCTCACAAGTGGAACAGTATAGGCTAATTATAACATAACATCACGCCTGTAATCCCCGAAGGGTTACGCAGAGAAGGGTTACACACTATAATTATTGTGTAATCGGCAACCACTGATTCTTGTTTTTAGGAGTTATAGCATATGTGGTGTGTGGGCTTTTCGTTGCCTTATGTATCATAATCTGCTTGGCCTTTTCCCTACTGTATTGAGGTTGACTCCCAGTCTAACTGGATGCAGCTGAATACCAATATTTTAAATGGAACGACTGCCTATCTGACCTCCACAACCCAGTTAGTTAAAATACAGTTAATTAGTTTAGTACTGAGTAATGCGATACCCCGTACGTTACCTTATTGTATGCTGACTGCAAAATCTAAAACGCCTTTATAGATGTTACAGCAACTACAGTTGCAATTTCAGTTTTATGTATAATCTTACAAGGCGCCATTATTTAAAAGACTGCAATGCAATTCATTGTAGTACATATATTGAAGTCAACTTTGAGTAATATTGTAAAATGGCGGTAAATATGAGAAGTACGATTCATTAGCAATGACAAACGACTGTGAGGACAAGGGTCCTCTGTACGTCAACAAAACACTAGAATGAATATTGTTTTTCAGTTTTTTTCAGGCGTTACTTTGTCTGTACAAAGGAACGCCTGAATTCAGTTTATTGACGGTAAAATGTTACGCACTTCCAACATTAGTTTTAACTCCGCTAACTCTCTGTCTGAGAGATATTTCTCGACGGTATGTAAAACCAAGTCAAAGATTCATGGGCGGCATAAAAACTCTGACACCAGGTTAGGTACTTAACACACTTTAAGAAAAAAAGAAGAATTTCGCAAAAAACTAGATCTAGGCTTGAATAGAGGGTGCAGTAGAGCCATCTCGCCTGAAAATGTATACACATGCTTCGGGTGCGATAATTATGGTGCAATATGCAACCCAAATCTGCAGTCGACACGTATTCCGCCCCCCCCCACAACCAAGGACTAAGGCCACCTGTGTTCGCGACATGCGGTCAATGAGTTATCATCTTCTGGATTCTGGCCCCTCCCCCAAATGGAACATCCTGTTAGGTACCTAGTTACCAATACCTCACGGTGACTTGAATAAAATAAATCTTATCATTATATGATTATAAGTACTGATATTTCAATGTTATGTTCAAATGCAAATAATGTTGTTTACGGATAAAATCATGCCCAGTTTTGAAGTACACAGTAATCACTTCGCTATTATTAATTAATTATACCTATCATCTAATCAAATTAAAAATAAACTTTCACCTATTCTGACGTGTGATTATCGTGCATTTATCTTACAGATAAATGCGTAACTATATAATGAAACGAAGTCATACCAAGAGCTTCTTAGTTTACCGTAATACACCACCATGGCACAACATTATATTAAAGGCGAAATTGAAAATATAACTGAAAGCCAGTTAGCATTCATCAAAAGTGTAATCGAAAAAGAAGGTTTCAAAGACAGCCAAGTTACCATTGAAACAGTTGGAGGTGCTGCTGACAATTATGGAGCAAATGTAAAAAGAATCGTTATAGAGGGAGAAAATGGAAACCTTTCAATGTTTGCAAAAATCGCACCAATTATTGAATTCGTTCGAAGGGTATCGAACGTTCCTCTTGCATTCAGAAACGAGCATCTGATGTATACAGAGGTCCTGCCAAAGTTGCTACACCTACAGAAGCAAGCCAATATACCAGAAGAAGATCAAATAAAATTCCCAAAATGTTACGGAACATATCTCGAAGCACCCAGTGAAGTTATCCTGATAGAAGACCTCAAAACATCAGGTTTTGTCATGGTGGATAGATTATTACCCCTTTCCGATGAGTGTGTGACCAGTATATTGAAAAAAATAGCTATATTCCATTCACTTTCTTACGTGTTGAAGAGCAACGAACCCGAAATATTTAATTATTATAGGGACAATTTGCCGGATATAATGGGATCTATGGATGAAGGAACTTTAGGAGACATTGATGTTTTTACTCATGTTGAAACTCTTTGTCTAAATCTGCTCGAAAATCCAGAACATCAGACCATCCTGAGGAAAGCAAAAGTCTGTGAAGGTATACGTCGTTCCGCCAAAATGATGAAGTTTGAACATGGTAGCCGATATGCAGTGATTCAACATGGAGATTGCTGGACAAACAATTTTATGTTCAAGTTTGAGGCAAGTATTATAAACCTTTTATCATACTTACAATATTCTTGGAAGATTTCGTGGTAAAATGATAAAAGCAGCTCGTAGTAGATTGGTCCGTGGAAGGATGACCATCCATTACATATCAAGTTCCTTCGTGCCTCGTAAAGCACGTTAAGACATTGGCCCCGGCTGTCATTTGTAGATTTTTACCGTCGTTACAGGTAGTCAGTGGTCTGAAAGTCTGACAACCAGTCTCACAAAGATGGAACGTATTACCCAGAAATAACTGGATTGTGGAGGTCAGATAGACAGTCGCTCTATATAAAATAGCGGTATTTAGCTGCATTGAGTTAGACTGGGAGCCTACTCCAACATAATAGGGAAAAGGTGAAGCAGATAATGATGATGATTTTGGTTTACTGTTAGGTTCCTTCAATATATTGTTTACATATACAGCTTCATACAGCACATCCATTGTTTCTTTGGTCTATCACTGCTATTATACTTTACTGCACGACATAATCCTCATTCCTCAGAAACAGATTAAGAGATAGAGCATAATTCCCTTTAATAATATTCCATTTTGTTCTTTCAGGGGGAGACCTTGAAACAGTTAATTTTAATCGATTATCAATTATCCAAGAACTTCAGCCCAGTGTACGATCTCTACTACTTAATCTTCAACTGCACCGACCATGAAACTAGAATCAAAAGCTTCTACGACTGGATAGACTACTACCACTCCGAACTTGACAAGTCCTTGTCAAACTATGGTCTCAAAGCAAATGACGTTTACCCAAGGGAGCAATTGGACGCCGATTTGCACAGATACGGCAAGCTTGGCTTTTCCTTCGCTGTTCTCATCTCTGTTTTACTTACAATAAAACCAGAAGAGGCTGCTAGGATAAAACTTGCGATGGAAATAGAGAGAACTGATGAAATGATTGAAATGATGGGTGAAATGCACAGTGATACTATGTCTCTTTTAAAGAAAAGACTTACTGGATTGGTTCGAAGTTTCACTATATTTGGGCTGCTGTAAATAATTTTTAGTTAATTACAATTACTTTAAGTTATAACTCTGTGTTATAAATATTTCAAGGCTTTCTCATGACATGCTCATATTTTAAGGTTAAGTTTGATACGTATTAAAAATGAAAATATTTGTTTTTCTATTAATTCTTATATTGTGTTCCACTGTTAACGTGTCATATATACAGCGTGTATCAGTAAGATAATAATCAGCTGTCCCATACATTTGGGTCAAATAAGTATTGATGTTTTGTATGGGACAACAGATTTTTTTTCCATGGTTTTGGTTCCATGGGAAAAGTTGTTCACTTTGATGATCTTGATCGCTCACTTAAAGATGATCGCATCTTTCTGATATAATCTGCAAAAGTGGTTCCGGTTCACAAATCTGATGACAAAGACGTTGTAACCAATTACAGGCCTATCTCAATATTGTTTGCCAAAGTATTCGATTCACTGATGTGACCCATATATTCAGGATCATTTAAAGATGTTTTTAAGCAACCATCACCATGTATTTGTTAGGACCAGTTCTACTAGTACAAATCTAGTCCCTTTTACGGAACTTCTTATAAAGGCAAGGCAAAGGGTAAGGTAAGGCTTCTTATACAGGCTACCAAGCCGACGTTATTTATATGGATTTCAGCAAAGCGTTTGATAAAGTATCCCACAAAATATTAATGACTAAGTTGCGCGCCTACGGCATCTCTGACTCCTTGTTGGAGTTACTAGGTTCGTATTTAAGGATTAGGTTTTTCTTTGTTGTCGTTAACAGATATCAATCAACCCTGCAATGCGTTTCTTCCGGTGTGCCCCAGGGCTCGCACTTCGGGCTAATATTATTTATTTATTTCATAAAAGATATTCCCCGGTGTTTTTTGCACTCGGATTTTTTTATGTACACTGATGATTTAACGTTTATGAGAATTATTAAGTCTGACGTACTCCATTACAACTTCAAAGTGACCTTGATCGTGTCGTTCAATGGTGCAACAGTAACATTATGGAATTGAATCCCAAAAAATGTTACCATGTTACATTCACAAGAAGGAACATCCCAATATGCAGTAGATACCACATATCCGGAGTTGAAATTAAGGAAGTTGAAACAATAAAGGACCTCGGTGTACTGTTTGACAAAAAGTTAACTTTCACACCGCACCTCGGTATTGGTTTGGTATGGTATTATAAAAAGATCTTCGAAAATTGTAGGCTTCGTCCTTAGAAATTGTAAAACCTTTCGTCATAATAGAACCAAAATACTGCTGTATAACAGTCTCATTCGCAGCATCCTAGAATATAATAGTGTGGTTTGGCGTCCTCATTACGCGACACATTCATTGACACTTGAACGTTTCCAGAAAATTAGCTTTATATTAGGTATGTAACATAGCATAACATCGCGCCTGTAATCCCCATAGGGTTACGCAGAGGTGTACCTAATAGTACACTAACAATTTACTAGTTACGGTTACGCCTATTGCCATCAACCGAGCACAGATCCAGACTCCGTGGCTGCTACCGGAAAAACCCAATTACACTTTGCCCGACCTGGGAATCGGCCCCAGGACCTCTTGCTCAGCAATCGCACTTGCGACCCACTCTAGTGAAAGGGCATCAGCGGTTAGTTGATGCTAATGAGAAGTTCGTATAATGTTACAGCAACAAGTGCAACTGCGCAAACAGGAAAATGTTTTCTAAACCATCCAGATATAGCTGGCTAATTTTATTTATTCTAAATGACGACGTTCTATGGTATTAATAAACCCAGCAGTATTGACTTAATTAAGAAATGTACAAAAGAAAATTATGTTTGTTATGAAGTTTATATATATTTTTTTAAAATGAAGTTTTTGAGTATAAAAGATAAATGTGCCAGGAACAAATCCGCGTTTAAATCTTTTTGAAATGTCCAGTTCTTTTATTTATTTATTTATTTATTTATTTATTTTTTAAAGTTATGCTAATAAATGTTAAATATCCCTAGACACTTTTGATGTGTATGTATATAGATATAGATACAATAGCATAGTAACAACCGAAAACACCGATTTGAAAAAAACATATATCAAAAAATAAGTATTTAATCAAGCAATCAATTTGGATAAGAAACCGTTCCCCTGCAGTGCAACAATAATAAGCAGATAATTATCAAACATTTTAACATTAATGTCTTTCATCATGTTACAACAAACCGAATTCTGTGAAACTATCAATAAGTCCTACAACTCTCTTTTTAAGATGTACTAAAGTATCTCCCCCTATGCCTTGTTTTTGCATTGCTTGTAATGCTTCATCCACACCTTTATCCTTTAAGCTGTCCATAATCGCACCAGCTTCTTTGGAATCCCTCATCAACATATTAGATAACAAGAGACATAGACCAAACATCAATTTGCCATATCTCTTCATGTCTGCGTCTAACTGGTCTTTAGGATATACAAAGTTGGCTTTCAGGCCAAAGTTAGATAAGCAATTGTCTAATTCGGTATGATAGTAGTCTAACCAGTTGTAGTAGTTCTTAGACCTGGTCTCATGATCAGTACAGTTGAAGATCATGTAGAGAAGATCCGCTGCAGGACTACTGTTTTTCGATGCTTGGTAGTCAATCATGATTGATTGAACTGAATTATCGTCCTGGAAATAAAAATAAAACGGTAAATTAAGCGACAGTGTTTAGGCTAGTGTATTATCTTATTCAGATAGAAATCCAAAAAATCACACATATCATTATAAGGTATTTTATGAGACTTTGTTGAGCAGTAAATTTTGCAGAAAAATATGGGTTTGTCACGATATCCGTAAATTTATCGTCTATTCCCAGTCGTCACCACTGGCGACGAACGGGAAAAAAATCCCGAACAGAATGCAATCCTAGATGTAGCCTGTATGTAGAACATCATGTGTGTAGTGTGCCTAGTACTCCTTTCTTTTCTCATCGCGTTGTACAGTTGAAAAATATGTATAACTGTGGAATTTAAAGTATCAAAATCTTTTTAGAAAATCAGTACGTTGATAGGTTAATAGATTTCTTATCTTCTTTATCAATATCATCATCATCACTACTTATTCTTACGTATGTCCAAAGTAAGACACTCTTTGACACACTGTAATAAAAAAATACTTACCTCGATTTTGAACATCATATTGTTAGTCCAAGCATCGCCTTGTTGAATTATAGAATATCTATTGTCTTCCTTAGTTAACTTTGCTGACAGTCTGATAATATCTACCGTTTTATTTTTGACTATTTTTTTATGATCTTCGTCGTCCAGGATTGAAATGACTTCATTTCCGATAAGTTCTAAATGCTGCACAAATTGAGGCATCTGACCCATCATTGACCAAATATCTATTAAATTACGTTTAAGGAGATTAAAAGTCTCTGGTTCTTTTTTCTTTAATGCGTAAGATAGAGAATGAAGAATAGCGAAGTTCCTTAAGATACTTTTAACACTTTCATCGGACAGAGAGTCAAACTTGTTCAACATTGAGAATCCTAATTCAGCCAGATCTTCTAAAATTATGATCTCGTTCGGTTCGTCATTTAGCGACCCGTAGCATTTCGCGAATTTTAGGTGTTCCTTCTCTGGTACTCCTGCGTCTTTCTGTAGCTGCAGTAACTTAGGTAATACCTCTGTATACATTGTGTGCTCGTTAATGAACAACAAATGTGTGTTTGTCGCCTTGCGAAGGATTTCGACTCCAGATGCGACTTTCAAAATCAATTTTAAGCTTCCATTTTCACCTTCTACGCTGACTCTCTTTACGTCTGCCACAAAATTATCGCCAGGCCGTCCAAGTCGACTGAAAACCACTTTAGTTACTTGTAAATCTTGTTCTTGAATCACTTGATTAATGAACTCCAGTTGGCGTTCATTTATATTATCGAAATCTCCTTCGAAATTGATTTGTGCCATGATTGCTTTGATACTAAGTGTAAATTAGTGTTGTGTTATAATTTATACACACTACTTTTATCTGTCGGAGTGACGGTGAACGCTTTTGGTGGGATATATTAAGATTAGATAAATATTTGTTAGCCAAGGATGTATCGGCTTTGGTAATCACCACGGCAATCGCGTAGGAAATAATCAAGCTTTAAAAATATAATTACCTGGCACGCTCCGATAATACCTAGAACACTTGATGATTCAGGCCCCTCTATAATTTTATTATTTTCAGATATACTTTTTAGCAAGATTCCTTTGACTTTGACATTTGATATTTCCATTGGTGTAGTTGCAGGCATATGTATAGTGAAAAGTTCCGCCATCATCTAGATTGAATAATTTAGACATACGTGATCTTTCAGATGATGTTGGGTGATGATGGGAATACTTGGGTTCTTGATCACTGGCAGTTTCTGGGGCGTAGTGCCTGCCTCAAGAACACACAATGTCTTTGAGCTTACGTTCGAATGTCATTCTTCAATATTCTTTATTTTGTCAACCAAGAACCTATGCATGCATCACAGTGGGATGACAAAAAGCTATTATTAAATTTTTTAATATTATTTATTACCATTAACCCGATCATAATTTTACAATAAACCAAATTCAGTAAAACTATCAATAAGTCCTGTAATTCTTTTTTTGAGACGAACCATAGAATTATCAGCAACGGATTCCATTTTCATTGCATCTAACACTTCCCCCACATCTTCAGTCTTCCAGGCATCCATGAACTTGCTGGCTTCCGCTGAATCTCTTGACAAAATATTAGCTAACATTACAGACTGTGCAAAAAGTAATTTGCCATATCTTTTTAAGTCAGCGTCCAACTGATCTCTAGGGTACACTAAGTTGGCTTTCAGCCCAAAGTTTGACAAAGAATTGTCTAATTCGCTGTGATAGTAGTCCAACCAGTTGTAGAAGTTTTTAGATCTGGTATCATGATCGGTGCAGTTGAAGATCATGTAGAAGAAATCGACTACAGGACTGTTGTTCTTCGAAGCTTGGTAGTCAATCATGATTGATTGTACTAATTCGTCTCCCTGAGAACAAAAAATAAAACAAAAAATGAGTCACTTCAATTTAACAATAATAACCACTTAAGGAATGTGAACAGAATTTTTCAAGAAACAATCAATGTAAGTCATTTGAGAGCCTGATAATTTTTTGGAGAAATATGTAGTGATTGTTCTGATGTTTTCTTTCCATGAACATCACACCGTGCAGATCAATTTAAAATGGCACTGATTTAAAGAGGCAGTTGTAAATAGCGGTTTTGGTTAGTTAAAAATTATAAATGGCACGTTTATTAACTAGTTCAGCAGTTAAAACTAAGCAGTAAAGTAAACAAAAATGAGTAATAAAAAATAATGAAATGGATCAGTGAATATATAATTGAGTAGGAAAATAATTAAATGAGCGATAAATATTATTAAACGAGCGGTTACGTGTGGGCACTAATAAATTGGAATTTGTCGGTAAGAAATCGCATTCTAAGCAGTACTATAAACAATGAGGTGGTAAAATGTATTCCTCGTATATTAAGCATGCAACGACTTTAGCTACGACGACTCCAAGACCCGCGCTCGCTGCGCTCGCAATAATAAAAACAAACCCACTTTCTGTCACAAATGTCGTCGTCGCTCCGCCGGCCTTCGGCCTACGCTCCTCACGCCAGCTAGCAAGACTTTTAGGATAATTTTTGGGTTAATTGCTGATTACCCATGCGTTGCGGTAAGCATCCCCTATGCGGGAGCAGAAATATAACAACTAAATCGTTTAATGTCTAATACACCTTTTATGAAATAATATAACGAAATGCATACTCATAATAAGAATAATAATCTAACTGCCCATTCCATCATTTTTACTGCTCATTCCATCATTTTTACCGCTCATTCAGTTATTGGACTGCTCAATTATTTTTAGAATTTACATTGTATGATAAAATAATCGACTAATTGATTTTTTACTACTGTCCATGTTTTACTGTCGCAATAATTAATCAACCGCCATTAAATTAAATAACTGCTCAAAATGTTTTTCAACTGATCATAATAACATCTCGAATATTTAAATAACAGCTCAAAAAATTAGTTCCCATTAAAATACACAAACAAAATATATCTACGTAAAAAGAAATGCTTACCACGAATTTGAACATAATATTATTCGTCCAGGCATCGCCTTGCTGGATAACCGAGTATCTGTTATCACTGCTCTTTGCAGCTTTCACTGCCAGTTCCAGAATAGTCGCTAGTTTATTTCTAAGTATAATTTTACTATCCTCGTCAAATACTGAGAGAATATCATCTTCAAATCTCTGCATGTGAGCTTGCATTTCTTTATTCTCTGCCATAAGTACCCATACATCTGTCAATTTATTTTTGAAAAGATCATAAGTTTCTGGTTCGTTTTTCTTTAACACGTAAGAAAGAGAATGGAGAATGCCAAAGTTCTTTAAAATGCTTTTCACACATTCATCAGATAGAGACTCGAACTTGTTCAACATAACGTAGTCTAATTCATTGAGGTCTTCTAGTATGATAACCTCGTTAGGAGCTTCATTCAGAGTTCCGTAGCATTTGGCGAATTTTAGTTGTTCTTCTTCAGATACGCCAGCGTCTTTCTGTAGCTGCACTAGTTTGGGTAACACCTCATTATACATTATTTGCTCATTGTTAAACAAAAATTCAGTGTTCGTCATCTTCCTAACCATTTCAAATTGAGGTGCAATTTTGACGACAAATTTCAAACTTCCATTTTCACCATCGATAGTGATCCTCTTGATATTAGCCACAAAATTATCACCAGGTTTTCCAACTGGAGTAAAAACCACTTTAGTTACTTTCAAGTCTTGTTCTTGTATCACTTTATTGATAAAGTCAAGTTGGCGTTCGCCTATGTTTTCGAAATCTCCTTCAAAGTTGTATTGTGCCATGGTTACGCGTTATAAGAACTAATTAAAGAAATAATATGACTGTCCTTTAATTTATAAAGTTATTTTATCTGTGTAGGTAGCATTGTGGATTTTTTGTTAAGATTAGATAATATCAATGTGTTTGATTTTTGTGTAAACTAAGTATCAAATAAAATAATATCCGTTTTAAAATCGCTAGATCATATCTAGTGTGTATTGCGAATTTCATAATGGTCAAAAATATTGAACAAAGAGTTTGTCTTAAATTTTGCATCGCTAATGGAATTTCGTGTTTGGAGTCCCTGAAAATCTTACAAAAGGCAAATCGACTTTATCAAAACAAGTGCTTATGAGAGGTAAAAAGCGTTCAAAAGCGGTCGAGATGTGATTGAAGATTTGCCTTACTCTGAACCTTCTGTGTCTCACAAGTCGATCCATTCTAAATCATACCATTTTAAATAATACTTGGGTATAAAACATGTTGCCACTCGGCTAGTCCCATCCCCTGAACTGTGTCGCTCAAAACGCGCGGGAGGGTTATCTGTGGGGCCTTTTCTGGGTGGTCCGCGGGATTACGCCGCGTCGGATAAAAACGTCGATATCTCGGAAACTACACTAGTTAGCTCTTTCATGCTATACCATTGGAATCCTTATTAAATTACCTATCCGGATATGTATGGTTTACCATAGTTCTGCCATGTAATGTATTAGTAATTGAAATGTATGTTCAGTGTGAGGGAATTTATTCCCAGTTTCTTGTGTAAAGGTTCAATTAAAAAAATAAACCATTATTTGATTATTAAAAATATATTATTTAATTTACACAACAACACATCAAATACACGTAAATGAAACAAAAAAAAATCCGGCCCAACATTCATGAAACGCATTGTTACGTCTGGTGATGAGACGTGGGTTTAAGAGCTTGACATGCAAACTAGTTAAGAAGCTTCGGAGTGGCGCCTTCCAACTGAACCGAAACCGAAAAAACCACGCTAAAATCCTTGGATTTTGCACCACGATAATGCGCCTTCGCACAAGGTCATATTGATCGAATTTTTGACCAAAAACTCAACAAATACCATCGAGCAATCACCTTATTCACCAGATATGGCTCCAGCCGATTTCTTTCTTTTTCCTTAACTCAAATTACTACTTCGTGGTACCCATTTTAATTCGGTAGAAGACATAATAAAGGAGAATTCGCGGCGGAAACTGAACTCAATTCCGGAAAAAGCGTTTAAAAAATGTTTTGATAATTGGATTATTCGTTGGCGTAAGTGTATCATTTCTGAAAGATAGTTTAAAGGCGATAATATAACTTTAGATGAATAACTAACATTTTGTGTATTATTGATAGTTTCCCGGTACTTTCTTGACAGGTTAGTATTACGTTGCCCTCAATTTGTTATGAGGTGGTCACGATTATGTATTAAATTGATAAATAAATTCATTGATAAGATGTGACTAATTATGTATAAATAAAGTAGCTAGACTCAATGCCCGTTTGTCCGTTTCAAGGTTAAGAAAAAATTAACATGAGTTTTTCTTAGTAACAAAATATTTTATTAGTTTCATGTTTCCATGGTCAGTGGCCGAAGCAGTGAGTTATTTGCTGAGCAGATCATAAAGCGGCATTGTTCGTAGGGCACTGATAAAGGGCAGAGCGTTGTCCGCCGATCTGTCAAAGGGGCGGTGCATTTTCAGTTAAGCGTTCAAAAGAGACAGTTTGTTCCGTCAGGCAATCTTCTTTCTTCTTTAACGGGTGGTTAGTACTTAACCTGGTGGACTTGGCTTTACATGCCGTCATGAAATATCTCTCAGGCATGCTGGTTTTATCACGATGTTTTCCTTCACCGAAGTAAGAGCTAATTATACAATAAGCACATGAATCCAAAAATTAGAGGTGCGTACTTGGCAGTCCAACGATCACACACAACACTAGGCTATCAAATCAATGAAGCCCGGTTCCTATATTTTACGAATCGTCGTGGTATACAAACTACTATCCGCTTTTCTTGTACCGACTACGAGCCTTAAATAGCGTTCCACAATTAACTTTCTTTTATGCTTTCGACGAATGTCCGTTGGTCATTGAAATACCAAGTGCTCTTCACTCGTTTCGTTATAAGAAAATTTTTAATAACACAAAATTCAAGATAATAATATAAGTTAGATTTACATACAAATTATTCTTTTAGTTTTATATGTCGGAGCGGGTCATTGGTATAGACTTGGAATGAAAAGCGGTACACCTGTGGTGACGTCGGACGACGTACTTACTCCCACCGAGGCGTACTCGGTACAAAGTCTTGATGTTTGCGGCTCGACGCTAGGACGACAGTCAGTGTCTGATCGCGGCCGAGTTGAGACGTCATGAAACTGTACTCGATTCATTGTGTCCCGAGTTATTGCGTTAAGTTGTAATCTCAAGTAAATCGTTAGTTTTACTAGAAACAGTGTATCGTACCAAATGAGTTTTCATAGCACGAAACCCATCGTCTGCCCACATAATGCTCGAGCCTAACTGAATAAATCCAGGCATTCCCCGACATATAAGATGTGTGACTAACTATACCATCGCAGGCATCAGCGTGATATTTTTTCTTTTCCTAACCAAATACAATTTAATTCAGCTTACACATAATAAGAACGGAACGTTATAACAACTCAGCGTGCGCTCTTGACACTGACTTTTAACATCCGTCAAACAAATGTCCCTCAAATCAATGTTCATAAAAATCATTATTAAATTATATTCGATTATCCACTTCTTCTGCATTGCTTCTGCATCTTTCTTTACTTTACGGTTAATATCTGTTAATAATATCACTATCTGAACTCGACATTTCAAAATTAAAAAGCGAAAACAGTGAAATACTTTAGAAATTTTACTCTAACCGACCGAAATTGGCAGGTAACCAAATGACATTACGATTAGTAATCCTGACAGTTTACGGACGTTTAAAACATTTATAAGACCACCATAAACTCTCATCTCCATACAATACGCTTACCGGTACCCTCCCATCCGTTAGTAGCCAGCCGTCAGTAAGTTGCACGACGAGACGTTTTTTATACGGTTTTAGCTTACGCCTCGTATAAAAAACTACTATTCATAACTAAAACGGATCGTTTCTCAAATATAGGAACCGGTCATTACACAATATTACTATTACTATTTCATGATTTTAGGTCACTACCAAACATTCATTGAACATTATCACTAATGTTGAAACCATTGTTTATTAATAATACTACTGCACCTAAATGTACACTTTTTGCTATAATACTTTCTTTAAATAAATTATTCTTATTCTTATTTGGAACACCATAAACTCTCATCTCCATACAATACGCTTTCCGGTACCCTCCCATCCGTTAGTAGCCAGCTGTCAGTAAGTTGCACGACAAGACGTTTTTTATAGGAACGGGTTTAGCTTACGCCTCGTATATAAAACTACTATTCGTAACGAAAACGGATCGTTTCTCAAATACAGGAACCGGGCATTACACAATATTACTATTACTATTTCATGGATATTTTTTAAGAAAATCAGCTCAGTAATAATAAGATTATTTTGCAACGAATTCTGTAATTTTTTTACCATTGCACGCTTAAAAGCATTTACACGTGCATCGATTATTCATGATTTACTTATCTAAATCATAATTTATCGAGTTGTTAACAATCGATAAGCTCACTGAGTAATGGGCCACGTGAGAAAAACATGCATAACTTCACGTAAGCAAAATTGAAGAGATTATACTGAATGTCGGTCTGGCTGTTTGTGTATGTGAGTTTAAATGTTTGTGAACGCACCCACGATACAGGAGAAATTGCTAGAGTGGGGCAACGTTTATTAAAAAAAAAAAAAAAAACTGCGTAGCTAACTTCTCATGTACTACAGCGCCATCTAAGACACACATGGAGCACTAACATCAAAATAAATCGCGAAGTTATAGTTATCCGCGACTTAAGAATATACGGGGTGTAATTTTACAACGCCACCTGGAGTTAAAGTCCTCTAAATACTGGGGATAGCAAATTTTAATCAAAAGAAACATTCCTTTATTTTTAAAACTAGCTGATGCCCGCGGCTTCACCCCCGTGGATGTCGGTTATCACGACCAAAAGTAATCATGAAATTTAGATCCCTGTTCCCGCAACAAAAACGTTACAAATTTTATACTAAAACCTTCCTCGAGAACCACTCTATCCATTGGTGAAAACAACATAAAAATCGGTGCAGTAGTTTTTGAGTTAATCGCGAACAGACAGACAGACGCGGCGGAGGACTTTGTTTTATAATATGTAGTGAAGAAACAAATCTGCATATATTTACTTTTTTTTTTAATTAGCCAACTCTGTCCCACTACTGGGCAAAGGCCTCCCCCATGGCTTTCCAACCCTGTTTACATATTTTCGTAAATTCGCTTGCCACACTCGGGAATCGAACCGACAAAAATTCAAAGAATAACATCTTGTAGGTACTTTTTTGACATCAATCGATAAAATGGATCAAATTACTCTAACCAACATAATAAATTAAATGAAAGGAAAACCATAAAATCTAAACATATTAATTCAATAGGATCAAGTAAAGCACTTACTTAAAGGATGGACCTTTACAATTGAAAAAAGAAAATTGCAATTTGCACGTGTTTGTTTGTGCAAATTGCAATCTTTCTATCTAAATAGGTCTTCGTCATTTTTATAAATATATGACGTCAAAGATATTATTAATTAGCAGTGGCGTAGCTAGGCCTCATAAGGGCCAGTATCAAAATTGTTTCGGGGCCCTATGAAACCGACCGCGCCAAACGTCAAAAAAAAAATGGCGTCGTGTCTTGCATCGCTTAAGCTGTCATTGATTTTACTAGATAATGTAAGAGCGAGCAAAGTGGGATAGAAAATTTATTAACCACGATCATGGCTTGCTCAGCCCACAGGTAAAGGCATTAATTGAAAATCCAGAAAAACGAGTTTTGAAAAGTTCTAGCTTTTTGGACCGCGACGAGTCATGCCTTCATTTAAGAGCGAGGTAAGCGAGCTCGAAATTTTAAAGCCTTCTTAGGTTAAATATTCATTACTTAATCATAAGTAATAACTCTTATCAATAACAATTTGAGGTTATTGGAAGATTTTGTGTTTTTTTTTTCCTCTACTCGTTCGGGGCCCTTGTTACTCGGGGGGCCATGTATCGTTGATATGGCTGATGCGGTGGTAGCTAAACCTCCGTTAATTAGGTACAAACATAAGTAATCGGATGGACCTTTGAGTAAAAGTGCTTTATCTTATCTTACTGAATTTATTACTTTAGATTTCATGATTTTCCTTTCATTTAATTTATCATACTTTTTAGAAATATGTATTTGACCCATATGATTGGTTCTATCGATTGATGTCAAAAATTACAGCATATTATTTTTGAGAATTTTAGTCGGTTCGGTTCCTGAGTATAGCAAGCGAATTTTCGGAAATCTGTGAATAGGAATGTTTCCTTTGAGTAAAATTTGCTGTCTCCAGTATTTAGAGTACTTTCTCTCTGGGTGGCGATGAAAAATTCCACCCTGTATAGGAAAACCCAACAACGCCTGTCGGGCAGTAGCCCACCAGACATAATACTCATTTGGTCGGAGGATCCTCCCTGTTCTATGAGGGATTAAGAACTTTACACCTTTTTCTTCATACCCCAAAGTCCTAATCACAAAGAGCTGAACGATAGATGATTGGCATTGGAGAGGCTGGATGCGTCAAGCCGGAGACAGGTTATTGTCACGCAGCTTGACATTGACATTAATAGACTAGTGTGACCGCCAGACTGCCAAGTCATAAGTCTGGAGTTCGAATCCAAGACTCCTCTGATTTTTCGGATACATATGCGTAATGTATACTCGTAATTATCGCTTCGGTGAAGGAAAATATCGCGAGGAAATCAAACCAGCATACCTGAGAGATATTTCAGGCATGCCGGCTTGATCAAAGGCCCATGGGCAACATAAAACTCTGACACCAAGTTAGGCACTAACCATACGGTAAAGAAGACCACTGACTTTAATACTAAAGGTATGGCTGAAGAAGAAGAGTTCCATAAGAATCCCTTCCTTAAAAGTAATTCCAAAGAAGTAGAATTACTGAAACATGGTGTTAGTATCTTAAAATAATTTATTAGAATTAACCTTAAATTCCCCTTTTACAATTAACCAAATTCTGTAAAACTATCAATAACTCCTATAATTCTCTTCTTGAATCGAACCATAGTTTTATCGGGCATAGCGTCCATTTTCAGTGCGTCTAACGCAATGCTTATATCAGTATGCTGTCTGGCTTCCATAAACTTACTGGCTTCTTTTGCATCCCTCGTCAAAAGATTTGGTAACATTCGAGGCAAACCAAACAGAAATTCAAGTCGACGTCCAACTACTCCCTAGGGAACACCGAAAGTGCTTTCAGGCTAAAACGACAAAAAAAAATCTTATTCAGAGTGATAGTAGTCTAACCTCTAGTCTAGTCTAAAGTCTAAGTTCTTAGACCTGGCCTCATGATCAGTGCAGTTGAAGATCATGTAGAGGAGATTGACTACAGGACAGTGGTTTTTCGACGCTTGGTAGTCATTCATGATTGATTGTTTTAATTCATCTCCCTGCGAACAAAAATAATACATAATCAGCGAGATTATCTTAGCAAGCAGAAATAAACAAACAAAGAGTGAAATTCATGAGCAAGTAGTGTAAGTAGTAAGTAAGGATCAAGTCACAGCTTTAGTAACAGTATCGTTGAGTGTTACTGTAGCCTGTGTCATCCCACTACTGGGCAAAGGCCCCCGACTTCCAAATTCTTCACGTTGAGTGGCTAATAGAAAATATTTAGGAGAGCTGATTCTTTAAAATCCTAAGAGCTAAACAAAAAACGATCCAAAATGCAATAAATAATGTGAATACTTACCACGAATTTGAACATAATATTATTTGTCCAAGCAGCTCCTTGTTGTATAACTGAATATCTATAGTCCGTGGTCTTGGAGAAATGCACGGCCCATTTAGAGAGATCCGTTATTTTATCTTTAATGACTTTTTTGTGAGCTTCGTCATCAAACACGGATTCAATTTCTTTTTGAAGTATATGCAAAAAACCCATCATTTTTGGATTATTTTCAGCCATGAGTACCCATGCGTCTGTTAATGTAGTTTTGAAGAGATCATAATTATGTCTCCGGTTCTCTATTTTTTAACACATAACAAAGATAATGGAGTAAAGCAAATTTCTTTTCTTTCTTTTTCGAGATGCTTAAGAGGACTAGTAGAGCTAAGTGAATTTGAATTATGCACGCACACATTTACACAATCAAGTGAACGCCATCTAACGACGACGCCTATAAAATTAACACAACAGAGATTACGCCCGAGTAGTCTAATAGATGGCGTGCAATTAAAATATAGACCTAAAAACAAACAGATAGGACAGTCATTTTTTACCCGACTGCCAAGGAAGGGTTATGTTTTTCGCGCGTATCTTGTATGTGTGTTTGCATGTAATTTCATTTAACTGTTACTTGAAAAATTAAGGATGTGGGCGATTTAAATAAAAGTAAGGAATTAGGTAAGCAGTAGATAGTAGATAGGAAAAAGTGCATTGCAACATTTGCAACGCATACAAAAATTTGATAGTTGGAGGTGATTTCAATGGACAGGTGAGAAGAATGAGAGGGATTTATGAAGGATTGCATGGAGGGGGGGAATCGGGAATCAAAACAATGAGGGAGCTGCAACCGCAATCTGCAAACTGCAATCCGCTGCCGCATTCGATCTGGCAGTAGCCAATACTTGGTTCCAGAAGAACGACGAACACCCTATTACATACAAGAGTGGTCACATAATAACAATACATAAATAGATTACTTCCTAGTCCGAAGAAACAAATTAAAGAACATCAAAGACTATAAAGTCTTACCGGGAGAAGACTTGGTTACACAGCACAGACACCTAGTTTTGGAAATAGTCACAGAAATAAAAGTCAATAAAACCAAAGACGGAGCTCCTCCTTAAACAAAATGGTATACGTTAGAGAAGGATGTCTGTGCGAAAGAATTTAAAGAACGAGTGGTGGATAAAATGGTAGAGATGGAAGACATGTACGAGCGAAGTGTAAATGATTGTTGAAGTGAGATGGCTGGGTGTATTAGGAGTGTAGCAAAGCATGTCTTAGACGAAAGGAAGGGGTACGATAGATAGATAGGGATACATGGCGGTCGATAAAAATCCAGAATGTGTTGAAAGAAAAAAGGAGGAAATTTAAGGAATGACAGAGTGTTGAAGTTGCAAGTGTTAGTTTGAAAGCTGAAACGAAGAGTGAGTATGATGCTCTCAAGAAAAAAGCCCAGAAAGCTGTGGTATGACCACAGCTTTCTTGGCTTTTTTCTTGCTATTAGAGCAAAGGCTCAAGAGAAGCTTTGTCACTTTGGATAGTACAGCAAGCCACAAACAATTATACCGGCTTGCTAAGTTATTACAGGTGGAGGGATGGAGCGCATAGTATAGCGCGGTGTGGCGTGTAGTAGTTTGGGTGATAGTTATTGAAAGACAACTGAGAGAAGAGAGTGAAATTTCACTTTTTTTGAGTGAATTTCAATTCGGCTTACCTCGAAAAAACCTCGAGATTTGGACCGGATTTGGGGATTTAGTACCCAAATCCGGTCTACAGCGAGCACTACTGGCAGCTACAATGTGGCTGCCGGCTTGCACCACAAGGACTCTGAGCTCTTACCTCTTCCTGGTGACAATGGACGCACTTACGTCGGACATCCGGGATGAGGCTCCCTGGAGTATACTGTTTGCCGACGACATTGTGTTGGTAGCTGAAGGTAGCCTAGAGGTCCAGAGTAGATTGGGAGTGTGGTGGCAAAGACAGAACAAAAATAATGTTGGCCTGAAAGTCAATAGGACCAAAACGCTCATACCGATCTGTTGCAATTTTCGGTACCTCGGGTCGCTTGTCCAAGGGGATGGCGAAATAGACCGAGGCGTAACGCACCGGATCAACTCAGTATGGATGAAATGGCGACAGGTCACTGGAACAACTTGCGACCCACGGATACCCCTCAAGTTAAAGGGGAAAATATACATGTCCGTGATTAGACCTGTCGTACTGTATGGATCAGATCTTTTCATCTTTCTTCACAGCCCAGCATGGGCTGTGAAGAAAGATGAAAAAAGATTGCATGATGAGATGATGATGAGATGAGAATGTATGTGTGGTGTGAAAAGAATGGATAAGGTAAGGAATGAGTATATCAGAGGAAGTTTAAAGTTTGCGCCATTTACAGAAAAGTTTAAAGGGAATCGACTGTCTTGGTATGGACATGTGATGAGGAGGGACGAATCGCATGATACTAAAAGAGAAATTAATATAAATGTTGATGGATGGAAGTCTTCATCCATTCCATCGTAGTCACGATGAATGTGTTGCGCCGATCCCAAGTAACATGGGTCAATTATTTCCGTCTTGAGCTTTTCATTTTCATTCTCCCATAAGGCAAACAAGCAATATTTTCTTTGGGTCACGTGTAGCTGCCCTTGTTCTTGGTAATACTAAGGATGTTTTTTGTTTATGACTAGTTCACCTGTTTTCGTTTTTTGCGAGAAGTTAACTTCTACTTTTTCTTTTCAATTGCTTCAAGGCCCATTTAATTGACTGTCAAAGGACACTTCACTTCAACCACAGTATCTTCTCCAGTTAATCCATCAGGCGTTGCACCCAAGAAATATAGTTCTTGGTCTACAAATTAGCCACAGGGTCTAATCTTTGTATGTTCTTGTACTGCCATTTGTGCAGGGTTGGTTTTTTCATTGTGTTGGCCATGGCTTATGGATTCCACGTAGTCATTTTTTTTGGCTAAAGGCTAATTCTAGTACATCATTAGATGAATAAGTACTTTTATCAATAACTTCACAGCCATGATCTTCGTGAGGTACCACTGTTTCCAATCGATAATAAAAATAGAAGATTTCAATTTACCAAGAAATGTAAATTCTAAATATTCTAGTTCTATGGTTGACAATAATCGGTAAAATTTGCGTTTTATCCCATTCTATTTGGTTTCGGCGCAACACGTTTTTTTTTCCATTCTGTTCTTCTTCCATGTTGTTTTAAAAATAAATATTTAGTAATATTAGAATGTTCTTACCTTTTAATAACGTTCATGTTGAGGGTTTGATTTATATGAATAAATCAAACCCTCAACATGCACGTTCAACATATATGAATATCTTTTTTTTGCCGTCGCAACGGGTTTAACTTTATTTCCCATTTATTTAAAAATGACAAAAAGTACCTTATTACGCTATTTTAACTATACCAAGATATTATACTTACACGAAACAACAATAATTGTAGAAGAAGATACACGTACAAAGAAGCCATAAAACAATGAATTTACAAATAAAATTATACAAAACAGTAACAATCTTGGCGTAGTAATGCGGCGGAAACGAGCGACACGTCTGTATAGCATCAGGCCTCGGCCGGCACTGTCGGTACACAAGCGTTTTACGCACATAGGCGTACGTATATGCTCAGAAATAAGCTTATGCGATTTACAAATAATCTATTGATTGGACTAAAAAAATAAAACACTATTACGTTAGTATGTTGATTGAAGAATAATATGACAAAAAATCAGAATGATTGCCTGTATATTAGCAAGGTATTACTCGTTAAAAGAAATTTTAAGGGGTATCTTTGTGATTTCTTCTATCGTATCAAATTTGTACCATTATGTTTTCAGCTCTCTATCGAACTAGCACATATCCTGTAGAAATAACATTTTTTTTTTTATTTTTTTTTTACTGCAGTGGATCATATACTTTTAGGCATTATAAAATATGCTTTTAGCTCTTGTAGTCTCCTTAAAACACTTTCATTTGACAGAGACTCAAACTTGTTCAACCTAACGAAATCTAGTTCTTTCAGGTCTTGTAAAATTACAACCTCGTGCGGTCAGAGATCCATAGCATTTGGCGAATTTCAGTTGGTCTTCTTCTGGGACGCCAGTGTTTTTCTGTAGCTGCACTAATTTGGGTAACACCTCATTACATTTTTTGCTCATTGTTAAACAAGAATTCAATGTTAGTCATCTTTCTTACCATTCCAAATGGAGGTGCAGTTTTGACATCTTCTTCATGCTTCCATTTTTATCTTCAATATTTATCCTCTTTACGTTTGCCACGAAATTATCACCAGCCTGTCCAACTGGACTGAAAACAACTTTAGTTACTTTTAAATCTTGTTCTTGTATCACTTTATTAATGAACTTTAGTTGACGTTCATTAATATTATCGTATTCTTCTTCAAAGTTGTATTGTGCCATGATTGCATGTGATACCTGGTACTGACTAAAAATGTTTGATTATTTTTAATTTATAGAGAATATATTTTATTGCCCAGCAGTAGGATGACGCAGGCTAACAGTATCAGTATTTTATATGTACCTTGTTACCAGTGTTGAGTGTTCATATTTTAAGATTAGATATTGATTACCTATAGAGAGAGATAATAAATCTATTAGAGTCAGCTGATATTTATAATCTTAATACCTACTTCCTTTGTCCGGACCCCTACATGATCACGATTACGGTAAGGCAAAACGATAATCCTTGCAGTTTGAACTATCATGCTGATAATGGTATAGGTAGATAAATAAATATTTTTTCGCTTTTTTCATATTTTAGTGTCAACAGGAAAACTAACAAACATACATATTCTCTACTTTTTCATTCGAAACAAAATGCAAGGGGTATTCGCATACCCCTGGGTGCAGTTCTTTGATTTATACATACATGAGAGATGTTGCCTTTTCCTCTAGGTTATTGTTTTATCCATGTCCATGTTTGTGTTGAATGTAATTGTTTCGTACATGTACAGAAAACCTGGGATAGGTTTGATGTAATATTTCAGTATGCTTAAACAGAGCATAATGGAATAGAAATATTCATATATATATTTATATTTAAGTTTGTCCCCTCTAGGAATGTATCCTGTGTCCTGGGTGCGTTTACCAAAATTTTAACTCACATACACAAACAGCCAGACCCGGAATTACTCAAAGTCCAAGTAAACTAGTCGCTGAGCCTCTGAGCCAAGCGTGCCGAATTTATGGAGGTGAGGCATCTTTCTCAGTATTAGGAACTTTAAGTTTCTTAGGTTCATGTTAAGCATACTCTTGAGATTTTTACTACGGGTACCATCGTTCTCAGCAAACAGCTCCTGATTTCGCTGTATGTTTGTACCAAATGTCATCGTCTGCGTTTCCGTCTCTTAGCCTTTTCCTTTCTTAGTTAGGCTACCGGTCCGCTCAAATCTGTGTGGTTCTTTCTTCCAAAGGCCATCTCAGACACTAATCTGCATAGTCCTCATGTGAGTAAACCAAGATTATGTCTGGACTTTAAAAGAGACTATGACCTCTGAGTTTGTTTCGGCTGTTTCTTCTCAGAGTAGTCATTTATCATTACCAGTCTATGCGGATGCAGATAAATCATCATTCTTCATACTCCTGTCCTTATCCCAATTTATTTGGGGTCGGCGCAACATGGTTGTCTTCTTTTTCGACACTTCTCTTTTACTCGTCATCTTATGAGTCACCTCGTTTCTAGCCATTTCATCCTTCACACAGTCCATCCATCTTTTCTTTGGTCTTCCTCTACTCTTATAGCCATCCACGAATATTCAAAACTTTCACACCTTTAGAACCTTTTCTTCAGCATCACATGGGGTATACTACGATAACCGATTACTATTCCACTTTTCATGAATACCAGTATTTTATATGGAGCGACTGCCAATCAGTAACTGGGTATGAGTCATGTGGGGCAAGTGCGCGCTGTGGGTAAGCCCAATCCCATGTATTTGGAACTGAAATGAATGGGCATACACACTCTTACCCACTGCGCGCACTTGCCCCACATGACTCTAATACACACAAAACTGTTGTTTATTCTCAAGACGCAAGAAATACCTTAGTCCAACTTACAAACAAAAACCCAGCCAAGTGCGAGTTGGACTCGCGCGGCGAGGGTTACGTATAAACTTATAGGTCTGTATTTAGTTATTAAACTACATAATTACGGTTCTCCTTTACAGCTGTAAAGCATTTCTTCTTGCCAAATTTCATGATTCTAGGTCAATGGAAAGTAAGAACCCACTTATATAGGTTTTGATTCTCTTGTGATATCGCAAAATATGCGACAAATGATCATGTCTTTTGACCGCGTTGACTTACAAGTTTGATTTTTTCACTGCTGCAAAGGATAGAAGATCTGAGTATTTGATATTTATTTCAATTTGATACCTCTCACGAGTTCTTGAGAAAAAGGGTCTTGACAGACGGACAACAATATGAACCTATAAGGGTTCTATTTTTTCCGACTGAGGTACGGAACCCTAAAAAATACAAAGCTAGTTTTCCTTTTCCTTTAATACATTTCTGTCAATATTTACAGCCTCCTTAAGGTACCCATGGCCGTTTTCTGTAACGATAAATATAGTTATTTTATTTCATACCTGTGTCGTCCGTAGTCCGGACAAAAACTGGGGGCAGTCTCTTGGGTGGGGCCCAATCATATCCGAGGATATTCTTCCGGGACTCCGTTGCTTATCCTGTATTTTTTTTGCTGAATCTTGTTTGGTATGTTGATATGTATGAGTCAGGTAATTTTGTTTGTTGAAAATAAAATTGGCAGTTTTTTGTAGGTAATTAATTATTACTTGTTTTCGTTAGGGAAATTAGATGAAAAGAAAATCAGTTTCGAAAAATATTATACTTTATTTCCTTTCCCTGTAGGTACACACGGAGGCACATCAAGCTTTACATTTCCATTGATAAGGACATTTAATATTTTATTTTATTTTATGGTAATACAATCCTGTGGGATAATAGGTATAAAAAGAACCTACATAATTATTTTTTTATTCGCAGTAAAATATATTCTATCAACACAAGAATATACTTCTGCAAATTGTCTTCTTCAAAGTTCTTCATATGCATCGACTTTTTCAACAAGTCATAATATTATTTACCAATCTTCTACACAACATAACGACTCTAATATAAAACAAAAACTATGAGATGGCTGGACTATAATCGGATACTTACACCCCAGAGTCCAATGCGTTGTCCGATCGACAAACTTAACTTTACTTTCCATAAACTGATTGCCACTCGAATCAGAACTGTATAACGGTGTGATAAGGTCTAGCTTATTTTGTTACAGAAAACGATGTGTCTTATGTTTTGTGTGATGAAGGTGCATCGCACATATAAAAGGTATCGTAAAAGTAGAGTGACCAAGCCCTGGCTGGACGCCTTACACTAAAGGCACCCAAAGGATAGTCTGGTTAAGCAGACGACAACCTCTCTAAGTTGAACTGCGAGATGCCATTAAAAAAACTGGCCAAATGCGAGTCGAACTCGCGCACGAAGGGTTTTGTACCACTATCTATAGAACATTAGACAAAAACGACCAAAAATCACGTTTGTTGTAAGAGGCCCCTTTTTAAATGAATATGTACAACTAAATATTCTGTGAATATTTCAAGCGACTACCTGTCGCCGTTATTAAAATCGAGCCAAAAAACGGCAATAAATCACATTTGTTGTAAGACAGCCCCCCTTAAATATTTATTTTATTATGTTTGTATAGTATTTGTTGTTGTGGCAGCAACAGAAATACATCATCTGTGAAATTTTCAACTGTCTAGCTATCACGGTTCATGAGATACAGCCTGGTGACAGATAGACAGACAGACAAACGGACGGACAGCGGAGTCTTAGTAATAGTGACCAAGAAAAAAAAGAAACCATGTTTACAGGTTAGTCCGAGCTAGCACCACGCTTGTAATTATTATTATTATTTATTTATTTCACAGACAACATGATCCAAATACATTTCACTCACATTTATAATTCTAGAATGTTAGTTAACAATACCCGAAGGTTTGAGCAGCGTAGATGATTAACTGGGCACAAAACCGATCATCAGGACAGGTCGACTCGATAACAGTTTGGCGAACCTGGGAATCGAACCCAGAAGCAGTGCAGTGCAAGCGTACGCAGAAACTACAAATAACGTAGTAAATAACACAGTGATGGATATGAAACATAACTCCACATCATGGTTTTTTTTAACAATATTAATATGGAAAAATGTTTGACAGGGGAGAATGGAAGAAGAAAACATGTTGCGCCGACCCCAAATAAAATGGGATAAGGGCAGGAAGATGATGATGAATATGGAAAAATGTTTGCAGTACAAAACTGTTGACGTGATCCTGACTGAAGACCGCTAATCGGAAAGTGTAAGATGGGATGCTCTCAGGTTCGGTGGAGCGGCGATCTGCGCAGGGTGACAGGTAGCATTTGGATGAGAGTTGCCGAGAATCGAGTTGAGTGGCATGCGATTGAAGAGGTCTAGGCTGATAATGATGATGAAACCGTATTTGCACTATTAAAAGAACTACGGAAATATAGTAAAAAAGTACTATAGCGCCATCTTTGCCACAAATAAAGAACTAACATCAAACTATGCCTAAATGGTGATATAAGAGTTAAGGCCATACAGAAAATCGAAAACTGTCGGGCAGGAGCCAACCAGAAAACACCCGTCTGGTAGGAGGATCCTCCCCTTTCTATGGAGTATTGAGGAACTACTTATACACCCTATTCCACATGATTATCTGCCTAGCCTTTTCCCAACTTCGTTGGGGTCAGCTTCCAATCTAACCGGATGCAGCTTAATATCTGTATTTTATATGGAGCGACTTCCTAATTGACCCACACCACTTGGTAAGACTGGTTGTTCGATTTTCAGGCAACTGACCGCCTGTAATGACTGTCAAAGATCTACAAATGACAGCTGGGACCAACGGCATCCAACACCTTGTTCCTCCTCATACTCCAGTAAAACAAGTAGGTACAGAAAATCCCAATTTTACTAGAACCAATGGTCACTCTACACAAGACTATTTGAGTTACGTCTTTTCAGGCATTATGTGCACATTCAGTTGTTCAGGGAACGGTGTTGACCTATAAAATATGCCCAGACTTACATCGTTTATGGATACCCTACGAACATTACTTTTAGTTTATTGTTACAGGTAAGGTACACACGGCGGCACATCAGGCTTTAGATTTCCAGTATAACGTGGCCTTGCTTTGTATATATTTTCTGTACAATAAGAGATCGGCATAAACTGGTTTCTTATAGCTTGATCAGCCGTCGTGCGTACATACATACAACATTAACGTACCTTCTCATTACACGGAATTTCAACAGATGATTATAAGAGTAGGGGAGGTTCACAGAAACTGTGGACACCGTATAAATATGAACCATGCTGTGCATGTACTGTGTATGATATGGTTTTTTAATGAAGTGACAACTTCTTTAGCGCCGTTGTGCACTTTTTGGCATGGGTAAAAACTGTTAAACTCGCGTCAGATCGTCAGATCGAATTGGCGGCGCAGGGCGCTTGCGCGAGTTTGCGTGTAGTTTAAGCTAGATGGCGTTGTTTCAAGTTTTTTTCTACGGCAGCGACGTCTTTCGTTCTTGCAGAAGCTATTGAAATTTCTGATATTTAAGCTAGATGGCGTGGTCCACTTCTGCCGACACTCTCGGAGTGCAACCCGTCTTTTTTTTTTCGTATGGTAAATCATCAAATGACTCCTCCCGCTCTGGGCGGAGCGGAAGGGAGTGTCAGACTTGTACTGACGAAAACCCATCCATGTTCCCTCCTTGCCCTTTGTGTTCCAGGGCCGCGGTATCTCTTTCGAACAGTCTCGCAGCCCTGGCTATATGGCCCTGGCTATAAATTTTATTAACAATTCCAAGGGTTTTTATAGTTTTGCACGGAACCGGACAGAACGGAAAAGCAGCCTAAGCCACGTTATTACATCCAGCTATCTGCCAGTAAAAGTCCCGTAGATATCGGTCCAGCCGTTTCGAAGATTAGCCGGAACAAACAGACAGACAGACAAAAATATAAAAAAAAATGTTCTAAGTGCCGTATATACTTTCATAGGCATTCAGTAAAAAATTGTTATTTTAAAATGATGATGAATGAATGAAATTAATACTTAAATTTTATTTATTTGTATAAATGCTCATCTTAATGGTGAATCAAAGTATAAATTAATAAATGTCAAGAAGAAAGTTACGCGTGACGACACAATGAAAAATGAACGCCCCTTGTTCTCGCAAAACCTACACGTACCTATTATGTCGCGTGTATTCTCTTCAAGTAAAACGAGACAGATTAATAAAATATTAACTCCCTCATACATCACAAATTCTAACAAAGACAAGACAAGAAAACAATAAGACGAGGGAGAACAAGAGAATTTAAAATTCATAACAGTAAGGAGTTTTAATTTTACAACACATCAAAACTCTCTCACGATGCGGGGCGCGAATCACTTTTTTCTCGAAATAAAAAAGGCGAAAATTCTTTCTGATAAATCAACGGGCTGTCCTGAGGGAAACAAGCGAAGGAAATCGCAAAATCGTCTCAAATGAAATTTCTTACTTCGAGGCATATAACATACATGAAAATTTTTAAACAACACCGTTGCAAAACCAACTCTGGCTACAAACTAATAGAGTAGCATATCCTCTGTTGATGTAGTGAGGGATTTTGCCTGAAACTTCCACGCGTAAGATGTATCTGAGAGAGCAAATTGTGGCCCAAATACAATGTGAAAGAAGTCGCTTCGGTACAAGTGACTAAACTATGAATAGATTTCCGTAAGAGTAAAAATATGGTGACAATATTATGTAGAAAAGTTTAGCCAAATAGTTCCTATTTCAAGACCATTCGTATTGGTAATATCAAAATTTAAAAAAATATTTCAAAAACAAAATACACGTTCAGTAGTTTATTTTCGAAAGATCAACGATAAATCTACAACTGAAAGAATGAACAATTTTAATTAATTACTCCAAAAAATAAAAATCTTTTTAACTGTTGGTTGATCACAAGGCTTATTCCCAGGAGCTCCAAATCTATTGTTCTCCAAGCAATTTCTCTCCATACATTGATTCCCAACAGCTCCATAATATTATTAGTTAAATAATAAAATACTATTTTTTTAAATTTGGAGCCTCGGAATAAGCCGATCACAATAATAACAACCAATTTATTAATAAGTTGGTATTTTAGTTTGATGTCATTGTCCATTGCCAGAAGTACTATGTATTGTGTTCTGGTTCTGAACTACGTAGACTTCGCTATTACATTAATTACCTATATATTGTATGTTTGCAGTTTTGTTTATATAGTTAATTAAGCAACTATAGTTAATTTTGTATACTGTTTATGCACAAAGGTATATCCTGTTTTGAAAATCTCGCAATCGAAATCGAAATTAGATTTGCTGTAAGAAAACCCAATTCTGCGTCAAGATCGCCGTTGTACAAAAAAATAAGAATAAGAATGTTTACCAACAGCACCTGACAATCGTTCTTGCGGCCAAAGAACCATACTGCACTATACAGGGTGTAAACAGACTCTTCACGAAGCCGTCAACCAAGCATTATGTACATCAAACTAAGTAACTTTACGCAAAAATTAGTGCTGGACTTTTTTTTTTTGGCTGCAAAATCACGTTTTACAGTAGGACTCAATGTAACGCGCTCAAAACATTGTTCTGATGGATGGATTGAATAGTTAGGGGGTTCTGGAGGTATTTAAAGTAAAAATCTTACATTAAAAACATGTATTTAAAAAAAAACTTGTGAAAAAGTTGGAACTTTGACCCCCAATATCTCCGTAACTAGAAGGTTCCCAGGTATGGTCTAGAACAAAAAAAATGATCGCAATGACGGGGAGAACAAGTGCCTTTCGGCTTCGTTAAGAGTCTGTTTACACCCTTTATATCATAAGTTTTCATTCCAATATTGATTTAACGTTTAACAAGCGGAAGCGTGCAGTCTACCTACCTAACCAGCGGTGACGTAATGCGTACCCACCCAGGCTAACAATTATATAGCGCATAGCGAACTCAACCACCCGAAACCCTAATGTTGTATGCGCTTAACTGTTGGCCCGCTAAGTCGGCGGATAACTGAGCGTCAGCGGAATGCGGATTATTAATAATATTATTTGACAAGCGATGAGGAGACACGAGGAATGAAAAAATTGGGGGTTAGTAAAGATACCGTGTTCCCATTTTTCACGAGAAAACTACTCGACTCGTGTTAGAGAAAACCGCTATTTGTAAAGAAACTATGGATAGACTGTGTGGAAGATGGTATGCCAAGGAATGAGATGACTGCTGAGAAAACGAGTAATCGAGAAGTATGGACGAAGAAGACATGCTTTGTCGACCCCAAATAGATTGGGATAAGGGCAAGAAAATGATGGAGTGCAAGGGAGTTATCGAGAGTTATGAAGAGAACAAAATTGCAACTTGCTTAGGAATGCTTAATAATAATTTATCTTATGTTCAAAATCTCTGCTGATCATAGTTCTCTTCCCAGAATTATTATTAACAAAGGTCAACAATCGCTTTTTATAAATATACAGAAATGATAATTAATTTCCAAAAAGTTGTGTTTGTGTATGTTGTATTGCGAGGTGAATCTGAGTGTTGTGTTGTGGGTGTGGGAGTTGTGGGTGTGAGTGTGCAGTGTTTGTATGGACGGGTGTTGAGTTATACTTAATAAATATTATTTTGTAGGTATGTGTGATGTAAGTATTAGTGCTTAAACCATATTAGATTTAAGTGTTTCTAGTTTAAGCATCTGATGTTGTCCTGTTTTTTCTGTGTGGGCAGTGCTGTGTTGTTCACACCATGTTTGCCAGTCTGTTTTTTATAAGTGAAGACATGTAATTGGCTGCCAGTTTCACTCACTATTTTTTATTCTGTTTTGTTTAGCTGTAAGTCTTCAATAGTCCATAAATAAATAAATAAATAAACATGCATTCATCGGTAAATTGGCATAGTGCGTCAATTCTTCAAACAAATGTGTCAATAAATTCAATAAGCACTATATTAGCTACTTACCTGTATCACCGCTAGTTTAGGAGCCCCACACAACATCATTCCGGTGATACGTCACTTACCGGTCGTGTCTGCGCTAACTTTCACGGGAACATTAAAGTTGAAATAGTTAAACACATCAGTTTATTGTTAAAAAGGTCTCGAGATACGGTTCAAGTTAGTCACATTATTACGCCTGTAATCCCCGAAGGCTTAGACAAGAGAGCATAATAGTACCCACCTTTTGCCAGCTATTTTAACTCCCATGTAATAGAGGGTGAGCCTAATGCCACCAACTGGGCACAAATCCAGGCTCCGTGTCTGAGAAATTCCTGATTGAAAAAACACAATTACAATATCTTTTTACTTCATAAAAGTTAAACGAATTTTGACCAGTGTGTGTTGCCAGTGATTACATACGGGACCGATACGTGGTCGCTCACAATGGGCCTCATCAGAAGGCTTAAAGTCACCCAAAGGGCATTGGAGAGGGCTAAGTTCGGAGTTTCCTTGCGTGATCAAATCAGAAATGAGGACATCCGCAAGAGAACCAAAGTTAACGACGTAGCCCGAAGAATTGCCAAACTTAAGTGGCAGTGGGCAGGGAACATTGCTCGCAGAACAGATGGCCGATGGAACCGAAAAGTTCTGGAGTGGCGACCGCGAACCAGAAGACGTTGCGTTAGTAGGCCTCCCACTAGGTGGACCGACAACTTGGTGAAGGTTGTGGGGATCCGCTGGATGCGAGTCGAACGGGACCGGTCAATGTGGCGACACTTGGGAGCGGCCTATGTCCAACAGTGGACGTCTTTTGGCTGAAATGACGAAACAAATTTTGAGGGAGAACAGAAGAAGAAAACGTGTTGCGCCGGCCCCAAGTTTCTACTTGGGGTCGGCGTAACACGTTTTCTTGAGACAAGGGCAGAATGATGACGATGAAAGGCTAACCAAATTTGGGATACAGATAGATCTTGACCTGGCCATAGGATAACCCGTACATTCCCGTGGGATAATTTGCAAAACTGAGAGCAGAAACTAGATCAATAACAAAATCAGTATTAATATGTAAAACTTGTATCTAAAGCAAACTGTACTGAGTCTTATAATAAAAACATCTTTGTTCCCTTTGTTATTCTTTAATAAGATTTCTCATGAGCACTATTGACTGGAGCCATTCTTTATCGTTCACAATAAAGTTTTTTTCTACATTGTTGTTTTTACATTTCTTTTAGTGCTTTTGCCAAAGATCTCAGGCTTTATCCGACTTGATTTTATATTTCGTTTGCTTAGCAAACGAAATATAAAATCATTACGTCTGGCCATTATTGGTGTAGAATATTGTCACTAGGAGCTGTTCACCGCAGTTAAAAGTTTGTCCTTAATTGCATCATTTTCTTGCTCTTATTCCGATTCATTGGGGGTCGGCGCAGCATTTGCCTTCTTAAACTGTTAACTTTTTTTTTCTTTTTCTGTTCTATTATAATAATAATATTTGTTATGCGTTGTATATTGTTTATTTATTGATTGTATATATTATTTATTTATTGAAGTGCAAAACTTGTTGGTCATTTTTTGACATGGGGAAAAACAATTGAACTCGCGACACCGTTAAACGACCTCTTTTCGTTGCAGAATTAGCCGTATTGCTACATATTATAAGCCCAAAATAAAAAGACGTGTGGCACTCGGAGACTGCCGCGGTAAAGCTATTGCATAGCTATTGCTATTGCATAGAAAGAGACTTGGGTAATATCGTCAACCTGTTTAAGTCTGCAGAACCAGATGTAATTCCAGTGTTTGTGGCCCGTCAGTTGGAAAAATTACCCCCGATTATGTGGGATCATCTGGACTGTACGAAGCTTGTAAAGGATCTTCTGCGAGTAAAGACCGATATAGAAGAATTTAAATCAACGTATGCCACATTAAACCAGTTGAAAGAATTAAAATCGGAGTTTTTACAATTCAAGAACGATTCCTTCCCGCCTGCGTCGGTGTCGTCGGTGTGCAAGGTAAACCTGAGGAGAGGGGGCTGGGTGATGGACAGTCCGGAGGCCTATCGCATCATCATAACTCCACGATTTTTTTATAGCATTTTTTATCAACTTATGTCATTATAATTATTTATTCACTAAAGGTTGTATAGGTAAACTATAAAACCTAAACTCCTAGCTCCAGCGGTAGATAACCAAGGCTTGTCAATATCTGACACTACGTGTAGGCACTAGGTGTTAGGTTATTTTCGTTACGTTACGTTACGAAAGTTACGTTACGGTTATTTTCGTTACGGAATTTCTGGATTCGGTCTCCACGCTCAAGGCCCGCGATAGAAGCTATGAAATAGCTTAAAAATACAGTGTATAGTCAAATGTATAAGTAAAATACTTATGCAAAAATATTTTCTAAAAATAATCCAGAATTTTGAAGAACCAAAATCTTGACAAAAAAAGGTTTTCACTTCCGTCGGCACTCCCGGAGTGGTTGGGTTTTCCTCTATTCTTATACCCATCCAAATTCATACTCAAATTCGCTCTTAGTTTGACGAAATAATTTACGAAAAAATCGATGACAAACTTTATAAATAAACAATAAAAGCAAATCACGTATGAATGGTGTAAAAAATCGAAGCAATTCGAATAACGAAATACAGATAGTTATAATTATAACCGTTTTTTCCACATTATTACACGCGTACTTAACCCTATAAATGCGAGCTATTGGCACGCGTCACCCCATGTTCAAAAAGTACCTCCTTAAACCAGTAAAACCAACCCGTGTGAAAAGTTCGTTATAAAATCCGTGAGAATGAGAAACAAATGAATTATTATTTCATTTAGAGACAGGCTTCTGTCCGCGTCTTCGGCCGCGTTTATTTTCTTGTTTTAAAATAAAACATAAGTAGTCGTTTTTTTTTTATTGGATAAGTAGGTTCAGACTCGGTGACTACTGCGTTGGTCTAGTGGTTATAAGCGATCATAGAGGGCTGGGTTCGATTCCCAGCTCGGGCAAAATGTAATTTTGGTTTTCTATCACGAATTTCTCAGTTGCAGTAACGGAGTGTAGATTTGTGCACGGTTGATGGCAATATGCTGGCCCACACACAACACACATAACACATAGGGCTTAATTATGCTTAACTTGCGAAGTGTCAAAGTATAGATATTGTTGGTACACCTCTGCCGAACCCTTCGGGAATTAAAAACAACATAATGTTTATGTTATGAATTGTTTCGGAGATTACCTACTATCTAAACTCACAAACTGTTTATAATATCAGTGCAGATAACGGCATCTAAGGTATTTTTTGTAAACGATCGTTATTCCTACCTCTTACTAATATTATCGAAAGCTTGTGAGGATGAATGGATGGATGGATGGTTTGATGGATGTTTGTTACTCTTTCACGCAAAACAACTGAACGGATAAGGATGAAATTTAGCACACAAAGAGTTTAACAGCTTGTCTAACATCACGCTTGTAATTCCCAAAGGGTTAGGCAGTGGTGTACCTAATAGTACAACCACATTTCGCCCGTTATGTTAAGTCCCATGTAATAGGGAGTGAGCCTATTGCCATCAACCGGGCACAAATCCAGACTCTGTGGCTGCTGCAGAGAGTTTATAACCTGGATTAACACGTAGGATACTTTTTATCCCGGTAGTATCCCGTGGGACAATTATCGAACTCCACGTGGGCGAATCAAAGTATTACAATAAACCTTTTAATATTTTAAAATCCAAAGATGTTTACATCACTTCACTAATGAATAACAATTATAACAGTATTCCTTTCAATAAAACATTTAACCCTGAGAATGCGACGCGTCAGCAAATGGCACGAGCCATCCCATTCCCCATATTCTCAGACGAAGTTCTTCTCACCGGAAACCGTACCGTGTGAACCGCAAACGGCTTTTATCATAAAAGGGTCGTTACAAATTCGTGTGAAACCCTGAATTGATTTATTTTTGAGATCGTGTAGGGACTTAAATTTTAGTCTTTAGGCATTTAAAGAAGGACAATAAGTGGTGGATTTAATTTAGACTTTTGGCCTGAAATATTTATATACTGAAGAACAAAAAAATTAGGATTTTCCTTTTACAGGATACCTATTTTATTAATCAGAGAAAGGTTTCCGTGTGAATATACAAGGTGGCACCGATGCACAAACGGTTTCTGAACGGCCACAAATTTTCATCGGTAATTAAAAAGAAACAACTGTTTCCTATAAAGTGCAGTACTAGCCTACCTAAAACCCTGCCAGGGCTGCGGGCTGTTCGAAAGAGATACCGCGGCTCTGGAACACAAAGGGCAAGGTAGGAACATGGATGGGTTTTAGTCAGTACAAGTCTGACACTCCCTTCCGCTCTGCAGAAGTCATTTGATGATTTTCCATCCGTAAAAAAATAAAAGCCTACCTAAAACAGCAGTCTTTTGTTTGTATAATATGACTGTTTTTTTTGAGATTTACTAAAGAAACCATAAACAAAAAAAAAATTGCTTAAATGGACCAATTTTTAGTCTAAATGCAAAAACCATGCAAAAGCTTTTCAGTCTAAAATTATTTAAAAAATTCACACGGTTCCCCCTAATTCCCATCGAGATCTTGTTTCGATGGGATCTAAAGTGGTCTCGTGTGAACTGACAATGGATTTTACATTAAACGTTCCTTTTACTTCCGTAACAATAAAAGGATTTGACAAAACATTTTTTTAAGGCGTTTTTTTTTTTTAACTTTTGTCTACTATGCAATTGAAACTGAACCCCATTGATATACAGGAAACAACTATGTTCATTTGTTCGCAACCATAGCGGGGAGTTAACCCTGCAAACGCGATCTTAGCACGCGCCATCCCAATTTCCCATTGGACTGGATTGGTGAAATTTTTATTTTCCTTTATTAGCCAACCAACATTGTTTAAACTGTAAATATTTTGAGTAATTATCTACCATTATGTAAGGTTAGTGTAACAATTTCTTACAGGTTAGTACCGCCATGCCCCATAACATATTAGATGTGCCACAAGCAGTGTACTATAAAATTGATGTCTAATTAACTAAAATTAACAAGTTTAAATTAACATTATGTAAATATGAAATGGCGATAATTATACTGTAGGTACAAGTATACACCCCTGCTTACCGTGTTTACGGAAAGAACAAGCGTGATGTCATGTTTTGTTAAGTTATATCAAAAATTCACACGCTTCCCCCAAATTCCCACTGACAGCTGTTTTGTATGAGGACTACACACTGGACTTTCGTCTTGTGTTATTGTGGATTTAACATAAAAAGCTATTTTTTTTTTATTTCTGTAACAAAAAAAAGAGATGTGAGCAAAAACACATATTTATAAGAGCAGAACCAAGCTTTTTTGTACTAATACAGGGTATATTTAAATTAACCAGCACAACTATGCTTTTATGTGAATCATTAAATCCTTTTTTGTTTTATCGTGCTTTGATTTCAAAGAACTCGTGACTTGCCGTATATGTCATCAAGCGGCGGATATGTCCTGAACTATGTAAATTTTATTAACAACTTTGTGAATACCGTATCCTACGAATAAATGTCTTTGTCTTTGTCTCGTCACTTCAAATATAAAATACTGATATTCAACTGGCATCCTCAACATAGAGAGAGAGCACAGAGCAGCGGTAGCTCAGTGGTAGCGACCCCGATTTACGAACAGTAAGTCGTGGGTTCGAACCCAGGCAGGCGCATTACTTTGTGTAATTTATTTCATCACCACGGCTCTCAAAAACGGTGGAGGAAAACATCGTGAGGAAACCAGAATGTCCTGGAACCAAAAATTCGAAGACATGTGACATCTACCAATCCGCACTGGGCCCGCGTGGTGGATTATAGCCCATTCCCTCTCATAGAGAGGAGGCCTGTGTCCCAGCAGTGGGAACTTATAGGCTGATGATGATGATGATCCTCAACATAGTCAGAAAATGGCTAGGTAGAGGATTATGATATGATTTCGATACCTTACATCGGTGGTATTTCACTCCGACTGTTTATTCGTGAACCCTAATTAAACGCACAAAGCAACCGAGTGTATTTGTTTACAAGTATGGCGGCCACTTAACCCTGTAAATGCGAGCTATTGGCACGCGCCACCCCAATTTCCCATTGACGTGACGAAGGGACATTATTATTATACCGGTGTGAACTAAATTCCTCTTGTGTGATTTTTTAACGGAATTTTAACGTCACTTGTTTGATTAGATCGTGTTAAGAATAAAGAAGCAGAAGAAAGATAAATTTTATAGAAAAAGTAAAGTTATTTATTTTGATGTACAGTCAGCTTCAGAGAAAAGGAACCTTTGGTAATGACATCAAACCATTTTCAGTTTTGATAGTATAGCGTAAATAGCGTGTTGGTTGGCGTTTTTCTTGTTCGATAAAAGGAGTAATGCTATCGAAATTTCGTTGAGATTGCTAATTGAGCCAATAGCCTAGCGGTATAAGGCACGGTCTAAGTAATTCACTGGCGCCTAGTGATGCGGGTTCGTATCCTTAACCCCACGTATAGTATCTTTTTGTAAGTTATCTTGGTTCATAATTCTTGGTTAATTATTATAAACATGCAAATAATATTTGAATCGACTCGGCGGATGCTCGGGCAGAGATGGGTGCGGCGGCGGGGGAGGGAGCTGCTCGGGGCCAGAGTCACGTGACGCGCCCGCCGTCACTCGGGCAATATTCTTTAAAGACTTGGGGGGTCCCTTTTCTCTGACGCTGACTGTACATGATGCGTGGTTGACGGCTTCGTGAAGAGTCTGTTTATACCCTGTATACAGGTTGCTTCGTTTTTATACTTGTGATTTTTGTTTTTTTTTTCTTACCAAGGGGTATCTCGTCTTACCCAGTACTATTTATGAGTTGTGGAGGCCAGGTAGGCAGTCGCTCTATGAAAAATACTCAGTTGCATCCGCTTAGACTGGAAACCGATTCCAATATATTTAAGAAAAGGCTAGGCAAATAATATAATATAATAATATCTTGGGACAACCAACACACCGCCATCTGATCCCAAACTAGGCAGAGCCTGTACTATGGCAACCAGACAGCTGATAAACATACTTATATATTTCTAAATACATACATATTATAGATAAATTATACACCCAGATACAGAAGAAATAATCGTACTCATCGCACAAAGATTTGTCCTGTGTGGGAATCGAACCCACGACCTCCGTCCTAGCAGTCAGGGTCACTAACCACTAGACCAACAGGCCAATCAAATTAAAATCAAATCAAATTAATTAAATAATGTTAGGATAGATTTTATACTCACCTAAAGTTGACGAATATCAAAAATAAATCAACAATGTTACTCGTATCATGACTTACTTGTTTTCCAGATACCTACTTAATAAATTAAGCACCTGCGATATTTCATTGATAAGATACCAGTTCTTATATAAAAATCATTATGAGTTGCAGATTGAAAAATTGCTGTAGGCACGCGCCGCCCCCATATCACACAAATCCCACCAAACGTGACTATTACGTTCCAGTGTGAACTAAACTCGTATCGTGTGAACTTTCAATGGATTTTACGTTTTTAAGGGGAAACAGGGCTTTCGGGGAATTTGTAAAATAGGTATTTGAAGAAACTATTGTCACAGTATAAATTACCACAGTTATACAACGTGTAACGTTAAATGCGCAAAACCTCAGACACCCCAAATGATTTTTAATTCAATTGATCTAATTCTGAGAGAAACAAAATAATTAAAAAAATTAAAGGTTTTATGTGTTGTTTTAGTTTTACTGGCAATTCTGATAGTTTCTTGCGTCTGCGACGACGCTCTGTCGAGGGAAGAGTCGGTAGGTAGGTATATCACTGGGCCGCTGCGCCGTATTAATAAATAGACAGGGCAATATTTTTAATGAAGATTTTTTGAAAAATGTGACCTATATTAAAAAGTGGTTCAATTGATTCTGCTCGTTATTCTGATCAAACTATTTTCAGGTTTTGCGCATTTAACGTTACACGTTGTATTATTACCGTGCTTTTATCGTCGCGCTGCGTCAAACCTGCGTCAGTAGAGTGCGAAAGGGAGAGCTGAAGCTTAGATCTATAATATCACAAAAATATTGCTCTAGAGGCATTATACAAGAAGAAAACAGGGGTATAGAGAATCGCAGCCCCTGTTCCTCTTAATGAATATATTTGAATTGACTGTCTCGTTAGTCTAGTAGTCGCAAGCGCGGCTGCTGAGCATGAGGTCCTGCATTCAATTCCCAGGTCGAGCAAAGTGTTATTGGGTTTTTCCATCAAGAACTTCTCAGTAGCAGCCACGGAGTCTGGATTTGTGCCCAGTTGATGGCAATAGGCTCGCCCTCTATTACATGGGAGTTGAACATAACTGGCGAAATCTGGGTGCACTATAAGGTACAGCTCTGTTTAACCCATCGGGGATAACTGATGTGATGTTATAGAAAGGAAAGTATTTATTTGTCGCAGAGACATGACGTGCATACAAAACTAAACAATAATAATATAAAAGAAAAATAAAACAATAAACATACATCGCATAGCAAAACATTTCGAGTATATTATAGTATGTTATGTAATAGTTTTTTTTTCAACAGCCTGTGCCGTCCCACTGCTGGGCAAAGGCCTCCACCAATTCCTTCCAGTTGTTCTTTTCACGTGCCTTCTCGAACGAATAGTTAAACTTGAAAAACTTTTTAAAGGCCTACACCGACCAACACAATGCCAGGTGCTGTAGTTACTTGGTACCTCAAAAAATACTTTGATAAATCTCCACCTATGCATACCATTGACTCAACTTGTCAAAAATAAATCCATAATAACTCTAATAAATTAAACTAGCTTGATGTAATAAACAGATTATGATAATATTTTTGTTGATTACCTATAACCACCACGCTTACTGACGATAGACCACTTTTAACGTTATCACTCACGACATAAGGTTGTAAATTGTAGTACATAACTCTTATTATTTAAAAATCATTATGATTAGGCACTTTCAAGCAATTAAATAATTATTGTGATATGTGTAAAATTGGTTTTGATAACCAAGATTGGTATTACAGGATATAGGTGACTGCCTAATTCTAATCTTCGTTGTTTCCATCGTAGATAAATTATATATGATTAATTGCAGCTAGGAATGTAAGCTATAGATTATACTTATCTATTAAATTAATAGTAGGTATACTACCAAATCATCTATTTACTATTATTTAATAATAGCCATTATGGGAGACTAACATTGCGCGGTTGGGACAATGACTTGATTTAGAAAGTCGTACTCCTGGTCACGGTACGTATGGTGAATAGGTTCCTCTCTCTAGAACCCTGACCACCTGCAACCTGGACATTGTTCCTGATGCCATTGGACTACTATTTTTTTAATATTTTTAAATGATTTTTTATTTAGTTCTTTTTAAAATAAAATAAATTTGTAAAAAAAAATTAATGACGATTACTAAGAAGTCTTATTATCAAATTAACCCATTCACTGCCCAGAACTTCGCGAAAACTTCGCGAAATTCTTTCGCGTGCCCACAACCCGTATCCGAGTCGTCGTTATAATAAGCTATAGATGACTTGTATCCATACCCAGAACCCGACTAGCGTGTCCATAGCTACGGATACGGGTTGTGCGAACGAACGAATTTATTGTTCGACCCGTGTGTCGGGTGCTGGGCACTGAAAGGGTTAAGAAATCTTATTATCAAAATAAGACGATAAAGCCAAAAAATCCCCTCAATTTGTTTATCAAGCTCTGAACAACAATACTACCTTTTATTATTACACGTATAAGCATAACATTATCAGCTTATAGCCCACTTTTGGGACACAGGTGTCTGCTCTATGAGAGGCATAATATACCCGTAGTTTCTGCGAAAACTAGAGCCAAAATCAATATAAAGTTTCTTAACAGAGGATAAAACTGTAGCGGCGATACATAAAAGTACTATATCAACATAGTACAAAAATAAGTACAGCGCCAACTATGACACAATTGAAGAACTAACACCAATATTCGATTCGAGTCATTAACGAGATCGAGTTTTTAACGTTTTCCGCGACTTTGGACTATATAGAAAAACCCGACTACAACCATCGGGTGGTAGCCTACCAGACCTAACACCCCTCCAACATCCTGTTCTTCATACAACAATCAAAACAATCTAAATTTAAAGATGGCCCACAAAACTTTAAAGGGCTGTCTCGGTCAATATATTAAAACTATACTTATCATTCCCGGTAACTGCTAACTCTCTAAACTGAAATAAAGCCAATTAAAAAAAAAGAAAAACAACAAAATTTGATGGCTAAATGTATCTAATAAGCTCCACTGCTCTCTGAGTTAATTTAGGTACTGAAGATTTTTTGCAGCCTCTTAACCCTGCAACCGCGACGTGAGAGTATGGGGCACACGCCACCCCAAGTTCCCACCAGTGTCCCTTTCTACTGGGAACTGTCATATTCACGTGTGAACGATCAACGGACTTTTAGTTCGTTACAATTATCGTGGGACAGTGATCGGGAGGAATAAATAAAAGGAAAGGTCAGATAGGTACATATTTAATTCTTTCTTGTATGGTATAATGGATAAGATAATTAGTTATGTGCTTGCAGTAGGAAGGAAAAAGAAAATCAAAATGCATGGTGATTGATATGATTAAATTTGTAAAATCAAAATAACGCATAGTTTCTCAAATTAGGCTTATAACTGAACACTTTTTGAATGTCAAAATCAGAGAAGATGGTCCTTCAAAACGCACCTCCCCCCTTTGTCACTTCCTTCACCACGTTTAAATATAATGTGCAAAAAAAAGATCGACTCTATAAATAAATAAATTGTCCCGAAGAATAATGCTGAATCAAATAAACCTATTGTTTCGCAGCACAACTGTTCAATAATTTACCAGAAGATCTAAAGAAGTGTGATAATATTAACATATTTAAGAATAAACTAAAAAAACATGTATGTACCCTATAACGTCACCACCGCTCCAGAGGCAAATATTATGTTATTATTTAGAAGTAACTCTGTATCTCATTATTAGTGAATTGTTATTAAATTTATGAGTTTTTATGAGAAATAAATGTCTTTTAACCTAACCTATTGTTTCAATAATACTATAGAACAATTTCACAGCTACTTAACCCGTCAACCGCGACCCATTTTGGCACGCACCACATTTTTCCCACCACAGAACTTTCCAGTGGGAACCGGCGTGACCCGTGTGAAACATCAACGAATTTTGCGGGTAAAAGATCCGTTGAAATTTGTGTGGGAATTAAAACGAAATGTGGGGTATCAATACGTTTTAAAGGTTTTCGGGTAATTTATATACTTTTGTGGTTTTAACAAAGTTCACGTGGGAAAATTTATTGTATGGGATTTCAATAAATAGCGGAGGAAAGATACTAACAAAGGGTAACTCGATCGATTCTGAAATTTTAAGCAAAAAAGAAATACTAGCTTTTTAATTGCTGGGCTCATTACCATTTTCGATGCGTTATTTTAGTTTGTTTTGCTTGGTTTGTTACTTAGGCATATTTGTTTTTTATTTGTGTTTCTGATATGTATAGTTAACTTATTTAAGTGTGTCAATTATTTTTGAACTATTTCACAATACTTTTAAACTAATACAGTATCAATTTCAAAGTAACATTGGATTCACCTGTAGTTACTCAAACAATTTCGCGGGTTATTATCCCTAAGGATGCGACAGGTACCGCCACGTGTCACGGTGCTACCCCAAATTCCCACCCGATTTATTTCCTGTGGGAACCTAAGGGGTCTCGTGTGAATAATCAACGTATTTTACAAAAAAACTCCTTGGTGTGTGGTAATCAAGATGAAGATATATCATTTGAATATAAGAAGAATTAAGTAAAGACTAGTTGGTTTTTTAATATAGTACAAAAATTATTACGAAAACAGATACTTATATATGGTGTTTTGTTTTGCTATAAGTGTTATATATCATCTACATATATGCAAACTGTCCACTTTTTTTTGGTGTCATCTTATTTTATTTATGAATAGTAGTATAGTGTAGTATAGTTTTCTTATTTATGAATAGTATGTTGATTTTATTTTTTGTCATGTCTCCGCGACTATTTATTTTTTATTTATTTTTTCTTTCTTTCTATACCTACCTATTCATAATCATGTGTTATATTTATTAAAATAACCAATGATCGATGATTTTTTCACACAAAATTAACCCTACGGATGCGTCAAGTATAGGCACGCGCCACGTTATCACCCCACATCCCCACCCCAATTTATTTCCTGTGAGAACCTATATGTACTCGTGTGAAAAATAAACGTTTTCATACTAATATTACTTTTAATCTGAATTGACATTAATAGCTGACTTTGTCTGTCTGTTTTTCTTTTTACACCTTATCGGCCCAACGAAAATTGACAAGCAGATATAAGTGCTTTTCAATATATTTTGACCACAGATTTTTTAAATCTCAGCAAACAGGTACATGCCTCTCTAAGGCCTAAATATTTTATGAGTATTTTAAATTTAGTTTAAGCATAGACTATCTATAACAAACATTATTATTTTTTAAATGATTTGTTTTTAACAACAAATTGACATTTATTTTTGGTCTAAATTAAAAAAATATATATATAAATTTTATATTTTTAATATTAGATGGCTTTGCGGCTTTTATACCTTTAAATTAAATCATAGCTTTATAATAATTACTGACAAAAACACTTTTCGCTCTAATATTTTATTTGTTCGTAAGTGTATGGAAAAACGTTGTTTGATGTTGGCATGATTGACGTTGGCATGATTGACGTTGGCATTTGTCACTATAAATTACACCTCGGCTGCTGCAATGGCTGTTTGCCCACTTCTATCAAAATACTTTTACAATTTTTAATTAAATCTCTGAAATAATTCTCATCAATAATGTTTATAACCAAAAAAAAACTTAAACCACTCTCGCAATAATGACCTATAAATAAATACACACCCACTTAACCCTACGACCGCCACGTGCCAGTCAACCGCCGAAGTTCCCATTCCCATAAAAAATCTTTCCTCTGGGAACCGACCAAATCTCGTGAGAACTAAAATGAATTGTATAGTCGTTTACAAGGAAGGGACGATGGAATTTTATTGCTACCTGCTTTTATGACTTCTTTCTTTACCACATTATTTGATAATAAACCTGATAGGTATTTTGGAAGCGTCATCGACAGTCTATTTTAATGATTCATAGAAAAATACCTCATAATTAATGTAAATACTTATTATTATCTAGCTAAAGTGTGAGTGGGCTGGCCACGTCGCACGGAGGCACCTGGAGAGGTGGGCAAGGATCGCCACTCACTGGACGCCCGAAGGCGGACTTCGCGGACGAGGTCGAAAATGCCCAAAACAGAGAAGCTTGGAGGGAGAAAGGGGAGGCTTTTGCCCAGCAGTGGGACGCAAGCTATGCTATTAAAACCATCAAATCTCTCTATAACAACCTATGCAAAAATACTCATCCACTTAACCCTATGATCGCGACGTGCCGTTTGGCATAGCTCCCAGTTCCCATTCCCACCAAAAGTCTTTCCTATGGGAACTAAACAAATGTCGTGTGAATTGACTCGGGTTTCATTTATTTAAAGTCAGTAGAAAAAAACCGTGAGAATGACGAAGGGACGAAGGAATTGAATTGCGTCCTGATTTTGTGACTTCTTTGATAACCAATATAGAACTAAACTTAATAGATGTTTTTGGAAAATTACCATCAAACATCATTTTTTTTAATTAAAACGTAGAAACAGGTCTCATTATATTAAGGTAAATATTATTATCTGAAAGAGATCATAACAACATAACATCACGCATGTAATCCTCGCAGGGTAAGTCAGAGGTGGGCCTGCATTATATTGCAATAATGTTTAAGCCCCATAATCGGCGGAGGGCTTTTTGTGCCTAAACCATAAAATCCCTGGATAATGACCTATGAATAAATACACACCCACTTAACCCTATGACCGCCACGTGCCAGTCGACCGCCGAAGTTCCCAGTTCCCATTCCCACCACAAAAATATTTCCTATGGGAACCAACCAAATCTCGTGTGAACTAAGTCGGATTTAATTAAAAGTCAGTACAAAAAAAAACCGTGAGAATAAGGAAAGGCCGAAGGAATTGTATTGCTACCTGCTTTTATCACTAACACGCTTAATTACCTTTGAGTTCATTAACAAACCATTTGACTTTTTATGACTTTATCCCCAAATGAACAAGGTGGCGACAAAAAATGATTATTGTAAAAAACAAAAGAAAATAAACACATAAATAACTTCCGTAAAATATGGCCAAATAAACCTCGTTTGAGTCAACAAAGTGAGAAATAAAAGCTCACCGAAATAATAAGGTATAAAAGTGGCACTAAAAACCAATAGTACTACGGTGTAAACCAGTAATACAAATATTTGTTAAGGTATGGTCGTGGTAACGGTAGGAACCCTATGGTTACCCGTAGCCCTCGACCTATTGTGATAATTGTCACGAAAGTTTCGGCACGCGATACTGTTATCTTTGTACTGAGGGGCGATAGAATAAGCGGGAATAATTGGTTGGTTTTACCGGTTAGACTGTAAGTCGACCCACCACAGATTGAAACAAGCTAGGCAGATAATGATAAATTAATGCCTAAAGGTATCAATCAGTGTAGGTGATTTGGTTCGAATAATAATTTTTCGTATTTGTGTGTATTTTTGTTAATGTCCGGTATTTTTTTGCCTATAATCAACTGGTTTTGTAAGACTCTCAGCAGGAAACGGATTACAAAATTATTTGAAAATATGTAACATGTTTTATTTAAATAGTGCTTCTTTTCTCAAAAAATATTATAAAAAAATACTTTTTACCTTTATCTCAACAAATCGCTACTTTAGTGGCCCAAATAACGATCCCTTAAAATTGTCCCACGCTATCCTTCCCAAAGTGTAGTTCGCAAGAGAACCACAAACCATGGGAACAGAGAGTTATGGTGTTTGACCAAAAAACTTCATAGATAGTGACCTGAGAAAATATTTATAGTATGTAGCAAAAACAGGTTAAGTTCAAGGTTTTTGGGAACATTTAGTTATTATTTTAATAGGGCTTAATTTGACCTAAATTACAGAGGAATGGCGATGTCCAAATATAAGTCACCGGACTGTTTTAAATGCATTTACTCAAAATTAAATACGATAGGTACATTTCTATGTATTTTTGAACAAGAACATTTACATACGACGATTTTTTGTATTTTTCGAAAATCAACCTCTAATGTGTAAAGAGGAATTTAAATATCTGGGGGGGAGGGTTTTACTGTTAACTTTGATTCTTTTTTAGGTAGGTGTACTATTCGGTACACCTCTGACTAACCCTACGGGGATTACAGGCGTGATGTTATGTTATGATGTTTGATTCTTTTTTAGCTTAAACGAATAATTATTATGTAATTTATACTGAAAGACTTTTTTGGTCCTTATTTTGCTAGAATTTAGGTACCAATTCAGTATCAGATTGATCCGGACAGCATTTAATTTTTTCTAATTTAAATTCGACAACTGATTCGTCAACTGAGCCAATCAAATGCACTTTACCCCTAGTTCAACCACCTTTCTATCACCGACATAATAAACACACAATCTTACAAGGTAAGTTGAATTATAATTATGATATTAGGATGATTACCCCGTCAGACCCCAAATTACCATAATTACGACCCCATGACGTGTGTATTTACATACCAAAGTAACAACATTGTTAGGATATGGCACGCGACTTTGTTCCACCCTAATTTTATAACCCATGAAATCAACTTACAAATAGAGTGACTGTAAAAAGGGCCTTTTTGTAGAAAGTCAGTTTGATTTCTTCAAGTATTTTTTTTTGTCCTGAGGGTCTTGTGTTAAGGCACAAAGTCCAATAGCAGTCGCTTTCAAAGCGTTTTTTTTATTTCTATAAAAATAAAATGACAAAATTAAAATAAGTTTTTGACTGACTTAATATGTCTATTTTGGTCTTTTTTTTGCTGGTTGAATATCCTTTTAAGTTCAAATTGTGAACACATGAACATCGCAAAGTTATAACTTAAAATACATTTTGTTACCGAAGCTAATCTTTACAACTTAGTTAAATACACGACGTTTTTATCTTTCAATTTTAACTTCTTTCAAAAAATTTTCTTCCAACTTTGGCGGCAATTCAATTTCAATTCCATTTATTGCATCAAATATGGTAGATACATGAAGTTCTTACAAAAAACAAAAACAACAGCCGCGAGAACTGTCCTATAACTTGTTATCGTTGGACACTATACCCTCCTATTAAGTAGGCAAGTCACAAATCCCATGAAAAAAAAGGGTTACATTTTTAAGCTATTGCCTAGCTTCTATCGCGGGCCTTGAGCGTGGAGACGGAATCCAGAAAATCCGTAATGAAAAAAACCTAACACCTAGTGCCTAACACGTAGTTAAAACCTAGGGAAAACCTATACAACCTAACCTCCTAGCTCCAGCAGTAGATTAAAAATAATAACCTAGGCTTGTCAATATCTGACACTACGAAAGTGAATAAATAATTATTACATAAGTTGATAAAAAATGCTATGCAATAGCTTTACCACGGCAGTCTCCGAGTGCCACACGTCTTTTATTTTGTTACATTTCACATGGGAACTAGCAGGTTATGAGAACCTTGCAACAAATAATAATTGTATTATGGTTTAATAAAATGAGTATGATAATAGTATGTTTATCCTGATTTAGTGGCCCCTTATGGAAACAAAGTCACACTAGTTTATACCGTCACTTCGTGTCGAATAGTTTATATTTTCTGGTTGTTATAATTATGTATGCTAGTCTGTAAGATATTTATGTTATGGGTCTTTGTTACCTGAAATAAATCATATATTATTATTATAATATGTTGTAAATCATAACATAACATCACGCCTGTTATCCCTGACCGGTTATGCAGAGATGTACCTAATAGCCCCTGGTATTTATTTCATTTGGTGTAAATCGGCTGTCCGCGATAATATCACCATCTAAATGAAGTTACATTTTTCCGTCGTTAAAGTAACTTGCAATAAAGAATGATTTCTAAATGGGGCTTCTTTTTTACATTATATAAAGTAATGTGAAAGTTATTTTGTTCAAAAGGGCCAAAATGTCATTACCAAGGGGTGTCCGCTTTCCAGTTTTCGATAAAACTTCAGCAAAAAGTTCCATTAAATTCATGTTTACGACTTAAACTACTGTTTACGTAAAAAGTTTAATAGTTCTAACGTACATTATTGATTGCACAAATTAAAACGTATTGAAAAACACTGAACAGCAACATAATATATTTTGGTTCCTATTAAACTCATCATCACCGTGTCACAACGTGACGCGACATGCAGCTCTTCACTAAATAGCTTTGCACAAACACCGCCGCTTTTTCGCCAGTTATGTTTAAGTCCCATGTAATAGGAGGCGAGCCTATTGCCATCTACCGGGCAAAAATCTAGACTCCGTGGCTGCTACTGATAAATTCCAGATGGAAAACTCCAATAACAATTTGCCCGACCTGGTAATCGAACCCAGGACCTCATGCTCAGCAATCGCGCTTTCGACCACTAGCCTAACAAGGCAGTTAACAGTCAGATTACCCATTACCTCACTATTGCGACGTAAAGAGAACCCTATTAAATGCTTCTTACATTTTTTGACGTGATAACGTCTTATAAATTGATGTACTGCTGCACGCACGAAAAATGTTTCTCGTTCCGCCTGAGCCGAGAGTACAAGCGAGAGCGCGGAACAAGCGATATAGAGGCACGATCGGCCTAAGCATTCGGCTTGTGACGCATCTATGTATTAAACAAAATAATGATAATTCAATGATATTAATTCAATTGAATTCATAAAAGTATGCAATTTTTCATCAATGTTTTCTTATGACGTTATCACATAAAATTATTGTCCGTAAACCGACTATACAGACAACCATTTTACTCTAAAAATACAAACTCTTTTGCAAACACATCAGTGTGTTAACCGGCCACTGGTCAAAGGGTATCATTGTACGCTTTCATTTTGGAGTCATACGTACCGAACCGGAAATCCATTACACAGCGATAACTTCGATGTACTGAACCCGTGCGTGACGTGAAACTTTTGCAGTGTTTTGATAGTGACAGTTCGGTTTCTAATCTACGTGGTATTATATATTTCTGTGTTATTTTGTAGCTTATTTATATGTTTGTCTGTCTGTCTGTCTGTTTGAAAGAAATTAATCTTCTTTGTTTACCGCGGTGACATACACACATCAAAAAAAGTTTGCGATCACTAGCATGAGCTGATATAATTTTTTAAATTGAACTTTATCAAGAAAAAATCTTTGTTGTGTGTTTTCTTTAAATAGAAATACCCTGTTTGAAATTAGAGAGAAAAGAAGAAATCATAATATAAAGTAGTACCGTAACAAAAAAGATTTCGATTTTTCTAAGTGATCGCAAACTTTTTTTGATGTTAACGTTGATACAAGTGTAAGTACGTTAGCGGCTTTTAATGACAATTCTTAGCCTAGCGGTTGCAAGAGCGCCTGATGAGCATGAGGTCCTAGGTTCCCAGGTTGGGTAAAGTGTTATTGGGTTTTTTATCTGGAATTTCTCAGCAGCAGCCACAGAGTCAAGGTTTGTGCACCGTTGAAGGCAATGGCTCGCCTCCCATTACATGGCACTTAAACATAACTAGCGTTTGGGTGGTAATATTAGGTACACCTCTGCCAAGATCTTCAGAGAATTCAGGCGTGATGTTATGTTATTTTTAACAAGGAGACATTTTGAAATGGGTAAGTATTTAATTTCATAATCACCCTACAATATTCCCGCTACCTCCTTTCTATGAGAGGGAATTTGCTATTTAACTTTAAGCCCACCACGCGGGCCCAGTGCGGGTTGGCAAATGCCTTATGTCTTAAATTTTTTGGTTCTAGTGCATACCGGTTTCTTCACAATGTTTTCTTTCACCGTTTTGGGAGATGGGCAAAATTGTAAGGTATACCTAATTTTAATCTAGAACAGTTATAACTGGATTTCGAATCAGTTAATCCAATAATTTTGCATGATTAAATCACAATTTAAGTGTACAATAGTAGGTATGCTCTATTTTTCTATCTATCTATTGGGGTCATAAAGAACTGCCAAAATTTGAATAAAAAACATCTGCTCAACCGTACACTAAAACCAAGTTACTTGTTCCACTCAAAGATTTTATAAAAAAAAAAAGAAAATCAGGATATTATATTCCACACACAAAAAAAACCGTTTCCCTTTTATTTATTTTTTACAAATCGAATATTCCTGAAATGTATTGTGCGTGCTTTTGCGTGTGAACCGCGTCTGGCGCGCGGGAATTTTTATTAACAGACCCCGTCGTAGCGGGCGGCGGGAGGAGAGTTAACATGTCTATTACGTGCAAGGGCGAAGGTTAGAATTCTGTTTGGAGTTAGTTTTGACCAGAAAGCTGGTTGGAAATATTTATACTTTAAGTAAAGAATATCACACACTGAAAAAGGTGTGAAAATGAAAAAGTAAAGACATAATTACAAACAGATACTTCAATTTTATTTATTTGTATAGATTTATTAATTTAATTACAACGGTTGTATTAACAATCAATTACAGTAACTAAAAATAAAAGAGATAATTATGACACATTAAAACATACAAAATAATAGAGTAAAGCAAAGGACAATGGCAGCCACCCATACATTAATTTAGCTGAGATTAAAATCTTGCGTCTTTAAATGAAAAATATCTTGTTTAACTCGGCATCAAAATCTGAATCAGTTTGTGCAAGAATTTTTGTTCGAGAAGACTGAGAATAATAAAAATTCAGTGATGAACTTTTGTAGGTTATATCTATAATAATTCCAATTCGAGGAAGTAAAAGGGCAACATTACATTAGTATTTTCCTTTCTCAAATATTTAAGCATACAATATCTTGTAAACATGTCAACAACATGTGATGAGATCTTTTTTAGATTTGGGATATTAGTCTATTTGCCAATCATTAGTTGAAAGTAATTCATTTATTTTTACAGTACAACATTTTTGCCTCCCTGCAAGGAACACTTCCACTTAGAAATAAACATTATTGTTAATTCATTTATTTAGTTTAATTTTACAATAATAAATTAAAACTGGTTATAATACAATAGTGCTGTACTTACTGTCACTTAGCAGAATAAATATAAAAGGGCAGCACTAAACGTCAATGAAAAAGTCAAATAACTTTTCGTTTAAAATATTTTTTTTATCCGGCCCAAACTAGTTACTGTGATACTTTGAAAAAACGTAGAAAAATAATGGAATTACCTTTGTATATAAGTCACCTTTAGACGGTCAAATTAAATTCAGCTATGATTTCGCCATTGTCCTTTGACACTTTCATAAATTCCTCTCACAGTACGTCTGACATAGCAAAAAAATCTTCGTCCATCCACAAACAGATCATCTGTTAGATTAAAATCCAAGAGATAATTAAGCGCGGCCAGAGTGCGAGGAATAGGCGACTTAGCTCGTAAGATGTTAGACTTAGATGTATAGAACATAATATAATAATATTATGTCCTCAATTTCCATGAAACCAAAGCAAATAACATCACTTCCGCAATCACTAAACCCACACCCTTGTTCAGGTCAAAAACGTCATAAAAAATTACATTCCCATGACGATACAGTTCACATAGGAAACATTGGTCTCCCATGGGAACACCAAGACCTTGTATTTGACCCCACAATGACATGATAACACCATCGTTTAGGGCAAAAAATATATAATAGGGCCTTTAAAGTTAACATTTACACAAGCAGGAATTTTTCGTGTGAATATTTTAGATGTGGTTGATATTTATGTGGTTGTCAGTTACATTAAAGTTATGATGTTCGTCAATACTTTGCCAGAAATATTTTTTTTTAAATAAAAAATGTAATATTCTGAGCGTTATGTTACAAGAAAAGGGAAAGGGTACCTACTTTGAAAGGATCATAAAAGTAGGTACCTATTAAGTATTTATTGTATGAGTCACTTGATTGCTATTTATTTTCCAGACAGTAATTAATACAACGGTTATAACAATAGACGTAATTACGTATGCCATAAAACTACTAACTGCCTCGTTTGTCGAGTGGTCGTAAGCGCGACTGCTGAGTATGAGGTCCTGGGTTCGATTCAGGCAAAGTGCTATTGGGTTTTTCCATCTGGAATTTCTCAGTAGCAGCCATGGAGTCTGGATTTGTGCCCGGTTGATGTCAATCGGCTCGCCCCCTATTACATGGGACTTAAACATAACTGGCAAAATGTGGGTGTACTATTAGGTAAACCTCTGCCTAACCCTACGGGGATTACAGGCGTGATGTTATGTTATATGTTATGTTAAAACTACCTACAAACGCCATAAAAATACATAATTATTATTTAAATTCACTTCGATTTTTAATTATGTAGTTGGTATGATATTGTTTGTAGTTTTATTCAATCAATCAAGAATTCATAATGGGTGTAAAAGTACCGTCGTTAAGGGTCCGTTTACACCTTGTAATTACTTTATACAAAGTTGTGTTTGATGATACTGAAAACTATATAAACATCCATCTAATATTATTATTTATCAAATGGTGTCACCATTTATAAACCTTTTAATTATATCACACACTCCTAATTGGTAAACATTAAACACTTAACCCTCTAACACGCTCCGATAACCCTTCGGCACGTGCTGGAGCCCCCAAATACCACAAATGTTCCCACATAATATCCATTCTCATGTGAAAAATTCTCAGTGGGAATCCTAATAACCACAGCATCTGCCATCGTGTTGAAGGAATTTTAACATTAATGCTAAAGAAATAATGTGCTTTATAAATGTTAGCGTATTATTTACACATTTTTTGCATTTTGCATGACTGTGGTGACAGTTGTTTGATTGTACCTATGTGTTTGACATACAATCAAACAACTTATGAAATAACTAATATATAATGTCATTTGATATCAGATTTAAATAAACTGGCTGTTTGTGTATGTGAGTTTAAATATTTGTAAACGCATCCACGATACAGGAGAAATTCCTAGTGTGGGGCAACGTTTTATAAAAAAAAAAATAGAACTGTGTACTTAAATTGGAATGTGATATTTACATTGCTGCAAAAATCTTGAGGAGGAACGGGTTACGTAAGCATTCAGCCAATAGTATAGTAGAAGTATACATAGTATAAGCCACGGCATGGTAAAAAATAATTTTAGTTACGTATTATGGCACCATTTTTGAAAATATTCACGAAAACACAATTATTCAGTTTGATACTTGGTTAACACCAAGTACCCACTGTGTATAATTTATACATATTATAAATAAATAATTGATTATGTACCGCAACTTTCCCTTCAGAGTAGGTAATAATATATGAGCGTTCAATTCTCACGCTTGCCTTGGGTTCACACGCCCCAGTAACTTGCCCATCGCGACCTTGAACTTACTCGCACCTCAAAACGAAAAAACTGAACTTTTATAGGATCACTTTGTTGTCCGTCTGTCTGTCAAGACATCTCGGGACTTAGGTCCTCAGTCCCTTGAAGCTGTGAAAAAATCAAATTTCTAAGTTAACGTAAAAAAAGATACGGCCGTTTATGCGCCAAAAAACTTCTACATAATTATATAGACACTTTCAAGGGAATCAAAATTTATAGGGTACTTCCCGTTGACCTAGAATTATGAAATTTGGCAACAGCACAGTCTTAAAGAACATGTAAACGAAAAATTTGAAAACCGTAAATATGTAGTTTAATAACAAAATACTTACAAGTTTATACGGAACCGTCGGTGCACGAGTCCAACTCGTACTTGGCTGGTTTTTTTCTTCTCTTTGTTTTTTTTTCATACGGTGTCAATCTCAAAATTCAGTGGGCATTTTATATTTATTACCAATCGGCTCGTCCTTGAGCAAATTTACTAGCAAAACGAAATTAATATTTTTTGAAACTTTCCCTCCAATGTAATAATGTATCATCGTTCAGTTCCCACGCCTGCCTGGCGAGTTCACACGCCCCAGTAACTCGCCCATCACGACCTTCAACTCGCACTAGCATAACAGATGGGAAGGCAGGTAGGTTGTTATTTTTTCTTTCCTTCGCTTTTTTGATTAACTGTGTTGGCCGTGTGAATCTTACATCAACGACTAATGAATCAATTTATCTTATGATAAATGTTGTTTTTTATCTTATTATAAATGTTTTTTGTTAGTATTGCCAAGGACTAAGTAAGTGGGATTCCACTCGTATCGGAAATTTTATAAAAACTAACTCAATATTTACAGTTGAAAACATTTTTTACAAAAAAGAGATGGACCTTTTGTAACTCAGTTGAAAATAATAATGATCAGGGGTCAAGATATTTTTTTTCTTTAATAATTATAAAATTTCACTATACAACATACTACTTCGAACCCTAATAATGATTGACGAATGATGAGGCTAAGTGTGTGTAATTTTCGTTTTACTGTCAAATAAAAAAAAACATAGAGTTAAAAATACAACTTCAAAAATAATACTAAACCAGTTACCCATACTTTATTTTAATAGTGCTATTAATCATGCCTAGACTTATCTATAGTAGCCTAACATTAAACTTTCCTTTCTGGAATCTGAACAAGCGATTAAAAAGGGAGCTTCGTATCTTAATCACCCCACTGTCTTCTATAGTTAATTGTGCTAAATGATCGGTTCTCAAAACCAGTCGAGTTCGCACGCGCCAGTAACTCGCCCTTCGCGGTCTTGATTTGAATGAACTGTGCTAGTACAATGACCCTTAACGTTTTTATTTATTTATAATTTGATCGTATATGTATGTACAGGTAAGTTTATAATAACAGCCACTCGAGTCGATCTTTAGGTTAAGCCGTGCTTGCCTAAGTTGTTCCGTGGATGGGTGACACACATTACATACCGAGTTTCCTCCGTGCCTTGCTGTTGGTTCCGGCGGTCATTTGTAGATCTTTGACTGTAAGTCAGTCAGTTCCAGGAAGTCAGTGGCCCGAAAGTATGACAACCAGTCTTACAAAGGGGTATCGTATTACCCAATACTAACTGGGTTGTGGAGGTTAGGTAGGCTGTCGCTAGCTACATGTAAAATACTGGTATTTAGCTGCATACCATGAGACTGGAAGCAGACCCCAACATAGTTAGGAAAAGCCTAGGGAGATGATGCTGATGATAAGTAAGTTAAGTTATTAAGAGGAAATGTGGGTGGTCTTTTTTCCATACAAACGCTCTAGCCTGTTTTCTTTCTTGTTTAAGACTTTAAAGCTATGATTTTTTACAGTTACATAAATATTAACCACTTCTATGTCCCTATATTTTCCTTTTTGACGATACATAATCTGTGTACGCACTAGAATCTTTACAAAATGCTCAAAATTGCCTCATACGCTCGCAGAAAATGCCTTGGGCATTTTCTACCGGGGATCCGCTGGATGCGAGTCGCACGGGACCGGTCAATGTGGCGACACTTGGGGGAGGCCTATGTCCAGCAGTGGACGTCTTTCTGCTGAAATGATGATGATGACGATGATTGATTAGTTTCACACACATGCCTCGCTACGCATCCTCGCTCATCTCTAGTGGTTACGCAGCCTAAAAAATTTTAAACTAATCGGTCCTTCCGTTCCCACGAGTTGAGGGCAAGTTCACACGGTTCTCACGCCCGAGCTGGCTTATCTCGACCTTGGCCGTGAGCGCGACAGCACGATGAATCGACTCCTTTTCACTTTTTTATTTGAAAATACTTTGCTTGTAAGTTATACTTTATCTTTAAAAAAAGAAACTTTTAAATACGTATACTAACTTTGTATCGTTGCTGTCGTGGAAGAAAACAGAAATATTCATTGGTTTTCTAAGAAAAATATAAAGGGTGTAAACAGACTCTTAACGAAGCCGAAAGGCACTTGTTCTCCCCGTCATTGCGATATTTTTTTTGTTCTAGACTATACCTGGGAACCTCCTAGTTACGGAGATATTGGGGGTCAAAGTTCTAACTTTTTCACAAGTTTTTTTTTTTAAATACATGTTTTTAATGTAAGATTTTTACTTCAAACTCGTCCAGGACCTCCTTACTATTCAATCCATCCATCAGCACAATGTTTTGAGTGCGTAACATTGAGTCCTACTGTAAAACGTGATTTTGCAGCCCAAAAAAAAAAGTCGTTTCCCAGCACTAATTTTTGCGTAAAGTTACTTAGTTTGATGTACAGAGTGCTTGGTTGACGGCTTCGTGAAGAGTCTGTTTACACCCTGTAGGTAAATTAAATTACAATCTTCTTATTTCAACATGCATTCATCAAATTATTACAATAAATTAATGCTCAATATTTCTATATCTCCTTTTAATATATGCTTTTAATTAGTCGAGATTTTTTGTTTTCTAATTTTAGTATGTACTGTCAAATATAAAACAAGTAATAACTAACTATTTACAAAAAAAAATATTAAATAAATTAGAAGTGTTTTCTTTTGCCATAGTGCTTCTATTATGAAAACATAACTAGCTTATCCTTAACAGATTAGCTTTTATTAAGAAAAAACTGAAACAAACATATCTGGCGTAATTTAAGTATACCTTTAGGGACACGTCTGCCTACCCTTTGGGCCCTTCGGGGATTACGATACGTAGGAAATATTATGTAAAAATAAAAAAGTTTTTCGTTGAAAATATCAACTTAGATAGAGATATCAACTTAAACAGACAACAAAAAGTAAAGGAAAAAAAGATAAAAAAGATTACATACAAAAAAACTTTTTTACCTACAAAAAAGGTGACAGCTTCCATTTAGCTGTAACACAAACGTAGATTAATCTCTCTCTCACGACCTCTCACCTTTACTGACTCATCTAGACAGTGACCTTTAATGTCAGAATAGACCACCTCAGTGACCGCAGGGTTAAATAAAACAAAAAAAAAAAAAAAACAGAAAAAAACAGAAAAAAAAAAAAATGTTATAGTTTTTTAATGACGGAAAGCTTGTATGTATGGTTTTACCTGGTAATTCCAGTTGGATTTTAATAAATAAATAAAGTTAGATAATTTTGGTTTGTAAGTTTTCAAGGGGGATTTGGACTATAGTCTACCACGCTAGTCCAATGCGGGTTGGTGGACGTTGCGTCAGAGCCTCGTTCGTTGGACAACAGGGTGCACCATGGGCAGAAATAGAGAGGTATGGAAGGACAAAGACGAAGCCTTTGCGCAGCAGTGGGACACGTTGTGGGGCAGAAAAAAAAAAACATAAAAAAAAATGTTTTGTTACAGCTGGTTCTTAAAAAAATGAATCGTTAGATTTATCAAAAATAAAACCTGTTATTATATCTCATGTAGAACCTTTTGACCAAAATAACAAGTAATCAAGTTAATTGGCACTAGATTTGACAGCGAAATATTGAATAGCCTTTCAGTAACGAAGGGTCAGCTTATCTTTTACATCCAGACATGATATATAGACCTTTTATAAAATAGAAGACACACATTCAACGAACGTACACAATAGATGGGTTTTCAAGCAAAAAGTTGTACTTATCTAGCTGTTATGGTCAAACATCGAAGCTTCGGCGCTCCTACATTTGGCTAGGCAAACAAGTGCATTACAAATCGATGTTTTATGAATTTACCCGAGGGAAAGAATTTAGGGTTACCAACCGTCTGCATTTGTCCGAAGATGGCTTTCTAGCCCTCTGTTCCACTGTTTTTACCTCTGGAGATTTTCATAGGAAATAAAAACGAGCTAAATGTAAACCAAAAAATAAAAGATAAAGTGAAAGATGTGATGTGCAGAATATTGTTGAGAACTTTTTAAATTTCGAATTAGTGACCCTACCTAGAAAAGATTAGGCAATATCCAAAGCTGATTATTAAGTTACTGTTAAGTGCTGTAGGTATGCCTAAAAATACATTAGTTTATTGCTGAAATTGGACTCTATTGGGTTTTCCGAAAGTCTTTGAATAAACCAGACATTTTGCGAAGAAGCTTCATATCGACCTTTGACTGTAACATAGCAAAATAACCCAAATACAGATAAATGATCGGTGGGGTAGTGCTGGAGCGAGTTTGCACGCCCCAGTAACTCGTCTACTCGCTGACCTTGACCTTTTGATCGCAGACTCCGCAGCGAACGGGTTAGATATTTTTTTAAATACAAATATATTATTTGTTATATTCACCGTGACTTTTTAGTCGTCTTACAACGGCAGCCCAGTTCCTGTATCCAATGACTACTACACATTAATTTAAAAAAAAGCGGTATTTATGAGATTTCAATAATTATGACACATGATAGTTAGTTATATAGATAGTTTATTAATTTTTAAATGACAGTATTTTCAGGCAAAATTATCTTCATTGGAATTGTTTGATTTAACTCATCATCTTCATCTGCCTAGCCTTTTCCCAACTATGTTGGGTTCGGCCTCCAGTCTAACCGGATGCTTCTGAATACCAGTATTTTACATGGAGCGACTGCCTATCAGATCTCTACAACCCAGTGAGTACTGGGTAATACGATACCTCCTAATATTTTTTTTTTAACCAATATAATTATTATAGATCGATAAATTGTAGTATGTAAATAAATATATTAAAATAAACCATCATATCAATATAAAAAAAAACTAATAGCTTAAAAAAACAAAATTTGTTTAAAAAAACGGTTTTTATGGTTATTTACTACCCTTTTTTCCTTTAATTGAAAAAAAGAAAGGTAAACGCATCCTAACTTTTTTTCGTTACTGCTACATTTTCCACTAGATATCTTACAACATTTAAATTCACGCACCGCAAAAAAATTCACCCCGAGTAGTTATTTCCCACGTATTCAAAATCCCACGGTCACGTCTTTTGACTGCGAAAAAAACAACGCAAAAACCGTTCATCGTGGTAAATTCAACCTTAAAACCACACAATAGGTGCTGACAAATTAACCGTTTGTAGCAAAATGGAACTTGTAAAGTTCTAACAGAAATTCTCACGGTATTTTTAGTGGAAGCGGAAAAGGGGCGTACGTACTAGTCGGTATATATAGAGGTGGATAAATTTTGTACGCATTTGGTCGTCACCCGGCGTAGGTACAGGCTAGGCCGTTTTATTAAGAGGTTGCCTTTTGTGCCGTTTCAAGGGTACGTCACGTGCGTTAACGTGTAAATAGACCTTTTGTTTCGCTACAGATTATTTAGATTTTTTTTTCGGGAGTCATATTATTGTGTCTGGTAGAGTAATTTTTTTTTGAGGCGTTTTAGCCGACTAGGCAGAAGAGAGAGGGTTATTTTTGTTATGGACAAGTTTTGTGATTCAGTGAATTATAAGCAAGTTGATTGATGAAAATAATTGCATAATGTTTGCGTTCCATCTGAATATGCGAGTTAAATAAGAAAAAGTGCACCTAAGTTCATAAACACGAGCGACTGTAAACGTAACATAAATACGCCGATTTTAAAATAAAAAAAACCGACCAACTCCGACTCGGACTCGTGCACGATGGGTTCTTTACCATTATCTATACAACATTAGACTATGTATGTATGGTGACACCCTTTAATTTTCAACTTTTTTTATTTTTTGGAATTTTTCTTTTTTGTGCTGTAAGACGACTGTACGACAAAAAAACAGGTAAAATCGGAAGGTGCCAACTCGCGTGCACTCGCGAGTTTCATACTCGCTAATTGACGAGTTAGTCACAACAAATAACCGTGACTTTGGCGCCCAGTCGGTTAAAGAGTGCCACAACAAAAATAATTCTTATTTATTAAATTCACTCTCTCTCTTATTTATTTTGTACCTCTTACTTAGGTAGCTAAAGTGAGAATTCCAGCACCAAACTAAAAGAAAACACTAATATAGATTAACGACGGTGCTCTCAGTTTCAAAAATGTAAGGAAAGTCTATTTATTTACATAGTTAATTACACAGACACTGTTCAGTTTTATTTTCAGAACATTCATCTTAATAAACCTTAGTTACTGTTTATCTATATCTATACTCTATGCAGATAAATAAAATTGGAGTGTCTTTTTGTAATATTAAAATAACTGCTTTTTACTAAGTGTATATAAGTGGGTGTATGTATACACGGTACTTATACCCAAACAATTCTTTTTATAATTTTTGTGTGTCTGTCTGTTTGTTTGGACTGGCAAATAGCTGATCTAACTTAGGCTACTTTAATTTTAGATTTATAATTAGGGTTCCGTGCAAAAAAAAATAAAACCCTTGAAATTGGATTAACAAAATTCGATTCAGATAGGGTAGTAAGTAAGTGCGTATAGTACTGGGGATTTTTTAATAATAATTTCACTCGAACGAACGTCGCGGGCAACAGCTAGTTCATAATGTTTGAATTAGTAGGAGAGTGATGTAATTTCATTATTATGAAACTGGTTTAGGATTACCTATATAATTATGTGCTTATTAGTGTCTGTCCAAAGTTTAATTTCTGGCCAAACCCGAAAATTTAATAAAAACATAACATCACGCCTGTAATTCCCAAAGGGTTAGGCAGAGGTGTATCCTACAGTACACCTACATTTCGCCAGTTATGTTTTAAGTCCCATGTAATAGAGAGCGACGAGCCTACTGCCATCATTCAAGCAAATCTAGACTCTGTGGCCTGCTACTGAGAAATTCCTGATGGAAAAACCCAATAACACTTTGTCCGGCCCGGGAATTGCACCCAGGATTTCGTCGCGCTTGCGACCACTCTACCAATGAGGCAGTCTAAAAGAAAATGTTTAATAATCCTAAGAAATTTAGTCCAAGATTAATTATTACATTTCACTTTAAAATTAAAAGTTAGTTGTGGACCGTATCTATACAGGGTGTAACAAGACTCTTCACGTAGAAGCCGACAACCAAGCATTCTGTGCATCAAACTAAGTAACTTACGTAAAAATTATTGCTGGAAAATGCCTTTTTTCTGGAGTGAAAAATCACGTTTTACGGTAGGAGGACTCAATGTAACGCATTCACAACATTACATTACATTATGCTGATTGTATTTTTCAACTTTTTGAAAAACTTGTGAAAAAATTGAAACTTTGACGCCCAATATCTCCGTAACTAGAAGGCTCCCAGGTATGTTCTGGAAAAAAAACTAATCGTAATGACCTGGAGAACAAGTGCCTTTCGGCTTCGCTAAGAGTCTTTTTAGACCCTTTATAGGGCTTATTCCCAGGCGCTCCATAATTGTTTTCCCGGCTGCTCCAAATTAAAAAAACAATATAATAATAAATAAAATCTTTCCCATGAGCTCCAAAAATTTTCAAGTAAAAATTTCACAAAAAATTATATATTTACAAAATTAATTTATGCTTCAACTAGCTTCCGCCAGCGGCTTCGCCCGCGTGGTATGTCGATAAAATAACATTAAAATTGAAGTCTTATCCCACGTTATACAAATACCGGGATAAAAAGTATCCTATGTGTTAATCCAGGAAATGGTCTATCTATGTGCTAATTTTCTACTAAATCTGTTAGACGGTTTACGTTTATAAGCACGCGTCGCCGCAACCGCTATGTCCCTGTATTTTAAATCGTTTAAATCGATTGTTCCCAACGAGTCACACTGTAACATGTCACAGTGTGACTCGTTGGGAAAAATTGTGAATAAAAATCCAAACCAGTCACACTGCTACTAGATAGGACAACTTTTTATCGTTTGTTCCCAACGAGTCACACTGTAACGTATCACAGTGTGACTCGTTGAGAAAAATGGTGAATAAAAATCCCAACCAGTTACACTGTTACTCGATAGGACAACTTTTTGTGTTTATTCCCAACGGATCACACGTCAAGTGAAGACTGTGACTCGTTAGGAACAAAATATTCTCATGCAGTAACATTGACATATTAGCACTACTTTTTACCCAATCAGTAAGACTTATGCCCGGTTCGTCACTGTCCCCGGTTTGTCATCAAAAAACAAAAGATCACGATTCACAACTGTTTCAACAATTTTTGTTTTTGTAGTACCGATTCGTCATCGAAGCTATATAATCAAATGAATAAACTATACAAATGAATAAACTATACAAATGAATAAACTATACAAATTAATAAACTATACAAATTCAAGGTGATATATTAAAAATTCAATCTGGATCTTTTTTTCTACTTAGTAAGGCCTTGCGGTATTTATAAAGTACTAGTTGTCCCCCGTGGCCCCGTCCTACCTACCCTAACGTACTTACCCTACCCTACCTACCCTACCCTACCCTACCCTACCTACACTACCCTAACCTACCTACCCTACCCTACCCTAGAGGTAAGCTCCTACTTATTTATGATAGCCTAGTACTTTATAGGCACGAGATGTATTCTATATGTATAATATTTTGTTTTGTTGAAAAAATTCAAAATATTTTATGTGGGCGGGCATATGTTAGTTACAGGTCTAAACAATAAATTAAAGTTCCAATATGTCCTGCCTACTATACGCATACAATAATTATGTAGTGGCAATAAGTACATATAAAATTATTTTACATGAACTTACGCAATTTGGTTTGGAGCCGCTGGGAAAAAATTATAGTATTTTATTATTTAACTAATAAAATTATGGAGATGTTGGGAATCAATGTATGGAGAGAAATTGTTTGGAGAACAATAGATTTGGAGCTCCTGGGAATAAGCCCTTTATAGAAAAATCCGAAAATAACTGTCGGGCAACTCACCAAACATAACACTCATTTGGTCGGGTCCCTTATTTATTTATTTAAACTTCATGTACAAGAGTGGTACATAGGCGGACTTAATGCCACAAGGCATTCTCTACCAGTCAACCTTTGGGTCAAATAGGACAGCATTGTGGTAGAGTACAAAAACAACAAATAAGGAAAATACCATTTTGCAAATTGTAGTGATACACATAAACGGATACATACTAATACATATATATAAAGATATAATAAACTAATATATATTATAATACATACAAATAGCCTGAAAACGAGAAACCTTATAATAATTACCATGTCTCCAGTGATGACTTCTCCTTATCTACCACCATACCCATAAAAATCTGTCATTATTATAAGATATCTCGACATTCGATACCAAAAAATGCCTAAAAAATAAAACTCCCAAGTAACATCGTTATTTATTGTTCATCCTGTTACTTAATTTTAATACTTCATTTTCTCATTGATGTTCCTCGACACGAACTGGGTAGTTTCAAAACCGGTAAAAAATACCGTTAATTTTTTACCGGTAAAATTAAAAACATGCAACTGTTGCGACAACGTTGTTTGCTGTGTACTTTGCTCCGCGTGCTGTTTGATTGCTGGGAAAATATTGCCCGAGCATAATGAAAAACTGTAATGGATTTCTATTAAAAGAAGTTGGTGCTTCCCTGTTTGTTCATGGCGTTACTTATTTAAATAAGGAATTTTAAGTAGATATGTTCTGAATTATGATAAAAGACAGTCTTATTTTGCCTGTATCGTTGTTATAGTGGTAGCAAGTAGCGACTGCTGAGCGTGAGGTCACGGGTTCTAATCTTAGGTCAGGCAGTGTTATGTTACTTTTTTTTACAGGTCAAATAATGCCCGTTTTCCAAGACTTAGTGTCTAATTATATAGATAAGTAAATACATATAATCCCTTTTTTTTACGGATGGGAAATAATCAAAATGACTTCTCCCGCTCCGGGCAGAGCGGAAGGGAGTATCACACTTGTACTGACTGAAACCCATCCATGTTCCTTCATGGCCTTTGTGTTCCAGGACCGCGGTATCTCTTTCAAACAGTCCCGCAGCCCTGGCAGGCATCGGCCCTTGCGGGCCCCTCTGTTTGCTGACATCTCTTTGAGGCGCGCGTGGAACACGAACGCGCCGTTTACACGGCATACATATAATCCCTTAGTTAATAGCAAACCTTTAATACACACAGACATACTACACTCACATATTCAACATACGTGTATACAGTCCACTTATTTACAAAGCTATTAAGTCCAGTTTAAAATAAAAATTCTACGAGAGAAGACGTTAGTCAATGTTCCATTTCACCATACAAACAGCTACAGACCTTATTGCCCTAAACACTAAGCGATACATTAATTATTGTCAAAGTTGTGTTTATTGAGGATTTAAAGCCCCACACTTATAGGTTATTTTTTGAAAATGAATCGTTGGTGCGTTTACAAACATTTCAACTCACATACACATACAAGTAGACCCGAAACAACTGTCTGTAGGCTATACAAATATTTGTTCCGTGCGGGGATTGAACCCGCGACTCGTAGTGCAGCAGTCAATCACTCAACCACTGCGCTAACCGTACTCCAATACCTTTTAGGTGGTGCCTCAGACCACCAAAGTGGTCAATTTTCCATAAGGAACATGTCGAAAAGAGGTGTTGCGCTCTCTGTAAAGGTTGCCATACACGCTAGGGTGTACCTGACAGGTTTGTCGGTACAGTTGGACTGTATACATAGGTAACCGGAGCGTGTACGTTGCAACACTGTGCAGGTTTCCTCAAGAGGCAGTTCAAGCAAACGCGTGTACCGGCTAGGTTTACACGTTGTAACGACGATGTTTCATAGAAAAAACCCATCTAAAACAGTAAGCAATTTATAATAAAGTAACTTAGGACCTACCTACTTCACCCCAAAGCCTATTTTAATAAAACTCTCAAATTGCTCTTGAAACAATACTAAAGTGACAAAGTAGAAAAGTGTTGTATTATATTCATTATCTTGATAATATCACTCTGAAATTCCAATCAGTCGAGATTGCTGTGTTCATTTAAAACCAGTTTCACCTTTATATAGGGTGACAATGATGTTATTTTAATTTAGGATATCTGTTACTGAATTTAGTCAAGGAAGTTTAGGACTGTCCAACTCTAATTTATGTTTTAAAATGAGGGAATCACTAAAGTAAAGGTTGACTGGTTCTACAATCAAATACTCAAATTAGAAACTACGAAACTGGCAGTTGGTTTACTTTTTATTTGACAAGCAAATACAAAACACAAGCAAAAGACAGCAGTGGCATGATTCGTGCAGGTTACATTTGGCTGAAAATTAGCACTTGGGGATTCTGAATGTGTTACTCATCAACGAGATAGTGATAATTGTGAGAGAATAGTTTCAAATAAAAGTCCTCGGTTTACGAATAAGCCACCATAATCACCAGTAGCTTTTTCCATCTATGTTGGTCGATCTCCAGTCTACTACATATTCTAAAACAAAGTCCTCCACCGCGTCTGTCTGTCTGTTATAAACTCGATAAACTCAAAAACTACTGCACTGATTTTTATGTTGTTTTCACCAATAGATAAAATGGTTCTAGGGGAAGGTTTTAGTATATAATTTGTCAAGTTTTTGTTGCGGGAACGGGATCAAAATTTCATGATTGCTTTTGGTCGCGATAACCGACATCCACGCGGGAATTAGCTTGTTTAGTTATATGATGCTGCTGGTTTGGATTCGGGTATGGGCTACATGGCATCAGAAATCTTGAGAAAAGATTTTTTTTTTTTGATGCGAGTAACGAATTTAATTAAATTGAACCGTCACCAATCCGGCAGTTCAATGCTAATACAAATCATTTATCCACTACCGAATCAACGATTTTGAATCCGATGATTTTTCAATGTCTTCTTGTCCCGTCAATATGAAAAACGATTTGGACACCCTACTTTCAGAAGGACTTCCAAAAGACAGAGAGCTTTTTCAATAACGTACAGGGGGTCCATAAATTAGGGTAGGTATCAAAGAAAATCCTCTCAAAAAAGAAAAGTGAATTTTGTCACTCTTTGCAATGATTAAAACTGGAGGACGGCCATACTCATTCAACTTAGAGACAATCTAAATAATATATAATTTTGTAATAAATGTGATAAAAGTTTTATAGCGTTAATAATAAAGGGTTAATATAAGGCGTTAATATAAGGCGTTAGCTTAGTTAGTTATATATATAAGGCGTTAGCGTTAATATAAGGCGTCAATTATAAAAAAATAAAAATAAAAAACTGAACTGGGAAGATAATCTTAAAAAATGTTTCATTTGTATCTAAACATACAGGGTGTAAACAGACACTTCACGAAGCCGTCAACCAAGCATTATGTACATCAAACTAAGTAACTTTACACAAAAATTAGGGCTGGGAAACGACTTTTTTTTGGGCTGAAACATCACGTTTTACAGTAGGACTCAATGTAACGCACTCAAAACATTGTGCTGGTGGATGGATTGAATAGTAAGGGGGTTCTGAAGGTGTTTAAAGTAAAAATCTTACAGTAAAAGCAAATATTTAGAAGAAAATTTGTGAAAAAGTCGGAACTTTGACCTGTAATATCTTAGTAACTAGAAGGTTCCCAGGTATGGGCTAGAACAAAAAAATGATCGCAATGACGGGTAAAACAAGTACCTTTCGGCTTCGTTATGAGTCTGTTTACACTCTTTATAACAAAATTATAATAGGCCGATGTCTGAACATTGAAGATATTGAAAAACAATATATGGGGGGTCTTTATTAGCGCAACAGAAGGCAAAACAACAATTTTTAAACTTTTTGTCTGTCTGTCTTAATGTTTGAACGCGCATCACGCAAAAACTACTGCATGATTCTGCACGCAGTTTTCACCGCTCTACTGCTTAACTTAAAATGTAGGCTACATTTATCCCCAAAAAAAAAATATAGATACTAGATTCTAAGTACCACGCGTAGTGCGTAATTAGCTAAAAAACTGAAGATTAACCCAACAAATGAATGTCGTATGAACCGACGATAGTATATGTATAAGAAAAAAATCCCATATAATAGCGCTATCAACCGAGAACAATGCCAGACTCCTTGGCTACTGAAAAAATCCTGATGGAAAAACCCAATAACACTTTGCCTGACCCGGGAATCGAACCCAAGACCTCATCAATGAGGCAGTTGAGGTGATCTTCAAGTTATTAAGTATATACCTGATTAACTAACTCATCCTAAGATTCAAAGAGTAGTTCTAGTAGAGTAGTTTTGTAAAATAGTAAAAAATAAATCTTAATTAACGCAATCATTAATTAAGATTTATTTTGCTTGCAAAAAACTTGCATAAAGATAATTTTGTAATTTTTTACACACGTACAAAGTTATACGCCATTTCAATTTTATAACACAGGAAGCAAAACAAAACACACTGTATATTATTATTTAATCCAAAAATATTTACACAAAGAAGCGTGAATTGTGCTCCTATTTCTGTTAAAGAGCATTATTCAAATCCGACATCGGAACGAAAGAAAATGTCCAATAAAAATGCAAAGGGAGCGGCACCTATTCTTTCTTCTTAACTAACTAAATAGCTGTGGTAGGGACGCGGTTATACAGTAAGCGATTTTTGTGAAGACTCATAAAAGGCTAAGATAAACATGCTCCTCCGAAGAAGACTGTAACCTACAGTTTCAACGCCGCTACATATTACAATTAACACTAATCCTGTGACAGACTGACAGATTTGAGCTGTCAAGGTATAAAGTAATAGAGTCCATATCAACAACATTATATATTGACTTTATTACTACTTTATAAATTATAGGTAAGAGTGCCTTGTTCCCGACAGGACAATGGCAGGAATTGACTTCATAGGTGCCTTCGGGCCTGATAGGAAATCATTTCTGCCGTCCTTTAACAAGAAAGCCGTTAAGCCCAAAAAGTTGTTGTCGAGAAAATCGCAAAAAACGCGGGAAACGCTGTTTCTTAAAAGCTATGATACTTAGGTTAATGATTCTTGGACACATTCATAGATATTTCTGTCTGCTCACCCTAAATAATATTTTATGTCCTGAAAGTCTTATTGGTTTCTTTTAAAATTAATTTTTCTTATTTAGTTAAGCATTTCATTTCGTTAATGCACCTTATTACTGTACAATAAGGCCGCTAACCGTACCTTAGCGGCTTTTTAGTGAAGTAAACTATTTTTTTTTTTAGCTTCATGTAGTTTGTTAAATTTTCTCTGGAATACTTAACTATAAAGCAGTTAAGTGACTTAGATGCTTTATAGTCATGACATTTACTCAGATTAAAGCTACCACAATATTCCTCAAAAGTGGTTACGGGAGTTTAGATGCTTTTAAGCTAATTGTTGTCAATGTTGCGATGAACTTTTGTAAAAACTTAACTACTTTACTTAACTTAAAGGTGGCTAAAAACATCTCGCTTGTGGTTAACTTCTTTATAGTTAAGCATTTATAAGGAAAAATGTGACAAATTAAAGATGTGTTCTTTTACAATTAAAATAATATTTCAAAATGTTAAAGGAAAAGGGTATGACCTGAAAGAGAACCTCGTATTTATTCTTATTACACAATCAAAAAGTTAATAATCAACATTTACCTAATAATATTTAACTATATTAATCAAGGTAACATTATCTGTTATAATGAGATCACAATTTGTCACGGACAACATGTCTATTTCTACATAATAATTGTTCTTCCCACTAAATTACAAATCTTACGTCAGTCATGATTGAGCCTTCATCATCATCATCATCATCATCATCAGCCTATAATGTTCCCACTGCTGGGACACAGGCCTCCTCTCTATGAGAGGGAATGGGCTATAATCCACCACGCGGGCCCAGTGCGGATTGGTAGATGTCACATGTCTTCGAATTTCTGGTTCTAGGACATGCCGGTTTCCTCACGATGTTTTCCTTCACCATTTTTGAGAGCAGTGGTGATTGAGTCTTAATGTATTTTAATATTATCACAATAAAAGTAGGTAACAAAATAGTAAAACATGCGCTCTGAAAATATAAAAAACACAAACAATCCTAAAAAAAATTAAATTAATCAATCTCTTAATTCTAATAAAAAAAAAACATAAACAATAAAAACACTTTTCAAGTGTAAAAATTAAATGAATCAAACTGTTCATTCTAATTAAAAAGAAAACAAACAATTTTAAAAGCACTTTTCCAGTGTAAAAATTAAATGAATCAATCTAAATTTAAGCTTTTTATTTTTAATTACAAATTAAAAATAATAATCAATATTTTAATTATGTTTAGTTTTCTTTCTTTTTAGATCCTTTAATCCCGAAGTCAAGTCGAGCGGTCCATGGGTCGTCTTTACGGGGCCCCGGTGTGGGCGCGTTCCTTGAGGCGGTGAGCCGCCCACGACCTGAACGCGCCCTAGGAGGTGCTAGCCGTAAGGCTAGTCCGGGGGTATCGCACGATCTCTGGCGGGGTGGTGAGCCGCCTTTCCGGACTGCCGCCATGGGATCTGGAGTTGATAGTCCTCGCGTCTGCACGAGTGGCGCGCGGAGGCACTACGCCGGGGGGTAACTCTACTGCCGCGGCAAATCGTCGCTCAGCTGATAGACCTCCGGCGCGATCTTATGGCGAGATGGAGAGAGCGACTATTGCAACCCCGTACAGGGCAAGCCACAATAGTGGCGATAAGTCCTCTCTTTGAGGAGTGACTAGATGGCACTCTCACCTTCCGCCTGACGCAGGTCCTCACCGGACACGGTTGTTTCGGGAGGTTCCTGCACCGAATCGTGCGGGAGGTAACGCCCGAGTGTTATCACTGCGGGGATCGCCCGGAGGACACGGCGGAACTCACCGTGGAGGTCTGCTCCGCTTGGGCGGAGCACCGCCGTCTCCTTGTAGCGGCGATCGGCGGCAGCGATCTATCGCGTCCAGCCCTGGTTCAATCCATGGTCTGGAGCGAGAGGGAATGGGACGCCGTCACCTCTTTCTGCGAAGCAGTCATACTAGCGAAGGAGGTGGCGGAGCGTGAGAGGGAGAGAACCTCTCGTCCCAGCCGCCGCGGGCATCAGGGGTCACGTGGTGGCTTCTGGCCACCGTAGACGCGGACCTGTGGACGGTGAGTAATGGGCTATCTCGCCGTCCGTCCGTCATATGACGACAGCCCGCGTTGGCACGTTCGTGTTCCACGCGCGTCTCAAAGAGATGTCAGCAAACAGGTAGGCATCGACACTTGCGGGCCCGCAAGGGCCGATGCCTGCCAGGGCTGAGGGACTGTTCTAAAGAGATACCGCGGCCCTGGAACACAAAGAGCAAGGAAGGAACATGGATGGGTTTTAGTCAGTACAAGTCTGACACTCCCTTCCGCTCGTTCATCTCATCCTAAAAGAAAAAAGGATGCGGACGAATGTTATTCGCAATTGATGATTCCTTATGATCTTGTCATTTAAAAACTTCAACGTTTTAAACGTTTTATAGTCTTCACCGAAATTATTTTTACAATGAAGATCAAAGCTCGATCTCATGAAACAAACTTCAGTCATGTTTTTGAGATAATATGGTCTTGGATAAGCATTTTCATCTCTCTTTTTTTTTCTCTTTTTATTTTTTTCTCTCGCTCTTTTCATTTGCATCTTTGTGCGATGAGTACGATTATTTGTTCTGTATCTGGGTGTAAAATGGGTCCCGGCTGTCATTTGAAGATCTTTGACAGTCGTTAAAGTAGTCAGTGGCCCAAAAAGTCTGACAACCAGTCTTACCAAGGGGTATCGTATTTCCCAGTAGTAACTGGGTTGTGGAGGTCAGATAGGCAGTCGCTCCATGTAAAATACTGGTATTCAGCTGCATCCGGTTAGACTGGAAGCCGACCCCAACATAGTTGGGAAAAGGCTAGGCAGATGATGATGATCTGGGTGTATAATTTATCTATAATATGTATGTATTTAGAAATATATAAGTATGTTTATCAGTTATCTGGTTGCCATAGTACAGGCTCTGCCTAGTTTTGGGATCAGATGGCAGTGTGTTGGTTGCCCCAAGATATTATTATTATTATTTTGAATACGTCGATCCAATACATTATTTTGATGTCTGTCAACATAGAAAAAAACAGCTCCTGTTCTGAGCTGTGCAATTGTCCATCCAAATGTGAACTGTTTTCACATCAAGGAAACGTAGGAAAAAGTTATAATAAGCGCTCATTATGTCTTCTTGTTTGTGTTTTCTACCAGCGATGCCATCGTGCCAAATAGTTGCAAGTGGTTTAGAATCTGTGTTATCTTATTCCAACTGGAGCGAGGTGATTGAATGCTGTGTCTTGGACAATATATAACCGCTTTGAATGTTTAGAGCATTGGCAGAATTATAACCTTCTCTAAGTCACTCAGTTTCTTCGATTTATGTGAATCGTATAACAGAATAGGACTTAATAACAAAGGTTAACGTAGGAGACTCTAGTAGGAGCTTCTGCTTTCTCCTTGAGGTTACCTACATAAACTCACCAATATGTAATATGTATCCATTCGTTTGCAATTAAGTTCTCTAATCCTTAACAAAAGAAAATTTATTGAATAAAAATCATTACAATATCTCTCGTGCATAGGTATACCTAGTATTTAACTTAAATATAATACAATCGTGGCCAAATATCTTCAGTTTTAAATAAACAAAACAAAAATGATCTTCGTCGTAGGGGCCGCGCCCCGCACACCCCCGGAGTGAACAATGCGCGGGAGTCGGCAAACTACCTTCTAGCTAAGTAATGTTACTTAGCTGCTTTGTAGCTAAGCATCATTTAACATTTTTTTCAATGTTTACAACAAAAAACCAAAAATTATTTTCAAACAAAGTATTGAGAGAAATTTATAGAATCAAATACTTAACTAAAAAGCCGTTATAGGCGTTTTACTGCCAATAAGTTAAGTTTATTCTTTGAAACTGTTTTTTAATCAAGCTTTTTAAAACTTGTTCCTGAGGTAATGCTTATCTATAAAGTAGTTAAAGTCCTTTTGCGTCTTTATAGTCCAGAAAAATCAGATAACGTACTTGTAGTTAAGTAGAAGACTAGGAAAAGATCGACATATCCAGCAGTTAAGGTCTTTTAACGTACATATAGCGAAGAAGTGCGGTTTAGACACTTTCAAGTGATGGAAACATCATAAATTCTGTTACTTAACGGCCTGCAAAGTTTTTATATCTTTGAAACTATTCATATACTAAATATGTTTCTTAGACAGAAAGATAGAGAATTTTGAACTCTATCGCTTTGTGTTAAAAAGTAAAAATTGACCATTTGAGGGTTAACGGCTTTATAGTTAAAGGACGGCAGATTTGTTTTCATTTCAATAAGTTTCAAAAGCACAGATTTTGTACTATTTCCGTCCTCTGTAATTGTTTTGTTCATTGATAACGACTAGGACCGTTGCAAGTGCAAAATCTGAACCAACGCGCCATCTTGTTTTTCAAAAAACACAAGTCACATTTTTGAAGCACTGTAATTAACTCTACATTTATTGAAAACTTCTGAACCGCCCCGGCTTCGCACGGTTGTAATTTACTCATTAATGTTTCAAGACCATTGGTGATAAAATATTTATCACAAAGTTGTAATCGCTATCAGTATTACCTCATCCTATCCGCAACAGTTCTCGCCTCAGTAGTATCGGCACTTCAATTGCGCGGTGAGTGCGCTGCGACACTAACAGCACGTTCTTGATGATATATTTTAGCTATATTTTGATATGATGATACTTTTTGGCTGTACATCTTTCTGCTTAGCCACAAGTTATGAGTTCAAACGACCATGCGTTTCGGCAACCAAGAAAAGAAGTCGGAGATTTTTTTTTTTTAAACTTTAGCTTAATTCACCATAACCCGACTGCGGCAGTCACGGAAAGTGAAAAACACTCGTGTCGCTCGACTGAAGTTATGTCGCCGAAAACCATTTAGAAAGGATAAATCAAAAACCTTATTTTAGTTTATTTATTAGGGACATAAAACAGTTACATGCTACAGAAAATACAAAAAAATCCTTAAAAGCTAAATCTCACATAAATTGTAACCCACACCAATATCCATGTCTTAACAAAAAAATAATAGACTTGCAGATTTTACAGAATACAGAGCCTTCTGTGACAGATGTATTTTCTACAATCTTTTTATTATTATTAGCCGTTTGTGTCCCACTGCAGGGCAAAGACCACCGGGAAGGGTGGTCTTTGCCCTGCAGTGGGACACTTCTTCTTTCCACTTATTTCTTTCTACAATCTAGTTAATCAATATACCTCCATTATTTAATACCAACTCTGTTTTTTCCTCAGCCTATATTTTCCGACAGCTGGTCAAAAGCCTCCTCCATAGCCTTCCACAATTCTCTCTGTGCATTTTCTCCGGCCAATCCCTCACAACCGCCTCTAAGTCGTCACGCCAGCGTTTTCTAGGCCTCCTTCGGCGACGACGCCTGTCTTCTGGCATTCACTGCGTGACGACTCTGGCCCATCGCCACTGAAGCATTCTACAAAAATGTCCCAGGCAATCCCAAGGAAGAAAGAAAAAGTATTTATTAGCCCGCACAGGACAATAAACACAAAACAATGTTTAAATTAACCATACGGTAAAATTTAAATTAAAGTAAACATTAAAAAGAAAAACGATATGTGTTCTGGTACGAGGTCAAAGGGCAAAAGTCATCTCAGCTTGGTGCTGGTACATAGGTTAATTAAACTAAAAGGTGAACAATTGAAAACTGGAATCAGTTTTCAATTGTTCATCTATACTCGTATCTCTCCTTTCAGTTGAGTTCACAGTACAGTTTTCTAAATCATTAAAAACTTTTTACTTAATGCACTTCGAAAGATGATATCAATAGGAAAACTTAATTGAATTGTGCAGTAGAATAAAACAAAACTCACGAAATCACAACCTGTATAAAGTTATAATAATTAATTATTACTAAGGGCCTGTTTACTGGGCCGGCGTGGTGGATTATAGCCCATTCCCTCTCATAGCGAGGAGGCCTGTGTCCCAGCAGTGGGAACATTATAGGATGATGATGATGATGAAGGGCCTGTTTTGCTATGTCCGGATAGCCACTACTCACCGAATAATGCGACGTACCTGCTTAACAAACACTTGGGAAAGGAAATGCTGTAGCGAGACAAAATACGGAAGGGATTATTGAAATTAGCTATAATTGCATGCCCGAGGGTGTAAAACATGAGTAAAATTAAGAAACTTTAATAAAAGTTAAGGTCCCACCGAGATTTGAACTCGGATCGTTGGATTCAGAGTCCAAAGTGCTAACCATTACACCATGGGACCGCTGGAGAAAATCTCGAAATAAGCTATCACTAGCTGAGAGGATCGTAGTACGCATGACAAAGCAGCTTTCTCCTTTTCACACGTACTTCTGTCTCTTTTCGACATAATACTACCAGCTTGCCAAGTTGAATGTGTGCTATGAATAGAACGTTTTGTTCTAGATTCTAGATTGGTAATGCATTAGTACTTCTGTATTAGTTAACTAAAATAGTGTAACCTCGTGATTTTCTTTTGAATATGGCTAAATTCAAGTTTATGAAGCTATAACTTAATAGTATACTAACAAAACAGTTGCTGAATATACGACAGATGCAGGTGTATTGACTACTTATTGCCTGAATATTATTGATTGCCCGTTACGACTTTGCGTTTCATAATATCAAACAGCACGCTTTTTAAGTTATGCCATACAGGCTGCAGAGATGTAGGCATATACAATAATGTTAATACTTTCTGCATCTACCAACCTATCATGTTAGTTTTATTTAATTGTACGTTTTTTACTAAGTGCTACGTGTAGGTAGGTAACAACCAAATATAGGTAAGAATTTTCATGCAAAAAAAAAACAAATGACAACAATTTCGTTAAATTTCTGAAAAGCTGCTTTTTCATGAATCGGAGCAGGGTAGAGTTACCCCTTTTAACAAATGAATGTGATTAAATGGCCAGTATACACCCAGTATAATGTAGTGTTTTATATTTAAATAACGTTCCCTTGTAAAAATCAAGAGTTGATCATCATCTCATCTGCCCATCCTTTTCCCAACTATGTTGGGGTCGGCTTCCAGTCTAACCGGATGCCGATGAATACCAGTACTTTACAGAGACGGCCTATCTGACCACTACTACTAACTGGGTTCACAACCCAGTCATACGATACCCCTTAGACCCCGTAGACTGGTCGTCAGACTTTTGGGCCACAACAAACAACTTGAAAATAACAAGAGTTATTTACTAAAATAAAAAAAAAAAACGTTCATATAGTAAAACTAACACATTTTGTAAATCCCCTAGAAAAGTCGAAAATTCACCAGAAATTAAAAAAATAAAGTAAAAAAGACTTTAGATCCATACTTTTCTAAACTGATCTGCTAAAATCACTTAAAACCTGTACTTCTTTCAGGATGGGTCATTAACACGTTCTAGAACAATAGGCTGCCTACATTTTCGCCTAGAAAATGCAACTACCTACCTCCTTAATGTAAAGCTATTAACAGGATTCCGTAGAACGCTGCCTGAACTCTAATTCTATTACAGGTTTTTATTTTAACTTTCTAGTGCTCTAGGAAGTAATGGGGCTACGGAGTCTTTTTAAAAAGACTTTCGGATTAGCAGATTTTTTTTTTAAGATTCGCGTTCACGCCAATTTCGTAGTTTGCGCGACTGCTGGAGTCCAGGGTTCGATTCTCAGGTCAGGCTAAGTGTTATTGGGTTTTTCTATCAGAAATTACTCAGTATAGCAGTCACGGACTTCAGCGGCAGTGGGCAGGGCACATTGCTCGCAGAACGGATGGCTGATGGGGCTGAAAAATTCTGAAGTGATGACCGCGAACCGAAAGACGTTGCGTTAGAAGGCCTCCCACTAGGTGAACCGATGACCTGGTGAAGGTTGCCGGAGGTGCTGGATGCGAGACCCGGGACTACGGGAGATACGGGACCGGTCAATGTGGCGACATTCGGAGGGGGGGGGGCAATGTTCACCAGTGGACGTCTTTCGGCTGAAATGATGAGTCACAGAGTCTGGAGTTATGGCTAATTGATGGCAATGCCAATATATTACACGAGGGCGAGGACTTAAACATAACTGGCAAAATGTGGGTGAGAACGATAATACATAGACCAATTTTGCTTAACATTCACATTGTAAGTTCAACACACGTTTGAAAAACATGTAGGCAAGTACACAACCTCTCCGACCAACACCAAACAAAATTACAAATTCCCAATACTCGTACAGTGCTCTCAATGCAAGCTACAAACGATGAGGAATTAATCACTACACGACTTGCTACTCGACTCGCCTCGTCGCTCGACTTTACCGCAAATTGATTGCAACCGATTGTCATTAATTCGAACAATTGCCGCTAAGTTTGTCACACCGACATGTAATAACCGTTTCTCGTTGATTCTCTGGGGTGGGCTTAACTGGTGTGTATCTTTGGTGTTAATTTATGAAATCACTTCTGGAAGTCCAGAATACTGCATTGGTAGCTGGCGTGGGTAGCTGAATCATGCTCCCTCTTTAGTCTCCCAAGGGATGTGCACTATCAGGCGTTGCATAGAAGGGGATCCGGTCTTGTAATACCTCTTTCTTTTGCAGGCAGTGACCACCAGAGTGATTTTTGAGGAGATAAAAATCCCAAGGTTTAACCTCGAAAAAAAAAAGAAACTAGCTGTCACACGAGGTATATGTGTCAAATGTTAGTAAGGATTTATACTTTTACCTTCGGCCTTGGAGCCGGATACTGAAAAGGGGACTAGACCAGTCGCAATGGAGAAATTTCCATATTATTTGTTGAATTAAGTTTAGTAAATTAAATAAGAAGACACAAAAATGTGAAAAAATCATTAAAATATCTCTAGAAATGAAAAAGTTATATGACATAAAATCACGCTGGTAATCCCCAAAGGGCTAGGCAGAGGTGTACCTATTTGTACACCCTAGTTTCGCTACTTATGTCTAAGTGCCATGTAACAGGGGGCGAGCCTTTTCCATCAACCGGGCACAAATCCAAACACTGTGGCTGTTACTAAGAAATACCTGATGGAAAAACCCGATGACACTATGCCCGATGCACTTGGGAATCGAACCCAGGACCTCATGCTCAGCAGTAGCGCTTGCGACCACTAGACCATCGAGGCAGTAAAAAAAAAAATTAAATGACTTTAAAGTTGCGCTTGGTCTAGTGACATCACTTTACCTCATTGCATTATTTATTCTTGATGTGTGGCTACCGGGACCTACCCAATAGAAGGTAAATGAATGAAGTAAGTATTTACGTACTTACTTTATTTTTTTAATGAAAAAACATCCAATATTATGTATTTGTCATTTTTTTTTTATTTCTTAGTCATTTATTTATAAACATAGCAGTGATAGCATAGTATTGTGACCGTTAGACTGACAAGACTTCTGATTTTTCGGATTCATGTGCGCATTGTATAATTATCACTTGCTTTAGTGAAGGAAAACAGCATGCCTAAGATATATTACTTAGCGACATTTAAAGCCAAGTCAGAGACCCATGGCATTTTATCGTGTGGTTAGACAACTAACCACACGATAAAAAGGAAGTCATTTATTCCAGTGTTGCCCAAAAACGGTTTTGCGAAAATGCAAGAACAAGACCAAGACCGATTTTGGGCTTTAAACTTGCTAAATCTTTACATCACGTGCTTTATGTGCGCTTTTATATCTACAGAAGAAAGTAATTACAGACTGGCGGGAACTGCTAAAGGGAAAAAAGGGTCTTGGTCTTTCAGTCTTGCAGACGAAGACCGATTTTCGATTTTGGGCAACACTAATTTATTTAAGAATAAAAAAGTACCGGTTTTCAGTAGCGTCCATCAGCTCCTGTAATGTGCAGACAGCAAGACGGGCAGGCCAAGCTTGCTGTGAAGCTCAAATTGATCAAGTTCTTTCAAACGACACTACACCCATAACGCTTCCACCTCATAAGGAAATGTGGGCGGTCTTTTTTGTACAAACGCTCGCGCCTGTTATCTTTCTGGACTTTAAAGCTATCATCACATATATCAACATCTTCTATGTCCCTATGTTTTCATTTTTGAAGATACATAATCTGTATAAGTACTAGAACCTTTACAAAATGCTCAAAATTGCCTTTTTAGATCGCCTGTCAACAAAGGCCAAGTTTATTGACAACTATTAATGAAAAACGTAAAACATAGGGACACAGTATATATCCTTCTTATTCAGTTTATGAAATATCATTAAATTGGTCGAATATTGGAGGAGGAAATGGTCGAGAGCCAAACCTCGAATTATGACATTTTACTATAGTTGTCTTTAACGCACTAATGTCGAAATCACGCTCGCAGAGAGACAGCGATAGTTTTTCATGTGTGTAGCGATAGTGTACAGTGTTACAGTACGGTAGCACAGCTAGTTTGCTAGTTGGATCTGTTCGCTTTTAGACAGGAATTCTATTCTGTCGCAGTTTAAGGACTTGTCCAATTTTCAAAGAGCTATTGGACTTTGAGCTTTATTTGATTTTGTCGTTTGATTGAATTGATCGCTTTTCTATTTGTATGACTGTGTGTGTTTTGTTTAAGTCCCATGTAATAGGGGGCCAGTTTTCTGTCATAAACCGGGCACAAATGACGGAAAAACCCAATAACACTTTGCCCGACCTAGTAATGGAACCCAGGACCCTCATGTTGCAGCAGTAGCAGTCGCGCTTGCGACCTACCAACCCACGAAGCAGTCAAATCAAGTCAAGACGATTAAAAAATATTGTTAAATCGAATGGTTGAACATTATCACGAATATTCTCACTGCTGGGACCCAAGCCTGTTCTCTCTGAGATGGTGGTCCGTAATCAATCACGTGGTGCACCGCGGGTTGGTGGTGGTTACAAATGTCTGCGAATTTATGTTTTCCTTCCCGAGAGAGCAGTGAATTTCTTTTTAAAGGCAAGAAGAGTTTTGTTGGCAAGCGTAGTTTAACAAGTTTAGTCAGGATAAATCGTCAAAACGTGGTGGTAAATAAAACAATTAAAATGCTTCTTAAGCCAGCCTTAGCATGTTCTATATCAGGGATGTTGCGGATATTCGCTTCCGTATCCGCAAATACGGATTTGAGCTTTCAAAAGCCCGTATCCGCCTTCGCATCCTCGGATGTCAAAGATCTACTCATCCGCATCATTCCTGTTCTGTATTTGCGTGTATAAATTCATAAGTTGACTACTACTTTACTTCATAAAATTTTGGTTTTTATACGTTGCACGGTGCACCACACTAGGCATTGCTCCTCTATCGTGGGTGCGTTTACAAACTTTTAAATTGACATACATCCGCCTGGCCCGCGCTCTCCTGCTCCGGAACAACTGAAGACCGTACAATTATGTAACGAGCGGGAATCGAACCCGCAACACACAGCGCAGCAACCATTCACTCAGCCACTGCGCTAACCGTGCCGTTAAAAGTTTTTACCGATCAAGTAGCTTCACATTCCCTCGACCTACAGGGTGTAAACAGACGCTTCACGAAACCCTCAACCAAGCATTCTGTACATCAACATCGACTATTTTGTTTGGAGTCAAAAATCTCGTATTCAAAATATTGGGCTGATGGATGGATTGAATAGTACGGAGGTCGTGAAAGTGTTTTAGGTACAAAATACATTAAAAATAGGTATTTAAAAAAAAAACTTTTGAAAAAGTTGTAACTTCGACCGAATATCTCTGTAACTAGGTTCCCAGTCACAACAGACAGACAAACAAGTGCCTTTCGGATTCGTTAAGAGTCTTTAAACACCCTTTACGTGTAGGTCTCACCTACAATAAAATAAGTAAAACCCTACCTGCACCGCACACACAACATCCTCCAATCCAATATCTTAAACCTCAGCTAAAGGTATTACTTTCCTCTCGAAAAAAGCTCAAAGCCTCCCTGGAAACAATTTCAGAAAATGTTTGCCGACTCCACCCAATTCTCAATTTCTCATTACAACTTCGTTTCTCCGTAATGACACGGGACCCTCCTGAAGGAAACTTATTTTTATCATTTGCTAGCAAAAAGTTTGAATGTCTTCCGTCCGAAACCATAAGTCCCATATTATGGGGACGGAGTTTCAGCTCGCTTTAGGAACAAACAAGACATGTGGCAGGAAGGTTTAGAAGTACTAGGTCATCTTCATCTGCCTAGCCTTTTCCCAACTGTGTTCCAGTCTAACCGGATGCAACTGAATACTATAGTATTTTATATCGAGCGATTACCTATCTGATTTCCACGACCCAGCTAGTACGATACTGTTTTTTTTTTTGAAGGGTATCTCGCAGTTCAATCTAGGGAGGTTGTCGACTGCTTAACCGGGCTTTTCTGTGGATGCCTAGAAATTAAAGATGCTCTGGCTGGAGCCAGAGCAACTTACAAACTGAACGACTACGCGCTATGGGCACCCCCTGTGGGGTACGGGCCTCGGCTTAGGGCGTCGCTGGGAGAGGACAGCAAGGTGACAGGCTGGATCGAGTGATATTATTTATTATTATTTACATAGTTGAGAAAATTCTAGGCAGCTGATGAGTTTAAAATATTTAGTTATATATAGTTTCAACTTTAGACAACGCACTGGTAATTTAAGCTCAGTATAAGTGACAGCCTCGTTGGTCTAGTGGTCGCAAGTGCGACTGCTGAGGTCCTGGGTTCGATTCCCGGGTCGGACAAAGTCCTATTGGGTTTTTCTATCAGGAATTTCTCAATAGCAGCTACGGAGTCTGGCCCGGTTGAGTGCAATAGGCTCACCCCCTCTTACATGGGACTTAAAAACATAACTAGCGAAATGTGGGTGTGCTATTAGGTACACTTCTGCCTAACCCTTCGGGAATTCCAAGCGCTATGTTCATTGTAAAAAACTTCATTGTCCCTCATGCAAAACCTTCTCGAAAGCCAAACTAAAACTTACGTCGATAGCTCCATAAATCTAGACACTTCGATAAATCAACGAAAATCTACCAGCTGTTTGAGCGCTGTAATTTAAGCACTTAATAACTGGATATAACCAGTTTCATCCGCTTCGTTCCGGTATAAAATGATTCAGTACGGATTGCCTCGGCTTCTGCCAAATCTACTTTAGTTGGAACTTTTTCTACTCTACGAGTAAAAGAGTTAAAGTCTGGTTTTTGGGTCGAATTTGAGATTGTCTGATGGCTGTATTTAAGCCATTTAGTCTCTGTAAGTTTGATTTTAATATTATTACTCTGGTAAATACAAGAAAACGAGAAGAAAAAGATTATGCGTTATGTTATAAGTGAATGTGAGTGAGTTCAGGTTTTACCTTCTGCCTGGTCTTTTCAGTGAATAAGTCCGAAGATAATCAATTTTTGTCGCGAAAAGTTTTAATAGTATCGCTAAGTTAATCTTTCTACCCTCTATGGTAATCACAAAAGAAGCTGGATAATGTTGTATTGTGTGGACCGTTTGTCTGTCATCAACTGTAGATTTACTAAACAAAGCAATACAATTGATTTGTCTGTTTGTAATGTTTAAATAACAGCTTTTTACTGTATGCTTAAGAATGTTTATACGGTACTTAAACCAAAAATCTTTTAATTTTGTCTGTCTGTGTTTTTGTTCCAGCTAATGTCGAAAACGGCTAGACCAATGTTAACGGAACTTTTAAAGGCAGATAACTGACGTTATAAGAAGTAACTTAGGCTAAATTTTATTTAAAAAAAGGTTCCATGCAAAAAAATAAAATCTGATTAAAATAGGGAAGTTATATTTTTATAATAAGTTTAAGTGGACGAAGACCGCGGCCAATAGCTAGTTTACAATAAAATACAAAAGCCGTGGCCTTACTCTGCTTAATGCAGCAACAGCTATTTAAAACTAAAAGCCGTCTTATCTTTACATTTTATGATAAATGATGTTTATTTTGGAAGTAGGTTTTTACAAACACTTTTACACGGCATGTTTTTTAAAGCTAGATGGGGCCGGTGTTTCGTACCTGACTACTCTGAGAAGAAACAGCCGAAACAAACTCAGAGGTCATAGTCTCTTTTAAAGTCCAGACATAATCTTGGTTTACTCACATGAGGACTATGCAGATTAGTGTCTGAGATGGCCTTTGGAAGAAAGAACCACACAGATTTGAGTGGACCTGTCCAGTCAGTGCAAGCATTTGTCAGTTATCGTGAGCTCGACTTATAACCCAAGGAGCTCAACGACACGACGAACAATACCAAAGAAAGGACATTTGGGTAGGTCGCTTGTAGTGCTCAAACTGCCAGACAATCGTGGGAAAAGTTAAAAATAAAATTAAAATATTACCCACATGGTCCTCACATTCACAGAAATTAAATCAAATAAATTAATAATACTTCACAAAATAAATGTCAATAAAAAAACAAAAAAAAAACATTAAATGCCACAATAATAAAAAAATAAAAATAAAAGAAATTTAGTAATAGTACATTATGATATAAGTGCGGTAAGTTGAAAATTACAGCCGAGGCGAAATTGCTAGCCCGAGCCGTAGGCGAGGGCTACAAGAAAGCAGAGGCTGTAATTATCAAAGCGCACGTATGTCATACGACGTTTTATAACATATTTGCGAGGAAATAAATAAAACTCGGATTTTCTTAAACGAAATTTTGATACGCTTGTAAGTATCTATCGGTCGATTTTTCAGCCAAGAGGCTTAGAGTAGCCTTTTTCGCTGCCTCTAAGACTTCAGGCGGTGTCGAATTAATAAATTCATCATTACTTGACGACATTTTTCAATAAAAACAATACAGTGAAAAGAAAAAGCGCGCGGAAAAAATTTTACTTGTTCACAAATTAGTGAGGCGCGCGCATTAGCGCTTTTTTTTTAAGGCAAAGGCACAAAAACAGCCAGTATTACTAATACAGTAAATTAATGTTTTTGTGTTTTTGTTACAGGCAAATGGTTGTAATCTTTTGACAAAATTAATTAAATTAAAGAATTTAATGTTTTTTTATTATATTTTATCTCCCAAAGTTAATTTTATTCATAAAAGGTTGACCACTTTTCTGACATAACAACTCTTGGCTAAGATTTAAAAAAGTACCGTTCGTTTTTGACGGAACATCTTGAAGCCGTGCGTTTTACTTTACATTACCGCACAAGTACGTAATGAGATACCATACGATATTGAAATTAGTGAAATAAGAGCCCCTTCACGAGCAAATGTGTTATAAAATACTTAACGAAGTATTCCCGTCAAAAACATTGAATGTCAAAATTCACAATAGCAAAAAAAAAAAAATTAATAATAAAGGAAAAAAAATATATATTTAAAAAAATACTTAACAAGGTAAGTATTCCAATCAACTCGTTTCATGTCACAGTGTAAAAAAGAAAGGAACTAATAATAAACAAGCGAAGTTTAATAACTCAAGAGTAAATACGCAAGCACCTAAGCAGCTTAGACATAAAATAAAGAGAGAAAACCCACACTTAATGCTCCACTATTTGCGAATGCTGATAAAAAACATTTCTTTTCAGACACTTCGAATCTAAATAAAAGAAAATTTACGCCCCTATATTAATCTGTCTTCCCGCTTAAGTTAGACGATTAGTCTTTTAAATTCCCGGGTCGGACAAAATGTTATTTGGTTTTTCCTTCACGAATTTCTGAATAGCAGCCACGAAGTCTAATGCACGGTTGATGGCAAGAGATCTGGCTATTGGGCAGAGCCAGCTCACGAAACTGAAGACCGACGATCGTATCCGCCAAACCTGAGCTGTTGAGGGAGATCAAGAGATTCTATGGGCAGTTATACACGTGAACCAGTAAACCCAGTACATGCAATCGTTTTTCATCCTTCTTCTTCACAGCACAGCATTCTGACCCATACAGTACGACGGTTATAATTATTAATAAATAAATAAAATAGCAATAGCAAGAGCAGCGGTGGCCCAGTGGTAGCGACCCCGACTTACGAACAGTAAGTCGTGGGTTCGAACCCAGGCAGGCGCATTACTTTGTGTAATTTATTTCATCACCACTGCTCTCAAAAACGGTGAAGGAAAACATCGTGAGGAAACCGGCATGTCCTAGAACCAAAAATTCGAAGACATGTGACATCTACCAATCCGCACTGGGCCCGCGTGGTGGATTATAGCCCATTCCCTCTCATAGAGAGGAGGCCTGTGTCCCAGCAGTGGGAACATTAAAAGGCTGATGATGATGATGATGAAATAAAATAAAATAAAAAAACTTAAAGTACTTGCATAATTTATTTATTTAACACTTCAAACACAAAGCACAGAGTCGGATTTAATGCCATAGGCATTTTTTACCAGTTAACCTTTGGGTGATGGAAAAACAAACTGTGGTAGGTGTATAATTCTGCAAATAAACTCAATTTAATAAAAAAACTATAAACATATAAGATATAACATTTCGATAACTCACTCAATGCGACTGTAGAAAATGGTAGATAAAATGATTTATTTTATGTTTTTTTTTTTTAATTTTGTTTACTTGTTTTATTTTATTGTTAATTTAATTCATTTTGTTTTGGCCCGTGCAGATAAAGAAATACGTTTCCTTCTTTTTCTTCTCGTTTTCTTGTATTTACCAGAGTAATAATATTAAAATCAAACTTACAGAGACTAAATGGCTTAAATACAGCCATCAGACAATCTCAAATTCGACCCAAAAACCAGACTTTAACTCTTTTACTCGTAGAGTAGAAAAAGTCCCAACTAAAGTAGATTTGGCAGAAGCCGAGGCAATCCGTACTGAATCATTTTATACCGGAACGAAGCGGATGAAACTGGTTATATCCAGTTATTAAGTGCTTAAATTACAGCGCTCAAACAGCTGGTAGATTTTCGTTGATTTATCGAAGTGTCTAGATTTATGGAGCTATCGACGTAAGTTTTAGTTTGGCTTTCGAGAAAGTTTTGCATGAGGGACAATGAAGTTTTTTACAATGAACATAGCGCTTGGAATTCCCGAAGGGTTAGGCAGAGGTGGCCTAATAGTAGCCATACCTACATTTCGCCAGTTATGTTTAAGTCCCATGTTATAGGGGGCGAGCCTATTTCCATCAACTGGGCACAAATCCAGTCTCCGTGGCTGCTACTGAAAAAATTCTGATGGAAAAACCCAATAACACTGCCCGACCTGGGAATCGAACCCTGAACCTCATGCTCATCAGTGGCGCTTGCGACCACTAGACCAACGAGGCAATTTTACAATTAATTTGCAGAATATAATTATATTCACTTTGATGTAAAATGCATTTTTTTGAGAGATAACTTAATCAACGTTGATGTATGAAGGATTGATAAAAATGTTAATGAAAAAAAATGAAAATTATTTTTCTTCAAACAAATTAAATGTTTGTGCACGCACCCACGATACAGGAGAAATTCCTAGTGTGGGGCAACGGTTTAAAAAAAATGCACGGGGTTTTGAAAAATTTTTGGATCAATGTAATCCATTCCTCCATTAGAAGTCGCCGTACCATTAAGTGCATGTTGATCGATGACAGATTCCTCAGTTTTTTTTTATTCTAGGACATAATGGTTTCCATACGTCGTATGTCATCCTTGACCGTTTTGTGAGTTATTATGAAATAAACTACACAAAGTACAATGCCAGCCTAGGTTCAAACACACGTGAGACGGAGCTGGTGACTTCCGGAGCTCACCTTCAACCTTAATATGAGTCATCATCTGCCTAGCCTTTTTCCGGAGTTGCCTCCGAATGCGGTCCCGGCAAATAAGATGCAGCTGAATACCAGTATTTTACATAAACCAACTGCTTATATGGCCAGTACGCGTTTAGTCCAGTCTCGACCCCTAAAATATTTGTGTCTCTCAACCCTTAAACATAGTTCACATTCTACCCCCAGGGGGTGGAGTGTGAACTGAGATTGAATTTTCATGCAAAGGACAGGCATACCTCATCCACTTTCAACCCCTAGTTCAGTAAGTACCTAAAATTAATATTTTGGTACAGTTAGGTACAAACTAACGTTTAGGCGCAGAATGTTCAATTCGCAAAATGTCCAGCATACAATCTACAGAATACTGCCGCGCAGTTGGGTAAAAAGTACTAGGCGCTCATATGATTCGAAGTGGTGTGTTTATCAAAACATGGGTCTGGTACGGGGTGGTACGTCGGTTACGGCGGCGGCGGCGCATATTCGTATACCAAGGTCGTCTACATGCCAGTGGCGCATGAAAGGACGATGACCGAGTTTGTATGAGACCCGTCCTCCCCCTCCAACTGATCTTTCGTATGTGTTAGTAGGTTCATAATGATCTATAAAAAGACTAGCAACCAATTTTAACTTCAAAATCCATGGGGTTTAAAAATAACATAAAATTTAAAAAACTATATTATAGGCTGTTATGTTATACTGTTCTTATGTTATATTAATTATCATCAATTATATTCGTAATTCTATTGAGCAGTTCCGCCGGTGGATTAAAATTAATGTAACACTCTAGCCTCATATACCACACAATTGAAATTATATGTCCGTAATATGTAATTGTAATTTTAATTTTGTATTGCTTTTTTTATTAATAAATGATAAAAATATTTAAAAAATTAATTAATGTGCACAGAAATAATATATCTAAAAAATAATTAAAATAGTTAGAAAATTAAAAAGTATGGCTTATAAACAGTTATTTTGTACCAAAATGTTAGTATTAAAACATGAGTTTTCTCGGAAACCCCACACTTTTGAGAGTTGTCGCCATAATAAAAAATGATCACCTTACTAAGCTGTTTTGACTGAGATACATTTTAAGTCTGTTGGTCGATGTAAGGGTTAGGAGGACGTTTTGAGGCATCGTCCTTTGGTATCAAGATAGCTTATATGCTAGATTAACACACATAGGCTACTTTTGATCCTGGAAAAATGCATGTTTTCCCGTAGCTACCTGGAAAATCCTATCGTTTACCGCATTGAAGTCCTGGAGGGTGCAATTAGTTATACACGACGGGCAGGAGAAAAGGTGTGACCCCTGTGTTGGGCTCCATACTCTCATTGTGTCCGATAACGTCACACCCTTTGATAAGACTGGTAGTCAAACTTTCGGGGCACGGACTATAGTAACGACTGTCACAGATCGAGCCAGGATAAACGGCTTAACGTAATTCAGGGGGACGGAGCGGTCTCAGTATCTAACGGTTGGTCGTCCACACACGGACCGTCCTGAGCAAGCGTTCTTTTGTCTAGAATTTGGAGCCAATGTCCGTCTTAATATTAGAGTTATTATCTGCCTAGTCTTTTCCTAAAACGTTGGGGTCGGCTTCCAGTCTAGCCGGGTTTAATTGAATACCAGTATTTTACATGGAGCGACTGCCTATCTGACCTCCACAACCCAGTTATTTTAAAAGGAATTTCTTGTCGGTTCTTCTCCATAGGAAACGACTAACCCGAACCGTGCACCTTTTTTATTTATTACACATAGGCTTATATGTGAAATAAATAAAAAAATATTTTTATTTTGAGTTAGTACTAGGTAATACGCCTCTTGATACTCGTAAGTGGTTCATTTTAATATTAGAGTACAAAGTAATAAATGCAAACCACGTCGTTCTACAAGTCCGGTGCAAGCGGATCATTTGCGTAATACCCTACGATTATGCGCAATCGGCTTTGCGCTTTGACACACCACCGTTATGATGCAGCCCCTGAGGAGGATCTAGAAATGTACAGTTTAAACCTAAGGGTTTGGACAGACGAGCGGTATTTCTAGTTTTTTTTTTTTTTTTTGATGGATGAAATGGATGGACTGTGCCTCTGGTGAGAGCAGCGGTGGCCCAGTGATGGCGGCCTCGCCTTACGAACAGTAAGACGTGGATTTGAACCCAGGCAGGCGCATTAATTTGTGTAATTTATTTCATCATTACTGCTCTCAAAACGGTGAAGGAAAACATCGTGAGGAAACCGGCATGTCCTAGAACCAAAAATTCGAAGATATGTGACATCTACCAACCCGTACTGGGCCCGCGTGGTGGATTATAGCCCATTTCCTCTCATAGAGAGGAGGCCATGTGTCCCAGCAGTGGGAACATTATAGATTGTTTATTTAAGTATTGTCACTCTTCCTCCTCCTTTAGTCTATTGCTAAAGAAAGAAAGAAAAAGTATTTATTATAGTCGGCACAGGATAAAACCAAAAAAATTGTTAAATTAACAGTAAAACAAAATTATATAAAAAAGTAAACAGAAAAAAAAATACAAACGAAATTGGTCCTGTACAAGGCCAAAAGACCAATCTCAGTATGGTGATGTTACCGATACTGATACTGTTAGCCTGCGTGATCCCACTGCCGGGCAAAGGCCTCTCCCCATGACTTCCAGTTGTTTCGATCCAGGGCTAATGTGGGCCACTGGTCGTTGGTTTTATCCAGCATAGTGATGTTACAATAAAAAAAAATATCAGTCACAGTGCTGGTATGGCTCTCTGTTGAGCTTTCTTGGTTGTACCTATTGACGTCTCCCAGCATTTATTATTATCTTTGGCTTGTTGACCGATGTCTTAAAAAAAAAGACATGCACTTTGCACAAATGCGATGCACAAATTAAGATTATGCACTTTTGGAGCCTTTTCCGCATGACAATCATCCCTAATTGGACTCTACACAATTTATATCCCATCTTAATTTCAAAATTAGCCTCATGTATCATCAGCCTTAATTTCAGAGGCTTCATCGTACTGGCTCAGACCTCAGTGCCTCGCTTGCAAGGCATTAATAAAGCCTGGATTAATATTCCGTTCTGAACCATCTCAGAGGATTATGCTGCAATCTTCTTACGGAGTAAAGATTGGTCAAGTATTACGGTTTAGTTCTTTAGATCAGGGAAATAATATGGATTATTTTGAATTTTCTTTGAGAGAGGAATTGTAACTAGAGATTGGAGATTAATTTTGCATGTTGTTGTATTTCTTTGCGAAGGTAAGTGTGCGTAGGTACTTAAAATTCCAACTCTGTTTTATTTTGACTTTTTACAACATTCATTACGTTTTGTCAAATATTTAAGAATCGTTATGGAATTGGTTTGCAGGGGACCTGCCTGTTGTCTTGACATAGAACTAGCCTGTATTGATGTTGTGGCACTTGTGTTTTCTTTAATCAGAAATTAATCCAAAACTCTCACACTAACAAATTGCGGATGTCTGCAAGATAGCTAGATAGAAACACAGCTTTTGTAATTGGCGATGAGTACCTACATAACATCCGCTCGGCTCCATGTTGGTCACCTAAAGGGTGTAAACAGACTCTTAACGAAGCCGAAAGCCACTTGTTCTCCCCGTCATTGCGATATTTTTTTGTTCTAGACCATACCTGGGAACCTTCTAGTTAAGTACGGAGATATTGGGGTTCAAAGTTCCAACTTATTCACAAGTTTTTTTTTAATACAATATGTTTTTAATGTAAGATTTTTACTTTAAACAACTCCAGGACCCCCTTACTATTCAATCCATCCATCAGCACAATGTTTTGAGTGCGTTACATTGAGTCCTACTGTAAAAGGATATTTTTAAGTCGTTTCCCGGCTCTAATTTTTGCGTAAAGGTGGGCTGCATCAATTGGGTACCCCAGTTTGGGAACGTAGGTACTTTCAAGAGGGGTACCCACATCGTGACGCTGACTATACATAATGCTTGGTTGTTGGCTTCGTGAAGAGTCTATTTACACCCTGTATGCTGGTCACCTATAAAATTACACGAGTACTAAAAATGTGCATGAACAAGTACATTCAGTTAAAGTAATATTCTCAGATGCAATAACTAAGAATGAACACCATTTTACATAACACGAAACACGTCGCGCCAATTCATTTTCCTCTTCTTTACAACGAGCAAATTACCCTTAAGCATAAAATCTACAAACGAGGTCAAAGGAACCTGGCCAAATTCTCCTCCTGCATTTTAAACTGCAGTTAATAATTTTCAATGAAGAGAAAATATAACATTTAAGCTCTTCATAAATTATATAATAACTAAGAGGCCATATAAATTGTGTGGCCTGGCGCGGGATGTCCGAAGCTATGCCAAATATTCAGTAAATTGCCAGCATAACACGTTAGCTGAAGATTTTGGAGTATTTTTGATGGATGGGGTTGAAGTGCATTTAGGAAGGAGATATAGTGAAGTTAAGGTGATTGCAAATAGAGGTATTTATATCAGCTTCTGTATACAATTAACCTGGAATTCTTTACAGTCGTTATTTATAATCACACACACACACAGTATGGCCCTATTTGGCGCAGACGTGAGTCAGACAGTGTCACATTTTTTACATATTTTTGTTTAGATTTTAGCTCTTTTGTTTTGTTTTTTTTTTATAGTATGTGCACTTGATTCATGTGCCAAATAAATGTATTTTCTTTCTTCCTTCTTTCTTACAGGTTAATTAGCTTTCACAAAATCACAGAATCATAGAAAACGGACGAAACGAATCTAGAATTGAGGTGCCGAAAGTGGGAAAGACTTAAAAAAAAAAAATATGTGTGTGTACCAGAGTACACAGGTAAGAAGTGAAACTTCTTTACGACATATCATTTTTCTACTATTTGCAACTTCACGAAAATGGGGTAGATAAGGCTTAAGCCTTAAGAAAAATATTTTTTTCCGTATTAAATTAAAGCTATTTTATTATTATAGACATGCATACAATTAATGAGTAATTTATTTTATCATTGTTCTTATTATAATATCATTGATATTTCATCAATAATGATAGCATCATTATTACTATTGTTGTCATTATTAAATATTTTTGTAATTAATGGCTTGTGTGTTTTACATTCTACGGATTCTAGTAGTCTTGTAAAAACTGCGTCAATTGTAGTACCAGATCTTGTTGTTGATGTTTGTGGACTGTTTTGTAGACATAAATTTAAATTGTCAAAAAAAAAAAAAAACAACATGGCGCGTAACCGAAAAACGTGACGATTTTGCTACAAAATTTCTCCCATACGTCGATAAAGAAGTTTCACTTCAAAAATGCAACGCATTTTGGGAAGATTTGACAATGTTTGTGAAATAAGAACTCATCGAGTGATTATGTTTCGTAACGCGTTCCATAATTGAATAACCGACATTGGAATTGCCAATATAGCCTATATACTTTAGGATCTCTTTATTAGATCAGCCGAACGACGTCTTCAGCTCGACATAGGCCTCCTAAGCGTCACCACATCGACGGTCTTTGTCTCATCCAGCGGATTGCCGATTTCACCAGGTCATAACCAGACCTGAAAGCATAGCGATGAAACGCTTCCCCAAAAGGTGGAAAAGTTAGATTTACCATCATTCAAATAACTAACAGCTTAGCCATTCAACGTAACAATGCTGCCAGTCTTCTGGGCACGTTGCCGGTTCTAGATCTATATCATCATCATCATCATCATGAGCCTATAACGTTCCCACTGCTGGGACATAGGCCTCTTCTCTATGAAAGGGATTGGGCTATAATCCACCACGCGGGCCCAGTGCGGATTGGTAGATGTCACATGTCTTCGAATTTCTGGTTCTAGGACATGCCGGTTTCCTCACGATGTTTTCCGTCACCGTTTTTAAGAGCAGTGGTGATGAAATAAATTACACAAAGTAATGCGCCTGCCTGGGTTCGAACCCACGACTTGCTGTTCGTAAGTCGGGGTCGCTACCACTGGGCCACCGCTGCTCTCAGATCTATATCTGCTTTAGATCTATAAGTAGTTTGTATATAATGTAAATATTTACAAATTAGTTGTTAATTTAGATAATTATTCTTAGTTTAATCTCAGAATATATTAATATAAATAAAGTTTTGATGACTACCATGTATTCAAACATATTCTCCTTGTTTTTATTAAATGCCGTAATATCTCCAGCTTAAACTCTCAATATTTTGTATGCAAATAGAAACTTCACTTTATATTGCACCCAATTCTTTTATTTAAACAAAGAGACATAAATACAATTTGCACAAAACAAATGGATACAAAGTGCTCGCACGTTGATAGCGCAATAACTAGAGTATACGGAATAGGAAGTGTTGTGGATGTTGGGATGTCGAGCTATGGCCGATATCAAATATTTGTCGGCGATCCAGCCGTGCAACGTGATGGTGCTGCGAAAGGCATAGAGGGGATGTTACTTGTGAATTTATATGTGGGGCAACAAATTTGTAGGTTACTCGTAGTGTGGGCAATCTAGAATTTTACCTACAAGCAAGAAGGACTAACATTAAAATCCTAAATTGCTCTATTAAAGTTTTCCGTGACTTTCTCTTTTGTATATTATAATATGTATGTTAGTCTGTAAGGTATATAATGGTGCCGATTCCCTTGTTTACAAACTAAACCAAATTTAAGTTCAGTGCATCTTTTTCATTAAGAAAAGGACAGAAGATAAATTTTAGTTTAGTCCTGTCAAATTAACCAGCGCCTGGCACAAGTTTAGACGTGATTAAAAAGTTGACTACTAAAATTACATCAAATTACGTCAGGTACTGACTGATTTAGGACTAAACTAATATTTATCTTCTGTCCTTTTCATAATGAAATAGAAAGAAAAAGATGCACTCAACATAAATTTAGATTAGTTTGTGAACAACGGAATCGGCACCAGTATCTATGGGCCAAAGTAGCATGAAAATAAATGCATGCTGTTGTTTTTGTTAAGAGCATATGCAAAAACCCGACCACTAATGTCGGCCAGAGTAGCCCCATCAGACAAAGTCTGCTTGGAGGATCCTTCCTTTTTATGGAGAATGAAAAACTTTACACCCTATTCTTCAGAACTCCCATACTGGTCTAAGCGAACCCTTTTCATGTGCCATGTTTGGTCAAAGAAAAACGACCAAAGAATCTTATTAACATAAGCACACGCCTTCCCATGCGGTTAGGCTAAAACTACAAAAGGCGACCTGCTGCGATACTAAAGAATTTTTGAGTTTAAAAGTCAGCATACTGAAGACAGTATGCTTTTCTATTGGTTAACAAACCAATCAACAAAATAATGATGCATGTTGACAATGACATCAACATCCATCACAAGCAACCAATACGTAATCGAAAGGCCGAAGATCCACACAAAGCGAACATCGACCACGTTTAGTATTCTGAAAATGTAAAACAAGCTGTTTGGTGTAAATGTTTCAGCGCTCAGCGAGGTGCGCCGCTGAATTTCACTTATTCACTCTTTTCATAAAGGCTTGTACACTTTGTGCTGAAAACTTTGTACAGGGCCAGTGCTGGAAGGCAATTAAAAATGCTGCAGTTATTTCGGATAGCCACCACGGTTGAGTACCTATGTTTGGGTATCCATAATGCACTTATGCGGATGGGCTGATTTAATTCGAATCGCAGAGTGATGTTATAGAACTGGTATTCTTTTATCGGTTCTTACATATATTACTAGCTGTGCCCGCGACTACGTCCGCGTGGAATAATGACTTTGGGCAGCATTTTTTGGGTTTAACAAAATGTTCGACGTGATTCTTTAAATTGGCATAACTTTTTTATTTACAAACCGATTGACATGAAATAAACACATAATGTTAAGTGAAGCTTACCATTAGTGAAAACACACATCTAAATCGGATACGCCGTTTCGGAGATTAGCGTGCACAAACACACAGATAAACAGACAAACAGACCAACATTCTAACAATCATTGTTTTGGGTGCTGTTTGAGTTGATAAAGGTCATGATAATATTTTTTCTCATACATCTTCCATATACAGACAGCGATCCGTTACATGTTTATTATATGTATTGATAGCTGTGCCCGCGACTTCGTCCGCGTGGACTTAGATCTTTCTCAGTCTGTTATTGTAAAACGCAACATGACTTTATCTGTTCGTAATTGTGACAGTTTACACCATTGTTTTGGTGTTTGTTCATTGGGCAAGTTATAGACTTGATTCAAACTTAAAGCATTTATTTCAAATAGACCCGTAACAAAGTTCCTGTGCAAGAAACAGGCTGAGAAAGATCTAAGTCCACGCGGACAAAGTCGCGGGCACAGCTAGTTTCTTCATATACTAAATCATTGACTTCTTTAGGATATGAACTAAAGAAGAACCTAACTATTAAGTTTTGATATTAAACGTGCCAAAAACGTTCAATTATTGGTGAAAAATATTAAACACCTAGGACAATCCAGGCGAGGTTCAATGTCTGGCCATGTTTCTGGAGCCATTTGGACTGAAAAGGCAATTCCGTGGGTATTATTGCTAATTGTGATTTAATTTAGTAAATAAGTGATAGTGCATTGTGATGCAATAAAAAACACGATCGACTTGATCATTTGTTCTGAATATCCAATGTATTTGGAAACGAAACAAAGTTACTTGTGAGATTTCATTTACCATGTCTAGCTTAAACTCCCCTTTTCTTTGTTTAGCCAATGTTGTCCCACTTCTGAGCATAGACCTCCCCTAATTCCTTCTAGGAACTCTTTTCCTGCGTCACCTCGAATCAGCCCTCGCGGTAAGCGCCCCGGTCGTCCAGGGCGGCTCCACTTCTTTCTGACCCACCCAATGCCATTTCAGCCCAGCAGCTTCTTACCGACGTCCATTAATCCCGGTTTAGAACACAGAGTGGTGTTTTGAACTCTGTTTTGTCTTTTTACACCCAAAATGCTGCATCCCATTTCTACTTGCCCTTCGGCAAACTCCAAGACGGAACTTTTCAATACAGTGAGCGACCAGGTCTCAGCATCGTAGGTAAGGACTCGTGGCTAAATAATAATAGCCGCTCAGATTAAACTTCGAACTTAAGCAACGATTTCTGAGGTGCAGTCCGCGGTTGGGTGGCCATAAATTTCATATCGTAGTCCCTCCGTGTCTCGGAAAGTATGTTACGATGTTGGTCTCAGCTGTCAGTTGAAGATCTTTAACAGTCAATACGGGTAGAAGCCCGAAAATCTGACAACCATTATCAACCCCTAAGGCGTATTATATTACCCAGTAACTCAGTTGAGGAGGTCAGATACGCTCGATGTAAAATGCTGGCAGTCACTGCAAGCGACGTAAAGCCGACCCCAACTTAGTTGGCAAAATGCGGACAAATGGTGATGATCTTGCTTGTGATTCGCCAGTCCACATTTAAAGTAATTCATTGGCTAATTGTATATTTTCTTGTCTGGCAAGAATTCGCACAACAGTTTTGAGTACCAATTTTGTTATCTATTCAAAGATGCATTGACGTCGTCTGATCAAAGACACAGTAAAAGAAGACACTTTTGAATATCATGGCCACTTAATGAGGGAATAGAATTGAATCTAATTGCCTATCCGCAAGGGTGCTCTAGTGCATCTGGCAAGATACGATGAGTCTTCAGAAAATCAAACCACACAACCAGCCACCCATAAGGCTATTCTTCGTCCTGCCAGTGGGTAGGCGACCAGGTCTGAGCACTGTAGGTTCGGACTCATGACTTCATTCGTGGCTAAGTAATATCCAATAGTACGGTTACTGTGAATTCATAAAATTACTAAGCCTTTTGATGCCGATTAATGGCAAAATGTGGGTGTACTATTTATTAATCGTACACCTCTGCCTGATCTTTCTGGGAAATACAGGCCGAATGTTATGTTATACAGTAACATAATATGTTGTTGATTGTGCTGTACATCAATTATTGCAGCTTCTTATAGTGTACTTCCCCATTGAGAGTCATCTTCTAATGGACCCTCTTCGTCGTTGTGATATTATTTTGTTGCACGTGTTTTTGCATTTTATGATATTTCCTAAGATATTCATCTAAATTAAATTATGTAAAGGGCAATTTTGGTCATAATTTAACGCTAAAGATGACCAACATATTTATTTTGATAAGGATTAATACTATGTCGGTAAAAAAACCTTCACAAATAAAGCATTATATTTAACCAAATTTTAAAATCATAAAAATGGTTAAAGTTAGTCTACCTTAAAAGATAGGCATATGCTGTCACTGACTTTTTTTTAGAACTTTTTAAGAGAAATAATTCCCTGTTACATTATTTTCATGTAACTTTAACCGTTTACGCAGCGCACGCAACGGAAGCTCTGAAAAAGAATATTTTTTCTACGTTTTAGCAACATTTTTCATTTATGCTCCGCCCCTATTAGTTGTAGCGTGATGATATATAGCCTATAGCCTTCCTCGATAAATAGGCTATCCAACACTAAAAGATTTTTTCAATTCGAACCAGGAGTTCCTGAGATCTTAGCGTTCAACCAAACAAACAAACAAACAAACTCTTCAGCTTTATAATATTAGTTATAGATGTTACTTATTTATTTATTTATTTTATTTATTTTATTTTGGATTACCAACGATGCACGTTACAATTAATCTTATATAACATGAAAATTACTGCTAAGAACATGCTCTTGTACCGCACACTCAATTATAGGTAACCTGACGCACGTTACGGAGCGCAATTAGTCGACGCATTTCATGAAGTTGTACCTAGCATAACTCTTTTCTGTAGAGTTATTAGTTAACACAATAACGGCATAATGAATCGGGTATAGTTCCTGGACGTCTCAACTCTGCTGCGATCACACACTGAATGACGTTCTCACTGCGAGCTCAAAACATCACGATTCTGTAGAAGCGCGCGGTAGGTGTGCGTAGACTTGTAAGTAGGTCGCGTGATGTCACCACTGGTGTGCTTACGATTCATTTTATGTCCGTACTAATGACCGGATCCGATATATATATATAAAACCGGCCAAGTCCGATTTGGACTCGCGCACCGAGGGTTCCGACTAAACATGTTGGTATCTTGTTATTAAACTACATAATATTCATGATTTTCAGATTTTTTACTTTGTAAGACATTGCTTCTTGTCATATTTCATGATTGATTGATTCTAGGTCAATGGGAAGTAACCTATTAATTTTGATTCCCGTGAGAGTGTCGTAATATATATATACGTTTTTTGCGGAATAAACGGCCGTATCTTCTTTTAACGTTAACTTAAAAGTTTGATTTTGTCAGCTTCAAGGAACTGTGCATTTGAGTACATGGTTTAAATTTCAACTCGATACCTCCACGCGTTTCCGAGATAAAGGGTATTGACAGACGGGCAGACAGATGATCAACAAAATAAGGTTTCCGTTTTTCCCGACTGAGGTACAGAAACCTAAAAAGGTACATTTCTACTCTTCTCTCACCAAAACAGTGTACACACAACTTAACAGTGACATGACTCGAGTGAGCAGCCACCACATAGCTGCCAAGATGAATGCCTCACAGTTATGAAATAATAATCCCGCTGCCTCCGCTTTTATTTGTTTCACGTTTTAGATATTTTTGCTCAAAGAATGAGCAAGGTATTTTGGCCAAGTGGATATTGCAAGTAGTAAGCATTAAAGAACAGGATATACGAGAGAAATGCCAGTTATCTAAGTACAGCAACTCTAGGTAGAAGCCAAAATTGTTCTGGCCAATGTTGTCTGCGATAAGCACTCTTTATGACATTGTTTGGTAACTGCATCATCATCATCATCATCATCATCGGCCTATAATGTTCCCACTGCTGGGACACAGGCCACCTCTCTATGAGAGGGTATGGGCTATAATCCACCACGCGGGCCCATTGCGGATTGGTAGATGTCATATGTCTTCGAATTTTTGGTTCTAGGACATGCCGGTTTCCTCACGATGTTTTTCGATGGTACCTGCATGTGAAAAGAATATTATACTAAACTTAAATGAATGCCCAAATATTCTTACACTGTTGAATTTTGTCAAATCCAATCCAACAGTTCACTTTTCAGGCATAAAATTTTAAATTTGCGTCTTTCTTGAAAACAAGTTTTTTAGAGGGTTCCGTAGTCAAATCGAAAAACGGGACCTTTATAGATTCGTCCTATCCGTCTGTTTGTCCATCGTAGTTTTACCCCGAGACTGCTGGCACCATACTGATATTCAGCTGCATCCGGTTAGACTGGAAGCCTACCCCAACATAGTTGGGAAAAGGCTAGGCAGATTATGATAATGACGTCTGTCACCATACAGTTGAAATTAGGAGATTGAGCAGCTCTAATTTCTAATGTAAAAGGAGGATTTATTAAAAAAAAAAACAACAAAAAAATTGAAGAACGAAAAAAAAACTTTCAATGAAAATTGGTTTGAATAACATTAATATTTAATTTAAATATGGGACTTTTTCGTAAAACTGCAGCAGTAACTTAGCTTTTCATTATAATACTGTGAAAAAAAAAATTAGTTCTGCTGTTGAGTGTAAATTGAGTAATGAATGAGCGATAAAAACATTGTTATTATATTGTTTGGTACTACGGAATCCTTTGTGTGCGAGTCCGAGTCACACTTAGCCGGTTTTTGAAAGAGTGATTTAGTAGAGTGGATTTGGATTTTGTCTTGGTTTTCTTCTTTATATTTGTTACACATGTCAGAACGATGTCTGAAACAAGGTGCTACAGTCCCGAAGCCCTGGCAGGATCAATATCCTGCCTGGCAGGATCAATATCCTGCCAGGGCTTAGGGACTGTTCGAAAGAGATACCGCGGCCCTGGAACACATAGGGCAAGGAAAGAACATGGATGGGTTTTAGTCAGTACAAGTCTGACACTCCCTTCCGCTCTGCCAGAGCGGGAGAAGTCATTTGATGATTTCCCATCCGAAAAAAAAAGGTGCTACTATTGATAGATAAACCTATGAACAATTAAATATTTGAATGCTTTACCAAAGTCTTCAAGCAGTGCGTTCTGCGGCTTCTGCCTGATATGAGAGACAGTGTCGAATCATGGACATCCAAATTGGTTCACAAATTCAAAGATGATTAGATTGCTTTATGGTTAGACTCCATGACAGATTTTAGATAACATGAAATAATTAAAAGAAACAAATCAAATTGATTGCTGTTATCACCATGCACTATCAGTTCCTAAGAAATTAAAGATTGTTGCAGTGATTACTACCGCACGACGGAAAACAAAAACAAAAATTACTTACAGGAATATGAAATAAATACGTAAACGTACGTATTTTATAATCAAGATTTTCCATTTATTTTTTATTTTTAAAGGAATATTATTTTTCGTCACAACTTTATTTTGTATATTAGATTATGTTTACTGACGGTATCTTCGTTAGGCGTCAAAGGGAGAGACAGCAAACATATTTAAACTTGCTCTCCATTGATGATGAAACTAAATTGACCTTTTCAGAAAAATCAGAACAGAAAACGCCTTTTGGTTTCAAAGTATACACGTGGAGCGAGCTTTTTTCACAAACATTAAAGTTAAAAAGAATATAAGATGGCTGCTATTTGACCAACGCATTAAGCACAAGATATTTTATAACTAACTATACTTAACTGGGAGCAGCGGTGGCACCGTGGTAGCGACCCCGACTTACGAACAGTAAGTCGTGGGTTCGAACCCAGGCAGGCGCATTACTTTGTGTAATTTATTTCATCACCACTGCTCTCAAAAACGGTGAAGGAAAACATCGTGAGGAAACCGGCCTGTCCTAGAACCAAAAATTCGAAGACATGTGACATCTACCAACCCGCACTGGGCCGGCGTGGTGGATTATAGCCCATTCCCTCTCATAGAGAGGAGGCCTGTGTCCCAGCAGTGGGAACAGTATAGGCTGATGATGATGATGATGATACTTAACTTTACTCTAACTATATAACTTTATAATTATATTATTATATATCTTTAACTATAACCATAACACAAAGAAAACACCTTGTTTTTTTTGGGGTTCCGTGCCCGAAGGATAACCAACGGGACCCTATTACAAAATCTCCACTGTCCATATAAACGGACGGACGGACATCCGTCCGTTTGTCTGTCAGCGGACTGTATCTCATGATTCGTAATAGGTAGACAGTTGAAATTTTCACAGAATGTGCATTTCTGTTGCCGCTATAACAACAAATAATAAAAAATTAAAGGGGGCTCCTCTACTACCATGGTACGGAACCCTTCATACGCGAGTCCGACACGCACTTGGTCGGTTTTGACCCAAACATTAAAACTAAAAAAAAATAAGGAGGTCTCTCAAAGCAATTTGATCAACGCATTTAGCGCAAGATACTTTATAAGTTAGAGAAGAAACCTTTCTAACACTTTATTCACAACTTAAGAGGTAACAGGGGCTGCGATACTCTGTACAAATGTATTCCCCTTTTTTATTCCTAAATAATGCCTCTAGAGCAATGATTATTTTTTCCTAAAATCAAGGTCTACTGTAGATACGTCCTTGTCATTTCTTTTTTTACAGCAACTAATAAATAAAGAAAATATAACCTTTCAAAAATGACAAAAATGCCCCATTTTTACGGCCATGATTAGAGGACTACCAGAAAAATTCGAAAAGTTAAAACATAAAAGAAATTGATAAGAATCTAGACATACTCTTTCTTAACATTTAAATGTCAAAAATAATTGAATCGGCTTAGTTTTCGAGGAAATACAAAAGGGAAATACGAAACGTCGATCTCGTCAAATTTTTTGTGATATAATCGGTCTGAGCTGCAGCTGTCCCTATCGCACTGTACGGAGACAGGCTAGGCAACAGTTTCTTCAAATACCTATTTTTAAAATTCCCCGCAGGCCTGTTCCCTCTTAAGGCAATTTGACCAATGTATTTAGCACCAGATACTTTAAAGTTAAAGAAGTAAACCTTTCTAACACTTTATTTACAACTGAAAAAAAAAAACAAGTTGCTGATTTTTCACAGCACTTTGTTTTTTTTAAGTGGTTCAACACTCGGCATTTTTCATAAGACAAGTCCATCTAGCTGCACTTCTACTTCACAGAATCTAAAAGCAAGCAAAGGACATATTTTATTTAAAAACCTCTCGACTTCAAAAACTAGCTTTCAGTCGACAATTTCGCGAATCATACCTGCCTTTAGCAAACCGGAATTCGTAATAACAGTATGTTTCTGCTGAAAAGAAAAATAGAGTAATTTTTGTACTGTACCTTCACAGTTTTTAAAATTCCCTCTGCGTTAGGGATTGCATCTTTTATAAGCTACTCAAACCGGTAGAAGTGCAGTTAGAAAATAACTAGAATCTGTTTTAATTTTTATAAAAATTTAAATAAAGCTTCTGGTTCAATTCTAACGTTAGTCAATACTAAAAGAGGTACAGCAGTTTAACACAATCCTCTGTAAATCGATGTTTTCAATTTTATATTATGCCACCCACACCACCTAATGTGCGCCAAAAATACAAACTACTTTATTTCTGGGATTTAATTAATGAAACATGTTAGATTAGGAGTATTAACGATTTTTTCAGGTAACTAACAATAAAAAAAATTATATTACGAAATTAAACATTTTAATGTTTAATTTCGTAATATTTTTTTTTTCAAGGACAAATTTAATTAGTGACATTTAAAGTAAAATTACTATTCTTAAAAAAAATAACATATCTGAACACAAGTTTATATTAAATAAAATAAAAAAATTGTACAAAACCCTTAAAATAAACAAAATAATGCAGCTATACAAAGTTAATCAATATTATACATAAAAAAAAACATTACACTATCTTAAAAACTCAGTAATTCCAAAACAGCTTTCAACAAAACTGATTTTTTCTTTCTAGACAACTTCCTTAGTCCTCTTATAAGTGGATCAGAATTTAATAAAAACCTATTTAAGAGGTCTCTATTTGTCATAACACTCGAAAACTTCCTAGTGTGACGAAGTATAAATGTCTTTATTTCTGGCTTCTGCCGCTTTTTCCGAAAATTCACCAATAGGTAATAGTGCATGTTGTGTTAAGGCAGATCCATGCAAGAAAACCTTGTGGACAGAAGCTGGCAGATATAGCCATGGATAGGTTTAGATTCTCCAAACTTGTCCGAGTTTATTTTCTAGTCAGAATTTAAAGCTTGCAAATTGATGGCATGTCATTGTATTAAGTTCTAATCGATTCCTGTAATTTCCGATGAAATTTCAGGATTCTCAAAGAACTTTCGAGCCGTGTTGCCGTGATTTGAGGTCCCACTTCCGCCTTTTTTTTTTCTTTTTATGGGTGGGAAATCATCAAATGACTTCTCCCGCTCTGGGCAGAGCGGAAGGGAGTGTCAGACTTGTGCTGACTAAAACCCATCCATGTTCCTTCCTTGCCCTTTGTGTTCCAGGGCCGCGGTATCTCTTTCGAACAGCCCGCAGCCCTAGAAGAGTCTGTTTACACCCTGTATGTGCAAAAAAAAAGGGCGTTATTAAAAATTCTACGAGTTCGTAACAAAGTGCTACGGTGAGACAACTTTCGCGTACTATCTAAATAACTCAAAATGTTGGAAAAAGTTGGAAAAGGTTAAAGTGAAATCATAAAGAATAAAGTATCACCTAACATATAAAAAAAAAACTGAGACGGAATTATGCACCAATGTAAACTAAAACTCAAGAAGTATCTATCTACAATCTAAAATGCTCTCGAAAAACATTACATCACGTAGTAGTCAAATAAAAAAAAACTAATTATCTTCAAATTCTAAATAAAATATTATTATTTTTGATGAAAATATTACATATTTTTTTTAATGTAATTGAAAACTAGTCGACTAAAATTGAGGTTATCAATAACGGCAGTTCTCAAAGGAATATAAAAAAAAAATTAAAAAAACTCTATTTCTTAATCGCACTGTTATTTCCGTTTACGTGTACGATCTATATATTTACATTTTTATCCAATTGTTTTGGACCATTCCTTTATTTTCTAAACTTTTATTTATTTATGTTACACACTGCAAAAGGAGAAATGAAAAAGAAATTTAAACGATAGTTATTGAGAAAAGGAGGGGAATAAAGTGTTTATGCGCCTTACCTAACTTAACCTATAATATTACTTTATAGATCCTTGTACCGTCGGAATTTTTAATTACCAATTCTAGTTCTCAACTGCGGAGTTAAGTTGTTAAGGTGGTTGCGTCAGGGTAGCCCGCCAAATTCAAATATTTTTAAGTAATTTGCAGGTCAGTGTCAGGTTGTACGTTGATGAAAAATGAGTCGCACCAGTAACACGTATGTAGTTACAATATTACAATCATAAAAAACATCAATACAACCAATGATATATAAACTATAGATACGTTACTCGCGCTCTGTAGTGGCAACATAAATACCGGGTAATTGCCCCGAGTCCCTTTAGTCGCGTACCAACCAGTGCCGCAGCTGTACGTAATACTAAATTAACTTGTGTAAATAACTTCCTCAAAACCAAAAACAAAATACCATCCTGTGTTTTCAGGAAATGTAAAAATTATACTGCAACAAATAAAGATAAAAAGTATCATTTCATTTGTAGGTATCAAAAAAAAATTATTTTATTTTATTTTTTTCGATGCATTATAATGGCGACCGGCGCCTGAGGTAAGTGACGTGCCGTACGTACAAGATGACAACGTAACTGAAGAAATATATTTATCTCTCTCTAACAACAGGAATTCCGTAGATGACATTTAATGTTCTTTCTCTTTCTCTCGCTACCGATAAGTTTTACGCTGTTTTCGAGTGCCGTGATGTTCATACATGATGCGTCTATTTATAATACGTCATTGAATACAACCCTCTAAGTTCATGTAAACCTATTCAATGAATATTTCATGAAAAAGTCAATAGGGTTCAATGAACTTACAGGGTTATAATGATGATTTTCGTCAACCTACAACCTGTATACCATACGTGTTACTGGCGTGACTCATTTCTCATCAACATAAAACCTGAAAAAAAGTAAGAAAAAATGAATTTGGGCTCAGGCTACCCTGACGCAACCACCTTAAACGAATTGGATTTTCAATCCTCAGTGATTTGTGCTTGCAAAGCCTGCTTGTTATTTTGTTTTCGAGGATTTTATACTTTAATTTGATAACAGTAATCGTCACAGTGTCCTAATAAAGAGAAAAGGCTGAAATGTTTCAAGTGCAACGAGTTTGGGCATATCTCGACGAAACGAAGGATAAAACAAGTTAGGTTGTTAGTTTTTGTCTAGTTCCTATTGAATCCCAATCTTAATGTGACAGAAGCCGTCACTGTCAAATCAAAGTTAATTAGAGAGCAACTACATAAGCAAAATCTTATGGCATTTAAATCATGCACCATTTACCACCTCTGTAGTAGACACACGGTAAAAAGTAATTTCATAAATTCTGTATAAAGTAAATAAATTAAATGGTAGGTACCATTTAATTTATTTACTTTTTTTTTACCGTGTGTCTACTGGCACAGTTACTAAATCAGTAACGGTACGGTGAAAAATCAATTAGATATTATGGATTGTATAATTAATATGACATTATAATAGAAGCCAAAGGAAAGGTTTCTTCATCGAAAAAAAAACGACGATAATTTTCAAATAGCTGATCATTTACGGAAATAATCCAGCGATAAATGTATTTTTCCTTATCATTTCAGTCACTTTCACCAAACGGTAATGTGTTGTAACGCAGAAGATGTGTTTTAATAATTGTTTAATTTTTTTTAATTAGTTCCAATTAAAAACTTCACGGTGTATAATCAGAACCATTCATTTCAGCGACCATGTTGGCAATACTGTGGCTCATATGTTGGGTAAGGAAAATAATTATTAAATAATATTCATCCCATTAAAAGGTCTGGGATAACAAGTACAGATAGATTGCAAACCGGCTACGAAGACGTTACTCGGGTAGGTACTTCAGTTCATTGGTCAATAGGTTCGGTGTCCGGAGCCACGACCGGAATCTGTCTTTACTAGAACCAAGAGCTCCACGAGCTCATTCCGCCATCTTCCTTCTTGCAAATGGGGTTTAGACGTACTGCTGCCGTAACCCATATCTTGTCGATATTCCACACATTTGCGCGAAGCGCTTTGCTATATACATACGCACATATAAGGAGTGGAATTCCCCCCTGGCTGGAGGCCTTAACTTCAAGGCATCCACAGGATTAGACCTAACCCGAATCTATTTAAGTCGCGTTCCATCGTCGACCTCATCTCTGTCCTCGAGAAGAGATGTCAGCAAACAGGGAGGGGCTCACAAGGGCCGATGCCTGCCAGGGCTGCGGGACTGTTCGAAAGAGATACCGCGGCCCTAGGACACAAAGGGCAAGGAAGGAACATGGATGGGTTTTATTCAGTACAAGTCTGACACTCCCTTCCGCTATGCCCAGAGCGGGAGGAGTCACTTGACGATATACCATCCGAAAAAAAAAATAGGTCAAGAGTAGGTTAATATTAAAAAATATATAATTGTACCACTGTACTCAATCGCCATAGGTAGCCCGAAAATCTGACAAACAGCCTTACCAAGAGGTATCATGTTACATGGGATTTGGAGGTCAGACAGGCAATCGCTCCATGTAAAATGGCAAGTTTGGCGCAAAAGCATCGGCTGCTTGTACTTGTGAGTTTAAATGTTTGTAAACGCACCCACAATACAGGAGGAATTCCTAGTTTCGGCCAATGCTTATTTTTAAATAAAAATATAAAAAAATAGTAGCCCGGTTTAGGTAACAAGTTCTTGGTTACCGGGGTGGTTAGTGGTCCAGAGAGAGGAAACTCGCTCTCTATGCGTGCCGTATCCCGGTGTACTGGTTTCTGAATATTATTTTTAGGCGATACTTATTTAACATACCTTTTACTTTATTTTAGGCCACAGTTGGAGAAGCATATTACGATGACTATACCTGGTACACATCTGATGACGGTAATGTTTTCTGTTATACATACTTAGATAGTCCAGCCATCTTAGTCAAAATTAGGTATCTTGGAATTTGAGATACCCTTTAGGGATTTGAGATATTGATATTTAGGTATGTATTTATCGATAATTAATAAACATTATATGGCTTGTTTTTAACCGGGACTACCAGTTGACTTTAAATGATGCTTTAACCGCGCGCTCTCCTACCTCTATCTCGAAAACGGTTCAACGTTTAAAAAAAATTTGAACTGAAACTTGTAGGGAATTTAACCCTCTACAATATTGATAATGAATACAAATAGCGAAAAACCCATAGGAAACGTAAATATTTGCAAAAAAAATTTTGTGACCTTTGACCTTAGATTTTAATAGTCGCGTACATGTAGGTTTTGAGACAACTTTTATTATGTCAAAATACAAGTTGATACGAGCTTATAGCTGGGTATCTCAAATTCCAAGGTGAATTTACTAAGATGACTGGACTATAGACCAGTACATTTTAAATGTTTAAAAAAAAAAGAAAACATATTTATTCGGCACATGCCATAAGCGCGCGCAAAATAAACTTCTTTATTTAAACTGATTTATATTCTAATTATATGCATATTTATGTATTATTACAGGAGCAATCAATGAATTGCAATCACAAAGATCGATCCGTGAAAATTTTACCAGCTCATTGAGAAATTTCGCTAAAGCATACGCCCCTATATCACGAGGTATAATGTATTTTAAGTAAAAATAATGTTATTTAAAATTTCAAATAATCCGTAGTAACTCAAGCTTAAACCCGCGGCCTCGCTCGCGTGGTGTTCGGTAACTGTCCCAGGGGATCGTACTACCGGGATCAAAAGTAAATGATGTGTTAACCCAGGTTATAAAAAAATGTGCCAAATTTCATTCAAATCTGTTCAGCAATTTTTACGTGAAAGAGTAGCAAACATCCATCCTCAAGTTTCAATAGTAAATAAGATTACGAATAAGAAATTAACTCTGTCTATTGGTCTATTTCATGTTAGCGCCTTAACGTCTGAACAGATTTTTGGCAAAAGACCACGACCTCGGTAAGGATACAGGATACTTTTTATCCCAATGGTCCGTTCCCGTGGGATAACATCAGACACGCACGCCAAGCTGCGGGTAAAAGTTACCAATACATAATTTTCAAACACATAATATTGTATATAATTTTCATGTGAAAGTAATTCTTATACTAAACTTTTTTTTTCAGCTGAAGATGATGAAATGACTATTTCAATAGCTAAATCAAGTAATTTTTTTACATACTTATACCTTTATCCCCTTATCAATAAACACGGAGCAAAGTTACACCAGAGAAGGCCTTGAGAAAGTGACAATGTAACCATATTTTTTTGCGGTTTGAGTTTAGTGAAAATAATCTAATAAATACAATAAAATAAAACTTTTATAAATAACTGGTTTCGTAAGTGCACGAGGATCTTGTAGCAAATTTGCTACGGCGTAAGTTTATCTACGTAGCGTATCAATATTACTGCTGCATTAAATTCTTGAATGGCATTCAATTACTTATTCTTTAATCCATATTTCTGTGTAATGTTTATGACGCGGCCATTTTATTTATTTTCAAAATAGCGGCCACGCATGAAACCTGTCAAATCAAAATCTTCTAAAGTGTCACGTTTCCGAGCTCTTTGCTTCTCTACCAAAAATCAAACTTAGATTACTTTCACTAAATTGGACCGTCAGTACAATTTTGGTTTTACTAACCACGCATAAAACCTGTATCAATCAATCAACACAAACAAGAAGTGTTGTCTGAGAGAAAACCTTCTATAGGGTCACATTTCTCTTTTGTTGTTTGAATAATGTAGTTAAATAAAATAATAATTGAGAAGCCGTCGAAAATAACCTCAACCAATGACCTCAACTGTCAAATGTTTCTCTTTAGAATGATTTAAAATTATAATTTCGGTTAGTTATTAGTTCAGAATATCAATAACAGCCGGTCGGGTCGATCTTTAGGTTAAGCCGTGCTTGCCTAGGTTGGTCTGTGGATGGGTGACCACCCATTACATACCGAGTTTCCTCCGTGCCTCGGAAAGCACGTTAAGCCGTTGGTCCCGGCTGTCATTTGAAGATCTTTGACAGTCGTTAAAGTAGTCAGTGGCTCAAAAAGTCTGACAACCAGTCTTACCAAGGGGTATCGTATTTCCCAGTAGTAACTGGGTTGTGGAGGTCAGATAGGCAGTCGCTCCATGTAAAATACTGGTATTCAGCTGCATCCGGTTAGACTGGAAGCCGACCCCAACATAGTTGGGAAAAGGCTAGGCAGATGATGATTAGTTCAGAATATCCAATCCAAGCATTTAATTTATTAATGGCACTACAAATTGACACGACAATGAACGATTGGGACGACTACAAATTGCAAATTTTTCTGACACATTTTCATCAAATACTTTGGTACAGAGTACTATTTCACTTATTATGGTTTTACACGTTTTTAGAACTACGATTGCTGAAGGTGTTCAAACATTCGGGAGGCTCCAAAGATTTTGGTAAGACCTATTTATTTTTAGTTTTCACTTTTTTTTGGCCCAAAAAAGGTGTGACCTCTTTTTATAGTTTTATTTTTTACAAGCTTTTATTTAACTTGAACTGTTTGTATGTATGTGTATGTAAGTTGTCCGATTACCGAGTTTCTTCCATGCCTCGGAAAGCACGTTAAGCCATTGGTCCCGGCTGTCATTAGCAGATCTAGCTAGCTTCTACTAAAGAAATATAATCTTCTACTAAGGATAAAGAATTTATTTCTCAATAAGAAATTACAAGGATTTCTCGAAAACAAAAAAACGAATATTTAATTTAAAAAAATATAGAAGAATTTAAACTTGCATTAAAAAACATTAATTGGAACTTAATAATAAGCCCGGATATAACCATGGATGAAAATTACAACTTATTTGAGACGCTTTTACTCAAAATATTAAATGACTGTATACCCATTAAAACAATAAAACTAAATCAAAACAAACGAAAGGATTGGTTGACATATTATCATGTAAAAATAAACGTTTGTTAAGAAGGTTATTAGAGTAGGAAGTAAGAAACTTCCTACTCTAATAACCCTGTATTAACAAAACAATATAAAACATACGAGAAAACATTAAAACAAATAGTCAACAAATAAAAAAATAAAAAAAAATACAATTTATTAAGGAAATCAGGAATTCAACCAATAAAACAGAATCGATGTGGAAAATAATTAAAGAGCGTACTAATAAAAAACTAATTAAGACACAACAAAACATTAAATTGACAATCCATAATAAACTAACGTCCGACCCAAAACAAGTTTCTAACTCGTTCAACGATTTTTGCAATAGTAGGGAGGCATAATGGGGATGCAGAGCCACACGGCCGGCCTGTGCTCCGACCGGCTGATAACACTATGTTTTTACATCCACCCACACCGCAAGAAATAAAAAATATAATTAAACGCCTTAAAGGCAAATATAGTCACGGATTAGATGAACTACCCCCCATATTAATAAAAACGTGTGCTGAAGAACTGACATTACCATTTTACCTATTAATTTATCAATTTTTTTTTTTTAATTTATTTATTTATGGCTCTCCAACAACTTATTCACTAACACACTTACAATAAACATAGTAGAATTTTCAGAGTACAGTGAACTTGTCAATTATAGGAGTGCACAACACTTGCAGATAATAATAGTTTAACCTAAAGTAATACACTACAGAAACGTATTATAAATTAAACTAAACTAAAAAAAAAAAAAGTACAAGCTAATGACAATAATTGTAATAACTAAAGACAAGTGTAATCTCAAAATTTTAAATGGTACATAATAAAAAGAAAAGAAGAATGACACAGAAGCAGTAACGGTCGTGATTACGTGACTGACCAGTGATCCAAAATAGGGATTTTGTCATTGAACGCTTTTTATATATACCCAACACTTTAGGAGTCTTCATTTGCGTTTTCTTTGTAAGCCAGTACATTTTTGCGAAATTGTGGCAATGTGTTGCAGAATATGTCGATATCATTCACACGTGTGCTGATTTCATTATAACCTCTCATCAGTCGGTTCATAGGTGCAGAAGAGCCAAGATTCGTTTTTGATGTTGATAATTGAAAGATCTCTATACTACGCTTAGATCTATACAAAGTACGACGAGGTATAGATAAAGAAATTTCAGCTAGTAAATCAGGAACGTTTACTAAGTTACGAATAATTTTAAAAAATAAAATTTGGTCAGACAAATCTCTCCGTAGTTCGAGAGAAGTCATGTTGAAGTGGGATAGCCGCTGGTGGTATTGAGCATTCTTCGGACAGTTAGCACATCTGTATCGTAGATACCGAGTGTATTTCTTTTGAATGCTCTCTATGCGGTTAATATGGACACGGTACTTGGGGTTCCAGACGGGAGACGCATAGTCTAACGTACTTCGTACTAGTGTGTTGTACAGAAGTTTGAGAGTTGAGGTAGACCGAAAATCTTTACATGTTCTTCTGACAAAACCAGACATTTTAGAGGATTTGGAAATTATTTTCTCAAAATGATTTCTGAAAGTCAATTTACTATCGAGCAGTACTCCTAAGTCTCGAATTGTATCCACTTTCACAAGTGAGACACCATGGAGTGTGTAGTTTGAGAGTAGTGGCCTTTTTTTCCTCGTAAATGAGATGTGATAACATTTGCTGGCGTTAACGGACATCCTGTTTTTTAGGCAACAATCGGCTAAAGAGTCCAGGTCCTCCTGAATTTGAGCAATGTCATGATGTGATTTTACCTCTTTGTACATTTTTAAGTCATCTGCAAACATGGAGCATTTGCAGTATTTTATGGAATTTACAATATCATTGACGAAGATCAAAAAAAAACTTAGGTCCCATATGCGAACCTTGTGGTACGCCCGATGTGGCAGTGAACAGTTGTGACTCATATCCTTTTTCCACAACTCTTAGCTTTCTGTGTGACAAATAGGATTCAAACCACCGAAGCAGTCGGCCATGTACGCCGTAATCTTCGAGCTTTTTTAACAGGACAATATGGTCAACCTTGTCGAAGGCGCTACTGAAGTCGGTGTAGATAGCGTCGACCTGCTGACGGGAGTCAAGAGACTTGCTTAGGTCGTTAATGTATTGCAATTAACGACCTAAGCAAGTCTTGTATTATTTTAGTCGAAACTAAAATTACACAGCACTAGCCCTCACGTTATTTCAATAAAAATATATAACAAAATTCCTAATTGTTATTAGGAATTTTGTTATATATTTTCGACTGGGGTACTACGAGCGTGTTTTCGGAAATTTCGAAATTGGGATATTGTCTCACAAATTTACAAATATCTAGAATATAAATCGATGTCAGAGTTAGAATGTCCAGTTTCTTAAAATGTGGTCTACAACTTTCGTCATTTTCAATATGGACCAATATCCTAAAACATTTTTTCTGCAAGTTAAACAGCTTTTTAACGTCAAAACTATTTCCCCAAAGAATGATTCCTTATTCAAGCCATGCGTATGCATAAACGTAATAAGTGGATAGGGCAGTTTTTAAATCTGTTGATTTTTTGAGCTCACGTAGTGCATATATAGAACTAGATAACTTTGATTTTATTTTTTGTATGTAAGAACGGAAGAGAACGGCAAAATATTTATAAAAAGAGTCAGAAACCAATGCTATTACTCTTTGAATGATTTTTTTAATGATGACTTGAAAATGGATTGACTTTTTTTACTTTTACTACCTACTTATTTATTGAATTTTGTTTTTTTTTTTATTTTATTGACTTTTTGAATTTGATTATCATTTCGTTTATTAACATGGTTGTATACTGATTATTATTTTAATGACATGATTTCTCTTGACTATAATTTTATTTTATTCGACTTTTTATTGTCTATTTTCTTTTTATTTATTTTGTGACATTACTTAAATTAATTTATTTTTAATTACTGTTGTGTATTTTAAATTCTACTGTCAATATTTTATAAATTGTTGTGCCCGACGTGAATGTGCCCGATGTGAACTTTATTATTATTTGTTAGACCTTGTAAAACACATGTGATATGCAATAAAGAATTGAATTGATCTTTGACAGTCCTTGCAGGTAGTGGCTCGAAAATCTGACAACCAGTCTTATCAAGGGGTATCGTATTACTCAGTACTACCTGGGTTGTGAGGTCAGATACTAGTCGCTCCATATAATATTCTGATATTCAGCTGCATACGGTTAGAATGGAAGCTGACCTCCACGTAGTTAGAAAAGGCACATAATTATGACCGTTCAAATTTGTTTTAATAATTTACTTATCTGTATTAGGTACACAAATGAAGTAATGGTATTTTTATTTCAGAACCAAATAAAGGGCAATTGCTTCCATTAACTGAAGGAGGTAAGTGATCAAATCTATATATGTAGATATAAAACAATTTCTGTTTGTCTGTACGTACTCTATAGACCCTCTGTTTTGATGAAATTTAGCACAGTTATTCAAGCCAGGGATTGACTTGATAGAGCTGCCAAAATGATGAAGGATAACTTAACAAAATCCGCATGTCCTTGAACCGAATATTCGTAAACATCTATTTACAAATTTATTTATTTAACACTTTAAGCACATTGTACAGAGGTGGACTCAATGCCACAATAATTTTCTACTAGGCAACCTTTCTAATCCCTCCTATAAAAAGGAGGTCGGTATTCCAGCAGTTGTAACGCAGGCCGCCTCTCTGTAAGAGGGCCCACCAAAGGGGTTCAGTGCTGGTTGGTGGTTGCCACATACGCTTAAATTTTCGTTTAAAGCACGGTTTACTCACGGTGCATTTTGTTAAATTTTATAATGTTTAAAACGAAGGTAATTTTCTTTAACAGCAAAGTTTTGTACGATGGGAAAGCACACAAAAGTGGACTGTAACCATTGCACGTGCGTCGCTGGACAACTGTATATGTGCACTGGAATGATATGTCCTAAAGAACCTGGAAGTAAGATAGATAATAAGGATTATATACATACATAAACTCATGCCTCTTTCTCATGAGGGTAGGCTGGCACCATAGAGCGCTACCTTCTACGATCCTTACATACTCCTTTCACCTCCTCTACGTTCATACAACTGGTCATACACGCACGCTGGTTGCGAATACTACGCACCTAACCTTTCTGAAGAACCTCACTAATAAGGTCAGCATATATCCTTCTAAGCTTATAAGAATTACCGTGGTCATTTTAAACTTAGTTTTCTTCTTTGACATTTCACTAGCAACCTTATAACATGTGAGTTCTCGGTGGACCAGACTTTTCGGTGGAAGCAAAATGATAGGATCATAATGCAAAGAAAATAAATTAACGGTGATTTGAAAGTAATGTAAAATCAGAGGTAACTGTGGAAGAACTGTATATTATTGTACGCAATTCTAAGCTGCGGTTGCCAAGTTACCGTAGATGGGATAACAGTGGTGGCCCAAAAGTTTGACAATCAGTCTTACAAAGGGGTATCGTTCTACCCGGTACTAACGGGGTCATGGAGATCTAAGCAAGGAGGCCAGGGTAAAATAGGCAGTCGCTCCTTGTACATTCTAGCTGCATCAGATTAGACAAACACTCAGGTGATGATTTTTCCTGTCCTGTAATTTTCCCTTCTCCAACATTACCCCTTGAAAAAAACGATAGTCAATCAAAAAAGTGTGAACAGCTTAAAAAAATACAACACCATGTGCAATTTATTAACTGCATGAAAAATACCGTAGTGCATTTGTTTTTACTATAGCTCAACTATAATAAAGAACACGCCCATTCACACGTTTCTAGCAATACAAGGTCACTTAATTGTTTGTTTTTACACTGTTCTGAATCTAAATGGCACTTGTCAGTTTTAAAATATTAGGTATATTGTAGGTATGGTGAGGTTTGACAATTGCTGTGCAGTAGTGCTATTCTGTAACGCCTCTTTCACGGCCTCATCCTTTGCGATGGTATATATATACATTGTTACTGTGTATTGTCCTTTTATGCATATTACTTATACAAAATTTTGATGTTTCACATCTGCCAGGCGTCCCGTAACGGCTCACAGTATTTTTTTTTTCAAAGTTGCTGCCACGCATAATTCCTATCGATAGCGGGTATAAACAAGTTTTGCGCAAACAAGTTTTGGATGAGACAAAATATTCTAAAGTGTCACGTTTCTGAGATATAAGCTATTAAAGTTAAAGTCCATTCACTCATAGCATCTTCACCACAACTCACTGATAAATTGTAGGTACGGCTTGTCTGACCGACTTTTTCAGCACACCAGTGGCGAAGCGTTAAGTTTGTCTTCGGGCCTGTAGCACACAAAATCGATCGGCTCGCAGCTCGCGGTATGGTATTGCCGTAAAAACTCTTGACCCGTAGAACCTGGAAACCGCCGTTCCAGCTTATTAGAACTTGGCTTACTACCTTACGTACTGGGGTACCACCGACGACAACAACTACCTAAATAGGTCCTCTATTTAGTTGAAAGAAGCCCCTCTTCCAAAAGATGTGATAATGGGTTTAAATACTGGTATTTCTTCTTTTTTCAGAACCTCAATCGATGCCCTTTTGTAAAGAAGGGAAAAGACGTAGAATAGATTCTTGTAATTATTGTTACTGTCGCAATGGGCATGAAATCTGTTCAACCAAAGATTGTAGACTAAGACATGGTAATTCCACATTTATAGTTGTTTTTTTTTTAAATTAAAAACCAAAAAGGAGAATGTCATAAAACAGGTTGTTGCTGACTCTTTTCCATTTTTAAAAATGATATTATTATGAGAAATGATAATTCAAAAATCTTCTTTTGAATTATCATTTCTCATAATATTTATTTTAGTCTTAATATAACTAGTGTAACGTAACATCGCTCACGCTACCGGTGGTCAGGGCTCCAAAGGAAGATACCTCCTAGCAATACGACCTGTGCCCAGGAATACTGCCTTCTAATTCAAGCCCTTGATCCAGCCGCCTAAGGAGACCCTCCTCAGGTATTTGTCGAGGCTCTTGGCAATTAAGCCATTGGCTGAAACGACTATCGGCACAATATTCGCTCAGTTCACATCCCACATGTCGACAACCTCGCGAACCAAGTCAATTACTGCGACAATTACATTGCGATTTTTATTTATTTCCAGCTTATCTAATAAGAACTAGGTCTACCTGCCGCGAAGGAGATAATCGACAGGTAGATTGCAATCGATGCTTCTGTTACCATGGAAAAGAGTACTGTACTAGCAAGAGTTGCAGGGAGCCAGTCATTATTAAGTTAGAACCGGGGAAGAAGCGAGCCGACAATACCATAACCCCAGGTAATTGAAGGTCTATTAAAATACCGACAAATGTATTATTAAATTCTTTTGTTCTTAAATGCACAAAATACTATAAATATTAATTAAAGTCCCTTTTCCCTTAATACTTGGCTTAAACGTTCGAGTTCTTAAAAATTTTCCTGTTTCTGCAATGCTTCGATGAAAGGGCACTTGAATGAAACTGTCAGGAGGATGCTGTTGATAAACATTTTGGAATTGTAAAAACTGTACTGTACTGTTTTTTGAATTGTAATGTTAGAGGCACTTATGAGTTTATTAGTTTATTTATAATTATATTAGTACTAGCTGATGCCCGCAGCTTCGCCCGCATGGATGTCGGTTATGGCGACCAAAAGTAAACATGAAATTTTGATCCCGTTCCCGCAACAAAAACTTGACAAATTATATACTTAAACCTTCCTCGAGAATCACTCTATCCATTGGTGAAAACAGCATAAAAATCAGTACAGTAATTTTTTGAATTTATCGCGAACAGACAGACAGACGCGGCGGAGTGATTTTACAATTTTAAATAACACAGTTCGACCTGACAACTGATGACCAAAGTCAACCAGGTCACGTGGTTACACAAATGGAACAAAGATTCAAAATATAAAAATATAATAAATTTGTAAAAAAGGTTCGATCCAAAGCCAGTCGCCAACATACAGGACCCCTAGTGGGACACTAAGAACTGGTAGCTGAGGGGTGCCAGCCAAACCAGCTTACAGACCGGTCATGCCACCTTTCGTTAGAACGTCCGCTACGCGAACCAGCCCGACAGGGCCTGGAAAGGTTTTTACTATCCTCTCTAGGCGCCATAGACAACGAGGGAGAGCAGGATCAGCGATGAGCACCACATATGAAACTAAAGACGCCATCTTGTTTTTACAATACTGCTACGATGTAGCAGTATACGGACAAATCGCGGAAGCACTAGTTGGCTAGCTGATTTATACATCTATGTCTATAAATACAGTGGCCCGAAAGTCTGACAACCAGTCTTACCAAGGGCTATCGTATAGCCCATTACTAACTGGGTTGTGGAGGACAGTTAGGTAGTCGCTCCATGTAAAATACTGGTATTCAGCTGCATCCGGTTAGACTGGAAGCCGACCCCAAATAGTTGAGAAAAGGCTAGGCAGATGATGATTTAGCTTAAATTATAATCTTAACAGATATACGGCCTTGCAGTGATAACTATGTATGTATTTAATAATCTACTTTGTTTTTTTGAACATTCTTCCTTTAACACACAAGCTAGCATCACCTACCAAAAATTTAAAAATAGCAAACGGTAGTCAAACTCCTGCGCAAGGCTACCTGAGGAGTTTGGGGAGGCGCGTTCATGTTCCACGCGCGACTCAAAGAGATGTCAGCAAACAGGGAGGGGCCCACAAGGGCCGATGCCTGGCAGGGCTGCGGGACTGTTCGAAAGAGATACCGCGGCCCTGGAACACAAAGGGCAAGGAAGGAACATGAATGGGTTTTAGTCAGGACAAGTCTGACACTCCCTTCCGCTCTGCCCAGAGTGGGAGAAGTCATTTGATGATGACCCATAAGAAAAAAAAATAAAAAAGGAGTTTGAAGAGGGCATTGGTCAAATAACATAATCAGCCTATCAAGTCTATCAAATAATAATAAAGAATAATCTATCAAGCCTATCAAGGTCAGATACGCAGACGCTCCATGTAAAATACTGATTTTAGCTACATCCGGTTAGTAATTTGGAAAAGGCCCATAGATTCATCATCATCTTCTTCTACTTAGCCCTTTCCCAACTATGTTAGGATCGGCTTTGGCTTTGATTTGGGCGCCAGCGACACGCACCTCCTCACAATGCGAGCCGAATCGACGAGTAATGCTTTCTGAAACAGACCTTCGATCCAACCAAGCGAGATCCTCGACAGATTATTGTTTATTTAAAATATCATTTCTCTCTCGGTAGCCTTGAAACGATTGTCAGAACCAGCAAGATGTTTTAAATTCATTTAGCGTAAAACATTTAACAACGTAAGAGGAACACGGTGTAGTTCCTCATCCCCGATTAGAAAGGGAGGATCCTCTAACCTGACTGAAGTTGTATCTGGTTGGCTACTGCCCGAGTCGCGTTTTTATAACTATCCTTATCTCGCTGATAACTTTGATTGCGCAATGCAGGATTCGATTGCGCAATCAGAATTATCTGCTAGATAGACACTGACAGATACTGTAGTGTAATAATCGTCTAAGTCATAAAGTATTACTAGTGTCCGGATTTCCGGAGCCGTTCCGCAATTTGTTTTACTTAAGCGGACTGTAATCCGCTAATACGGATTTGATAAGACTACTTAGGCAACCAAAGAATAATTGTTAAATTTTCCATGTTTCTAGATCATTTAAGACAAATGAAAGAATGTGAAGTCTGGGATGTCAAATATGAGAAATGTAACCGTTGTGTATGTCATGCAAGACGGTGGATATGCACTCAAAAACAATGCATAGGTGGTGGCGGCAGACAAAATAAAAAGGACTCTAATAAGAAAAAAAATAAGAAAAACAAGGATGACGGTAAGTTTTAATCATAAGTCATTCATGTTAATGCTAGATGGTGCGCTTCCTGGTTGGAAGAAGCGCTCCAACCTGAGCAATAGTAGTTATCACTTGTGAAGCGATTCGTATTTCTGCAAGGACTTTCAGTTTTTTAACGACTTCAAAAAACAGGAGGTTATCAATTCAACCCGCATGTATGTGATAATTGTCAGAATTGCATATTTAGATGTTAGTCAATTCCGGCTTCTAAATATATATATCAAATTTCATAAGTGTATGTATGTATGTTTGTCCGCGCTTATCTCAAAAACTAAAAGTTGAATCGCAAAAAAATCTTTCAATCTTTTTTAGTTGGACTAAGTATAGTCTAACATAGGTAACAGTGCAAGTGTATTTAAAATAAGTAGTTTTCGAGGAAGAGAGTTAAGTTTGTATCAGTAACTAAGAAAGCGAGTCGTTAGCTTATCAGCGTAATTCTAAAAGGTGTCATAAATAAAAAGGTTTTATTATTAGTTTCTTTACTTTGACCCGGAAATCGCTTTGATTAGGCACCAGTCATTGGTACGGACATAAAATGAATCGCAAGCGCGCCAGAGTGGTAACAACACGCGACATACAGCGTGCTTCTACAGATTCGTGATGTTTTGAGCTCTCTGGGAAAAAGACATTCAGTGTCTGATCGCAGCGGAGTCGATGTGTCCCGGAACTGTACCCGGTTTATTGTACTGCGTGTTATGGTGTTAGTTTAATAAAAACAATGTATCACACCCAGTGTGTTTTGATTGCACGTATCCCATCTTTTGACGACATAATGTACGAGCATAACGGAATAAATCTTGACAATCCGACAAATAAATAATATTATGTAATTTATTCGTTATAATATATGTAATTTTATACGTTACATATAATTTTTACGTTATTTCAGATTTCGACTTAGAGGATTGTAGTCCAGGACAAACGCGATTATTGGATGATTGCAATCATTGCTACTGCCGCAAAGGGAAATGGCTATGTGAAATTAAAAAATGTGATAAAACTAAAAATAAAAAAAAATCTGAAGTTGAATTCTACGAAATACCAGCCATTAAAATACCCAAAATTAATAAAAATAATCTCGTTGCTTACTTCTTAAACTGGTTTAAAAGTTATCCAGGCGATAATTATGAGCATCCTGATTCATCAGAACCTTATTCATATGATACAATGTCTTCCGAATCTGAGAATATTGAAAATAATGAAAGCACTGGACCAAATGATCCAGTAACAGAGCCTTATTTCAATGACGAGGAAATACCCTCTTTTGACGACATAGAAGAAGAAGAATTAGGTACGTTATGATCACAAAACATTAATTCGGTTCAGTTTTGTAAATTATTGTCATTAATTATTTTATTTAAGAAAATATTTACGCGTGATATTATGTAAAGCAAAATGTGTTATAAAAGATGGTAAAAATAATAGTGCACACCCACACACACACACACACCCACACACACACATCCACATACACACATCCACATACACATTACACATACACACATTCACACATTCACACATACACATTGTACACATTTCTCCATACAAACATTAATAAACAAGATGGTAATTTCTTCAATACGCAATACCTAAATAAACACCAACATTGTATTAGGTACCTAACTCATTACACCATGTTTCTAAGTTTAACTTAACACAAAACAAAAGTTTGTTGTTAAAAGCCAAAATGAAAAATGAATCCAACATAATTATGTGAGAATGGTTTAAATGGTGGTATTTCTTGTTTCTTCCTTTTTCCAGAACCTCATTTGCCGCCGACTTGTATAGAAGGAGTAAGACGTGTAATCGATAATTGTAATTATTGTTTCTGTTACAATGGGCGTGAACTCTGCACAACCCGAAATTGTGATAAACAACCTGCTACTACAACATCTACTAAGCCACCTGGTATGTCAATATTTATAGTTGTTATTTTAAATTAAAAGAACTGGACACTGCCATAAAATTCCCTCTCAAAGAGAGGAGGCCTGTGTCCCAGCAGTGGGAACATTAATAGGCTGATGATGACTGCCATAAAATAGGTTGCAAAAATCTTCTTTTGAATTATGAATATTTTACTAAGTATTTGGTTTTAATCTGAACTGAAGAACCCATGGTGTGTTTAGAAGTTTTAAAAAAATAACTAGTTTATTGTTTAAAAAGTTTTTTTGACATATTGGTAAATTAGTTTATGCTTTCCTGGGGGTAATGTATGTGGGTCACAACGGAATTTACAACATCCGATTTATTTTTACTTTCTTTTTAAGCTGTTCAACCTCTGCATTGCAAGAAAGGGCAACAAATGCTAATTGATTGTACTCTTTGCAAGTGTATTTCACCAAATAAAGGTTGGCAATGTGTGAATATGAAAAAGTGTCCTGATGAAGCAGAAAGACTGCGAGCATTTGAATGTAAGATTATGAGAAATTAGTTATTATTTCTTACTTATCCTTGGAGGACAAGGAATGAATAGATATACTTGCACTTAAAATATTTATAGAATAAGTAAATGAATAGAAATATAAAATACTTAATAGGATATAAAACAATTCAAACTTAGCAACAAGGAAAAGTAACAAAGCGCTCTTCTTCTCTCTACTTATTTGAAAATTTGCTGTGCCCGACAGGGTCTATAATTGTTTCTATTTTTGAAGTTATACTTCTTTCGGTGCGTTACGGAAAAATGATGAGAATAAATTTTTACGATGCGCGCGCACACCGTCACGAAAAACCGACACCCTGAAGTTATCTAGTCAACATTTTAGTTTTATACGCCAAAGAAGTATAACTTCTTACGTGCGTAATAAGTACACACACACTTTTTTTTATTTACCACCTGTATCTAAGTGACATTATAGATATAGCAATAAACGATTTGAATTTGCATTTGATTTTTGACTATAAATTTGTTATAGGTAGTAAGAAATCCGAAAGTCTACCAGTCTTACCAAGGGTATCGTTTTACCCATTAACTGGGTTGTAAAGGTCAGATAGGCAGACGCTCCATGTAAAATACTGCTATTCTGCTTGAAAGCCGACCCCGACATATTTAGGGAAACCTACACAGCCAGGCAGGTGAAGATAATCTTTAGACAAACCCGACCTCTCTTGGTAGAAGGTTCTGGATTCGATTCCCAGGCCGGCCAATAACTTATCATTCGTTTATTACAAAAGGAATTTCTCAGTAGCACCCATGGGGTCTGAATTTGTGCCCGGTTGATGGCAATAGGCTCGCCCCCTTTCATGAGACTTAAACATAACGTGTGAAATATAAGTGCATTATACACGTCTGCCGAGTTCTTGGAGTATTACAGACATAATGTTATGTTAAAAATATGTTTCTTTCAGCTCCAACATTTTTACGGGTTCCTGAAGATGGTTTTGAAGTCCAACCATGCACTATTGGTGAAAGACACAGAGTGGATGCTTGTAATTATTGCTACTGCAACGAGGAGCGCAAAAGAGTTTGCTCCAATAACAAATGTGAACTGCCGGGTACGTATCTACTACTAACTTTTGCTCGCAGCTTCGCCCCCGTTATGTACGGAAATTAAGCTACGGTGCCGTTTTAAATGTAGCTTATGACACTCGGGGATAATTTAGCTTCCCGTTAGTGAAAGAATTTTTGGAATCGGATGAGTAGTTCTGAAGATAACCCCCTACAGCATACAAACTTACAAATTTTACCTTTTGGTCTTTAAACTAATATTGTAAAGAGGTAAAATTCGTAAGTTTCACGATTATTTTCTCAAGGATCTACCAATAAACAGTTATGGAAAAGATAAGTGGAAGAAGGGAAGGGAGGCGTTTACCCTGTAGTTGGACACAGACTGCTAATAATCATAATTCCATAGGGTTCCGTTCACAAAGGGGGCTAATGCCACTCTATCTTTGAGGCTCCGCACAAACGAGCCATCGGTGGCGGCCACCGATGGCTCGTTTGCGCGGAACCTTACACTATGACATCTGAATGTCTATTAGTTCAGCTCACTATACCACCTACCATCTTGTAGGTGTGGAAAAGAGACGGAGTTAAACGTCCTGTATAGCTCTATCCTAGTCCCCAACTGAATTTAATTAAGGTGATACTGTCCCTGTATATTTTTTAAAGAACAAAAAAAAATGTTGCTGTAGTAGGCTAGTTGACTCAGAAATATAAAAAATAAAACTAATTATGTGTTTTTTCTTACAGAAAAAGTTGAACCGTCTTATGACAGTAATTATTGTTTTTTATAATAATAACTAACGTTAGTCCTCGGCATCGCTCATTGGGATGAATAATGTCATAGCTTTAGTAACCTTGGACTTATTTAAAATCATAGACAAGCAAGACATAGGATTTTTGGGAGATTTAAGCTAAGTATACTAACACATCACACTTAAAAATGTTTTGATACGAATATCCATTCGCATTTTCGGCGAAACAAAGTATTTATTTGTTTTTAGATTTTTTACGTTGGTTCACACATAATATACATAGTATCAGTAGTACCACTTTGAGTGTGCAGTTCAAATTGGCGCTGCTTGTTACCTGTCAAACTTGGTACCTTCATTTATTTAAGTTCTGTGTTATCCCGCTTGCACACACAATTTCGTTAAAGTTGACGACATACTGACAGTAAAACTTCAATGAGAAAAGCTTGTCAAAGGTCATAGATGGCGTGAGTACAGCTATGTTCCAATTTGATCAGAAAACCAAGCTATTATGAAAAATTAGAATAAAATATGTATAAAATTACTCCAATCATTGACGATGCTTGGAACTAGCTATGCTAGCGCCATTAACTTTACAGTTGCTTTCTACATTCCAAAACCTAGGTACAATTAAGAAGGCTGTTTAAAACTGATTGTAGATGGGGTGTCCCTAGCTTAGTCTCAATCTGACCAATACAATTGGACGTACATTGTTCTGCCATAACGAGTCAACCCACAATCTCTAACATTATGTGGTTTTCAGGGACCGATTAATCGGTTTAAAATGTAACACCTATACAGGGTGTATGGGTCAGAAGCCTCCACAAACTGGCAAGGTGCATACAGCTCCTTATTTTGAATCATATTCCACTGAAAATTTTCTTTATTTATATTTTTCAGTTATTATTCCTTTATTTCAATGTAAAATTATATTACCTGTACGCAACACTCCATTTATATAAATAATACGGCTAAAATTAAAAATTCAACATTTTGATGTTGAAATACTCTAGCGAACAACGCGGCAAATCAGCTGTTCCCTTCCTGCCTAGTTTTAGAGTTCATCGAACTCGTCGTCGCGCTTGCCATTCGCAACGTGCGTTTTTCACGTTAACGATACACTGCGTAAGAGGAAATAAAACCAATCGAATTTATTGGATTCCCATAACCTTCCTGAAATAATTTCTTGTACCCGTCATCTTAGTATGATTACTGAATTCACCCCATCAGTTTGTGAAGAGCTGTCCCTTATCATCATCAATCACCATCACCCACAGCTGGTTATAGGCCTCTCCTTGCTAGTGCCAAGCTCCATGTTCTTATGCCAGCCCTAAAACCACTATACGGGTACATTTACGGTGCCTGTTGGTTTACTACTCAGTAAGATTAGTTTCATACACATACATCCAAAACGTATGTAACGTATTTTCTAAAATCATTTACAACTGCTTCGGAAATGGTTTGTAATTGTGCGATGTGGTTTGGTCAATTTTGGCAGATCTACGCGTAGATCTGCCAAAATACACAATACAGTGTATTGTATATACATACTAAGTTTGTACAGACGCCAGCACATCAAGCTACTACAATCTGTCAAATTTCTTTAATAGATTACTCATTAGGTTTCATCATTGAGGTCATTGCATTAGGTTTAAGGCTAGTTGGGAAAATCTGATAGTTTCGGGTAGCTTGACTTGCTGGCGTCTGTACATACTAAGTATAATAAGGTCCATTATTATAAATTTTCTCCTGCTTCTTTGAAATAATTTATTCCTTAAATTGACTGCCTCGATAGTCGATGGGTCGCAAGCGCGACTGCTGGACATGAGGCCTTGGGTTTGATACCTGGGCAAAGTGTTATTGGGTTTTTCCATCAGTAGCAGTCACGAAGTCTGGATTTGTGGCAGGTTGATGGCAATAGGCTCGCCCCCTATTACATGACCCTACACAGTACTGGCGAAATGTGGGTGTACTATTACGGGTGGTTTTGTGGGTGTATTAGAGATGTGCTGTTATGTCATTAAAACTATTTTCAGGGAATGCAACCAATGGGAGATTATGCGTTGTAGGAACGCGGTTCAGAAAAGGTGTATGCAATTATTGCTACTGCAACTACGAGCGACAACTCATTTGTTCTAAAAACAAATGCAGAAGATCACATAGTAAGTGTGTTTTATTAATTCACAGCTTGTAGCAACAAGGCGAGCTCATAATTAAGAAGGAACATGGTCTGCGAGGAATTTAAAAAAATATTATTTGAGGAAAATATTGCCGTCGCGCTGCGTCAAGCCTGCCCCCGTATGAGTACGATCGGGACAGCTGCAGCTCAGTACGATTATATCACAAAACAATTAGGAGATTGACGCCCTCCTAACGTTGTGATAGTTTTAGCGTGCGATTTGTGAATATTTAATTGAAATAAGTAGGACATCCAGGAAGAGGCTCCCTGGTGCATGCTGTTTGCCGATGACATTGTGTTGGTAGCCGAGAGCGGCTTAGAGGTCCAGAGCAGATTGGAGGTGTGGTGGCAAAGACTGGAGAACGTTGGCCTGAAAATAAGTAGAACGAAAACCGAATACTTCTTCTGCGATTTCGGCGGTCTCTCCAGTTCAGTGCCCATAACTCTTGCCGGAACGCCCATACCAATCTGTTCCGATTTTCGGTACCTCGGGTCGCTTGTGCAAGGGGATGGAGAAGTAGACCGGGACGTAACGCACCGGATCAACTCAGGATGGATAAAATGGCGACAGGTCACTGGAACAACTTGCGACCCACGGATGCCCCTCAAGCTAAAGGGGAAAATATACAAGTCCGTGATTAGACCTGTCGTACTGTATGGGTCAGAATGCTGGGCTGTGAAGAAGAAGGATGAAAAACGATTGCATGTAGCGGAGATGAGAATGTTGAGATGGATGTGTGGAGTGACAAGAATGGATAAAGTAAGAAATGAGTATATTAGAGGAAGTTTGAAAGTGGCGCCTGTAACAGAAAAATTGAAAGGAAGTCGTTTGTCTTGGTATGGACATGTAATGAGGAGGGATGAAACGCATGTGACTAAAAGAGTGATGAACATGAATGTTGATGGATGGAGAGGGAGAGGTAGGCCAAAGAAAAGATGGATGGATTGTGTGAAGACTGATATGCAAGAGAAAGGAGTCAACGATGCCGTGACGTCTGACAGGGTAGAATGGAAGAAGAAAACATGTTGCGCCGACCCCAAATAGAATGGGATAAGGGCAGGAAGATGATAATTGAAATAAGTAGGTACAAGTTTTTAATACGGCATATTCCCGCACATGCGCACGTCCGTTGAAACCTTTTGGCGATTTCCGATAGTGTAAACTTCAAATGCATATTTACAGTATTGGACCTGGACAGTATCGGATTGGTTGTCAGACTTTTTTGGGCCACTGACTACCTAACGACTGTCAAAGATCTTCTAATGACAGCCGGGACCAACGGTTTAACGTGCTTTCCGAGGCACGGAGGAAGCTCGGTATGTAATGGGTGGTCACCCATCCACAGACCAACCTAGGCAAGCACGGCTTAACCTACAGATCGACACGAGCGGCTGTTATTATTAAGCCACGAGCTATTCTTGATAACAATCGTGGATATTATTAAAATGCGTAATAAAAAGCGTGCTACGGCGCGAACCCTCTGTGACATAATGACATTTCTAAAGACCTTTCTCTACACGAACGCCTCTAGCGGCGAATTCATGCGCGATAGCTCCTATTAGACCTGTACAACGACAAAAGGCCCTTATGTCAGCATGGTGCTGTAACCCTAAAAAAAAGTTCACAGTTATTCTGCTAGTCGAATATTTATTAAAATTATTCTTTTTTAGGGCCAAGGTATTTACGAGCCCGGTATCTCTGTCATTCAGAGGAAATATACAAACTAGACAATTGTAACTACTGCTTCTGTAATGCCGAAGGCGAACGCGTCTGTACCGACTTCGAATGTGACCCGAAAAGTAAGTACGATGCTTTTTTTGGGTTTCGAATACCTCCACTTGGGCTACATAGTCTTTTTCTAGGTAAGGCAAGATAAATAGCACGCCGGATAGAAAATGCCTGGAAGAGCTACTGGCCTAAGAAAGAACTAGTCACTTTGCCGATATCTGCTGACGGAAATTACGTGTAGTCTCCCATCGTTGATCTATTGTGCACTAACTTGGTCTTTGACTCAGGCGCGGTAATAGGGGGGTCCCCCAAATCCAAAAATCATACAAGCCAAATTGACACTTCATCTCCGTTAAAACCAAATTCCTGACTACAGCCCTGTGTGACCCCCCACAAAAGTCTTAGGCTGGGACCGCACCTGCTTTGACTAACATCCTAAAATCCAACCTCAAGGTTTCAAGTTTCATCTCAAGCCAACACGATCGTAATATGCTAGGTGAAACACTATACTGAGCTTCAAAACAGCAGATCGTTGATGCGGTTTTAAGGCTGCCCAGTTTAAATGGACTGGGCAGGGCATATGTGCCGCATGCCCAACAAGCGGGAGGACCGCAAAACTCAGGATTGTCAAACTCGGACTTTAATTTAATCAGAGCTCTCTCATAAACACAGATTTATTAATTACTAGTCTACCCACGGCTTTGCCTCCGTGGAGTTCGGTAACTGTCCCACGGGATCGTACTAACGGTCTAAACAGTACCTCATGTTAATCCAGGTTATAAAGTATCTGTGAGCCAAATTTCATCCAAATCCATTCAGTAGTTTTTGCGTGAAAGAATAAGAAACATCCGGATATCCAGACATCCATCCATCCTCACAAACTTTTGCATTTATAATATTAGTAGGAATTAGTTAGGATTTACACACAGAAGATTACACAGAAAATGAACATTCCTTCATCTAAAGAAGAAGACTTCTATATATAAAAGGAAGAAGTATTTCAACTTTTCCGTCTTTTTAGGGAACGTAACGATGACAACGTCGACGATGAAGCCTCAATCATATTATTTCAGTCCAAACGAGAGAGCTTGCGCTGAAGGTACCCGTCGTAAAGTCGACGAATGCAATTATTGCGTTTGTCTTGGCGGAGTTGAGTTATGCTCACAAAAATATTGTGCAAGTATGTCTAGATTATATTTTTAAATGATTAACATTGAATTATAAACAAAATATTGATGCATTGTTGCGGTCATGGTGCACTTAGCACAAATAATAAAGCATCCGGAAATAATGAAGAACTATCCGAAGCTGAATGCGAAAATTTCGTACTCGCTGCGCTAACCGCGTTAATGATTTTCTGCATGAGTTCTTAAACAGTCGACATCTGCATGAATAGACAAAAAAAAACAATCCTATCAGAGGAAGCGCAGTGATGGTTATTTGAACCCGATTCGACGAAAAAAATAGTTGCTTGCCTCGCTCTTGTATCATACATTCTCTAAATGATGAGCTTTTCTGCATACGTCGCCAGAGTGACTCTTAGCACAGTCGCCAGTACATCAAGTTATAAACTGTCAAATTTCTCCTAAATTATTTTAAACCATAAAATGTTGAAAGATAAGTTCAAAATCGAATGGGAAAATTTGTCAGTTTGTAGTCACTTGATGCGCTGGCGACCAGGCGATTGTATGAAGAGACTAACGTAGTTCTACATGTGGGAGATTGATTGAAATTATTTGGGGCTCGTACCGTAAAGCTAAAATTGCACCCGCCTGGAAATAATCCTGACGTCGTTGTCCATTGGACCAGTGGTTACATTCGAGCCTCCACCTAAAGAGAGTATTTGATGTTACCGTTTGTTAATTAAAGACTTTATTTTGTTAAACACAGTGCCCGTAAATTTCACCGAGTCTCAATGCGAAGAGGAAGAATCTTTGCAACCCCCAGATTTATGCAATGTGTGTATCTGCGTCAATTCGGACATATTATGCACGAACAACTCCTGCAATGAAAGGCAAACAGGTATTTATAAAGGGTGTAAATAGACCTTCAACGAAGCTGAAAGGCACTTGTTCTCCCGCGATATTTTTTTTGTTCATGCCTGGAAACTTTCTAGTTATGGAGATATTGTGAGGTCAAAGTTCCAACTTTTTCACGAGTTATTTTATTAAATACTAGTTTTTAAGTTAATAACTTTAATATAAATACCTTTATAACCCTTTTACTATTCATAACTTCCATCAGCACAATGTTTTGATTGCATTACATTGAGTTTTAACGTAAGATCCCGTGATTTTAAACTCCCAAAAAAAATCGTTTCCCAGCAATAATTTTTGCGTAGGTAGGGTTACTTAGTTTGATGAACTACTGTGTGTTAAAGCTGTGGTCCTTGGAGTATCAGATTCTCAAAAGGAATTCAGAGGTGGAATGGTTGTTGAAGGCCACTGTTTTCTTTTCTTTTAAATCTTATTATGAATTTACTACCATTTCTCAAGATTTTTTCTTTGTCACCATGAGATTATTGACATCAGCAATGACATTATATCTTAGGCTTAAATCTGTACACATCTGTACACTTATAAATAAAATTGGAGTGTCTGTTTGTAATATTAAAATAACCAGTTTTTACTAAGTGCATATGGATGTATACACTGTACATACATATACGAAAACAATTTTTTTTACAATTTTTGTCTGTCTGTCTGTTTATTCCGGCTAATCTCTAAAATGGCTGGATCGATTTTGACGAGACTTTCACTGGCAGATAGCTGAAGTAACAAGGAGTAACTTAGACTACTTTTATTTTAGATAAATAATTAGGGTTCCGTGCAAAAAAACCCTTGAAATTGGTAATAAAATTCGATTCAAATAGGGAAGTGCTTATAATAAAGGGGATTTTTTAATAATAATTTCACGCGAAAGAAGGTCGCAGGCAACAGCTAGTTAGAAATAATAGCCACTAATAGCAATCACATGTTTAAATATCCGAACACAAAATTAACTGACCTGGTCTTGTTCCAACGGATACCATGATTCTTCACGGAGTGACGATATTACTACTTCGGCGTCGCAGGAACACGTGAGCTACGCAGTTTTTTAAATGGCATCTCACAGGTTAACTTATGAGGCTGAGTTCTCGGCCGTTTCGAAGTTTTCATAAACTATATTTCGCGCGCACAGACACTCATCGCCACCCAACCGTTACGTGATCCGAACAAGGAGGTAGTTGATACTGTTACGCGCTTATGGGATAAATTAAATACTACCGATGAAATAACAGATACATTAAACTATGATTTACGCGTGAGAGGGGTATCTGTTATTAAATAACGATAATTGGAAAAAAATTAACGATCCTGCAGGGTCCTTGAAAATTCATAATTAATTTCTTGACTTACCAGTATTCAAGATTTTCCTTCTCACTCTTACAAACAGCCACCCATACACACATACATACACACACACTCTCACATACACACACTCACACACACACGCTCACACAAAGATACAAACACACGAAAACACTTTCAAACTATTTTAATGTTATTATCTTTTATTGTTATATAGTATTAGTTTTATTTTACTTTTTGTTTTTTTTTTATTGATTTATATAGTTTTAGTTTTATTTTACTTTTTGTTTCGTTTTTATAATCTTATTGCATAAGATTCTGTGATATCTCCTCTTGGGAGAGGGCACTGACTTCTGTAACACATGTAAATCACCTAGCACAGGAGTCAGGGACTTCACACAATTTTGTAACCACTTTCTTGTGTAATAATAAAGATTATTATTATTTTTTATTTGAACTCTCGGACTACATATTATGATTTGTTCTTAATACGCTTTGAATCAAGCCTTACCCTATCTTTTATCTGTTGGTTATTGATTATCTCTCCCGGTTTGCTTTTGTTCTTTTTCCAGATCTTTTGACGCTATAGTTTCTATGACTTCGTCGATGACTTCACTGAGCCTGTTGTCAGTCTGACTTTTTAATCAAACGCCAAATAATTAGCGACGTAGCCCGAAGAATTGCCAAACTTAAGTGGCAGTGGGCAGGGGACATTGCTCGTAGAACGGATTGCCGATCGATGGGGCCGAAAAGTTCTGGAGTGGCGACCGCGAACCGAAAGACGTTGCGTTGGAAGGCCTCCCACTATGTGGACTGATGACCTGGTGAAGGTTGCGGGGATCCGCTGTATGCGAGTCAGACGGGACCGGTCAATGTGACGACACTTGGGGGAGGCTTATGTCCAGCAGTGGACGTCTTTCGGCTGTAATAATGAAATAATAGTTCTAAAGGTCCCATGTCGTTTCGTCTTTATCATGCGTTTTAGCAGAAACGGCATCGACGATCGTTCCAACTGACCATTGGCTCGCGCGTGGCGTTGCAACTGCGTTTAGGATATGTTTTATACTTAACGATTTTGTAATCGAAAATTATTACATTGAAAGGAGGTACCTTGATCGGTGATTAACCAAACCGGTGTAAAGTAACTTACCTATGATTGTGTTCTCGTAAAACTCTTAGTATAGTCGATGTATTTGTATTCTAGACGGGTACAATGTAAATGAACTTTGTAAAACCATCTATTATAACTAGAGTATGAACGTTACCTCGTTTGCTACGAACGAATGGCCTCAGGTGATCAGCCTTGATAGTATGAAAACGTATTTGTACCTTTGGGATTGAGTGTGGCCTTGCGGTTTCTCGGTAGTGCCCTGTGGTATGCACCACTCTAAACATGATCGGATGTATTTCTATCCAGCCATTAATGTCAAGTTTTTTCGAATTCCCCATTATAATAAAATAATCTACACTATGCAATTTTTAAAGTCGAACATGTGCAGCGGGCACGGCCGATGCCTGCCAGGGCTGCGGGCTGTTCGAAAGAGATACCGCGGCCATTTCTGATGAATTCATCTTTCAATAAAATAAAGGCAATTTTGGCCAAAATTAAACTAGCTGACTAGCTAACTTCAGGGTGTTGGTATTTCGTGACGGTGTGCGGGCGCATCCTAAATTACTCTCTTTTAACGCGCCAAAAGAAGTATAAATTAAAAAATACTATACACCGACGCGAAAACGGTTACCACGTATTTATATAGAAACTTTATATAGATTTTTTGTTCAACAGCCTGTGCTGTCCCACTGCTGGGCAAAGGCCTCCCCCAATTCCTTCCACGTGCTCTTTCCACGTGCCTCTTCGAACATTAATTATTATTATAATTATGCTCATAAAGTATAGGTTACCGTTATCCAAACACATTGTGTATTTTATTATCGTGTAACGTAAACTATTCACTTGGTGCACGTTAGTGAAGCAGTCCTAGTCGGCAACCATTACATAACCACCACCACCACCACCATTATTTTTATTTCAGGCAATTTACACAAAATCTTCATGAGTTATGCACCTAAACCTTCCTCATGAATTACTCCGTCTAATGATGAAAACGAAAGTATGAAAAAAAATCCCTTTAGTAGTTTTTGAGTTTATCGCGTTCAAACAGACAAAGACGTGGCGCGGGAACGTTGTTTATATGTAGTGATTCATTTCTTTAAAGGACAGCGACCGCATCAGATGACAACAAGTCTCAGCCCTTTTTCTGTTGCTGTCCCTTTCAATTGTTACGATAGCGATATTATTTAATATATTTTTTAGCTCAAAAACTTTTGCGAAGTTGGACACCCCCACCTAAATTCTGCAACCCTCGTGAAAGATACAGAATAGATAATTGTAACTGGTGCTACTGTAATGTAAAAATTGAACGTGTCTGCACCAGTATAGAATGTGACCCGAAACGTGAGTACTGTACACGATACGTTTTTTAGACTTCTTATCTATCACTGGCGGTCAGTCTGACTGGCACAGAGCTGTAACTACACTGGCTTTCAAAACTTAGTACCATACTTTTAAAATTACAATAACTTTTAAAGTACCTACACAAGATATATTTTTGTAATAAAAAGGATTACAAAAATAGTTATTTTTCCCAGAGACGGGGGGACGAGCCACTCTGCAGAGTAGTAGTTCAGCATAATTTACTCAACACGTCTGCTACTACTGCTGAGCGTGCGCGCCTGCTGGCTGTGGATGAGTGGCAGTCGAAAGTGGCTTCGCGAACTGCCGTTGTCGAGCATACGGACTTTGTTCGACGACAGGACCTTCCGTCTCGCTGCTTCTTTACGTCTTGGTGCCGTCTGCTACTCTCCTCATTGCTGCCACTATGGTGAAGCAGTCAAAAGCCTTGGATACCACTGCCTGTCCTGCAGCCGAAGTGCGGTCCGATTTACGCGAAACGCGAATGTAAACGACATTATCCGATAAACTCTTAATTTTTACCGTCGGCGTTCCAGATATCTTAGCACCCAATCGTTTGGCACGTGACGGTGGCAATAGACCGGACAAAATGTCTTTGTGAAGATGGGAGTTGTAGATGGTTAGCCCTTTAGTTTGTGACGTAACTTGTGTCGATACTCTTGCGCCATCACATCTTACATGCTCATCGTGCTTTACTGGCGCTGCCGCTGCGGCTGCGGAGGACGTCAAGCGGAGTAAATATGTGGAACCTTTGTGGAAACCATATTTTCGAGCCGTTGGGAGTTGAAACTCCTGGGGCCGTGGGATCCGAGTGCTCACAGCCTTTTTAAGGAAATTTCACATTACCAGCTGACAGCGTTGAGAAGGAGTTTTTTGATGCCCTTTTATAGTTTTTTGTTGGTTTAGTTTAATTATTTTAGTTTATTTAAAATATATTTTCATTTCAAGACTCCGACTTTTATAGTTTAAGATAAATTGCGATTTTAAAAGTGTGGTACTTAGTTTTGAAGTTAGTATATTAACCAGCCAGTGTTAACCGTACTCCGCTTTACTATGTTCGTACACGGTAATCTCTGAAATCACTCAACTGAAGATAAGTCTTTATTTGCCATAAACATGGAATAAAGTTGTTACATTCAGGTAAGTCCACATGTTTAGCTATACTTACAGGATAAGTATCAATTGCATGCAAAATAATAAATATTAGTTAATTTTTGTTCAATGGGACAGATATAAAAGTCAATACGTAATAATATAAGTTTTATGTCAGCACTATCCGCAATTACAATGGTCCAGAAATTTATAGTTTATTGTTAAGAAAATCTTTAATGTCATAAATTCATAATTCAGCATTTTTGTAAATGTGTACAGTTGGGTGCAACTTGAAAGATAGAATAATTTTGGAGCTAGTAGGTGGCGCTGTGAGAAGCAGGAGCGGGTCGCCAGTGCTTTATTTAAAATTAACCGTGTGTTTTTTCTTTCAGATGTTGATAACAGATGGCCAAGTATTTTTATTTTTTATTTTTATTGTAATATTTAAACTAACTTTTGCTCACGACATACATGCACTCAGTAACTTTAGAAATAATTATAATTCATCCGCAAGTGTCATGAAGATTTTTCTCAATTGGTGGCTACTATGGTAGAATCGTTTAAGGCTGCTCGCCCACGTCCGATAATCGGTGACCGATTTTTTATAGGAGAAAAATAGAACACACTTATAGCAATAGTGCAACGCACACGTCCTACAAAAAGTAGGTCAGAAATAAAATGGGCGCATACAAAAACGGTCCTAAGAATCGGAGGAAAAATCGGCCCGATTATCTGTCCTACAAAAAGTCTGACGTGGGCGAGCAGCCTGTAGCTGGCAAAACCATTGATTGTGAACTTGTACCAAAAACTCGCAATAAATTGTAAACGATAGCTATCGCTGCCCGTACTAACTGTCGCTAAATATCATATTGCACGCGTATCATACATTATTGTGTTATGTCGCTGTAAGGTAGTTATTGGATGTTATTGATATTGAAAGATAGTAATATGAAAGCGGTTTATAACTATACAAGCTGATTGCCCGCAGCTTCGCCCGCGTAGATGTCGGTTATCGCGACCAAAAGTAATCATGAAATTCTGATCTCGTTCCCGCAACCCATGGGAACCTATTTCAGGGCACAAACAGGGACGAATTATATACTAAAACTTTCCTCGAGAACTACTCTATCCATTGGTGAAAACAGCATGAAAGTCGGTGCTGTAGTTTATCGCGAACAGACAGACATACGCGGTGGAGGAATTTGTTTTATAATATGTAGTGATAGTGATATTTCTCTTCCTTGATTCATTAAAAACCTATTTATGTAATAGACAGTAACGTGTCAGTATCAATACATACATACATAAACTCAGGCCCTTTTCCCATGGGGGTAGGCAGAAACTACTACGATCCTTACATACTCCTTTTGCCTCGTCCATGTTCATACACGCACGCCGGTTGCGAGTACTACGTACCAGACCTTTCTAAAGAACCAACAACCATTAATACAGTCAACAAAAATAAAGGAATTATACTGTAAAGAATGATAATTTGGCGTCATACAGGGAAGCGTTGTTAGCCCACTATTTTTTCTTATATATATATAAAAAAAAAAAAAAGAAACAAAAAAAATAAATGAATAAAATCATAAAAACAACCAAACACAAATGCATATTATTTGCCAACGATTATTTTAGGGACATTTGATAAAAAGAACAACACCATTACAGATTATGAGTTCGATATTCATGCTGCAATAAGATACATTGCTGCATAGCGTAAACCATCTATACAAATAAATGAAATCGAAATGTGTCTGTTTGTAACTCCAAAATAACAGATGAAAGTACATACAGTATTTGTAACAAACAAACAATTTTTATAAATTTGTCTGTCTGTTTGTTCCGGCTAATCTCCGAAACGGCTGCATCGATTTTGACGGGTTATTTACTGGCAGATTGCTGATCAATTTATCAATCCAATAATAATAAAACAATATTAAATGGAACTTGAACTGTACTACAGGTACTGAGCAACCGTATCATCTTGACTCCGCCACGTTTGTTTTTTTTTTAGGATGGGAAGTCATCTAATGACCCCTTCCGCTCTAGGCGGAAGTCAGACTTGTACTGACCAAAACCCATCCATGTTCTTTCCTTGCCCTTTGTGTTCCAGGGCCGCGGTATCTCTTTCGAACAGTCCGCAGCCCTGGCAGGCATCGGTCCTTGCGGGCCCCTCCCTGTTTACTGACTTCTCTTTGAGGTGCGCGTGGAACACGAACGCGCCGTCAAAACGGCCGGTCGTCAAAAGACGGACGGACGGCGAGCTAGCTCATTACTCACCGTCCACAGGTCCGCGTCTACGGTAGCTCGAAGCCCCCACGTGGCCCCCGACAGCCGAGGCAGTAGTGTACAGACTCGCCTGGCATATTCATTCCAGGCATCCTTAGAGTCTAGGTCGCTACCGCAGTCTCTAACACAGTCGTTACCCACCTGCTCTATAAGCCAAGTAATCTCGCGGAACCCAAGAATTATAGACCGATCACGTGTTTTTCGACGGTCTATAAACATCTTACATATATTTTTAGGGCGAAAATTAATTGACAAAAATTCCATTATGTCTGCTTCTCAAAATCGATGTAGGAACGAGTCCCGAGGTACTAAGGAGCTACTGCTCTCTTCAATATGGCCACAAGCCAACAGGTTCGTTGATCCCGCAAGGATCCATCGACGTGTTGGATAGATCATTCATAGTTTTTTTATTGATTGTATTTGAGTCAACCTACAAAATGATATAAAAATATTGACTGGGTATTAAGATATACGCATGAAATATGATATCTAGGGACAGTTAGAACTGGTAGCGATAAATATCGTTTAAAATTGTGACTTTTTGGTACAAGTTCAAATTCCATTGTTTTTTTGACAATAGTCATGATCTGCATGTAATGTTCCTTCTACTAGGATACAGGCACTCCTCATCTATGAGTGAGATGTAATTCACCACGCGGGTCTGTGTACTGCTCTCCCAACATATCGAAACCAGCCCTGGGGCTGGTTTCGATATGTTGGGAGAGCAGTACAATTTTCTGTTCCAGCAGGACCTACTGGTTTCCCTTTTCTACTCTTGTTTTCTTTCACCGTTTTGAGAGCAGTGGTGATAAAATAATTACCAAAAAGCAATCCGCCTGCAAATTCCATGACATTGACATTATTTCTTTTGAGACTTTTGCAAAATAAAAGATCACCAAAATCTATGACATCTTTTGAATTACCGAAGTGAGAGATTTAGTGCTCGCAGCCTTTCGAAACCCCTAGTTGACGCTCCCCGTGAATCAAGGGCTGACTTTTACCGTGGTTAAAGGGTAAATGTTGTCATACAACGTGGCAAAGCCATCAGTCTCTTGGGCACATCACCAGATGACAGCGTTAAAGAGGAGTTTTTGATGCCCTTTTATAGTTTGTTTGGTTTAGTTTATTTAATCGTTTTAACTGGAATAATGTATATTAATGTACTGATGTATAACTTATTATATGTATTTATCTTATTTATACCTTCAACTGTACAATCTCGATGTTCAATCTGGAATTTGTGGAAGGTTTTATTATTATAAACTTCTTTTTTCTGCACCGTTTGTTCTGTTGCATGCTGCCAAAATTTATATCTCAATTCTGCATGTTTCTTCGCAACGGCCTCCTCTAGCTATTTCTATTGTCTCCTCTAGTTACGGCCCGCTGTAAGGTTTGTATCAACTTCCCATCTCCTTTGTTGCTTCCGCATTTTCCGTTTATTGTGTTTGGGATACCAATCAGTTTTTAATTAACACCATTTTTCCTGCTTTGCTCTCTTACTTGAAAAGTACTTTTTTTTTTCGGATGGGAAATCATCAAATGACTCCTCCCGCTCTGAGCGAAGCGGAAGGGAGTGTCAGACTTGTACTGACTAAAACACATCCATGTTCCTTCTTTGCCTTTTGTGTTCCAGGGCTACGGTATCTCTTTCGAACAACCCCGCAGCCCTCATGAATCAAATCATTATCTTTCAAATAATTTTTCATATGATTTCCAGAAAACAGACCCAAAAGAGGGTGCGATATAGGAAGCCGATGGACAAAGGGTGACTGCGAAATTTGTTATTGTTACATGGATCGGAAAATCAGGTGTTTTGTCAAAGAGTCCTTATGCGAGGAATTTAAAGCACGAAGTAAGTTTGTTGTCGTTACTCTCTCTCCTACTTATCTTGTCTCTTTAATATCTTTGTTCTTCACACGCTCAGAATCTTCTATCGTTCTTCCAATGATCTTCTCCTACTCTGTCCTTGTCATACTTTTGATTTTGGTCATTCTACCTGTCATTAACTTAATTCTTTTCTGGAATGTGCTTTCTCTTTATACCAGGAGTTCAGGACGACCACTAGTTTTGATGCATTTATGTATATTTTGTCTAATAAAATACTCATTTGCTTGTTTTGTTGCCAGCTATTGAAAATACAGTTTATGTGTGGTTGCTACTTTTTAAATAAAAGAAAATAGCAAAAGTTAGGCAGACTAGCGTTTCTAAAATGGCTACTTTGACAGAATCATATTAGGATAATAATAATGAATCACGTTACATTAACTGAGTAAAATTCATATCACGCAATTAATCTGTCCCATACAAGAAACCCGTACCATAAACCGAAAAAAAATACGTTTTTGGTATGGTAAAAACATGTTTCTTTTAAATATATTTTTTTAATAATTAAAGGGATCCCCCTTTAATTATTAAAAAAACATATTTTTATTATTTTTTGTTATAACGGTAACAGAAATATATAATCTGTGAAAATTTCAACTGTCTAGCTGTCACGGTTCATGAGATACAGCCTGGTGACAGACCGCCAGACAGACAGACGGACAGTGGAGTCTTAGTAATAGGGTCCCGTTTTTACCCTTTGGGTACGTAACCCTAAAATCTAAAAAAAATACCGGTAAAAATACGCGGTCTTTATTTTTTTATGTTGCAATATTTTTGAATTTGAATCTGATATGTAATAATTGATTATGATTCAGCTAATATGCGTCACCATTTTACGTATATTAGAAGAATTGCTCATGATCTGCTGGGAATTCGGGAAATGAATCGCTTTTAGAGGAATTGAAGTGGCCATTTTAAACCGGCAGGCTTAATAAAAAAATGTTCAAAACATTTTTTTTTCTAAAAATTAATTCTTAACCGTAGAACCCTAAAGGAAGGTTGGAAGGAAGGAAAAGTCCTTTACAAAATGCTCAAAATTGCTTGCTTACACAGATGTATCTTCAAAAAGTTAAACATAGGGACCTATAAGAGGTTGATATAAATTTATTGAAGCATAAAAAATCATAGCTTTAAAGTCATAAACCAGGACAAAAACAGGCGAGAGCGTTTGTATGGAAAAAAGACCACCCACATTTCCTCTTAAGGCTGCCTGCGAACGGGACCCTGATCCTGCTTTCGTTATACGTATTAATTTTTTTAAATCTACTAACACCCAAATAGTAATATTCACAGGTCCTTGCTGATTTCATTTCACCCGCAGCACAATAATATTCAAAACTACCTTTTGCCCGCGGCGTCGCTCGCGTTTATTTAGAATTTGACAATTTAACTCACAGTAGTAAAGTTTCTATAATAATATAATTCAATCATGATACGAAAGACACGTGTCTTTCGTATCCGCGCCATCTATTATCATAAGAACACTATTGTTGTTTTCCTCGGGAACAGTATTTTTCGGGTTGAAAGGTACCCTATGTTTGCTTCTGTATACCTGACAATGTACATGCAAAATTTAAGAATCGGTTCAGTAGTTTAGGCGTGAAAAAGTAACAAACAAACAAACACGCTTACTTTCGACTTTATAATATTATTATATTATATTGAGAATTATATTGAGAACAGCGGTGGCCCAGTGGTAGCGACCCCGACTTACGAACAGTAAGTCGTGGGTTCGAACCCAGGTAGGCGCATTACTTTGTGTAATTTATTTCATCCCCACTGCTCTTAAAAACGGTGAAGGAAAACATCGTGAGGAAACCGGCATGTCCTAGAACCAAAAATTCGAAGACATGTGACATCTACCAATCCGCACTGGGCCCGCGTGGTGGATTATAGCCCATTCCCTCTCATAGAGAGGAGGCTTGTGTCCCAGCAGTGGGAACATTATAGGCTGGTGATGATGATGATGATATTGAGAATAGGAAAGAAGTAGCACAGAATCGCGACCGTTGGAAGGAATGGAAGGAGGCCTTTGCCCTGGCTTTGGCTAGCTATAATAAAAAAAAAATATATAGTTAGGATCACAAAGCTTCACATATGCACAGACCCCAGCTCTTATATTTATCTGAAAATAATACAGCTAAAATACTCTCCGAGTTTAGTATTTTACTTTACAAAGAGAGAACTATACCCACCAGTTGTTGAAGATGGGCTGCGTAGCTGATGATTAGACTTTATGCTAAAATTAAATTTAGAATAATAAGTAAGTTAATAAATGTGCACAGTCTCACCTGAAGCACCTGTTCAACGTAAATCAAGCAACTGTGTTCTATATCAATATTGTTAAGAATCAAGAAAAAAATTGGAAAAGTTTTACCCATCAAATAATGATCATCGAACATAGACACTGTATTATTGTGGAACAGCGCCTTCAGACTTAGGTATATCCGTCGACTACATCGGAGTTCTATTTATTGTAGCCGTCTGGTTCTGATTTCTTTTTTCTCTTTCTTACTTAGCATATTAGTTATGGAAGAAGCGGTAGGGGTTTGATAGCCCGCTAAATTAGAAATTTTCTTGCTTTTATTGTAATTTGCCAGTCAATGGGGTCACCCATTGAATGACTTTTTCATGAAAAAGTGATTAAATGAATTTAAAGGATTGTCTTGATGATTTCAATGATTATAACTCTGTAAAGCCATATTTGTTTCGGTCACGAATCCTATTTGAATCAACACACAACCTGATACTGACCTGCAAATTGCAAGTAACGTAAGAAATTTTGAATTTCGCTGTCTGCCCTGGCGCTTCCACCACCACACTTAAGGCTACCATGGTTTAAATTTTTGCCATTGGAAGAAGTGTTTCATCTAATTCGTGTATTAGTGGCGGCAAAAGCGGCGGGGTATGAGTATACGACGACGACGACGACGACGCCGACGACGCCAACGCCGAAGCCGAAGCCGACTACGCCAACGCCGAAGCCGAAGCCAACGACGCCGACGCCGAAACCGAAGCACAAGCGGGTGTTGATCCAAGCGAACCAATCGCACCACATGCTGCAATCGGGAGAGCTACCAGAGACATTTTTTTTTCGTAAAAACGAGAGAGCTTGCACTGAAGGTAGCCATCATGAAATTGACGAATGCAATTATTGCATTTGTTTAAGCGGAGCTAAATTATGCACACAAAAAGATTGTTCGAGAGTCACAATTCGTATGTATTAATTACAGTTTTTAATTGATTTTAATTCATTACAGACATACCTAAACCACAAATATAATGCAAAAACACCAACACATCCAGATATATTAAAAAACTTACCTATCCGAGACAGAATGCAAAATTTTCGAAATCGCTGCGCTCGCTTCATTGTGCATTTTCCTATTTAGTTTGGAAATAGTCGACAAAGTTAGTCCTATCGGCATGAATAGAAAATTAAATCCTGTTGGAGAGGGCTATTCGTGCATCCTATATTTTGTCGTATCGAATGGACAAAAAGCATTTATTTCTGCTTAACTTGGTTCAGGTGTTTTTGATTCAGTAGCATTCCTATTCTCATTTGTTAATTAAAGATTTGTTTTGTTAAACACAGCGTCCATAAATTTCTCTGGGTTTGAATGCGAAGTGGGAGAACCTTTGCCAGCCCCAGATCCATGCAATGTGTGCATCTGCCTCAATTCGGAAATATTATGCACGAACAACCCCTGCATTGCAAACATTGCAAGACAACTAAAAAGAAGTAGGTATTTAATAACATTACATTATCAACTTTAGCTGGGGGACTTGGAGTAACAGTTTCCCGATACCCTGAACCTTCAAGTCTCGAGTAGTGGAATGCTTGACGAACTCTCAAAGCTTGTCCAATTAGAACTTATGGCTTTGTTTCTGTATACGTCAGACGGTAACATATGTCTGAAAGGTGCTTGCATTCTTCCACCAGTTCCTGTGGTACCGGTTAAGACGAGACTTACGGGTCACTGTCCGCTCTTGTATTCGCTTTTTATTATTGTGGAGTCTTTCCAACTTGATGTCGACTCTTTGGCGAGGCTAGATTCTAACTCCTCGATTGCTCCTTTTGGACCCTTGACCTTTGTTTTTGCCTTGTCTGTCTTCTTGATTTAATGCAGCATCTTGTTGTGCAAATATTTGCAGCTGTTGACACCACATTCTAGTGTGGGAAAGAAACAAAGCTATACAGGTCGTCTAGCGCCATTTCTTTCTCACACTGGAATGACAACTGCTTTAAGACGTCATGGTAGGCCACCAGAACGCTACGTAGGTCTCATAAAAATAAGGAATTATTTAATTTGTTTGTGTTGTGATATACATCCTATTGGACAAGCTACTAACTAAACAAGTGGACAGGACGCAATTAACTTGGAAATAAGAATATCCTTTCTCGAGGTGAGCGTTTTGATCGCTGGAACCCCTTTGAAAAGTATTCTTAGGCTGACCCCAAATGTGGGGTGGCATTGTACCTCGCACAAAAGGCGTTTTGGGACAGATTCCTATACCTTTTTATCAAATAAAATCAATCCATTTTACAAGTCTCACTTTTTACTGCTGCATCTGTAACATTTCTTATTCTAATTTCAACCTAATTGTGCATTTCTTTTTCCTTTACAACGCTTCAGAGTTAATTCCTAAATTAGCACAAATGTTAAAGTCATTACCGAGTATGAGAAATGGTTTTATCAATTTGCCTCCAAGGCATAAGTTTGCAATTCCTTAAATGTATACAATACAAAACCGAGTTATAAAGTTCATATACATTGCATTATTTTTTAAAGGAGACTTTATACTGTATTTTTATTTCCAGCTTTTTCAAAGCTGCGTTGAAACGATCAGTATGGTCGAACCAAATTGACTTAGATATCTACTCAGAAGCAACTCGTATAGTAGCAAGCCATAATCCGAGCGCACTCGGATGGGTTGGTATGGGTTGCCACAATACGAGTTGCGTCCGAGAAGGTATACGAGTCCAAAATTACTCTGATTGTGTCAACGCGGCTGTAGTAATTTAGAAAAGATTTCGCTGACGATTTAACTTTGCTTATTATACGATTTTGTCATGTTTTTATACGATACGACCTTTTAAAACCCTTCAGTTTGACCCACTCGATGAGTTTGGTAGAAAAACATCGACCCTTGCAGTAGTTGCATATCATGTGTAACTCATCTTGGTAATAAGCAACATTAACATTAATCCTAAAAAAAAACAAAAGAGAATTCGTACAGTTGAGATTGTTATTACGAAAATGTTTTATTAACGTTCCATTTTTAACGGTCCACATTGATATTTTTTCATCTGATGCATAGTTGCAATTTATAAGGTTTAATGCTTATTTTTTGAGATATAGGACTTTTTCGTCAAACTGCGATCAATCAATCAATCAAGATCTTTATTGTGGAACATAAGTAGGTACTTAATACATGTCAGGTAAATTGTGATCAGCTATGTCCCGAATCGGAAATTAAATTAACAGCAACAGCAGCAGTAACTTTGTTTTTATTAACTATGAAACACAGTGTTGCTGTTGATTGTAAATTTACATGTGTCGGATCCGGTCATTAGTATGGACTTAAAATGAATCGAAGTACGCCTGTGGTGTCGTCACACGACCTACTTACCCCACCACAGCGTGCTTTACAGAGCCTTGATGTTTTCGGCTCGACGGGAAGACGTTGTAATCTCAAGAACTTTATTAGTTTTGCTAGAAACAGTGTATTGCACCCAGTGTTTTCATAGCACGAAACCCATTGTCTGCCCACATAATGCTGGAGCCTAACGGAATAAATCCTTACATTCCCGACATATAAATGACCGTCAAAAATATTGTTATTATAATCTTTGGTGCTACGGAACCCTGTAAGTGCAAGTTCGATTCGCACTTGGCCGGTTTTTTTCACTTGTTTTGCACGACTTTTAGTTGGCAAGGCGGGAAAGTTACCAAACGAGATGTAGCCGATAAAACTACATATTATAAATAATTAGATCCATTGAGGTGTAAGTAAACATAATAGCCTAAGGCGAGGGCATTTCAAAAATCGTTTTGACTTTTTGCACGAACGGTAAGAGAAAGAAATATCGGGGTCACATTGTTAGAAAGAGAAACGAAAACATAATATCGCTATATTTAAAAATGATTTTAGTCGAATCTAACCCTTGAGGCTCTGATCTGCCCCTAAAGTCAAGAGATATTTTTGTATGATTTTGTTTAAAAAAAATGTAATTTAGTGTATAGGGAATTCAATAAAGGAAATAAATTTTAAAAAAAATGCACTGCAAATCATTCTCCTGCCCATATACCAATTTATTTGGGGTTGGCGCAGCATGTGTTCTTTTTCTATAAATTTCATTCTTCTCTATAAAAAATATTTGTTTATATTTAACGAGTATCAAATATAAAAAAAATATTTTTTCACAAAATTAAATTGTTACTGATGATGACTGATGTCACACATGAAGTGATAGCAGTTCTGCAGACACCCCGGAAGCCCGAGGCATCATGAACCCCGCCACAGTGCAACGCCAATCGTGCGGGGCCGCCTTTGCGGCCCGACGACCGTTGCCAGGGTGACGCACGTAGCTTCCCGTCTCCAAAATAGGAATGGGATCGCGAACGTTTTTTTAAATTATAATTAATTTTCCAAAAAAAACTGTTGCCACATTTCATATTAATTTAAAAGTGAATGTCTGTCAGATATATTATAATATGTTAAAAAACCTTGTCTGATCCGAATGGGGCATAAAGGTATACCCATGACAGAACCAAATAAAATAAGAAACATAAAATATTCATGAAAGGAAACATATTAATTAATTTTAAAATGCGCATTTTTTACCCCCCCTTTCCCTTAAATCTAACACACTTTTGAAACGTGACAACACCGTATTCGGCATTAGTATGTTTGATCGTCAATTGTTGTTTATGATGTCACTACCCGAGAAGCGACCGGCGGAGTCCGCCGCCCGCATTCCTGTGTTGCCATGTAAGTTTCATCATTTTAATACATTTTATTTTATTTTTATCGGGATATGTTTTTTACTTGTAACCCAAAACACAAATAGAATCTTATTCTGTAATAATCGATACCTAATAATAACCTATCGGATCGAACAGGTTTTTTTAACATATTGTATGTTCTGGATTTTAATCTAAAAAAAACTTGTTTGTAAAAAAGATAACCGACTTCCAAAAAAACACTAGAAACGTGGAAAATCACTTCCAGAAGTCGGTGAGTCTAGTATCAACTTGTTACATTGTAACTAGAAACAATATTAGCACGTCATCGACATAAATGAAGAAGAAAAAATGTATATTATAGAGAAAAACTCATAAAATACCCGAGCAAAGTTTAGAAAATTTATATGGATCCATCGCGCAAGCTTCTTCTACCAAGTGAAAAAATAAACACTTGAATCAGACCAATAATCACGGAGAAATCGGTAAAAATACACAAAAAGATACTAGTATATCACCATAACCACCTCCCTTTTTAGAGGTCGGTTTTTTTTTAAATTCATTTTGAAATTTTTACACAAACGGCTATTAATCAAATAACCCTTCTGATTCCATATAACATAATTTAATCTTTTAATTTTTGTTACGGTTGCTTTATAAAATTTGATATTTTTTTTAGTTTGGAAATATAAGAAACACTCATGGTCACCACCTCCCAAGTTCTGCAGAATTGCTGAAAGATACAGAATAGATCGTTGCAATTACTGCTACTGCCGGAGACGACAAAGAGTCTGTGACGATTTCATATGTCCTCCGAACAGTAAGTTATGTACACGAAACCTTTTTAATTTTGATTTATACTCTATCACTAAGACTAGAACATAATGCTGTATCTATTAACCGTAGCGTAGAAAAAATCACGTGTCCTTATGTCCGTTCACGCTGGTATCCGAAATCACACAACCGAATGTGTAAGGTTGCTTCCAGCTTGACAGATAGGATAGTTCAGGGGGTTACTACGATGTCAGTTCCAGTGTGGGAAGGAGCGAAGCTATACAGGTCAACTAACGCCATCTCTTGCCCACACTGGAATGACAACTGCTTTAAGACGTCATGGTAGGTTACCTCTGATAGGTGGCGCTGTGCGAAGCAGGAGCGGCTTGCTAGTACTATAATACTTCAAATAAACTGTGTTTTTTTTTTTTCAGAAACTGATATCAGATATCCACGTAATTTTTTTTTTTTTGTAAAGTAAACTACTTTTACTCCCGACACGCGCTCACTCAGTAACTTTAGCAATAATTAAAAAGCAATACGCTTGAAATTGCTTGACATCATTTAATTTAAGACTTTTGAAAATGATTACAAAAATCAAATCATGGCATCTTGGTTAATGACTGAAGGAAACTCTGAAGGATCGTTGGTATCAGAAGCTTCGGCTCGTAGCCTGTAGAGATTTCTGGCCGTGGATCAAAACCACACGCGTGTAACTTTATCGTATATTATAATAATAATTCCATAATCTCGATGTTCAATCTGAAATAACCAGGAAGACTTTATTATTATAAGCCTTCTCATTCTGTACTGTTTTCTTTGTTGTATGCTGTTAAAGCGTGTTTATCAATTCAGCATATTTCTTGAGAAATGCCTCCTCTAGCTATTTCCATTTCTATCACGAGCCATTCTCCTCCAGGTACCGCTGTAAGGTTTGTCTCATCCTCCCATATCTTTTGTTGTTTTCTCCTTTTCCGTTTACTGTGTCTAGGATACCAATCACTTATTAATTAACACCATTATTCCTGCTTTGTTCCCTCACTTGAACATTAATTTTAAAAAATCCTCTTTCTGATAATAATTTATTATTCATATGATTTCCAGTGAATACACCCAGAAGAGGGTGCGACGTAGGGACCCGATGGGTAAGGGGTAAATGCAAAGTTTGCTATTGTTATGTCGATCGGGTAATCAGGTGTTTTTTCCATTATGGATTGTGCCCTACTAGTAAGTTTTAGTTTATTGCAGTAAGTCTCCTACCCCTCGTTCTCTCTTTCAATATCTATAATCTTCTCGTTCTTGTGTCTCTCTTGCAATATCTATAATCTTCTCGTTCTCGTGTCTCTCTTTCAATATCTATAATCTTCTCGTTCTTGTTTCTGTTTTTCAATATCTTATAATCTTCTTGTTATTGTGTCTCTCTTTCAATATCTATAATCTTCTCGTTCTTGTTTCTCTCTTTCAATATCTATAATCTTCTCGTTCTTGTTTCTCTCTTTCAATATCTTATAATCTTCTCGTTATTGTGTCTCTCTTTCAATTTCTATAATCTTCTCGTTCTTGTGCCTCTCTTTCAATATCTATAATCTGCTCGTTCTTGTGTCTCTCTTTCAATATCTATAATCTTCTCGTTCTTGTTTCTCTCTTTCAATATCTATAATCTTCTCGTTCTTGTTTCTCTCTTTCAATATCTTATAATCTTCTCGTTATTGTGTCTCTCTTTCAATTTCTATAATCTTCTCGTTCTTGTGCCTCTCTTTCAATATCTATAATCTGTTCGTTCTTGTGTCTCTCTTTCAATATCTATAATCTTCTCGTTCTTGTGCCTCTCTTTCAATATCTATAATCTGCTCGTTCTTGTGTCTCTCTTTCAATATCTATAATCTTCTCGTTCTCGTGTCTCTCATTCAATATCTATAATCTTCTCGTTCTTGTGTCTCTCTTTCAATATCTATAATCTTCACAGGCTCAGTACTTTTGATCTTGCTTCTAACGATCATCTCTTACTCTGTCTACATATACTATAACTTCTCTTACATTAATAATAATAGTACCTGGATGACCGAGATTTGCTCGTTTTTTTTGTGACGTTTTTTAAAAATGAATCCTAGCTAGATCGATTTATCGCCCCCGAAACCCCCTGCATACTTAATTTCATAAAATTGTTGGATCCAAACGGCTACGGAATATATATATATATATATATAGGTACATATATACAAGAATTGCTCGTTTAAAGGTATAAGATATATTAATTCTGCTCCGTGGCAGTTATCCAAAAAAAAAATGCTATTTTTTTTTTATTACAAAGAAATCTATTACTATAAAAAGTGGTATTCACAGCCGGTTGTTGCTTTACTGTCACCTGCAGCGCCGCAATAATATTTAAAACTTCCACTTTTTCACGTATTATGTATGTACAGACACAAAATCATCTTCCTCTCTGCAATTAATACCGTTAACATGGTGTTTTAACTTTTATTTAAGTTTAGTATTTTACTCTAAAAAGGGAGAACTATACCCACCACAGGTTGAAGACGGACTGTATTATGTTGATGATGATGATTTTACTTTATGCTGAAATTTAATTTAAAACAATAAGAAAATGATTGCGCACAGTAACGCCTAAAGTACAGGTTCAACGTTATTCAAACAAACAAGCAACTGTTCTCTTTTTTAATTGTTAATACCCATCAAATAATGATCATCGTACATAGACACTGGACTACTTTGGAACAGCGCCTTCAGACTTCGGTATAGGCCTGGCCTAATTGGAGTTTTATGTTTTGTTGCCGTCTGGCTCACATTCCTTTCATCTCTCTCTTACTTAAAATTTAAGTTGAAGCTACCAATTTTTTTTTTTAAATATGGCAATTTTATTTTCTTACCATATTCAACTTTTTCATGTTTTTAGCATCGACATCGACATTATGGCCACCAACGAAGCCACCAAAAAAGCCGTAAAAAAAGTCAGATAATGATTGATTATTTTATTATCATATTATATGGAACCAGAACAGAAATATATTTAAAAAAAAAACTTTTATTCCTTAAAAATTACACTTTGCAAACATCACAAAATACGAAAGGAACACTGTTAATATTAATCTACGAAAATAAAATCGTACAAGCCAAAATAAATAATCACTACATAACAAGAACGTAAACTAAAAATAGCTAAGGTCTGGCCCAGGTGGGCACTTATAAAACGTCGACAAAAAGCTGCACGGCTAGGGTTGATCGTTTCCTATGGAGAAGAACCGGCAAGAAACTCCATGGTTACTCTTTTCAAATCATTTGGTATTACAATATTACAACCTAAATGCTCACCAGATAATTTAGAGCGACAGACCCTAACACGTAATAGTACCAATTAACAAGTAAAATATAATAATATGTATTAACTTCATATAAATTAAACACACTCCATACCGAGGTGCCTAAAATTTAACGCTTTAAGTACCAAAATAAATATACACTCATCAGAATAATTGTGCGTTTTGTATTTATATTCTTTTCGCTTACCAAAATGGACAAATGCTCACCAAATAATGTTTCACTAACATTAATACCGAAAATTAAAATTCTAAATAGCTTAAGTGTTTTTAAATTATCCAACCTGTATCCAAAATATATTATTGTTAAACTAAAATTGCTGTCGTTTCCTTTTATTTATTCACTCCGCAACCCGACAACCCACCGTTACTCTCAAATAATGGACTGAAGCGTACCAATGGGCTAAAGTGTCTAAAAGACTACCCGTCAAATAGACAACTGATTCAGCGACATACTACAGGATCCAGCCGGTGAGAACATGGAATGTCTGTCGATGTTTGATGTCCACTGAGAAAGTTTGGACGATTTTAGGCAACAGTTTTTCAGTGAATGGGAAGTAATGACACCAATCAACAGTGATGATTACCTAACCGATAGATGTAAGTGTCCTACATTCTTGAAACAGTATCTAGGTAAACATTTGCTGGGTTAAGCAATAAGGCTGAACTACGTGGAACCACCTCCTGAAGCCAGGAATATCCCTATTGGTGAGAACTTGAGAAAAGAAAGAGCGGGCGGCAGTTTTTTATTAAGTTTCTTTGATTGACTGTTTAGGCTTGAAAAGGTAACAAACAAGCAAACTTACTTTCGCATTTATAATATTAGTATTAGTAACGATTAGGATTTTTTCTTCTCGGCCTATGTGGATGAGAATAATTATGTTTATTCATGACGAGAATTGTGTGGGATACTACAACTAACTAATAAAAACGGTTTCTAAAAAAAACACTTAAAAAAGTCTGGTGTAACTACTAAGGCTTCGCGCAAACGAGCCACCGGTGGTCACCACCGGTAGATGGCGACAAGCTGTTCAAATGATTTTTAAAACGTTTTGTATGTCGCCGCATACGTGTAGCGAGTAGCGACCAGGGCCCGCGACACGCTACCACCGGTGGCGGCCACTCGCGACTCAGTGTCCGTGACACGCCACCGGTGGCAAATTATGAATAAATACCTACCACTCGCGGCAGCCACTGACCACCTTCGTTTGCCCGCGACAGCCACCGGTGCAGTGGCCCGTTTGCTCGGAACCTATTTTCAGTAGTCGGTGGCAAAAAGTCAGTGAAACAAAGTCATCGACTTCCGAAAGTATAGTTTTTTTAGAAGTCGGTTTTTATGACCTTTATGGTCGGCCAAAACGACCTCGCCTTTCTACACTATTATTTTCGTACATGCACCCAAAAATATTGTTCGAAGGACACATTAAGTATGTATTGATAACAGTTTTTAATTGATTTCAATTGCATTACAGACGAACCTTAACTATAAATATTAATGTATTGGTGCGATTATGGTGCAAAAATATCAAAGCATCCAGAAAAAAACTGGCCAAGTGCGAGTCGGACTCGCGCACGATGGGTTCCGTACCATAAACCGAAAAAAAACACGTTTCTTGTATGGGACCCCCTTTAATTATTAAATAATTTATATTTTTATTATTTGTTGTTATAGCGGCAACATATATTTATTTTTTTATGAGATACAGCCTGGTGACAGACGAACGGATGGACAGCGGATTCATAGTAATAGGGTCCCGTTTTACCCTTAGGATACGCAACCCTAAAAGCACTTATCTTAATTATCCGAGGCAGAATGCAAAAATTTTCGACCTTACTGATTTTTTTTAATTAGTTCGCCTAAGTTAGTCTTATCAGTATGCATGGATAAGAATAAACAATTCTACCGGGGTTTTATTTTTACATGCTATGCTTTCTTATTCGTTGACTTTGATGCATAAATGGGAAAGGTTACTAATGTTCTTATTGCTGTATTAATGAATAATAGGAACATGACTTAGCTGAGGCGGGGTACTTAAATTCTTCGAGTTCGCTTCTCTCTCTCTGATATTCTGCATTATTTTGATTCGTGGAATCATTTGGGAGTTCCTTTCTTTGCTTTTATGCATAAGTTACCAGAGACTTGTATCCACTACTGGGTACTGAGGGACCCGGCAATAAGAAACGCTTAACTGCCATTGGGTACTCGAGGCCCCGGGTTCCTTAAATTGACATTATTGACAATGACATAACAGTGACACTTGACTTTCAAACAAGGTTTAACTGTGGCGCGCCACTGCATATGAATGGATTAACGAAATCAAACATGAGCATGGCATTTCGCGCTCGTGTCGAAAAGCTGAAGTTGTACCGTCCTAGAAATAATGAGAAATACACTCGAGCCTCCTCAGGAGCTGGTGTATACATGGTGTAAATGGCCTCTTCACGAAGCCGTCAACCAAGAATTCTGGACATCAAACTAAGTTACTCTACGCAAAAATTATTGCTACGGAATAACTTTTTATTTTGGGGTTAAAAATAACGTTAAACGGTAGGACTCAGTGTTACACACTCAAACTCAAAAAATTGTGCTGATTGAATAGTACGGGGGTTATGTAGGTATTTAAAGAAAAATACCTACGCCAAATGAAAATCACATGAATACTTTGTATTTGAAAAAACATGTAAAAAGTTGAAACTTTGACCCCCAATATCTCCGTAACTAGATTCTCAGGTATGGTCTAAAACAAAAAAAATGATGACAATGATGGGAAGAACAAGCCTTTCCTTTTACATCCGATAGTTGATATAACACGTTAACATTTGTTAATTAAATATTTTGTTTTGTTAAACACAGCATCCATAGGTTTTTCTGGGCCTGAATGCGAGGTGGGAGAACCTTTGCCAGCCCCAGATCCATGCAATGTGTGCATCTGCCACAATTCGAAAAAAAAGTGCACGAACAACCTCTGCATGGAAAGTCAAGCAGGTATTTATTAACATTGCATTATCAACTTTAACTGTCGGACTTAGAGTAAGTTTCCCGAAAAATGCTTCACAAACTCAGAAAGCCGAATCATGCTTCTGATGTTGAATCTACTGTCATTATAAATTTAGTGTTTTCCTCAAAAAAAATCGTTGTCACCATTTGCAGTGTTTATCGTGCAAAATACATCTTTTCATTTTATTATTTATTTAATTTTTAAAAGAAGAGTTATCATCCATTTTAGAAAGTTTTATTCTCGTTTTTGTTACTAATCCTTTCAGTTGTTACGATTTAAAAAGAATGTTTAGCCTAATTTAGTTTTTTGAAGTGAAAACTTCTTTAGGCGCGATGGGAATTTTTTAAAATGGGGATAAACCGCAAGCTCGCAACACCGTTAAACGACTTCTTTTTCGTTGCAGAGTTTGCCGTATTGCTACATATTACTAGTCCAAAAAAATACAGTTTATAGTCAAATGTATAAGTAAAAGACTTATGCAAAAATATTTTCTAAAGTAATCCAGAATCTTGAAAAAAAAAAGAAAGCTTTCGCTTCTGTCGGCACTCCCGGGGTGGTTGGGTTTTTTTTTAAACTGCTATTCCATAGATTTTGACGGTGTAGGTATTGCATTTTTGTAGAAAACAACAAGTTCTTTTTTTAAATCACTGACAAAATATTTCTATGTGGGGGTTATGTATGATGTACTGAACACATGGAACTGTATGCGCGTCGAAGTTGCTTCCACCATCTATTTTAAAAGTACTGCCATCGGAAGAAGTGAACTTTAACTTATTTTCAGTAACCAAACAGAGAATGACACTGAATAATGTTACTTTCAGATATAAGACCTTGCCCTGAGGGTAGCCGTCGTCAAGTCGATGCATGCAATTATTGCGTTTGTCTTAGCGGAGTTGAGTTCTGCACACTGAAACCTTGTTCGAGGGATACAATAAGTATGTATTGAAAACAGTTTTTTTCATAATTGATTTATATTATAGTCGACAAAAACGAAATTATTCCACTGTTACAGCTTATTAATGTTGGTTTGAAGGTCGGTTTCAGCCAAACAGGAGAATGCACATTTTCTTCCCCTCTCTACTGCTAATACTAATTTATATATTTTTCTAATTTTTGTGTAAACAGTTACCATCAGTTTCTATGCCACTCTTGCACATTTTCAAGTTGTAAGCATTTGCTGTGGTCTTGCGTTCCGGGATTGTCCGGGGCCCCCGGGATCCTAGCACCCATGATCACGCTAGATGCTCACAATGGGTACTTATAGAAGTGTTTGTACCCTCTTGAACAAACTTACACAACAAACAAATAACACAACAACAACAAACAAATAACAATAAACAAACTTAGAATAACAAATACCTTTTTCTTTTTTTCTCTTTGAGCATTTAGTGTGGTCATGGTGCACTTGCATGGCTGAAATTAAAAATACAAAAGCATCCAGAAATAATAAATAACCGAACCCATGTGAGACAGAATTAGAGATGAAACAGATATTCGATCGGATACCGAATATGAATAGAAAATAAAAAATTTCTCATGAACACTAGATGAATTATGCCACAATAGCTTATCAACAAAATGTTAAAACGAAAACGCTCACTTTGCATTGCGTATTTTTATAATTAGTTCTTGAACTTTTCCGCATAATAATTTCTCATTAACACTAGATAAATTATGCCACAATAGCTGATCAAAAATGTTAAAACGTGAACGCTCACTTTGCATTGCGTATTTTTCTAAATTGTTCTTTTCCGCATAAGTTGACAATGACCATTTTATCAGCTGACGAGCAGAGATACGGTGAAGCGCCATCGTTGTATGCTTGAAGTTTCACGGACCCTAACAAAACTGGCGAAAACTTAATTGAAAAAAAAAAAACAAAAAATATTACTGAAAACTTTACTGCGCGAACCGCCAGTCTGTGGAATTCACCGCCAGCTTCTCTGTTCCCTAATCATTATAATCTGGATCTATTCAAATTTCGAGTGAATTGGTTTCTTCTAAAGCTAGAGGAGATTATGGAATCCGAGGGAATTCAGCTCTCGGATTCCATACAGGCCAGATCCCTCTCCTCATCCGAAAGCTATAAATATTTATGTCGCAAGCGTCAGGCATTTAACGTAACTGACATAAAGCAATCGTTGAGGGAGCACTTCTTCGGTCGCCTGAAGAAGGCGGGAACAAGGTGCGCGCCTTCAACGGTTGGGTCATGCCGGTTTTAATGTACTCTTTCGGCATACTAAAATGGACTCACACCGAAATCGATGCCGTGGATAGGAAACCGGATGCATCACCCACGATCATCAGTGATGGCCATGGCAAACGAGAACCGGCGCAAACCTATAGTACTTACTACCGATGACCGCAAGGAAGTATGGCTAGGACACGAGCTTCACGGGCGCTTATACCGGGTTCTTCATAGGCCCGGTGTAGATTTTCTAGCATCCGTATCCTGGCTACATTTTGGCATATTTTTGGGGAAACTGACGGTTTTGTTTGTGCGATTATGGATAAAGTTATGCTGACGAACAATTACCGGAAACATATCATGAGGGACGTGTGTCGGGTATGCCACCGTCCGGGTGAGTTTATCAGACATATTATTTCTGGTTGCTCTCGTCTGACTAACGGCGAGAAGTGTGAGTACTTGCACAACCAACACTAAGTAGCCAGGATTATTTACCAGCAACTTACTTTTAAATATTAACTTGTGGGATCTGTGGAATCGATAAATAAATAGTGGTGATAGAGCGATCGGTGCGGCGCGTAATGTTAGTCGATATTACCATCCCGCATGACGAATACCTTGTGAGAGATAATAAAAAGAGAACATACATACGGGACCGAAACGTGGTCGCTCACAATGGACCTCATCAGAAGGCTTAAAGTCACCCAAAGAACAATGGACCGGGCTGTGCTTGGAGTTTCCTTGTATAATCAAATCAGAAATGAGGACATCCGCAAGAGAACCAAAGTTACCGAGACGTAGCCCGAAAAATTGCCAAAAGTGGCAATGGGCAGGCCACATTGCGGATGGCGGATGGGGACGAAAAGTTCTGGAGTGGCGACCGCGAACTGGAAGACGTGGCGTTGGCAAGCCTCCTACTAGGTGGACCTATGACTTGGTGAAAGTTGTGGGGATCCGCTATACAGGGTGTAAACAGACTCTTCACGAAGCCGTCAACCAAGCATTATGTACATCAAACTATTTAAGTAACTTTACGCAAAAATTAGTGCTGGGGAACGACTTTTTTTTTGGGCTGAAAAGCCAAGTTTTACAGTAGGACTCAATGTAACGCACTCAAAATATTGTGCTGATGGATGGATTGAATTGTAAGGGGGTTCTGAAGGTGTTTAAAGTAAAAATCTTACATTAAAAAAGGTTGGAACTTTGACCCCCAATATCTCCGTAACTAGAAGATTCCCAGGTATGGTCTAGAACAAAAAAATGATCGCAAGGGCGGGGAGAACAAGTGCCTTTCGGCTTCGTTAAGAGTCTGTTTACACCCTTTATGCGAGTCGCACGGGATCAATATGATACTTGGGGAAGGCCTATGTCCAGCAGTGGACGTCTTTTGGCTGAAATGAAGATGATGATTCTTATCTGTATAAATGGACAAATAATAATAAAGCAATCCTATTGGTGGCGGGGTGCTGGACTTTCTAGTTCACTTTACTCTTTCTTGCATCCTCTATCTCGATTCTATAGCTTTTCTGTATAAGAGAGCAAAAAATATCTAAAGCTAGAATAAACTGTCGTATATTCTCTACATTATCTTGCATCTGAAATCTTTTTTTATATTCACGGAGCCGCAAAGGTTATACTTAGGCCCTTCGCTTGCAAGATTGAAAATATTTAAAGTTCTCATTTCATTTAATACAGCGCCCAAAATTTTCTCTGAGCCTGAATGTGTAGTGGGAGAACCTGTGCCAGCCCCAGATCCATGCAATATGTGCATTTGCGTCAATTGGGACATATTATGCACGAACAACCCCTGCAATGCTAGACGTTTCTCGGTTGCAACAGGTATTTATGAACGGCATGAATTTAACTGTATTCCAGATAATTTCGATGTCCCAATAGTAATGTGGGTATGACACTAATTTAATATTTGTGCCTTTTTTTTTAAACATATCCAAAATATCCTCTATCCTCTTTATTTTAATCATGTTTGATCGATCAATTATTTTTGTTTTTAATTTTTAATTATTTACTATGATTAATTACTATGAAAAAACCCGGTCGTCTAAGCTAGATGTAGGATGCACCTACCTTTTTTAGGGTTCCGTACCCGAAGGGTAACCAACGGGACCCTATTACTAATCCTCCGATGTTCGTCCGCTCGTCCGTCCGTCCGTCCATCTAACAGCGGGCTATATCTCATGATACGTAATAGGTAGACAGTTGAAATTTTCACAGAATGTGTATTTCTGTTGCCGCTATAAAAGCAAATAATAATAAAAATAAATGAAAGATGCTCCCCTACTGCGATGGTACGGAACTCTTCATACGCGAGTCCGACTGGCACTTGGCCGGTTTTTTAATGAAATCAGAAGCTATTTGCAATTAAATGGAATTTGGAAAACTCATAACCTATTTCACTCAGTAGTTCAGTGGAAATATGAAATGTGTAGGTATACAATTTCTGTGTATACAATTTTGATTGCGGTATCTATATTTACCCATGAAAGCTTTCAACAATGAGGCATTTGATAAATAAAAAACCTTATTAATCCGATTTGACGATGAAGAGCACCTCGAAAACTACGAAAAAGACTCTCATGACGGAAAGTTGCAAAATAATTGTTGCGATTGTTACGAAATATAATTCAATGTCTTTTTAGTTGCAAATTACTTACTAAATATCAAAGAAAATGTACACAAAGAAAGCAAATGGACACCCCCGCCCGAAAAATGCAATACTAATGAAAGATTCAGAGTAGATAATTGTAACTACTGCTACTGTAATAAGGAATACGAACGAGTCTGCGAGGATTATAATTGTCACCCTACAAGTAAGTATGGTACTCCACATTTTTTTTAAGTTTCATCTTTCCGTACCCAGAGGGTTTCACAGCAAGTATATTCAGCACAAAACTTAGTAGCTAAGTTTGTAGTTCCAGATAGAAGACCTTGCAGGTAGATTGTCTGTCTGTCGGTACGTGTGACCGGCAAAGAGTCTTTTTAACCTTAGGCTATTTGTCTCAGAATCCGTGTTAGATTTAAAACTAATTGTATGTCATTTCTTTCAGGAATTGATACCAGATACCCAAGTAATTTTATTTTTTATTATTAATTAACTTTTCGCTACTGAAAATGCCAAACTAGTCACCTTTGGGCTGAATCAATTTAAATTGCTATCGACATGCAAAGAAAAAGACTAACTATTGCCTGCAGAATTGCTGATGGTTTCACTACCTCAGTCATTATAAATGATTAAAAATCATTAACAAGCGTCACAAAGATAATCCTGAAGTTACACCATTTTATTTGGGACTTTCGAAAGGGTGAATTTTGATTTACAATCAGTTACGTGATTCCGTCGGGATTTCCCGACGGAATCACGTTTTGGCGATCATTTGATCGCCAAAATCCTTGACATCTATTTGAAAGACCGAAGAGTGAAGTAAGTAAGTGGCAGTATGTACGTAGGTAGAAAAGCTCTCCGTGCGTTGCCTCCAGACTCATAGTGGTTTTCCATAAGTGACCTTATATTATGTTGATTTGCACGATGCCCAGTTCGGATTCAAAGAACGTCACAATACTCTGAGTCTGAAGCAAACTGTCATGTACTACACGGCGAGGAGAACGCCGTATACGCGTGTTTCCTCGACTCGTTAAAAGCTTTTGATCTGGTTACGTATGGTATACTGTGGGACAACTTGGGGGCTGCGGGTGTGTTGGTGGAGTACTCTTCCCTCCTCAAATACCGGTACTCTGAACAAGAAAACCGAGTAAGGTGGGTAGATACACGAGTACAGGCTGGAATACGGATACGGATATATATATATATACGGATATATATAGATACGGATATATAAATACGAATACGGAGTTACGCAAGGGGGGTTAAGCTCGCCTCTGCCTAATTTGTACATCAACCGGCTCATTGAGCGACTAAGCAGTACACATATGTGTTGCAACATTTCATTCAAGAGTTTTAGATGAAATTCCTAATTCATGTAAAAAATTCCCTTTTTTTTAAATAATCATTTCATTACGATTTCTAGAGAATCGACCCGCAAGAGGGTGTGATATAGGAAGCCGATATACAAAGGGCAAATGCGAAGTTTGCGTTTGTCATGTCGACCACAGAATCAGGTGTGCTGTCAAGGAAACCTTATGTAATATAACCACGCCTGATGGGTTTTTTACACATGGTATTAAGACTGCAACTACTTTTGCCAACGGAGCTAGTATTGTTAACGGAGCTAGTATTAATGTCGCAGCTACTTTTGGTCGTGCATCTCGTAGGGCTAACGGAACTAGTGATGGTAATGCAGCTGTTAATGGTAACGCAACTAGTATTGGTAATGCAGCTGGTAATGGTGAAGCAACTCTTAGGGCTAACGTAACAAGTATTTATAACGCACTTAGTATTGATAACGCAACTAGTATTGTTCACGCAACTAATATTATTAACACAAGTAAATAAAATAAAATAAAAATGCCTTTAATTCTACTACACTATATAGAACATATAAACATGATCCATCGTAATTGTAACAAAAACATAATTATTAAAATTACATTAATTTAATTCATTCCATTACATTAAATTCATACAGGGTGTAAGGGCAGACTGATGGGGTGAATTCAGTATATCATACTAAGATGACCGGTACAAGAAATTATTTCCGGAACGTTATGGGAATCCAACAAAATAGATTTGTTTTATTTCCTAATACTCAATGTTTCATTACTGTGGCGAAACGCACGTAGAGAACGGCAAGCGCGAAGACAAATTATATGAACTCTGAAGCTAGGCAGGAAGTAATCAGCTGACTTCACGTGTCGTTCGTTAGAGTATTTCAATATCCATTGTTGCGTGTATGATTATTTCTATAAATGGAGTGCTCCGTACAGAGAAAGTAATACGTTGAAATAAAGGAATAATAACTGAAAAAACGATAAAAAAATGAAAATATTCCTGTTAAAAATTCCGGTGGATTATGATTCAAAATAAGGAGCTGAATGCTCCTTGTCAATTTACGAAGGGCTGTCCCTTACACCCTGTAGATTACATTCGAACGTTACATTGATTATGGATGATGATTTATGGAAGTCGCCTCTGCGGCGTAGGCCTCCCCCAGTTTTACTCCATTTGTGTTTTTATTGTAAGCTATTGACATATAACGCACTGGATTAACTCAGGATGGATAAAATGGCGACAGGTCACTGGAACAATTTGCGACCCACGGATGCCCCTCAAGCTAAAGGGCAAAATATACAATTCCGTGATTAGACCTGTCGTACTGTATGGGTCAGAATGTTGGGCTGTGAAGAAGAAGGATGAAAAATGATTGCATGTAGCGGAGATGAGAATGCTGAGATGGATTTGTGGAGTGACAAGAATGGATAAAGTAAGAAATGAGTATATTAGAGGAAGTTTGAAAGTGGCGCCTGTTACAGAAAAACTGAAAGGAAGTCGTTTGTCTTGGTATGGACATGTAATGAGGAGGGATGAAACGCATGTGACTAAAAGAGTGATGGACATGAATGTGGATGGATGGAGAGGGAGAGGCAGGCCAAAGAAAAGATGGATGGATTGTGTGAAGACTGATATGAAAGAGAAAGGAGTCAACGATGCCGTGACGTCTGACAGGGGAGAATGGAAGAAGAAAACATGTTGCGCCGACCCCAAATAGAATGGGATAAGGGCAGGAAGATGATGGAATTTAATTATTTTGTTTAAATTATAGAATCATTGTTTCGATCACAAAATTTGCATGCGCAATTTAGTAGGCGTAATATAAAGAACTATGTATGTGTTATAAATAAAATCTGTAAAATACAATTTTCAGGCAAATAAATGAATTTATCTATCTATCTATCGCAGCCTTCCTTGCTTTCTTTTACCATCTCTAGGCACTCTACGTTTTTTTTTTGTCAATCTTTCTTTTTCCATTCTACAGATTATGTCCTACTCATTTCAATTTCCGACTTCTTATTCTTTCTGCTATGTCCTATGTCCGTTATTCTAGTTTTTCTTCTTATGTCCTCATTAGTCATTCTGTCAGATATATAATCTTATACCCAACATGCTTCTTTCCATTTTCCTTTGCATGACGCTGAGTTTGTGCTCGTCTGCTTTCCGTAGTCACTATGGCATCAATAATTATGTAAGGCATGGATCGATATCTCGCACAACTTAATTTTCAACTTTAGGTTTATCTGGGTGTACTTCATGATTTCTTAAAAAATCCGGAACTTTTTTCATGATGTTGCTATTCTGCTCTTTTACAGTTTAGTCCTTAAATAAAATGGATTGTCCCAAATAGATGTTTTCGTTATCGTATTCTTTTCCTTGCCCATCTACAATAGGGATGTTTCCTGAGTAAAAAAATATAATTCTTTAGTCCGTCAGTTAGATTATCGAAAAATATTGGATTTATTTTTATCAAATCAATAAAAAATAACGAAGATAAAACGCATCAAAGTGGGGGTTTGTGACGTCACTTTCCGCTAAAAAGTGTACCGAAATGTGACGTCACACGAGTTTTCGACGCACTGCATCGTCCTCATTTTTAGTTTACAAGAAAAAAAAATACGTGTCCAATATTTTTTGGAAATCTATCTGACGGACTAATTCGATTTTTTTGGTCAACTACCCTATTATTGTTGTTTTCAAACCGTTTGTTAAGATTTTGGTTTTGGCAGCATTCATCTTTAATTTTACCTTCCTGCTTTCCCTTCTAGGTTTTTAAATATTGTCTCTAGGACAGATGAAAATATTTTAGGTGAGAGCGGTCACCTTGCCTGATGCCTTTTCAGGTGGTAAAAGCCGGTCCTTCCAATTCTAATTTCATTTTAAGGAATTTCTAGACGAGACGTCGAGAGACTTTTCGTCGATATAGACTTAGTCTTTGATATTCTGTGTTAAACCGAAACTTTCTTGAGACGAGTGAAGAATTTTATAAAAGTTATGACTTATGGTTTGCCATGTAGCTACTTTTCATTTCTATAAAAGACTTGTACACATACTCATGTTTTTGCAAAATAAATATATCACATCATATCATGAAAATATCGATGCTACCAGTATGTCGGTCGACTTATAGATGGCGTTGTAAATAGAAATTGGTAATTAGTGAGTCACTGATCCTGGCAGCATCAGTGACTCACTAATTATCTTTTAAAAAATGGAATGCAGAAAAATAGCCAGCTCAAAAGCCAGACTTTTTTGTATGGGATTGGGTATCTGTACAAAGTATATTATCTGTGCTTGTTGTAAAAAAGTCATTTCTTTGTAGCTTCCTATTTCAAGATCACAAATATACTCACTCTTATTTGTTTACAAGTCCGGTATTTAAACAGTTTTCGTCTAATTGTTTATTCTTTTTCTACTTTAATTTTATTTCACTAGATGATTAATAATTGATAGAGGAACTTTAATTTTTTATTGTTGTTACACATATTTTGCACTATTTATATTTTTTAAACACAAAGTACATAGAGACGATGTTAGTCGTGCCAATGCAGCGCCTTCTCCGTCGACAACACAAGTGAGTATAGTTTAATCAATAAATTATTAATTACATACCATTTTTACTCACGTTTGTTTTCCCTGGGAGTAGGCTGGAACTTCAGATCCTGATTGAACCTGATTCTCATTTTTGCTCTCCTGGAGAGTGCAAATAGTTGTACACGACGGGCAGAAGATGAAAGATATGCGGTATATCACGTCACCTGCTACGATTTCTCCAAACATTTTTTGGGTCCCTGGCCCATGCCAACAGGCAAAGTACACCACCAAAGAATAGTATAAAGATAGTCAAAGTTGAAATAATGCCATCGGAAGATACCTTACATATTTTTCGTGTTTTTAGCACTTTTATTGAAATTGAGATCATATTTTTCACGTTTAAACATGAGGGCTTGCACTCAAGGTGGCCGTCGTCAAGTCAACGCTTGTAATCATTGCGTTTCTCTTAGGGAAACTGAGTTCTGCACATAAAAACCTTGTGAAGGTTACAATATGTAAGTATTAATTAAGTAAGTTTTTTTTTTTGCTTTCTGCCTCGAATAGGTTAGGCTTTTTTATTGTTTCTGGCTTAGCCTTTTCCCAACTATGTTGGGGTCGGATTCCAGTCTAACCGGATGATTCTAGATACTTTTTTAAATTTTATTTTAAGTCAGGGTGCACAAGTGCACCCTCTTGTGTCTCGGCGACCATGACCAAACCAAATGCTTCCTGGTAGTGTCCGATCAAAGGTCGATTTTTGACCGAAGCGGAAGCCGATTAATCGGCTTTCGCCACAACCCTCCGCGCAAGACGAAGGGCTTTGATACCTAAGAAATTAAGTTCAAGACTGTTTAAAAGTGAATAATACAGCGTGCACTAGAAAGGTGTGGTCTTATTTCAGGGTGTGATCCAGACCATCAAACTGAACCACTTTCTCCATGGAACCACCATCGAAATCGCGATAAAAAATAATAACCATCTTGAGATATAAACAAAAGATATTTCTTATTTGTAAAAAAAAGAAGATAAATATTTTACTAAATCTGAATATATTTCTTCTTTTGTTTTTATAACATGGTTATTATTCTATGAATTACCCAGGCATCAGCCAGTACTTAATGAAATGATTCAAATTATTATATAGAGATTATTACTAACATTAGTTTCACTGTAAATGTTGATTATGTTTGTATCAATGTGTCTATGTCATCTGTGACTATATAATATAGCAGGATAATTGACCAAAAACTTGAGAAGGGTTACGTATTGTAAAACAAAAACCCTTTTTTTCAAGCCCTAGACGTAGCTTCTTTTATAATTTACTAAACGAATGGAACCAGAACAAGAGCAAGGGCATTATTTTCTCGATGTTCTTGATTTTTTTTGGATGGACAAACGAAAGAATTTTCTACCCCTGATTACATTAAAACAATTTGGTAGCAGCAGTAGAGTTAGAATGTGTATTCTCCTTTTGGGCCGAAACCGACCTTTACACCAATGCCGTCCTGGTGGCAGTCTTGAGTGGCAAATGCTGGAGCCTCCTTACGAGGAAGTGTGTTTAATTCAGTACCATTTTGTTATTTTGGTTAATAAAGTTCTAATTTCATTTTATACAGCTTCTTCCTCTGTGCCCGAATGCATAGACAGAGAACCTGTACCACCTCCAGATTCATGCAATGAGTGTATCTGCCTCAATTGGGACATATTATGCACGAACTTCCCCTGCACTGAAAGGCAATCAGGTATTTATGGTACACTTTACGTTAAGTGTTTTTCTATAAATCTCCTCTTTTTCACCTCCCCATCGAGCAAAACATTAATAAATTAACTATAGTCGTTCAGTATCTTGCGTTGGTTTTCTCAATGTACCCTTTGTACTTTAGGGATTCAAAATTCTATATGTTTACCGATGGCATGAAAATAATTGAACCAATGATAACTGAATCTGACTCTGCCTTACTGCAGGAAAATTTGAACAGACTGAAGAGCTGGTGCAAAACGAATAAAATGCTTCTTAACGTCTCAAAGTGTGCAATATAGCTACACTAGATAAACTTTTTGACAAACATCCTAAGCATGTCATCAAAGGGATTCTTGTATTTATCCTACGCAACAGTAAAAACGTAAAATAAGACGTCTACCAGAATAAAATTATCTAACACACTGATTTACTTGAATATGGCAGCTCGATCTAGAATCTTCACAAAGACATACTACATATACATCAAACACCTGGAAAGTATCATCCGACGCCTCCTTTCTTGCCGTTTCATCCTTCACACACTTCATACATCGTTTCTTTGGTCTTTCTCCACTCTTATCCACATCCATACTCAAAACTTTCCTCACAACGTTTTCCTCATTCCTCCGTATCACATGCTCATACCACGACAACCGATTACCACACAAGTTGTCAGTCATCGGCGCCACTTTTAGACTTCCTCTTATGTACTCATTTCTTTCTTTTTCTCCATGCGCGTAACACCCCACATCCCCCTTAGCATTTTAATCTCGAAATGCCTTTCATTCATCCCTTTTGTGGGCCAACATTCTGACCCATACAAAATAGCGGTCTGACCACTGTTTTATAAATCTTTCCTTTATGCGGGAGTCTTTCCCGAATTTTTTCCCGTGACCTGCCGCCATTTCATCCATCCAGTTCCTTCTGTGCTTAACACTAAGATCTATTTCACCATCGCTTTGCACGAGTGAAACGAGATGAAGAGAGGAAAGTCGGAGCTTACTGCATTCAGGAAGAAACGCGCAGTACAGCTTGGAGTCAAGTGGGACTTAAACATTACCTTGAGTACACCTCTTCTCAATACTTCAAATAATATGGGTTTAATGTTCTATTAATCCACAGAAGTTTTCGCTACACAAGATTGCATCGCGGGAGAAGTGATACCAGCAGGAGATGGATGCAACATGTGTGTTTGTTTGTGGGAGAAAAATATTTGCACCAAGAAAGATTGCACTAGAACGGAACCACTAAGGGCTGGTGATAAAGGTACCTTACACATCAATGATTTTATGAAGGTTTATTTTTAATTATGCCAGACTTTAGATTTCAACGAACTGTTTACTTTCGAGTATGGCCTATTCTTAGTAATTTTATAGCTGCTTGAAAATCTTGATTTTGGCATTCAAGCGTTGATTTTAACAACTTTTGTTAATTCTTTTTTTTTACAGCTTTTTTACACGCCTCTCAAAATCACGATATTGTGAAGTCAGAAATAATTGCTAAGCAGCACAAATTTTTTTTTAAGGACATTTTTCTTTTTTTTCTGTAATTTTTTGATAGTTGTATAAAATGAGTATAACATCATAATACGAAGAACAATATTATTTTTCTGACTGTACTACTAGCATTTGTTTTTTATTTCAGAGATTTTAAAAACTAAAGTGTTGGGTTGCGTCGAAGGTCGAAAGACCAGATTACCTGATGGCTGTAACTATTGCCTCTGTGAGGGAGGCCAAGATTACTGCACCAATCGGGCCTGCGTAAACGGTATGTATAAATCCGATATCAAAGTGAACGGTTCGCTCGAGTGTCTGTTAATTTTATTAGGGATCCTAACGTCTGAATGAAAACGGAACTCAAATATGCTCGGATTACTCGTGTCTCCCTGTCTCACACAATTTCTGCATCAGTGGTGGTTTACGTGATATAGCCTTGCGTTTAGGTGTAACACGCCTAGTGTGAAGCGACGATGCGGCCTAGGGTTGAGAATAGTATGTCCTATAACGTGCAAATATAGGAATGCTTTTGGCCCTTTAGGCGCGACACTCAGTGCGCATCGTTCTGGTCGCGAGCACCGCATCCACGCTAAGTGTCGGAAGGATCTTTATTCCCCATTTTTTCCAAATTGTGCTTGCAGCGACTTATTTGGATGCGCAATAGATTTAGTGCTTATCTCTTGTGCTAGTGCTAGACTCTTAGTACTAATCAATGATAATCATTCAAAATCTTCGTCGAAAATGTATGATATTTCATATAACCTGCGGTCATTGATTACTGGTAATTTAACAAAACAGCTGTTCCAATCATTTTGACATGTTTGTGTATGCATTGAACTTTTGTAGGAAACAGCAGATTAAAAAAAAATAACGATGAAAAAAGTTTATGGGTTCAGAATGATGTACTGAATACATGGTATTCGTTTGTGGCTCGATGCCCCTTCCACCCTGTATTTATTAAGTTATTTTTCTCTTACGACAACAATAAAATAATAATCATCAATGGAAAATTCTAAACTTAATCAGGCCCTTGTAGACTTTATCCATATCAATAACCTTAAACAATATAACAATGTATGTAATGTTAAAGATAGAATCCTGGACTTGGTTCTTGTAGACCGTCTCGATTGTACGGTGACTGAAGCCCTGAATTGTCTGACAAAAAACGATCCATATCACCCTCCTCTTGAAATCTCCCTGTGCCTCAAAGTAAACCATAGTTTAAAACCAGCACCTAACATTAGATTAAACTTCAAAAAAGCCAACTACGCTGCTATTAAACCAGAACTAGAAAATACCGACTGGGATTAATTCCTCTCGGATACAGACGACCCCAATATAATGTTGGATCGGTTCTATACGGTACTTTATCAGATCATTGAGCGATTTGTCCCATCGACCCTAGTTAAAAGCAATTCGCGACCACCATGGTACACAAAAAAGCTGGAGAGATTGCTTCGCGAAAAAAATAACTTAAGAAGAAGGTATAAGTACGTACAAAAACCCTATGGATGAGATATCCCTTCGTTGGTGTAGTAAGCGCTGTGACAGAATGGCAAGACAATTTTACAACTCCTATATAAATAGCATAGAACAGAAAATCGCAACGAATCCCAAGTTTTTCTGGTCTTTCATCAAGTCTAAGCGGGGTGTTGCTAATGCCTATCCAGCCTCAATGTCAAATGGCGTCAGCAAAACTTGTAATGGTAATGAGATGTGCAACATGTTCGGGACCTAGTTTTCTTCAGTATACAGTCCAGCTACTCATGCCTCTAACGTAGTTCAAACTTCGCCTTTCTTTGAAAACCTTCTCTGCAACTCCGACAGCTTTTCCCTGATACAGATTCCAAAGGATAAAATAGCCAAGCATCTTAAAAGCTTAGACATATCCAAAGCTTCCGGCAGCGATGAAATTCCCCCTAACTTTGTCGCAACTTGCGCTGACCAACTGGCAACCCCCCTATGCTTGATTTTTAATAAATCTCTTGGCGCTGGTATTTTCCCCAAGAAATGGAACCTGGCCAAAGTGGTACCGATTCATAAATCAGGCGCAAATGATTTGGTAGGAAACTATCGTCCTATATCCATCCTTCCGACATTTGCCAAGGTTTTTGAAGCAATAGTATGCCCTGACAAACAAAACTATTTCAGGAAATATCTGTCAGACCACCAGCATGGCTTTACTGCTGCAAGATCCACCTGTAGTAATCTAGTACCCTTCGTTGAGGTTATTGCAATCCGATACCATGATCATAACTTCTGGTGCTCCGCAGGGTTCCCACCTTGGCCCCGTAATATTTATTATCTTTGTAAACGACCTTCTTTATTGCTTCTTTAACTCCACGCCATTTCTATTCGCTGATGATTTGAAAATAGCCCGCGTTATAGATTCTCTAGCCGACTCAGCGTTACTTCAGGATGACTTGAACCGACTCTTAAACTGTTGTAAGGATAATAATATGCAACTTAATGTTGAAAAATGTTCCCAAATTACTTTTACTCGCAAAGCCAACTTCATTGATTTTAATTACAGCATGAATAATACGTACCTCTGTAAAGTTGATGTGATCAGAGATTTGGGAGTACTCCTTGATCGTAAACTAACATTTATTCCCCACATGGACAACATTATTAAAAAAGCTTCAAAGACACTTGGTTTTGTGTTACGTAACGCTAAATGTTTTCGCAAGCCTAAAACTAAGATTTATCTTTTTAACTGTCTGGTTCGTACTATTTTGGAATACTGCGCGGTTGCATGGCGTCCCCACTATGCAACACATAGCCTCAGGTTAGAGAGGATCCAGAAAAGATTTTTAAACCATCTTGCCTATTCTGCGGGTTTACATAAAAAAATTCGCAGCTACGCAAAACGTCTTAAAAAATTTAGCATGACTTCACTCGAAAAACGAAGAAATAATATAGATTTAATTTTTCTTTTTAAAATACTTCAGAGTAAAATAGACTGCCCCCAGCTGTTAAGCAAGTTTAATTTTAACCTACCCCACAACTAACCGCGTCACCCTATACAATTATTACGTCCCCCATTCCGCAAAACTGTATCAGGATCCAGCTCCCCCATGCCCAGAATTTGCAGGCTTCTCAATAATTGTGACGAATCAATTGATATTTTTTCCGCAACACTTCAAAAATTCAAGCGCCAAGTCCACCAAAACTAACCACCTTATTGATTTTCTTTTCTTTTCTTTTCTGTCATCTTTGTATTTGCTGTATTTCGCACCCGCTGCTGTTGAAAGTGTTATCTCTGCACTATTATTGTAACTTTTTTTTTTTGGTTTTTAATTTAGTTTTTTTTTTGCATGCTGTGTCTATCGCATCATATTGTACACTATGCTTGTATCATATTGCTTGTATTATTAGGATAAACAGTGTAACAATTTTGGATAGGCCAATAAATAAAAAAAATAAAAAAATTAAAACGATTTTTTTGATCTGACACCACTGTGTTTTAGTTCCAAAAAATCCTACGGGCGGAGAAACTGTCTGCATCGAGGGTGAAGTGACGCTTGCAGAAGATAGGTGCAACATGTGTGTGTGTGTCAAGGCACAATTTGTTTGCAGCCACCAAAATTGTAATAGACGGGAACTAGAAGGTAAGAAGATATACAATACTGGCTTTTTCCAGCAGCAGCAGGGCTTTACAACCTGAATAAAAAGCACCCTTAGATATTTTTGTTCTTTTTTTTTTTAATTAGCCCCACACTAAGAATATCTCCTGTATCGTGGGCGCGTTCACAAACATTTAAATTCACATACACAAACAGCCAGACCCGGAACAACTATCTGTAGGCCATACAAACATTTGTTCCGTGCGGGGATCGTACCCGCGACACGCAGCGCAGCAGTCAATCGCTCAGCCACTGCGCCAACTGTGTCGTGTACAGGGTGTAAACAGACTCTTCACGAAGCCGTCAACCAAGCATTATGTACATCAAACTAAGTAACTTTACGCAAAAATTAGTGCTGGGAAACAACTTTTTTTTGGGCTGAAAAATCACGTTTTACAGTAGGACTCAATGTAACGCACTCAAAACAATGTGCTGATGGATGGATTGAATAGTAAAAGGGTCCTGGAGGTGTTTAAAGTGAAAATCTTACATTAAAAATATGTATTTAAAAAAAAAAACTTGGAACTTTGACCCCCAATATCTCCGTAACTAGAAGGTTCCCAGGTAGGGTCTAGAACAAAAAAATGATCGCAATGACGGGGAGAACAAGTGCCTTTCGACTTCGTTAAGAGTCTGTTTACACCCTTTATGTTCATCTAAATGGTTTTAATAAAAAAAACTACTCCACCACGACCTATCGTCCTGACTTTGTCAATATCATCAAGATCAACCAAACGTACTTTTGAATGACCCTGGTGTCGTTGGCCCAACCTTGGCAAAGTATAATGTACAATTTGTAAATTGCAAGTACTTTCAATTTCTTCCATTATTTTTGTTCAAAGGGCCAATGAAGTGGTCATTTGGGACAGGGAAAAAACAAAAAAGAAACGTGAAACTTCTGCTAAAAGAAGAGAACTGCGTTGAATACCAACCGCTGCAGTCTGATGACGCTTGCAGCTCTTGCATCTGTCTGCATGGACGCAAGGTTTGCACCATCATACCGTGCAATGATGACAACGATATTGTTAATCTTTACTCCGATGAAATCCTTCGTAAGTATTTCCACACAAACTAATTATAATGGGTGTAAAAAGACCAAAGACCAGCAGGAATAGTTCCAGTGTGAGAAAGTGATGGCGCTAGACGACCTGTATAGCTCTGTCTTTTTCCCACACTGGAATTTCTCCTGCTTTAAGACGTCATGGTAACCCCCCTGAACACAAAATAAAAAAAACCATATTGGTAATTAATTATGTAATAAATCAATTTAATTTAATTTATTTACTTATGTAAGAGCGACCTCCGCAGCTTTAATACTGAGCGTGTTAAAGACGCAATTGAGCGGAATAAAGGCTCCAAGGTATTTGCAAGAGATCTGGCTATTGGGCAGAGCCAGCTCGCAAAGCTGAAGACCGATGATGGCAGGATCGTATCCGCCAAACCTGAGCTTTTGAGGGAGATCGAGAGGTTCTATGGGCAGTTATACACGTCAACCAGTGAACCTGTTGTAGATCTAGGAAACGACCCAAGAGCTAGACTAACCCGACACTATACCGAAGACATCCCGGAAGTCAGCCTGTACGAGATTAGGATGGCTCTGAAACAGCTTAAAAACAACAAGGCACCGGGTGATGACGGAATTACGGCCGAACTCCTGAAGGCGGGTGGAAAACCGGTACTTAAGGCCCTTCAGAAGCTGTTTGATTCCGTCATACTCGAGGGGAAAACGCCACAGGCATGGTGCAGAGGTGTGGTGGTACTCTTGTTCAAAAAGGGCGACAATGCCCGGCTGAAGAACTATAGGCCCATCTCACTTCTGAGCCATGTCTACAAGTTGTTTTCAAGAGTCATCACGAATCGTCTCGCGCGCAGGTTTGACGATTTCCAGCCTCCCGAACAAGCCGGTTTCCGAAAAGGCTTTAGCACCGTAGACCACATACATACGCTGCGGCAGGTAATACAGAAGACCGAAGAGTATTACCTGCCTCTCTGTTTAGCGTTTGTGGACTACGAGAAAGCCTTTGATTCGATCGAGACTTGGGCTGTACTGCAGTCTCTCCAACAGTGCCAAATCGACATCGAGGTGTTGAAGTGTTTGTACAAAAACGCCACCATGTCAGTCCGACTTCAGGACCAGACCTCGGAACCTATCTTTCTGCAGCGAGGTGTAAGACAGGGAGACGTCATACCTCCGAAACTGTTCACCGCTGCACTGGAGGATATCTTCAAGGTTCTGGACTGGCGAGGGCTAGGCATCAATGTCAATGGCGAGTACATCTCTCACCTTCGGTTTGCCGACGATATTGTGGTTATGGCTGAGACCATGGAGGACCTCAGTATAATGCTCGATGACCTCAGTAGAGCTTCCGGAAGAGTGGGTCTTAAAATGAACATGGACAAAACCAAGTTCATGTTGAATGCCCATGTAACACCCACTTCTATCAAGATCGGAGACTCTACAATCGAAGTTGTAGACGATGATGTCTACCTGGGACAAACGGTCCAGTTAGGTAGGTCTAACTTCGAGAAAGAGGTCAATCGTCGAATCCGACTCGGCTGGGCAGCGTTCGGGAAGTTGCGTGGTATCTTCTCGTCCAACTTACCGCAGTGTCTCAAGACGAAAGTCTATGACCAGTGTGTGTTGCCAGTGATTACATACGGGACCGAAACGTGGTCGCTCACAATGGGCCTAATTAGAAAGCTTAAAGTCACCCAAAGGGCAATGGAGAGGGCTATGCTCGGAGTTTCCTTGCGTGATTGAATCAGAAATGAGGACATCCGCAAGAGAACCAAGGTTACCGACGTAGCCCGAAGAATTGCCAAACTTAAGTGGCAGTGGGCAGGGCACATTGCTCACAGAACGGATGGCCGATGGGGCTGTAAAGTTCTGGAGTGGTGACCGCGAACCGGAAGACGTTGCGTTGGAAGGCCTCCCACTAGGTGGACCGATGACCTGATGAAGGTTGCAGGGATCCGCTGGATGCGAGTCGCACGGGACCGGTCAATGTGGCGACACTTGGGGGAGGCCTATGTCCAGCAGTGGACGTCTTTTGGCTGAAATGATGATGAATGATGACTTATGTCAGCATTGTCAGTGTTAACGAATGTTGTTATTATTCCGTTAATTTATTTTAAATTCCAAACTTGTATTAATATTTGCACACCATGACAATATGGTAAAAATGTTAGCAGAACTCCGTGTACTTATCACACCTTGCATGCATTTTTTTCGTATAATTGTATGTATAACACATGTTTGAGCATATAAAGTTATCTGAATCTAAATCGAGCCGTTCTTAAGTGATAATCTTTCATACATGCGGCAATTCAATTTTATTTATATAGATCTGTCCATCATTGCAGTTGTTAAGAGTTCGCTAAAATAAATAATTTGATCGAATCTATATATAAGAAAACATTTTCTGAGAACCTCAGAAAAAAAAAACCGTTTTTAAAGCAACATTTTTCAAAGATTGATGGCGGCAACACATAACACACATGCATAACATCACGCCTGTAATCCCCGAAGGTTTAGGCAGAGGTGTACCTAAAAGTACAGCGGCAATTGATTTTTAATTATAAAGATTTCTCCATCATTGCAGTTACTAAAATAAGAGGGAGCAAAGGCAATAAAGGAAACATGGAGAAGAAGAAACAACATTCATTCTGTGTGCCTTTCACGTTCTTCAGTCCGGATGACAACCGATTTTGTAGAAACTGCTTCTGTTTGCACAATGGACTTGCTTTGTGTTTGCTGAATTTGTGCAAATACTCTAAAGGTATTGATTTTTAGATTTACAAGGAAAAATATATATCTTAGACCCTAGGGATCGTCCTTTAATCACGTGAGGTCGAACAGATGGGCAGGAGGTCAGAAATAAATCACGATTTATCGCGTGTATTGGGACGAAAAATTAATTCTAATATTGATGTGTAATAATAGTACATTATGATACAAGTGCGGTAAGTTGAAAATCACAGCCGAGGCGATATTGCTAAAAGAAAAAGCGCGCGGAATAATTTTTACTTGTTCACAAATTAGTGAGGCGCGCGCACCAGCGCTTTTTTTTACGGCAAAGGCACAAAACAAAGACAGCCAATATTACTAGTACAGTAAATTCATACTTTTGTGTTTTTGTTACAGATAAATGGTTGTAATCTATTGTCAAAATTAATTAAATTAAAGAATTAAATGTTTATTTATTATATTTTATCTCCCAAAGTTAATTTTATTCATAAAATGTTGACCACTTTACTGACATTAAAACTCTTTGCTAAGATTTAAAAAAAGTACCATTCGTTTTTACGGATCATCTTGATAAACCGTACGTTTTACATTACATTACCGCACAAGTACGTAATAAGATACAATACGATATTGAAATTGGTGAAATAAGAGACCCTTTACGAGCAAATGTGTTATAAAAACCAATCGTAATTAAATTAAAAACTCGCGAGAGGTCATGCGAATCAAAGATTCTAAAGCTATCCGATCTTGGCAAACATCAGATAGATCAGCCTCGCGTGATTAAAAGAGATTTTTTTTATAAAAGCTTGAGAAAAAAAGATAATTTGTCGTTCAAACCATTAAGCATTTTAATCTAAAATGCGACAAGCACAATCAGTATTAAGAAACCCATAGAATTACGTAATTCCATAGAATTTACGTTATGTCTAGATACTCCACGCGTTCGTGCTTAACCCCTTTTAAATACTTATCTATTTTTTTACATAACTAAGGATAATTTAGAAAAATATTTCATTTACTTTATTGCATGTTCTTTTTTTTCAGATATAGCTCACCAAAGCGATCCAGGTAAATTATTATCATATTATAGCAAAGAACTCGCTTGCTCAATCGACCATCGGTCTTATGACAAACGTCAGTGGACTACCGAGCACAGTGTTTTTTTGACCTAATAGATTATGCTAACATTAGGATTAAATATATATATATATACATATATATATATTTAGCAAACAGAAGCGAAGATGCTTAAAGAAAGACAACGAGGTACACAAAATAGTGAATACAACCGTTTATTCTAACTTGGAACAAAATATCAATCACAGAAACTATTCCAAATCACAACGAATTCAATTAACACGTAATTGTTTACGAAAATAGCGAGTAAGTACACAAAATATGGAATTATGAATATTACAGCCCTTTGAGCCATATTCCCAACAAAAGTCCCTCGCGACCAGTGACAATTCGAAGTTGTCAATCTTTGCCATAGAACTAACTTGTGCTACGTAAAACCTCATTTCTTCCTAACACGGCTTCTCCTGACGCCAAGTCGCCCTCGACTTGAAAGTTGTAGGTTGTGCCTGCAATGCGATGATCTTCGTAGCGCACTGCTCCTATTCCAGCATCGAGATCAGGTATGGACAGCCCTACCGTCACGGGCACCGGCTCGTTACTTTCAGAACGGTCCAGGTTATGCTCAACATCACCGGTTTCGTGATCTGAAAGAGTCTACGATGATTATTTGTATAAGCAACACGATGATCAACATCATCGGTTTCGTGATCTGGAAGAGTTTACGATGATTATTTGTGTAAGCAACACGATAATCACGTAGAAGTTGAAAGTTCAGAATGGCAAAAATATAAGATGGTCAGCGTCCTAACCGCCCTATATCCCTGCCGAAAACTTTACTACGATTAATGACAGAAACATAAGATGGTCAGCGTCCCAACCGTCCTATCTTACTGCCAAATACTTTACCACAGCGACTCACGCTATCCGGGTTACAAACCAACGTCCGGTGACACAAGCTTTTGCGAACACCATCGCGCGGTCGGCGACACACGCCGTGGGAATAAACCCGCGCGTTTGGCGTCATACGCCGTGGGAACACACCCGCTCGTTTGGCGACATACGCCATGGGAACAAACCCGCATGTTTGGCGACACACGCAATGGGAACACACCCGCGTGTTCAGCGACACACGCTATGGGAACACACCCGCGCGTTTGGCAACACATGCCATGGGAACACACCCGCGTGTTCAGCGACACACGCCATGGGAACACACCCACTCGCTGGGCGACACACGCCTTTGGGAACACACCCACACGTTAGGCGACACACGCCGTAGGACTAACCTGCGCGCTTGGCGACTGCCTTGGGACTAACCCGCATGCTTGGCTACTCACGCCTTTGGGAACACACCCACAGCCATCTCTGAAACCATAAATAGTTAAGAAATTGCACCCACTTCTGGGCACATGCCTGACATTTCCAGGAATTTGGGAGTCCCTTAATGCTCCTTTTCCTTTTTCCGTGAGCTCGGCCGCACCTGACCAAAGCTTACTATTATACCTTAATATTTGACTTGGCTAAGGGTTTGATTAAGGATTCGTTGGCAAACGATCAGGGTTTCACATTTAATTTAAGACACTTACCCAATTCTTAAACGTAACAAGCTACGCCGGGCATACTCGGCATACATTGGAAAGTTGTCGGATATCACGCTCATTGTTTGGAATAAAATATTGACGCAATCCAACCACCGAGGACATCGTGGTTTAATTCAAGCTTAAATTTTGACCAAGTTCAGTCATAGGTGACCCATTCACTTAGCCAAACTCCAGCGTCACCCTTGAGACAGGAAGCCACTCGCGACAGGCACTCGTAGTCGCTCTAACCGCTCGTGACTACGGCACGGTCCACTTCGTCACACAACTCGTCAATGTCGTGTATGTTTGGATCGAAATTGGAATCGCGTATTTTACGTTTCGCGTCAAACGTGTCCGTGAGGTCGTGTAATTACGCGACCTCACGGGCTGTAAAGACCTTAAAGCTTCTAAGAGCATGGTTGCAAAGGACAAGGCTTTGGAACTGCTTACAGTTCAATCGCTTACGATTGGATCGTTTTTATGAACTCGTTGCGGAACATCGCTCAAGTTTACGGGGCTTAGCTAACACGAAGTTACTGCACAAACCCGGTTCTCAGGATTAATTCTTCACTACTAGCATACCTGCCTCGCGAGCAACCTTAGGTCAATCTCGTAACGACGGTGGTCACACTTTCTACTTACTTGTACTTGCATATATATCACAACGTTTGATATTCAATCACACACACGTGAAATAACAGTAATGACAAACATAAAAAACGAAAAAGTCAAAACCACCATTTTGACTATCGGTTGAAGGGAAATTGTTATTTTGTTCCTTGGATGTTTTATACTTTAGTGGGCAATCTAAGTTCTTTATCCCGCTGCTGAATTTAGCAAACAGAAGCGAAGATGCTTAAAGAAAGACAACGAGGTACACAAAATAGTGAATACAACCGTTTATTCTAACTTGGAACAAAATATCAATCACAGAAACTATCCCAAATCACAACGAATTCAATTAACACGTAATTGTTTACGAAAATAGCGAGTAAGTACACAAAATATGGAATTATGAATATTACAGCCCTTTGAGCCATATTCCCAACAAAAGTCCCTCGCGACCAGTGACAATTCGAAGTTGTCAATCTTTGCCATAGAACTAACTTGTGCTACGTAAAACCTCATTTCTTCCTAACAATATATATATATATATATATATATGTATATGTATTTAATTAAGACCCGGGAGTTAGTGGTGTAGAAATTGAATGGTCAATAAAAAGTGAATGTCACTTTTTTGGGGCAAAAAATGACGGAGCTATGAGGTAACAAACATAAAAAAAAAACAACCGTATTAAGGCTCGGTTAGAAAGGGGACTGTCAGACTGGATGCGAAAAGCGGAGGACAGGGTACTTGTGCTGCGAGACTGGTTGAAAGAGATACCGCGGCCCTGGAACACAAAGGGCAAGGAAGGAACACGGATGGGTTTTAGTCAGTACAAGTCTAACAGCTCTGCCCAGAGCGGGAAAAGTCATTTGATGATTTCCCATCGGAAAAAAAAAGGTGTAGTACTTGTACCTTCGGAGAGTTCTATGTCCAGCAGTGAACTGCAATAGGCTGAACCGACAGTGCTATGGGTATCTTAATATGAAAATAAATATGTTCCTGCTATCGTCTAGTTCATTAGTTGTGCAAGTGTGACAGGAATAACCTTAAGGAAACAGATGCCAGCACATCAATCAAGCTACCCGAAACTGTCAAATATTCCCAATCAACCTTGAACCTAATGCTTTAGCGATAAAATTGAAAATCTATTAAAGAGATGTACATGGAACTTAAACATAACTGGCGAAATGTGGGTGTACTATTAGGTACACCTCTGCCTAACCCTACGCGGATTACAGGCGTGATGTGTTATGTATGTATTAAAGAGATTTGACAGATTGTAGTAGCTTGATGTGCTGGCGCCTGTACTTGCTAAGTAACGTTTATAGAACAGGTCGGTTCAGTTTAAAAGTTCGTTAAAAGAAATAATTTGATTGCATCAATAATTATGAAAAGTTTATATGAAAACGTCAGAAAAAAATTGTTTCTAAAGATTAAAAAAAATATATATATATTACGACCGGTTTATCGTACCATTTCCTTTTAAAATCGTAATATTTCAGATGATATGGATGTGGAGCAAGAATGCACGCCTGGAGATGTTGGGTACCCCACCAAGTGCGTCACCTGCACGTGTTCCATACATGGCAAATGGATATGCACACGAGAAGAACTAGCTCTTTGCCAAGGTGGGTCTTGTGTCTTGAGAAAATACTTAGATTTTTGTAGAACAATACAAAACTAGAACATGTAATGGATGTACGGTCAACAAAAAAGATAAATAACCATGGTCGTCAGATATATGTAGTTGCAGTTTTTTTAGAAATTGTTGCACGTTTTGAAATGAAATTTTTGAAACTTTTTTATTTTTACCCGACTGCCAAGGAAGGGTTATGTTTTTCGCGCGTATCTTGTATGTATGTATGTATGCATGTAATATTTTTTATAACCTCATATCTTCCAAACCGCTGCACGGATTAATTAATTAATATATCGTTAGATTCTTCTTGATAACCCAAGTGTTCTTAATGTGTGTGTGTGTGTGTATGAAAAAAAACCAACATGACGACTGTGAGACGCTATAGTTTAGAGTAAAAAAAAATAATTTTTTTTTATAGATACTTCTATATGAGTATCAAATTAAAGGGTTCATCATGAAGATTTTAAAATGGTATATCATGACCATGTAACTAAAAGGTGTAAAATAAAAAATATAAATTTAAAAAATAAAAATATCCGACTGCGTAAAAAATAACTAATAATTAAATAAAAAATGAAAAGAGAAAAACAAGTTCAGTCCAGAAGTGTTGAAAGCAATTTAATTTCAACTGCAACAGTCGGGGCCCATTAAATAATCCAGACCAAAATCTTTCAATCCAATATAGGTCCCAACTGTTGCAGTTTAAATTAAATTGCTTTCAACACTTCTGGACTGAACTTGTTTTTCTCTTTTCAGTTTTTATTTAATTATTAGTTATTTTTTACACAGTCGGGTATTTTTATTTTTTTAATTTTTATTTTTTACATTTCATCATCCTCATCATCATTTCAGCCGAAAGGCGTTCACTGCTGGACATCATCATCATCATAAAAAAACTCAAAAGCATTTATTTCAATTAGACCATTACAGGCACTTTTGAATGTCAGAAAAACAAATAAGGCTAAGCTACAGTCACAGACACAAGGCATAATAACTTGTGAAAGTACTGTAGTTGCCCATTCCAAAGCGTAGATCTCTATGGAGAAGAATGGGCAAGAAACTCCATGGACACTCTTTTCAATCAAAATATTGTACAAAATCTTGGTTACATCATTCATATTGAGATTAAACATATGTGAGAACGATGACACATCATCATCATATCAGCCCGTTGCTGTCCACTGCTGAACATAGGCCTCCCCAATAGATTTCCAACGTGTCCGGTCCAATGCCACCTGCATCCAGCGACTCCCTGCAATTTTTACAATGTCGTCGGTCCATCTGGCAGGTGGCAGGTGACTGCTGGACATAGGCCTTCCCATTGTGTCGCATAGTGTGGTCCCATTGACCGATCCCGAATTTGATTAATTTAACTAATTGCTTATTTTTATTCGTTTAATTTAGTTTCATTCGAAAACAACTATCAGTTTCTAAGAAAACTTCAACTATATCTTTCGACTTTGCTTATTTATTTTGTTTGTTTACTGTACAAGCCAACAGTGAAGTGAAAATGTATCTTTTAATTTTAAAAGTTTTTAAAGATCATTTGAGACACAATTATGATATGTGTACGACATTATTGCACCGGGGGCAGGCCGACATTGCATTCGCGGCAGGCGCAGAAGGAGATGGCGGGATAAGCTGGACTCTTTCGCAATGGATTGGCCTGCAATCGCACTAGATCGAAATGTAGAAGGAGGGAATGGAGGCCTTTTCCCTGCAGTGGGACAATATAGGCTTATAATAAAAAATAATAATAATTATTGCACTGCAAGAAACATGGTTGTTACCAAATAACCTTTAACTTCATTGACTTACGGTGTTCAAAACGGAAAATTGTTCTTTCGATGGGGAATCCTTTCAGAATTCTAAGGAAAACGTTTACTTTTAAATAAAATTCTAAGTACGAACTTCCACGATATCTCCAAAAATATCAAAAATGTATCCCCCTCAAGTTTTCGGAAATCTTTTTAGTGCTCACAGTCACTTTATATTGTGCATTTGGGATATTTCATCATCATCATCATTTCAGCCAAAAGACATCCACTGCTGGACATAGGCCTCCCCCAAGTGTCGGCACATTGACCGGTCCCATGCGACTCGCATCCAGCGGATCCCCGCAACCTTCGTCAGGTCATCGGTCCACCTAGTGGGAGGCCTTCCAACGCAAAGTTTTCCGGTTCGCGGTCGCCACTCCAGAACTTTACGGCCCCATCGGCCATCCGTTCTGCGAGCAATGTGCCCTGCCCACTGCCACTTATGTTTGGCAATTCTTCGAGCTACGTCGGTAACCGTGGTTCTCTTGCGGATGTCCTCATTTCTGATTCGATCACGCAAGGAAACTCCAAGCTTAGCCCTCTCCATTGCCCTTTGGGTGACTTTAAGCCTTCTGATGAGGCCCATTGTGAGCGACCACGTTTCGGATATTAAGGTAGATTTAAAAGAAATGTGGCGACACCTATTCCGCCGTACAGGAACTACGAACGACGTCACACAATTCCAACAAGGCGCAAGCAAAGATTGAAAGTCCTCGCAGACTGCAGAATTTCTATCGGCCGATAGTTTAGTTGGGCTCTTAATCTGCTAATCAGCTAGTTAGTGTGCATATAATTTTATCAGTTTGACGGGCCACACGATTGCCATCGGCAAACTATCGGCCAACTGTTTGATCAGTATGACTCTCTTATACCCCGCGCACACTTGCCGATTATTTAATCGGCCGAGTCGAACGATAGTTCTAACTAGCAAATTGTTTAAGCGCAGTCGACCGACTGTTGGTCTAGTTTGCGCATTCGTCACCAACCCGACCGTTTAGTTGGCCTAGTATGCGCGCTAGCAGTCCCACCCGACGAAGTGTCACGTTCCGCCTGAGCCGAGTGTACAAGCGAGAGCGCGGAACAAGCGATAGAGAGGCATGATCGGCCTAAGCGTTCGGCTTATGACGCATCTATGTATTATACAAAATAATGATAATTCAGTGATAATAATTCAATTCAATTCATAAAAGTATGCAATTTTTCATCAGTATTTTCTTATGAGGTTATCTCGTAAAATTATCGTCCGTAAACGGACTTTACAGACAGCCATTTTTTTATGTTTTTAGATAGGGACTGCGATGCAAAAGACGAATTCCACATGGGCTTCTACCCGTATTGTGCTGGATGTAAGTGTTCAGTCAAGGAGTGGTTCTGTTCTATACAGGACGAGGCGTGTAGAGGTGCGTAATTTATTAAATTAATAATAATATTGAAATAAAGGTGCTTTCTCGAAAGCGATTGCAACAGCAACGCTGATTATACGTAGTAATTAGTGATAGACCGCAGCGACTTCCAACCGTGGACGTCAGACTGCCAATAGGTCTCGAGTTCGAACCCAACCAACCTCTGATTACCCAGATTCATGTGCCTATTATGTCATTATCACTTGCGGAAACCAAACCAGCATGCCTGAGATATAATTCTCGACGGTATGTAAAGTCAGAGGTCCATGGGTGGTATAAAGACACCAGGTTAGGTACTGACCAAACGAAAATGAAAGAAAGAACAAGACCGGCAGTGACACGACAGGTTTCTATGTTACGCTACGAAAACGGTGGCAGACAGCAAAGTCACCTTCTACAAAAACCTAGTTATATAAAATCTGGATCCGTCACTGCGAGCTGTCAGCGAGTGGGCTGTGGTTGCCACTGCAGTGTAGGGCTTCTATAGCAAGTGTACCTTGAGGGACCTGGCGTACTACACGAACACGACTTGTCGCACGGCCGACTGCAATCTTGAACAAAACAGGTGGCCTACCATGACGTCTTAAAGCAGTTGTAATTCCAGTGTGGGAACGAGACAGAGCTATACAGGTCGTCTAGCGCCATCTCCTGTTTAGTTAAAGATTGCGACAAGTCGTGTTCGTCGTTACGTCACGATAACCCCCCTCGTCGGACGGCCGGTTGTGCGATAAAACTTTCTTTCTGGTTTCAATCAAATGTCGTATCTGCAGCCCAAAGGCGTGGTCGTGTAGTGCGCGAGGTCCTTAGAGTGCCCAAAATACAGGAGAGGTTTTTCCAACCCATAAGTTTATGATTCATCGCCAAAGCAATTTTTTTTTTAATTTCGTTCAATCTTTTTAGCCCAATTGTTAAATGCCTACTGTACATGTAGACATATCTTCACATTATATCGCTTTTCTAATATACAGTTTATTTTCTGTTTCAGATTACAGTAAGTAAAAACTTTATATTTTCTTTGTAGAATATTTTGACAGTTCGACAACATTCATTGCGTTAGTTTCACTGTCGAGAATTTCTAAACATAATAAAATATTGAATAAGCGATTTCTTCGTCCGCATTAATACATCCTGGTCATACACACACGCGGGCAATGTTCAATTTAGACAATTTATCTTATACTAGTGTTCGCCCAGTGGTCGAAATGCGACCGTGAAAGTGTAAACGTTATATATGAATCTCTTATCTAAGTAGGTACTGCCTAGAACTTGTGTGTACAGACAGAACTGTTACAATAAATACCACCTTAAATTCATGCAAGCCTAGTACAGCTATTTTTTTTTTGTATTTAGTATATTTCCAATGCATTATTAGTTAAAAATATTAGCTTTCTGCAATCCTTCTCCATATAAACTACTAGCTTTTACTCGCATTAATTTATAATTTGACAATGTAAATTGCATGTGTATAATATTCAACACAATGTAAATTGTTTGGTTTGTACTCTGCTTGTAATAATATCATTCTATCATGATTCGAAAAACATATTGCGCCATCTATTATCTTAAGAATGTTATTTTGTTTTCCTGGGGAACAATACTTTATTTCGGGATGAAAGGTACCCTATGTCCATTTCTGTACACATGACGTACATATATGCAAAATTTCAGGATGATCTGTTCAGTGGTTTAGGCGTGAAAAGGTAACAAACAACCTTACTTTCGCATTTATAATATTAAGTTAGGATAGATAAATGTGTTCTCTGTCCGCATAATTTTCATAAAAAGAGTACGTTAAGTTTTTGCTACAAGTATTAATATATAGATTATTTGCACAGGTAACGTCACATGCCCACTAGGCACCTTCATCCACAACCCGATGCAGCACTGCAGCCTATGTCTCTGTGGAGGCTACGAAGCAGGCGCCCAAAACATGTGTTTCACAGAGGCAAAATGCGTTCGACAAGTCATCGGACATTAAAGAAAGCTGTCACGGTTTATTTTCGTTTTTTTTCGATGTGAATTAATCAATCGTTTGTTGTTTAAATGATTTCGTATTTGATCTGATTGTTTTCTTGGTGCATAATTGGGTGCAGTATTGTCCAAATGAGCCACCCCACAATCTCTCTTATTACATAAAATACCATCACGCCAGTAATACCAGAAGGCAGAAGTGTACCCCATAGTACACCCACATTTCGCCAGTTATGTTTAAGTCCCATGTAATGGGGCCGAGCCTATTGCCATCAACCGGGCACATATACAGACTCCGTGGCTCTTACTGAAAAACCCAATACCAATTTTATCGACCGGGGAATCGAACCCAGGACCTCATGCTCAGCAGTCGCGATTGAGACCACTAGACCAACGAGGCGGTTTCTTATTAATTTAGTTAACTAGATACTGATACTGTTAGCCTGCGTCATTCCACTGCTGGGCAAAGGCCTCTCCAGTTGTTATTCTGACGCAGCCAGAAGGCGTCGCGGCAGACCTCGTAGAAGATAGCGGGACGAACTGGATAAAACCAACGACCAGTGGCCCACATTAGTTAACTAGATCTATACGTCAAACTAATTTAACATTTTAAATGTGTAATTTATTACCATTCAGTAAAACAGTCAATTACATCTAAAACGTATGCGTCGGCGCATCATTGAGGTCGTCGTCAGACTCGCACAACATATTGGTTTGCAACAATAATATATGCACATACACAAATCTACAGCAAATATCAGCACATGTTAAAATGGTTATTTTGTAATAGTTAGTTTATTTTAACAAAGTATACAAGCACTTTATTTACTAACTATACAGACCTTAAAAAAATGCTAAAAATATGTACATACTTATATCGAAAGCAGAAAACAGTTAAAGGGCTCGAAAAAGTACGTTCGCATCGCTGTCAACGGGGAAACTGTACAGAAGGCTGGCAGCATTACCACGTTGGATGGCAATGCTGATTCTTTGGCTATGAATTAGACCAGCTCACGGTTACGAGAAAAGTCGACCAACCGATTGGAGATGTCCCGAAATCATCATCTGCCTAGCCTTTTCCCAACTATGTTGGGGTCGGCTTCCAGTTTTACCGGATGCAGCTGAATACCAGTATTTTACATGGAGTGACTGCCTATCTGACCTCAACAACCTAGTTAGTACTGTGGGTAATACGATAACCCTTGGTAAGACTGGTTGTCAGGCTTTTTGGGCCACTGATTACCTGTAACGACTGTCAAAGATCTACTAATGACAGCCGGAACTAACGGCTTCACATGCTTTCCGAGGCACGGAGGAAACTCGGCATGTAATGGGTGGTCACCCATGCACAGACCAACCTAGGCAAGCACGGCATAACTTAAAGTTCGACCCGAGCGGCAGTTATTACTTAGTCACTAGCCCTTCCGATGCCCGAAATACTAGGTGGGTACTCGGACGCCATGGCCCAGTGTTTCAACCCCAAAAGGCTGCAACACAACTACCAAATAAGTTATAATATAGCATTTGCGTAGTCGAGGTTTTCTGCACCCGCAGCAGCCGCTCCAGCATAGCCCGCCGTGCTAGTCAGCGCACCATATGCATAGGCTCTAACTAACAACTAGTTGTTGAATTCGGAAGTAATACTAAAGCTCGACGGACAGTTACAAGCACTCATGAGATCAGCATCGCCTTAACTTTCCACAACCTGAACAAGGGTGACCGTCTGGCTACTCTCGTCTGGCTAGTTGGCTAAGTCTTTGATGATGTCTTTGACTCCATCGATGTGAACGTCTTCGTTTACGATTTCCAATGCTTTGTCAATCGTGTAACTGAAAACACAATAATTAAGGGTGTAAAAGACTAAGAATCTTTTACACCCTTAATTATTGTAAGAAGCCGAAACGCACTTCTTCTCCTCGTCATTGCGGTCATTTTTTTGTACCTGGGAATCTTCCAGTTACGGAGATATTGAGGGTCAAAGTTCCAACTTTTTCACAAGTTTTTGTATCATGTATTTTTTTCACCTAAGACACCTTCACGACCCCCGTACTATTCAATACATCCATCAGCACAATGTTTTGAATGCGTTACATTGAATCCTACCGTAAATCCTGATTATTTAGCCCAAAAAAAAAGTTATACCCCAGCAATAATTTTTGCGTAAAGTTATTTTTTTTTATTTATTCTGTTTAAACAATAAACTTAGTTTGATGTACAGAATTCTTGGTTGACGGCTTCGTGAAGAGTCCGTGTACACCCTGTAGTTTTCCCTACAAAAACTACACTTTGCTATAAAATCCATTAGTTCCTGCCAGCCGTTACCAGTCGTCATAACTTACGCCACCAGGTGCCGTTTCATTAAACTGATGGAATTGCTCCACCTCATTTCAGTAACACCTGGTTGAATCATACCTTGTTAATTTGTGTCGTTAATGTTTATTTTTAGTATTAAAATTAGTATTTTTTAATGTTATTTATTACTTGTATAACATCACGCCTTAATTCCTCGAAGGATGAGGCAGAGGTGTACCTAATAGTATTCCCAGATTTCGCCAGTTATGTCTAATTCCCATGTAGCGAGCCTATTGCCATCAACCGCCACAAGTCCAGATTCCGCTGCCACTGGAATATTCCTGCTATAAAACTCAATAACCCTAAGGGTTCGATCCCTAAGTCTGCCTGACCTAGGGATCGAACCCTTATGCAAATTATTAAGATGTTCAATACTTGCAGTTAAGTAACTTTTATTAATTAATCAATTAGCCACTAAAGTTATATTTTTTCTACATACAAAGCTGGGGGCGCACTGCCCCATTTGTCCGAGTTTTACAATTATATTTATCACTGTGCACTAAAAATATATTTGGTAGTGAGCGCCGCAATGCGTTTCCCACTGCTGCTGTCGTGTCGTCGACTGGACAAAAATTTATATTTATTTGTTACATCTGCTACCGTTTGCCTGGCTAGCTGATATCGCATGAGTTCACTTGGTATTTATTTAATCTTATTCCTCTTTCATGTGGTTAGTGCCTTACTCGGTCTCAAAGTTTTTATGCAGTCCATGAGCCTCTGGCTTGGCTTTACATGGCATCGAGAAATATCTCTCAGGCATGCTGGTGTCCCTGCTTGGGCGGAGCACCGCCGTGTCCTCGTGGCGGCAATCGGCGGCGGCGACCTATCGCGTCCGGCCCTGGTCCAAGCCATGGTCCGGAGCGAGAGGGAATGGGACACCGTCACCTCCTTCTGCGAAGCAGTCATGCTAGCGAAGGAGGTGGTGGAGCGTGAGAGGGAGAGAACCTCTTGTCCCAGCCGCCGCGGCAGACGCCTCGGGCGTCGGGGGTCACGTGGTGGCTTCCGGCAACCGTAGACGCGGACCTGTGGACGGCGAGTAATGGGCTAGCTCGCCGTCCGTCCGTCTTTTGACGACAGGCCGTGTTGACGGCGCGTTCGTGTTCCACGCGCGCCTCAAAGAGATGTCAGTAAACAGGGAGGGGCCCGCAAGGACCGATGCCTGCCAGGGCTGCGGGCTGTTCGAAAGAGATACCGCGGCTCTGGAAAACCAAAAGGCAAGGAAAGAACATGGATGGGTTTTAGTCAGTACAAATCTGACACTCCCTTCCGCTCTGCCCAGAGCGGGAGAAGTCATTTGATGATTTCCCATCCGTAAAAAATAAAAAAGAAAAAGGCATGCTGGTTTTTTGTATGTTTTCCTTTATCGAAGCAGATGATAATTTATTATACAATCCGAAAAATCAGATATGCATGTCTTGGGTTCGAATTCGAGACCTATGTTTAGCAGTCCCGGTGATCACACTACTAGGATATCACTTCTGATAATTTTAATTATCAGAAGTGATATCCTAAAATTTACTTATTTATTAGTTTAGTACCTGGATGACCGAGCTATGCTCGTTTTTTTTTTTTACGTTTTTAAAAATGAAACCTAGCTAGATCAATTTATCGCCCCCGAAACCCCCTACATACTAAATTTCATGAAAATCGTTGGAGCCGTTTCCGAGATTCAGAAAATATATATATATATATATAGGTACATAATACAAGAATTGCTCGTTTAAAGTATTAGATAGATAGATTGGTAGCTAACGGCCCCGACTAATGAGTTGTCGGGTGTAAGTTTGAACCTATTTAGGTTCGCTATAATTTAGACAATCTACGTTGTATCATCAACACTGCTCACATGATAACAGAAAACATCTTGTGGATAGGTGTTTGTCCTAGAACCAAAAATTCAAAGACGTATGACATCTACTAAGCAGCACTGGGCCCGCGTGCTGGATTCTTGCTCATTTTTTCTCGAAGAGAGGAGACTTGTGTCCCAGCTGTGAGAACATTACAGGTTGATTATGCTAAACATGGAAGCACTTCTCTTATAATCAATTAGTCCACGTCCACTATTGGACAATGGCCTAGGTCCACCAAGCGTGGCTATATCAGTCCTGAAGACACAAAATAATGGCAAACACTTTCAAAACAATTCTTATTTCTACCACGGTTAGACATAATATAATTAAAGCAGAATGACGCTTTGTCGCTCGTATTTTGTGGATTCACGTGCCCTCACTAAGAATAGAAACCAGAAACTTCATCATCCTGCCTTTTCCCATTCTATTTGGGGTCGGCGCAACACGTTTTCTTCTTCTATTCTCCCCTGTCAGACGTCACGGCATCATTTACTCTTCTCTCTTTCATATCATTCCTGACTCAATACTTATTTGGCCTTCCTCTCCCTCTCCATTCCATAGATCAATAGAAACCAGAAAATAACTACTTCTTAAAAGTTAACCTGACCTGCAGAGGTGGAAAAAAGAACAGCCACAGGCACAGCGGTCATCAAAACGGGGCGAGCATTTTATGATAAGCAATAATAAGCATAAAGTTTTGCGTATAAATGACGACACAGTGAAATTCTTTTCCCAGTAATTATGTTCTTACAATGTTACTCACAGAAGAACCCTGTGTCCCAGCAGTTAGAACATTATAGACTGATTACGCGTACGTTGCGTACAATGCGGATAGGTGCGCAGGACCATCCGATAATGCGATGACTGCGGCGTCCTCCTTGTGTTTGATCTTTTTCTACCTTGTACTATTAACACAGCAACATTAACTTTAGTTTAGCAAACCACGCCATCAGGAACAAATTAACACACGTATTTTAAAATTTTCATAACAACCGGACAAACAAACCTTGTGTATTGTATAAGAGCAGTTTTGCACTGCACCCGAGCAAGAATTAAACATTCATTTTTATTACGTTTCAAGGGAACACGGCCAAAGCAACGGCTTTTATTTTGCGGACTTGGGATATTTTATTTATAAAAGTTGCTCGCCATTGCCCATTGGTTACCTGGTTAGTAAATTAAAGTTGCTTTTACAATGGTTTTGCTTGAATTTTCTTTGTGGGTAGGTGTTATAAAAGGATATTTATTGTTGGCGCAAATAAAACTTGGTAAGCGAAAATATTGTGAACTGTAAGTAACAGTTCACAATATTTTCGCTTACCAAGTTTTGTGGTGTATAGTGCGAAAAGATTTCAAAAGCATTTTTCTCGTCTGATTTGGAACTAAATGTCCTAACCAAAGCGATCGATGGCACGAATACGTGTCAATGTGAATGATATAATGTCACTGATAATTATGTTCAGAAAATCGAAAGATCCTCTTCAAACGACAATGCGACCAAGCGTTTAGGATCTCCAAACCAAACTGACACAACACGGCTTTGGTTAGGACACTGCCTTAGCCTTTTGCCTGCGTTCTATCACGAAGATAAACTATGCGTTCGCCACATTATATGGCTGACGCCATTTTGAAAAACAGCAGTCATTAGTCGCCAACATATCATCGTCTATAGTTATGTTTAAGAAAAGGTTGTTTCTATATTTATTCAGAAGTAAATTTCCATATAATTAAGTACTACATTCTAATGCCTTAATAGTCGTTGTGCTATTAACTACACTCCTTTATTTAATTACTAGTGCAATTTAATCATAATTCACAACCGATTCATTTTCCCTAAAACATTACATTCAGCCGAACATACAACCTCCTCCTTTTTGAAGTCGGTTAAAAATAAAGACACGCTTACAAAATTATTATCGCTAGATATTAATCTCATTTTTGATAAGTAGATACAATTTGTGGTAGGTGCTAGACAAAAATGAATCGATTGTGGATAGAAAGACACCCCATAATAAGTACATAAAGTGCCTCTTATTTTTCTAAATGTCTAGACCTACAAACAAACTAATAATCTCAAATGCTTATTTATAACTCCGTCTAAAATCACATTAAGAGGGCTATTACAAAATAAAAGAATTCAGTTTAGGTAAATTAGACGGGCGTGCGGCTGCGGATGCGCACGTGTGCGTCTGGCGAAGTACGCTACGCACACATGCAAACAGCCTCTATGCCTCTATGCCTCGGATACCAGGAACAAATCAACATGACCAAACCAGCTATGGACCGTCCGTTCCGAGATTTATGTTAATTTTTAGCATTGCATAAAACAATTGTTTAAAAATATTTTTTTACTTTTAAATGGACTAATTTTTTTTTTCAAGTAAGGTAAGATAGTAGCCTTACTTACTAAATACTTTTTGTTTGAATTTGGATTACATATTCATAAAAAAATGGTCAGAAAAATGGTCAGTATCTCTCTGTTTTACTGAATTATTATTATGGAATATTACTGTATAAAACATAATAAATTGAATTGAGCATTCCAAAGTACAACATTCAATTGTACCATAAACATTTTTATATAATTATTATAATATTATTATATCTTCTATGTAATAAAGCATCAAAGCATAAAGTAGAATTTTATGAAACATCCTTAGCACAGACAATGTTTTTACTCATGTATGTAAACAAATTGAAATATTTAATTACCGAGAAAAACAATCCAACTTTCTCGGGCGTATTTTTTTTTAAATTTTGTGGTAAACCAAAATAATAATAAATAAACCATAGAGTTAGAGTAGTCCATAGAGTTTTGATGTGTGATTACACATCAAAACTCGAGTCAAGCGCTCAAATACAAGAAAAAATGTGATAGCCCTCTTAACAAGAAGTTGGTTAAAATTTGTACGAAAATGTGTAATGCTCATCTTCGAAGACCCTTCATCATCAACCCCTTTGACGAGAATTCAGTGTTTCTTAAGGTCAGCTTCAGGACAATAGGGGATCCCTTCATCACTGCACAAACATTCCACACAAGGCATGCGGTTCGTTTTCGGGTAGAATTTGGAGTTCGGCTTGCATCGACCGGGTTTTCCTGAAATCAGTCGTTGTCCAAAACGTCTTATTCTAACTCAAAATGGAAAATAAAAGTAAATGTAGGTACAAGTTCAATGAAATTACTACCTTAGTAAGTTCATTGAACTTGTACCTACATTTCTGACATATACATTTTTTAAATATTACTCTTAGTACCTACTATAAAAAGAAAGTAAAATTAAAGCAATATTGCTCTAAGAGCTCATGGCAGGCCATCAGGTCAATATAACTAACGGTAACCCTTACCTGCACCTGAAAAAGCTGCATTTTAACTGAAGAAATCGTTGTACAGTCGCCAGCGCATAAAGTTCATCACAAACTATCGGATTTTCTCATTCAATTTTGAACTTAACCGTCAACATTTTATGGTTGCAAGTATTTGCAAGTTGCAATATATAATCGTTGGTACATAATAAAATCGATAGCATGACTATTTTGGCACCACAGCTGTGAAAGTCCTAAGTGAAAAATAATTATATTATTTGCATACTTTGACAGCCCATATCTCCGATATCCCACGGATTAAGACCAGATGTATGAACGTGGACGAGGCAAAAGGAGTATGTAAGGATCGTAGCAGGTGGCGTTCTGTAGTTTCTGCCTACCCCCATGGGAAAAGGGCGTGAGTTTATGTATGTATGTAAGATGTTGCAACTTGGGTACGTTTATTTAGATAGTTTTAGGGATTTTTTTTGTGTACACAGTTTGCCCGTACCGATTGCACTTAGATTTTTGGGTGAAATAGGACACCATATCCTTTTCAGTTTTTAGTAACTTGATATACTGGCGACTGTGCAATTTTGATCGGCTAACCCGAAGGCCTTCTGGTGTCCCGAGCAAATAACGACCGCCGCGCCGTACCGACGTTTTCGGCCAATCTCTTTGCTAAGGACGTGAGCTCAAAAGAAGTTTGATGACTGACTTCAAAATAGCTGGAAGGTGACTTATAGGTATCGTAGATTTATCTCACATACCCTTGTTGTGTTTTCGACCTGAGGTTATAGCTGTAATATTTATTTGAACAATTTCTTACCGTATGAATCGAAATCCAGTACACAAGCCTTAATCTTAGTGCATTCATGTTTGCCTCTCTCGTTACATTCGCATTTGTGACAGCTACTGATCCAGCTAGTACTTCGTTCACAAGTAGGGTATTCCATCTCTGAATTTTGTTTTGGACATTCTTTAGGCAATTTCTTGTAGAAGTCATAGTATTGCAGGATTTCATTGGTCTTTTTGTCGTCAAACAATTCGTGGGAACCTGAAATTGAAGTGGGAAAGTTATATAGGTATGTTATAGTTATTGGTAAATCTTTGCTTTACGTGTTTTTCTCCAAATTATTGACTTAAGGACGGAAAGTATTGAATTGCATAATACATTATTACTGGCGATTTGATGCAGCTAACTGTTGTAGCGCTCGCCGGCCGCTTCTTTACACATCACCAGCCGTAACATATTATTATTTATCTAAATCCACGGTATTCCACCGATTAATAAGATTGAAATACTTTATATTCCATACAAAATACGAGTGATGTTATCCCAGTTAATCAATGAATCGGTGATTTAACCAAAATGATTAAATTATTTTACCTCGAAGCTTTCCCTTCGGTTCTTTATCACAATCTGAGGCATCGCATTCAGGAACGCCATCGCCATTGCACTCACAGGTATAGCAGCCCATCTTAAACTGAGAGTAGGGCTTGCATATCATCGGCTCACCTAAAAAGTAGCTAAGTTACTTTACCGTTGCACAACAGCTAATCAATATTATAAAAGTGAAAGTCGTATGAAAAAAATACTTTAATCCCTAACAAAAGCTCGATGAAATATTCCATTCGAAGAAATTGGAGAATGAATTAATAGCATTTGCGAAAAAAATGATTTTAAAATACTTGCCAAAAGGCCTTAGTTTACAATCTTGCATTCTCAAACACATTGTTAGACCAAAGTTACAAGAGCAACTGTGACAATTACTAATCCATTGAGTTCCATCTCCACATTCGTCTTTCTGATCTTTTGGTCTGTGTCTAAACCGGGAATGAAACATATTTGAAAACAAAGGAGAATGAACTTTTTTGGAACCCGTATTGGTGGCTAGACCTGCTTCGCCATCAGGTTCAATATATGGCAGTAGGTACTCGTCGTCTTCTTCATCGGGTTGATGTAATATTATATGAACCTCTGGATTTTTTTTTGTGTCTTGCTGTTGGGTTTCTTCTAATGCTGTCGGAACAGAGTGGAACCCATTGTCATTATCATTTGCAGACTCGGCAGTACGAGGATTAAGTATTACAGTTAGTTTGAAATCTTTCATAATTTTCTCAACGATTTCTGGATCAACGCCGTTAAAAGGAATATTTTCCGAATATTTTTTTATTTTATCACTCATTAATTTATATAGCAAACTGAAGATTTTAGATAAATCAATTTCATTTTTAGTTTCAGTAGTATTATCTTTTATTAGGATAAGTTCGATGACTTTACTCTTTATCCAATTGAGTATTCTATTATCGTTATCAGTTGATTGATTTAATTTAGATTTAAGTTTTTTCAAAGGAAATATTTTTTCAATTGCTTGGCTTTCAACTGGCGCTTCATCGTCTTGTGAAACATTGTCAGGTTTTATTCCGTGATTAGGATTATTTTGCATACTATCGGAATTGATTAAATCCGTGGAATTATCTATCTCTATTTGCAGATGATCATCATCTCCTTCAAATAAGTCTTTATTTTCGTATTGATCTTGTTCGGGTTTTAATACAGGTTCTGGAGTTGTAAGTTCGTCATTGGATCCTAATGCATTTTTATCTTGATTGGGTACCGGCCTAGGCATGTGATGAAATCTATTGAACACATTATCAACAGAGGAAGGTTTGTATTGATCGTAATCACGGGTGGAAGAAACATTGTTTGCAACCTTGTCATGATCTTCTGGTAATGACCAAGTAATATTATGTACCCCATTGGGTAGATTATCAAAAGATGAAGATTTGTACTGATCTTGATCAAGATACATCCAAGGTCTAACAGGATTATTATTATTACTTGTTGGCTGATTTTCCGAGTTATTAGAAATGTATTGAGGGATTTGGTCCAATGATGAAGGTTTGGGTTGATTTTGTGATTGTTTAATATTGGGTTCAGGAGTGGTGTTAGAATTATCGTTTGGATACTTAGGATCTTCAGCAGAATTGGATGGGTAATGCAATCTATCTGCGGACCCACGGTCGTCAAACACTCCTGGCATTTGCTGATTCTGGTTGGGACCAAATTGAGGGTGTGATGGATTTTGATGATTGTTTTTCGGTTGCAAAGGATTATCAGAAGATTGAGACGGATATTGGAATCCATCGATGGATCCGCGATAGTCAAATACTCCTGGTAAATGTGCATTCTGGGTAGGACCAAATGGAGACTTGGATTGTTTGTTTGTGTTTTCTTTTGAATGTTCGCGATCTTCAACAGAATTAATATATTGGAATCCATCAGCGGATCCACGATCGTCAAACACTCCTGGCATATGATGGTCCTGGTTGGAGCCCAATTGAGGATACGATGGATTTTGATGATTGTCCTTTGGTTGCAATTGATTTTCATCAGAATGAGATGGATATTGGAACCCATCAGTGGATCCACGGTCGTCAAACACTCCTGGCAACAATTTAGGGAGGGGAATATTCTTAATGTTACCTTTTGGAAATGAAGAATTCTCAGTTGAACTGGGTGGATTTTGTAAACCACCAGTAGATCCACGATCCTCTATTCTCCATGGTACTTGTTGGTTCTCAGTGGGTTCATATTTTATGAAAAGTTCATTTAGTTTATCTTTTGGCAGTAAAGAAATGTCCGTAGATTTAGATGAGTAATTACCACCATCAGTGGACCCATGATCGTCAAACACGCCCGGTAAACGTTTCTTGTCAGATCCAAATTGATTTGGTAGAAGATTGTGTAAGTTTCCCCATGAATGTATAGGATATTCAGCTGAATTCAAGGGGTTTTGAAAACCATCAGCCGGTTCACGCTCATCAAATATTCCTGTTAATTGATGATTTTGTGGCGTTTCTAATTTAGAAGGTGGAAGATTGTGAAGGGGATTGAACTGTCTGGGATCTTCGTAAGCATTGTGTGAGTATTGGAATTCATTATTAGATCCCTGATCATCAAACACTCCTGTTGTATGCTGATTCTGGTTGGGACCCAGTTGAGGGTGTGAAGGATTTTGTTGATTGTCTTTTGGTTGCAAAGGATTTTCATCAGAATGAGATGGATATTGGAATTCATCGGGAGATCCACGGTCGTCAAACACTCCTGGCATTTGCTGATTCTGGTTGGGACCCAGTTGAGGGTGTGAAGGATTTTGTTGATTGCCTTTGGGTTGTAAAGGATTTTCAGCAGAATAAGATGGATATTGAAATCCATCAGCAGATCCGCGATCGTCAAACACTCCTGGCATTTTCTGGTAGGGACCCAATAGAGGGAGTAAAGGATTTTGTTGATTGCCTTTTGGTTGCAAAGAATTTTCATCAGAATGAGATGGATATTGAAATCCATCAGTGGATCCGCGATCGTCAACCACTCCTGGCATATGCTGGTCCTGGTTGGGACCCAATTGAGGGTGTGAAGGATTTTGATGATTATCCTTTGGCTGCAATTGATTTTCATCAGAATGAGATGGATATTGGAATCTATCGGCGGATCCACGGTCGTCAAACACTTCTGGCAACAATTTAGGGAGGGGAATATTCTGAATGTTACCTTTTGGAAATGAAGAATTCTCAGTTGAACTGGGTGGATTTTGTAAACCACCAGTAGATCCACGATCCTCTATTCTCCATGGTACTTGTTGGTTCTCAGTGGGTTCATATTTTATGAAAAGTTCATTTAGTTTATCTTTTGGCAGTAAAGAAATGTCCGTAGATTTAGATGGGTAATTAACACCGTCAGTGGACCCATGATCGTCAAACACGCCTGGTAAACGTTTCTTGTCAGATCCAAATTGATTTGGTGGAAGATTGAGTAAGTTTCCTCTTGAATGTATGGGATTTTCAGCTGAATTAGATGGATATCGGAATTCATCGAGAGATCCACGGTCGTCAAACACTCCTGGCATTTGCTGATTCTGGTTGGGACCCAGTTGAGGGTGTGAAGGATTTTGTTGATTGTCTTTTGGTTGCAAAGGATTTTCATCAGAATGAGATGGATATTGGAATTCATCGGGAGATCCACGGGTGTCAAACACTCCTGGCATTTGCTGATTCTGGTAGGGACCCAATTGAGGGAGTAAAGGATTTTGTTGATTGCCTTTTGGTTGCAAAGAATTTTCATCAGAATGAGATGGATATTGAAATCCATCAGCGGATCCGCGATCGTCAAACACTCCTGGCATATGCTGGTCCTGGTTGAGACCCAATTGAGGGTGTGAAGGATTTTGATGATTATCCTTTGGTTGCAATTGATTTTCATCAGAATGAGATGGATATTGGAATTCATCGGGAGATCCACGGTCGTCAAACACTCCTGGCATTTGCTGATTTTGGTTGGGACCCAGTTGAGGGTGTGAAGGATTTTGTTGATTGTCTTTTGGTTGCAAAGGATTTTCATCAGTATGAGATGGATATTGGAATCCATCGGCGGATCCACGGTCCTCAAACACTTCTGGCAACAATTTAGGGAGGGGAATATTCTGAATGTTACCTTTTGGAAATGAAGAATTCTCAGTTGAACTGGTTGAATTTTGTAAACCACCAGTAGATCCACGATCCTCTATTCTCCATGGTACTTGTTGGTTCTCAGTGGGTTCATATTTTATGAATAGTTCATTTAGTTTATCTTTTGGCAGTAAAGAAATGTCCGTAGAGTTAGATGGGAAATTAACACCATCAGTGGACCCATGATCGTCAAACACGCCTGGTAAACGTTTCTTGTCAGATCCAAATTGATTTGGTGGAAGATTGAGTAAGTTTCCTCTTGAATGTATGGGATTTTCAGCTGAATTAGATGGGTATCGGAATCCATCGGGATATCCATGTTCATCAAACATCCCTGGTGTCTGTTCATTATGGGTAGGACTAGGTGGAAAAAGTGGACGTTTGAGAAAGGGCTTATGCTCTTTGTGATCCTGATGTGCGTATTGAAATCCATCCTCAACTCCAAGGTTGTCCCCTGGTTTATGCTGGTTCTGGGTAGGCCCAAATAGAGAATAGGGAGGACTTTTTTGGTTATCTTCAGGTTGTTGAGGATTCAACATTGATATAAACGGATCAAAATGTGGGGATTTATTAAGTTCAACTTTTGGATGTGTAAGATCTTCAGCTAAATTCAAGGGGTTTTGAACACCATCAGCAGGTCCACGCACATCAAATATTCCTGGTAATTGATGATTCTGTGGTGTTTCTAATTTAGGAGGTGGAAGATTGTGAAGGGGTTTGAACTGTCTGGGATCTTTATAATTATTGTGTGAGTATTGGAATCCATTATTAGATCCCTGATCATCAAACACTCCTGTTTTATGCTGGTCCTGGTTGGGACCCAATTGAGGGTTTGAAGGATTTTGTTGATTACCTTTTGGTTGCAAAGGATTTTCAGCAGAATGAGATGGATATTGGAAACCATCAGCGGGTCCACGTTCGTCAAACACTCCTGGCATATGCTGGTTCAGGTTAGAGCCTAATTGAGGATACGACGGATTTTGATGATTGTCCTTTGGTTGCAATTGATTTTCATCAGAACGAGATGGATATTGGAATTCATCGAGGGATCCACGGTCGTCAAACAATCCTGGCATTTGCTGATTCTGGTTGGGACCCAGTTGGGGATGTGAAGGATTTTTTTGATTGCCTTTTGGTTGTAAACGATTTTCAGCAGAATAAGATGGATATTGAAATCCATCAACAGATCCGCGATCGTCAACCACTCCTGGCATGTTCTGGTAGGGACCCAATTGAGGGTGTGAAGGATTTTGTTGATTGCCTTTTAGTTGCAAGGGGTTTTCAGCAGAATATGATGGATATTGAAATCCATCAGCGGATCCGCGATCGTCAAACACTCCTGGTATATGCTGATTCTGGTTGGGACCCAATTGAGGGTGTGAAGGATTTTGTGACTTTAATTTTGGTTGCAAAGGATTTTGAGCAGAATAAGATGGATATTGGAAACCATCAGCTGATCCACGTTCGTTAAAGATTCCGGGTAAATGCTTGGTAGGACCAAGTAGAGACTGAGGGCTTTTAACTGTTGGATGTTTAGGATCTTCAGCAGAATTAAATGGATATAAAGGACCACCCATGGATACAGGATCGCCAAATGTACCTCGAGTCGGTTTGTTAAGAATAGGACCAAACGGAAAGTTAGGCGATTTTTGTATATTTTCTTTTGAATGTGTAGGACCTTCAGCAGAATTGGTTGGATATTGAATACCATCTTCAAATACTTCTGGTTGGTTATGTTTCTGGGAAGGTCTAAATAGAGAGTTATTTGGTGTATATAGGTTATTTTTTGGTTTAAAAGGAGTTTTTGCTGAGTTGGATGGATAGTGCAAGCTATTGGCGGATCCACGATCGACCCCTGGTAAATGTTGTTTGTTGGTAGGTATTAATGGAGAGTTAGGTGGTTTATATAGGTTGTTATTATATTTTGTTGGTTGAAAAGATTCATTCGGATAGTGTAAGCCATCGGTGGATCCATGACCGTCGAACACCCCTGGTAAACGTTGGTTTTGGTTAGGGTCCAATTTAGGGAGGGGAATATTCTGAATGTTACCTTTTGGAAATGAAGAATTTTCAGTTAAACTGGGTGGATTTTGTAAACCACCAGTAGATCCACGATCCTCTATTCTCCATGGTACTTGTTGGTTCTCAATGGGTTCATATTTTATGAAAAGTTCATTCAGTTTATCTTTTGGCAGTAAGGAAATGTCCGTAGATTTAGATGGGTAATGAACACCATCAGTGGACCCATGATCGTCAAACACGCCCGGTAAACGTTTCTTGTCAGAGCCAAATTGATTTGGTGGAAGATTGTGTAAGTTTCCTCTTGAATTTTCAGCTGAATTAGATGGGTATCGGAATCCATCGGGGGATCTATGTTCATCAAACATCCCTGGTGTCTGTTTATTGTGGGTAGGACCAGGTGGAAAAAGTGGACGTTTGAGAAAGGGCTTACGCTCTTTGTGATCCTCATTAGCATTATGTGCGTAATGAAATCCAGCCTCAACTCCAAGGTTGTCCCCTGGTTTATGCTGGTTCTGGGTAGGTCCAAAGTGAGAATAGGGAGGACTATTTTGGTTATCTTCACGTTGTTGAGGATTCAACATTGATGTATATGGATCAAAATGTGGGGATTTATTAAGTTTAACTTTTGGATGTGTAAGATCTTCAGCTAAATTCAAGGTGTTTTGAACACCATCATCAGGTCCACGCTCATCAAATATTCCTGGTAATTGATGATTCTGTGGTGTTTCTAATTTAGGAGGTGATAGACTGTGAAGGGGTTTGAACTGTATGGGATCTTTATAAGAATTGTGTGAGTATTGGAATCCATTATTAGATCCCTGATCATCAAACACTCCTGTTGTATGTTGATTTTGGGGAGAACCAGTTTGAGAGGAAGGAGGCTGATGATCGTTACTTTTTGGACGTGTAGGATCTTCAGAATGCTCTTTTTCAGAATTATCTTGCGGGGAAACCAATTGAGGCTTAGAAGCCTTATGTAGATAAATAGCAAAGATAGTAGGCGATTCAGAATAAATTCCTTTTTGGTTAGTTTTAATATCTGTTTGTGTACTTTTACTAGGAGAAAGTGGATAGTATTTATTAATTTCAGTTGTTGTAATTGTAGGATTTAGTGTGTCAATTTGTCGTTGGTCAGATGGAGTTAAATAAGATTGAATCGACTTAGACTGAGGTTCATTTTGATCTAGTTGAAGATAAATATTTAAATAATAGTTCATTTTTTTATTTAAATCGAATTCCTGAGAGTCTTCATCAGATAAATAATGTTCATAAGCATATTTGAGCGGGCGATTATGCTGCTCCTTCAGATCATGCTCAACTAGGGTTGGATCATCAGGGTCATTCGGATCATATTCGGAAACATAAGTGACTGAGGTATGTTTTTCACTATGAGAATGGGTGGTATTATATCTCTTAGTTTTATTACGGACTTTGTGTGGAAGTTTCTCATAGCCTGACTCGGAAGGAGTATGAAGTGGGTCCTCAGTATGCTTATAAGAAATTAGAGAATTTCGTGGTAATTGATCTTGGTCAGGGTTTTCCTCAGTTATTCTTGGCGCCTCATATTCATTTTTGTAGTAGACAGAAGGATTAGGAATTAACTGAGACTGCGGTGAATTTGGTTGTTTATATTTAGGTTTAACTTCATTTTGTGATGGATTTAAAATATCAGAGTGATGGACTTTTGAATTTGGTTGAAATTGGGGGGCTTCATTATTTATAGTAGAAATACGTTTGTTTTGATACGGTAGGTTGGTAGGAGCCGGGTTCAAGTGAATATTATTGGGATATGAACTTCCTGGGGTAAGTTTTAACCCAAATTGCGGTTGCTTATATTGATTGCCCGCTAGTATCGGTTGATTTGGATTGTTTAGGAATTTAGCTTGAAGCGGAACACCCTTATTATTATAGTATTTTTTAGGCCCTGAAGGAATTCGATTAGGTTTAGTCTGAACCAGTTGTGGAGTACCTTGATTTGAATAGAAATTTGTAGAATTTGGTGCAAACTGATATTCTGATGGTTTCTGTTGGTCAACATTGTTATCTGGATTAAGTTTATATTGTTCAGGTCTGAAAACTGGAGTAGGCGAAGTATGGTTGAAAATATGATTAGGACCAGGCTTAGTTGGTTGAAACGGACGAACGTGTGGCACCTCATCACGATTAGCTACAAAACTAGAAATAGCAGGTTTGATTTGTTTATTTTCTGGGGAGAATGGTGCATAGATCATTTTACCGTCATATATATTAATTGGTGTAGGACTCAATGTCGGGTAAATTGATGGAGTAGGTATACTAGATGTATCTGCCGTGTCACGCGCAGGTTTTGTTGGCCAACCATAGTGCTGACCTGGACCACCAAATTTAACTGGATTAAGAATTATCGAATTCGTATCAATGGGCGTATCCGTTGAAGGAGGATTATCATAGTAATCACTATCGTTTTTTTCCTGACTGTGGCGCGGGAGGATTTGTATGCCATTATTAATAACTAAAGTATCAGGAGCTGAAACAGTTTCCCAATTCGTTTCGTGTTTGCTTTCTAGAGGCAAGACTGATTGAGAATCTTGATCATCGAAAGGTTTCGTGTGAGGAAAAACAAAAATTGTTTCATTACTCTGAGAGCCCGAAGTTATAAATTTACTTGACTTGGCTGATAACACGTTTCCTTCACTCAGTTGGTTGGTTTGATTTAATGAATAATCAAATGGTTTCTTTGAATCTTGATTACTTGAGACAGAATTTGAAGTCAATAATTTTTGACTAATACTAGCTAAAGCTGCATTATCTAGAGAATTTGCTAAAACATTAAGCAACTTAGTTGTATCTTTTGGTACATGACTGGCGTGAACTTTGATTTCTTGATGGAATCCGTTATAAGTGTGTGAGTGTATTAGTTTGTGTGGTTTTTTGTCATTGTTTGTAGACAACATATTAATAAATGGTTTTACTGGGATTTTTTTGTCAAACTTTTCCAGATTTGTTTTTTCATTTATCTCTTGTTGTCTTCCTTTAAATTCTGGAAAGTTAAATGGAATAATGTTAGGACCATACAAGTTGACAAATACAGAATAAAACATAACATCACGCCTGTAGTCCTCAAAGAGTTAGGCAGAGCTATACAACTGTACTGCCAATAATGTTTATGTTATACCCCGGACGAGTCTATTGTCATCAACCGTGCAAAAATTCTGATTTTCCCACCCCGAGCTGTTACTCAAAAACCCTGATGGAAAACCCAATTTCAATTTACCCAACCTGCAAATTGAACCCAGGACTTCATGCTCAGCAGTCGCACTTGCGACCACTACACCGACGAGGCAGCAAGTTCTAATAACACATGGTGAATTCTGATAATAATCTGACGTGTAATAGAGAAGAATGGCAGAAGAAGACAAAATAAATGGAGCAGGATGATGTTCCTTTCATGTACCTGGAATAGGACCTTCACAGCTGATCATAGTGCAGACAATATGGTTGTCCATGCAGTAGCATGTATTGCAGTCATTGGGTGGTGGTGGTGGTGGAATGTTGTCACCTTCTTGACATTCTTCTAGTGGCATAACATCTGCAGATGGCGCTCCTGTAAACAGATATACGTTTTAAAAGTTAGGTCGTTTGTTTTTCAAAAAGCTAGGCAACGGCAAAATGACGGTTGTCCGCACAGGTACAATTATGGATTGAAACCGATTGAGACCCGCAAATGTGTGTGTGTGTTACAGCACGCGGCACGTAAGTTGACCTTGAATGCGTAGTAACACATTTTCGGGTCTCAATCGATTTCATGGAATGTTTCCTGAGTAAAAAAAATATAATTCTATTTAGTCCGTCAGTTAGATAATCGAAAAATATTGGATACTTATTTTTTGTTTTATCAAATCAATCTTCTTCTTAGCGTGTCGTTGGCAATTTTTTGCTAAATATGTCAAACACACACGATCATCAACTTACAACCTGACACTGACCTGCAAATTGCAAAAAACGTAAAAAAAAAACAATTTCGCGGGCTACCCTGACGCAACCGGCTTAAAAGTTTTGTTGACCGTTTGAAAGGTTTTACATTTTTTCAAATAAACTTTTTATTATGAATAATAGTTGCTCACCTATAAGGATATAATCATCAAAATCATCTTAGCTGCTGTAATCACTACAACATAACCTTATACCCGATACCAGTTTGACATTTGTGTTGATTTGTCGCACTATACGTTGCGTAAAGTAGCAAGTGAGCTACTTTATCCGTGCGTTCATAATGAGCGCATAGTGTCGTTCGTCCCTCAAGTATTGTTTATGAATAGGTTTTTGGGACACTGTGCGTCCGTGCGCACTGTGAGACCTCATAGTAACGTTCATGAATACGGGTGTTAGTTTGATGTCTAGAATACTTGGTTGACGGCTTCGTGAAGAGTCTGTTTACACTCTGTATAATCTTATGTCGCGGATGTTTTAGTCCATCATCTGTGTCATAGATGGCGCTGTAATACTTTTTGTTTCATGTTGCTGAAGTCCTCTTTATAGTGTCGCTACAATGGTTAACGAAGCCATGGGTTTGCCATGAATTATGGTAACACACATACAATAGCAATTCTATTGAATTGCTATTGCGCATTGCGTTATTATTGTTAACATTCTCCCGTAATTGATTTTTTTAAACATATGAAGTAATGGATTATAACTTTCCTTCAATATCCTTTGGATATTATTTTAAGATTTAAACAAAATGAAAAATAATCCCATAAACAGTTGCACACCAAATTGCAGAGTTACAGTAATTCGACGGGATTAAAATCGACGGCACAGTTGGCGTAGTGGCTGAGCGATTGACTGCTGCGCTGTGTGACGCGGGTTCAATCCCCGCACGTAAAAAATATTTGTATGGCCTACAGATAGTTGTTCCGGGTGTGGCTGTTTGTGTATGTGAGTTTAAATGTTTGTGAACGCACCCACGATACGAGAGAAATTCCTAGTGACGCTTTTTTTTAAGAAAAAAAAAATGAAAAGATAGAATTTTCTTTTCTTTGTTTGAAAATTCAAGAGAATGAGGAAGACAGAAAGAAGAAATTGCAACGAAAATATTTATTCAATAAAATAATGCATGAAAAAGCAACCGATATGATCATCGAAGAAATTTGACTGATGTTACTTGTATGTCAAATATTTACCTGGTAAGAAAGCATTTCTCATGTCACATTGATGGTTCGTACATAGTATGTGTCCCTCGACGCATTTGCAATTGTTACAGCTGTCTGGTTTTGGTATTTCTTGACCCACGACGCATTTGGACCCTAAAAAATGTTACCAGTAGTAGCCAATGAATCCTGAGACATACACTTCGCCCGCAAGGGCCGATGCCTGCCAGGGCTGCGGGACTGTTCGAAAAAGATACCGCAACCCATGAATACAAAGGGCAAGGAAGGAACATGGATGGGTTTTAGTCAGTACAATTCTGACACTCCCTTCCGCTCCGCCCAGAGCGGGAGAAGACATTTGATAATTTCCTATTAGCATCGGGTCTTTGATTACTTATGTCAATACATTTATACATGTTTAGTAAATTATAATACTGCCCGTTGGTCGAGTGGTCGCAAGCACGACTGCTGAGCATGGGGTCCTGACTCCGATTCCCGGGTTAGGCAAAGTGTTTTTTAGTTTTTCCATCAGGAATTTCTCAGTAGCAGCCACGGAGTCTGGATTTGTGCCCGGTGAAGGGCAATAGGCTCGCCCCTTATTGCATGGGAGTTAAAACATAACTGGCGAAATATGGTTAACCCTTTGGGGATTACAGTCATGATGTCATTAGCAGTACAACAGAAATTGGATATGGTCGCAATTAATGTTTCAATCATATAAACGCTCAGCAATTCGCAGCGCTTGTGTGCGAGTGCACTGTGCACGTACCTACCTATGAATAACTCTGTGGCTAAGTATTTGCCTAATCACCACAAGGTATTATCCTAGTTTTCTTTTTTCTTGTACGACCTACAATTTTTACACAGACTCACCACTCTCATCACTTTCTTCCCTCACCTATCTTAATCCTATTTTATGTCCGTATTTATTTATTGTTACCAGTGCTACTCTCTATTATTTTGTTTATTACCTCGTATGCAAACTAAATCAGAACATTCCAGTCGCCCTTCGATGCAGTAGCACTCGTTGCATTCATCTGGTCGATAGACTTGGTGGTCGTCAGTGCATTGTGGACCTACAAGTAACATTACACTTTATAAAGGTCAGACGAAAAACTTGTCTTAACCCATTCACTGCACAGTACTACGCGAACACATCACACAACCCGTATCCGAGTCATCGTTATAATTAGCTATAGATGACTTGTATTCATGCCCAGAAGCCGACTAGCGAGTCCATAAAGAAAAAGAAGAAGGTGTACATCCAAGCCAAAGAGAAGGTGTACATCCTAATTTAAATAGTTTTGTCCTCGTTTTTACAGTTAACATTTCCCCAAAGTCTTGTGTCGATTTAAAGGCAGGAGAAGATAGTTGACAGGCGTTTTGGCTTAACCTAATCGTATCGTAACAATCAGTAGCTGGGTTGTGGAGATCAGATAGGCAGTACTTCTATTTAAATTGCCGGCAACTGGTTAGACTAAAAGCCGACCCCAAAAGTTAAGTGTCGCAGAATGATGAGGGTAAATAACACTATAATTCCACTAAAAGACTCCATTATGCTTGATCGTGTCAATGATTATAAATAATTACCTATACGCGTGCCTGTGCGGCAAGGCAAGTGCGTACAATGTATTTGTCCTTCAAAACAAATACAATTGTTGCAGTCGTCCGGCCTAGCGATATGTTGGCCCGGGTAGCATTCAGGTCCTGAAATATGCAAGATTCATTTCAATAAATATTTTCTATAAAGTTAAGCATACTTTCAACTGAAATGACAAGATCAATTTTGATTTTGGTTGTGAAGTCTATACTGGATTCAACTCTGAAGTTGGTAGCTCGAAAGATATAATTTAGAGTAGTCGACTGCCGGTGATAGGCCTCCCCAATTGCATGCCGCTCAGCTGGATTCTCGCGGCAATTCTTATCCAGCTGACATCAGCCACGCCTGATGTGAACCGATGATGCGGCCTAAGATGGAGCACGCTTGACTAGACGAAACTGATTCACTTGAACTTTGAAGAGATCCAGATTATAATGATTAAGAAACAGAGGTGCAGTGAATCTTACAAACTGGCGGTTCGCACAATAAATATATAAGCAAAGCATTTTGTCGGGGTCCGTGTGACTCTAACTATATACTCGTAACAGTGACGCTCAGCCATAACTCTGCTCGTCCAATAAAAGAATAGAGACAGGGGTATTAAATTGTGTAATTCCAAAGCACCAGCAACCGATAAAATAGACTAGGCTAGGCTGGTAACTTTGCGTCGATGTTCAAGCCTTTACAGTTTGACTTTCACAACGGAGCCGTTGTCAATTAGCCTTTTAGTACGTTGTCTATTTAATATTAGCATAGTTTTTCAATTTAAAAAATATATATTAATATCCGCGACCACATTCTCTTTCTTTGCATATCGATGGGCTCAAATTTTATTCGACCAAGTAACCAGCTGCACAGCTTAATATTGAAGTTATAAAATTACCTTGAAATCGACTTTCCACGTTCGGTTTACAAATGAATTTGCACCTCCTGCGGCCGTTTTGACAAACGCAGTCAAGACACTGATTTGGCCCAGGTAGACTACTACCTTCTTCACATTTCTTCTTCTTCTTCGATTTTCTTGTTATGGCTTTTGTGACAATTGAAAAAAAAGAAAGAAAAGAAAAGAAAGAAAATATGTCTGGTTCTTGGCCAAGTGCACACCAAGATAAAATAAAAAAACTTAAATTGCAGAATAGACAAGTGACTATTTTTAACTGACTGAAGGGATTTTTAATCAATTTATTATAGTCATTTCATAATTATTTTACATCTGGCAGCTGCAATTTAATTGCACAGACAGTAAAGATCACTGAATTTGACAGATGCGTCTATGGTAGTAACGTTGCTGATAATATGATAAAGATTACTGAATTTTTCGCGTCAAAAGGTGTAAGACTTGATAAAAAAAAGTAACGGATTTTCCGTGATTTAACATATTATCAGTACGCCAAATCATTGACCGATTTTAGTGAAGCGTTTACGTTTAGGCTTACAGCGATATGTAGGTACGTTTGCCCAACCTGCTTTGGGAACTTTAGGCGCAATGTTGGTGTATAATATAATTTAAGTTAATCTTAAATTGTAGTAGTTACTTGTAGTAGTCAAAGGTTCCTCAACACAAACGTTGCTAGTGCATGTTATAAAGCCATCCTTGCACATGCAGGCGTTACATTTGTTTTGTGCGGGATACAGTTGATTGTCAGTGCAGAATGGTGCTGAAAATGAAATACCATTGTTATTAGTTTTTAGTCAATAGATTAATGGTTATTGACGGTCAGGCAGACAATGTTGAGTACGTGTCTTTTCTCTCTTTATCGTGTGGTTAGTGCCTAACCTGGTGTCAGAGTTTTCATGCTGCCCATGGGCCTCTGACTTGACTTTACATGCCGTCGAGAAATATCTCTTGGGCATGCTGGTATCCTCACGACACTGCTGTATAAAACCACGATCTATCACTCGAAGGATTATGATAGCATAACTTATTGCTGCATTATACAAATGATCTATTGAGAAACTCTTGAAATAAATAGATGTAACTTTAAACTTGGACAATAAATATCTCCTGCATACGCAGTCTCCTATAAGATAGTTCGCAACTTGGTGTAACCAAAATTCAGTCAGAAGCACATTATTACCAACAAGGAGTTTGTAGCGGATCTGGTCGAATCACCAGGACAGCAGTTTGAAGAACAGGATGTAAAGTGCTCCATCGACCAGACGAGTGTTTTGTCTATCGCGGAAAACTTTAATAGCACTGTTCAGAATTTTGATATTAGTACTTCAACTGTGTCATAGATGGCGCTGTAGTACATTTTGTAGTGCCGCTACGAGTTTAAAAAATACTAGTGATGGCAGGAGACTAAACATAAGGTATGTACTATTGCACCAGCAGAAAACATAAAGCTTTAGTCAAAACAGGATTTACTTCTTACATTGCTCATTTAAGGAAGTTTTGAGGGACCATGATACCATGAACATACATACATAAACTCACGCCCTTTTCCCATGGGGGTAGGCAGAAACTACAGAACGCCACCTGCTACGATCCTTACATACTCCTTTTGCCTCGTCCACGTTCATACATCTGGTCATACACGCACGCCGGTTGCGAGTACTACGCACCTGACCTTTCTGAAGAACCTCACCAATGAGGTCAGCGTATGTTCTTCTAGGGCGTCCCCTCCCGGCGTTGCCACTCACATCTGCCTTGTTAGTCACCTTTTGTTAGTCGCCTTTCACTCATCCTCTCCACATGACCAAACCATCTAAGCATACTTTTTTCAATTTTTGTCACTACATCTTCTTTTAAGCCGCAACGTTTCCGTATAACCTCATTCCTCACTTTATCATTCAGAGTTACACCACACATGCTTCGCAAGGAACGCATTTCCACAGCATTAATTCTACTTTCATGCCTCGTTTGCCATACCCAACACTCACTTCCATACATAAGTGTAGGCACCAGCACACCACTGTGAACAGCCAGACGAGCCTTATTTGACATCGACTGGTTGGTCACAATCGTATGTATAGCACCATTCACTTTATTTCCCGCATTTACTCTCCTTTCCACATCTTCGTCAATCTTTCCATCTCTTGTAAACATACTGCCCAAATATACAAACTCATTCACTTGCTCCACACTCTTATCATTTATTTTCACATCACACACCGATACATCCTCTTTTCTTTCAAACACCATAACCTTGGTCTTATCCACATTTACATTCATCCCTTTTCTCTTAAATGCTTCACTCATTACAGTTACCATATCTTGCAACTGTTCCGCTGAAGATGCAAGAATAACTTGATCATCTGCGTACAGAAGGCATTTGACAGGCAACTCATTCATCCTCAATCCACACTCACTTTCTCTTAAATCTGTCAAACAACTATCCATGTATAGGTTGAACAGCCATGGAGACGCTACACAGCGTATAATTTTATTCTCCACGGTGTACAGTTTAAAACACAATTTAATGATTTTTTTACGGCACTTTTGGTGCTATGGTTGAGCGATTGCTGCTGCGCTGTGTTTCACGGGTGTAATCTTCGGTTTCTAAAATCATGTAGGTACTGAAGTAATGGTACTACCGAGCTCGCTGACGACCACTTTTTACCCTTATGCCTTTAGCAATAAGGTTGAAAACTGGTCAACGTCAGTACCACTGTAAACGTAACCTTTTTTTTTTTCGGATGTGGTATCATCAAATGACTTCTCCCGCTCTGGGCAGATCGGAAGTGAGTGTCAGACTTGTACTGACTAAAACCCATCCATGTTCCTTCCTTGCCCTTTGTGTTCCAGGGCCGCGGTATCTCTTTCGAACAGTCCCGCAGCCCTGGCAGGCATCGGCCCTTATGGGCCCCTCCCTGTTTGCTAACATCTCTTTGAGGCGCGCGTCGAACACGAACGCGCCGTCTACACGACCTGTCTTCAAAAGACGGACGGACGGCGAGCTAGCCCATTTACTCACCGTCCACAGGTCCGCTTATACGGTGGCCGGAAGTCACCACGTGACCCCCGACGCCCGGGGCGTCTCCCGCGGCGGCTGGAACGAGGGGTTCTCTCCCTCTCACGCTCTGCTACCTCTTTCGCTAGCATGACTGCTTCGCAGAAGGAGGTGACGGCGTCCCATTCCCTCGACTGTAAACGTACCTGGTATGCAGATTATGTCGGTACACGAAACCTTTCCCCGTCGGCAAATACATTTATTGCACTCATCTGGTTGAGGTAACTCCACACCATCGACGCATTCTTTTTCTGGAAGCCACATTTTAACATTGAATAAATTCTAGAATTCTGTTTCATTGGCTAATCACGTAGTAATAACTAGAACTCTTGGTTCTGACGGAACACCTTTTTGCATTGCATGGGGTTGCTGCTTATCGTTATACACCGTGACTTTTTAGTAGTCTTACAAAGGTGGTCCACTTTATGTATAACTAAGCGCATTTTTTTTACCTTCAATTACGATGATAGGTACAAATAAAAAAAATCAAACATTAGAATGATTTACAAGATAACAGTAACAATAATATACCAACCTAATCATTCTTATAATAATCATTTTGACAAAAGAAATTTCGAAAATCCACGATCGACATGGTTTGTCGTGGATACAAGGATGGCCGTCTCAAAATATCATTAGAATTATGAAACACCTGTTAATAATGTTTACATGTCAAATGGTAGAACATACATACCCAGCGTACGAGTCGAGTAGATCATCGCTTGCAAGAGGGTGTTTCAACACATCGAACTACGTCATGCATCGTATAATGAATAATATTTTTATTTTTAAATTATCAAACCTCATAAATACCTATTTGAATGTTTAGTAGTCATTGGATACATGAAGTTGGCTGCCGTTGTAAGACGACTAAAAAGCCACGGTGTATACAAATGTATATTATATTGTAAGTTTTGTCTAATATAAAATGTCTCCATGGCAATATTTTTTGCGTAGAGTTAGATCTACTTACTTACTTAGTATGATGTACAGAATACTTTGGTTGGCGGCTTCGTGAGAAGAAATTTGTAAACGGACCCTCGTTTACAAATTTGCACTTTTTTGTTGATTTGTTAATTGCCAGAAAAATGTATGTATCTTACCTGGGCATGGAAGGTTCGTGCAATATACTTGCCCGGAAAAACAAATGCAGGTGTTACACGGATTTGGAGGGGCTACAGGTTGACCTTCCGTGCAAGCTGATCGCAACTGATCTGAAAATAATATTTATGGTGATTAGGTAAAAAACTATACTTATTGCTAAATATACTTCCTGAAAATCAGCAGAAAAGTGCAAAATAAGTTTAGCTTCGGAAGTCAGTGGCCATTGTTTGTTTGATACACTTTTTTTTGTCGTAAGTATTTTTGCACTTTTTACTGATTAAATTTTTAATATATATATTTTTTTTTGTTCTGGTTTCTCACTCAAAATTTTGGCAAGACAGTTAGAAAGGTGTTTTTAGAAGAATATTGTGCTAATCGGCTCAAACCATTGGGCATTCATTCATAGACCGTTATAAAAAGAAAAAAATACTTACTACTTGTACTTGTAGAATTAAGTAATTGTGACTCTGATTTTGATACACATAATATCTGAAACAAAAGATTTGAAATTAAAATGTATCTAAAGTAGGTTGATTACTTAGAGATTTAAAATTTTGGCGCTAAAATGACACAAGTGCTATTGGCAACTATTTGGGACACTAACTGTGAAAATTGCATTGAAAAATCAAGATGGCGGCTATGCATCGCTATATACGGTGGATTCCACATCAACGCACAAACGGTACGTATTCAATACCGCATTCTGGGCCCTTCCACATACGAATTGAACAGCAGTTTTTTTCTTAATTACCGGTTACAAAACCGTAAATAGTTCAGAATCATGTACTAAATACGTGGTACCCGTTTGTACATCAGTGTCCTTCCACCCTGTATGCGGTGGAAGGGACATCGGATAAACGGTTACACCCTTTATCTATACTTTATCTATACTACCTCGTTGGTCTAGTGGTCGCAAGCGCGAATGCTGAGCATGAGGTCCTGGGTTCGATTCCCGGGTCAGGCGAAGTGTTATTGGGTTTTTCCATCAGGAATTTCTCATTAGTAGCCACGGAGTCTCGATTTGAGCCCGGTTGATGGCAATAGGCTCGCCCCCTATTACATGGGACTTATAAATAACTGGTGAAATGTGGGTGTACTATTAGGTACACCTCTGCCTAACCCTTCGGGGATTACAGGCGCGATGTTATGTTATGTTATACTACCTATTTGTATCCAATTTTAATAATATACTGACAGGAGCGCCTGCCATTCTACAGCAAACATAATTAAATCTCAACTTTACAATTTCCTTTGCATGAAAATAACCAAAATAAATAAACAATATATAAATCAAGTATTGTTTGACTGTTAGTACATCTGTTTTGTACCACGATCTCAATGATAAACTTAACTTATTTTGCGCTCTGTGTCTCACGTAATGAGATTCAAACTTAATTATTTATTCATTACAATATGGCGAAATATTACGTCATACCTTAACGTATGGGCAGTTGCATTATTTTCTTATGACCGTCACTGGTTAAAACTTAGGCCTCTGGATAAATTTTAAGTCACAAGAGAACTACTTAGGAGCTCGTGGCTAAATAATAACAGCCTCTCGGGTTGATCTTCAGGTTAAACAGCGCTTGCCTAGGTTGGTCCGTGGATGAGTGACCATCCATTGCATACCAAGTTTCCCCTGAGCCTCGGAAAGCACGTTAAGCTGTTGGTCCCAGATGTCACTTGTGGATTTTTGGCAGTCGTTACAGTTAGTCAGTGGCCCGAAAGTCTGACAACCAGTCTTACCAAGGGGTATCGTATCACCAGTACTAACTGGGTTGTGGAGGTCAGATAGAAGATAATGACGGGAACTAATCACTTACCAATTGATCATCATCAACATCATCATCTTTTTGTCCTGGTTTTTTTTTTGTTGTTGTTCAGTTCTATTAAACTCTAAATGTTGGGTGGGATACTCAACTTCAAAAGCCAAAACTTCAACAATCAAAATATCTACAACATATTATACCCTTCACGAAGCTGTCAAAAAAATCTTCTAATCATAACTCTACGCAAAAATTATTACTGGAAACGACTTGTTTTTTAGGTGAAAATTACGTTTTAGGTATGGTCCAAAACAAAAAAATGATCGCAATGAGTAGAACAAGTGCCTTTCGGCTTCGATATGGGTATTTTTAGTTTTATTAATGCAATCAAAAATAAAGGCAAATATGAACTTTCAAATACTTCCAGTAATTCTCTAAACAGGAAGGAAGAAAATCATGTTTATAACGCATAGTTAGGTAGTTAAATCAACTGATTAGCGGACATTATTCACACATTAATGTCACACATACGTACATAAATGCCAATTTCGAAGCACATTCACCAATTACTAACGTAAATTATTCAATACATTATGCGTTATTACTTTAATAGATTTCACAGAAACGTACGAGTATTTTATGGTTTTAAACGGCGATAACACAATAATTAAATGCTTCAGGAAGGCAAGCAAGTCATAATTGGCGTATCTTTATTTTAAATAAATAAGTGATCACCATAATGTGAACCCAGATAAACGATATCGACGGAATACCTAATATAATATTGTAGTTAAAAAAAAAAAACTAAAAAACATGCATAAAAATAACAGTCCGCCATATTGGATTTAGAATGTCGAATGACGTCACTTATTTGTCCATGCAGTGTCATCCAAACCAAACATGCATGCAAAATTTCAGGTCAATAGGAAACCGGGAACTGAGACAATTTTAATTTTATAAGATTTTTTTACATCATCATCATCAAAATGGGAATAAACGTAGAGCATTAGCAGCATTTCAGGGTTTATTTATTTATTTATTTATTTGGTACACCAACAGCAGTACATCATCATCATCTGCCTAGCCTTTTCCCAACTATGTTGGGGTCGGCTTCCAGTCTAACCAGATGCAGCTGAATACGAACAGCAGTACATACTTAAAATTAATAAGAAACAATAAAAAAAAACATAGTAAGAATTCTTCATCAATGGGCCTCATCAGAAGACTTAGTCACCCAAAGGGCAATGGAGAGGACTATGCTCGGAGTTTCCTTGCGTGATCGAATCAGAAATGAGGACATCCGCAAGAGAACCACGGTTACCGACGTAGCCCGAAGAATTGCTTGTGGGCAAGGCACATTGCTCGCAGAACGGATGGCCGATGGGGCCGTAAAGTTCTGGAGTGGCGACCGCGAATCGGAAGACGTTGCGTTGGAAGGCCTCATACTAGGTGGACCGATGACCTGGTGAAGGTTGCGGGGATCCGCTGGATGCGAATCGCACGGGACCGGTCAATGTGGCGACACTTGGGGGATGCCTATGTCCAGCAATGGACGTCTTTTGGCTGAAATGATGATGATAAAGAATTCTTCATTTCGTTGACTACCTACAAATACAAGTACCCCGTCAGCAAATCGAGAGAACAACACGCACCACACTTACTAAACACAATAACCGTCACCCTAAATCTGCAATAGAAAGGCTAACTACCAAACGGCAACGCGGAGGGAGAGGCCTAATTGATATCCATCGCCTCTGGCAAAAACAATTAACTAGGTTAAAAACATTCTTTCACAGTAAATCTCACACAAGTAACATACATAAAGCAATAGTAATGAATGACAACAGCTATACCCCACTTAACCTAAACGAACAGACAGATACACAAAACACCAACAATGAAGATCCACACAAACAAAGGTTAGAAGATTGGAAGAAGAAAGTGTTGCACGGACGGCATCCCCATGATCTTGAACAACCCCATATAGACAAACTAGCATCAAATAAATGGCTTAAAATTGGTTTTTTGTTTCCGGAAACCGAGGGTTTTATTATTGCGATACAAGACCAGATCATAAATTCTAAAAATTACAGGAAATTGATTATAAAAGACCCCACGGTAACTAACGATAAATGCCGCAAATGTCACAGCCAACCACAGACCATACAACACATCACAGGAGCTTGCACAACACTCACACAAACAGATTATACTCACAGACACAATCAGGTAGCAAATGTCATCCATCAAAACTTAGCACTAAAACATAAGCTCATTCAAGACTCAAACACTCCTTATTACAAGTATGTACCACAACCAGTTGTAGAAAATACCACTCACAAACTCTTTTACGATCGCGGCATATTAACCGACAGAACCGTTCATTACAACAGACCAGATATAATCCTTCAAGATAAATTAAATAAAGTCACATACCTCATAGATATAGCAGTCCCTAACACACATAATTTACAAAAAACAATAGGTGAGAAAATAAGTAAATATACAGAATTGAAAGAAGAGGTCACCAGAATATGGAGACATGAAAAAGTGTACGTAGTACCCATAGTAGTTTCAACCACGGGTGTCATACCTAACCACCTCCACCATAGCCTCAAATTAATAGACCTCAAAGACTCAATTTACATTACAATTCAAAAAGCCGCGATCTTAAACACCTGCAGAATAGTTAGGAAGTTCATGCAAATCGACGAAAATGAAATGTCACACAACTCACACACACACACGCTACGTTGACTTGGTTAAGGCCCGTTAACGTAGCTTAAACTAGCCAAAGAGCTAAGAAACAACAAGTTTTCCAAAATAATAATAATTCTTGTCACCGTCGGCGTCCCAGCTGTTTTAGAACCCAATGGCTTGGCCCGCGACGATGGCAAGAGACCGGAGGGCATGTCTTTGTTTCCTTGGAAGATGGGTAGGCCTTTAGTGTGGGACGCAACATGCGTCGATACTCTTGTGCCATCCCATCTTCCAAGCTCATCGTGCTGTGCTGGTGCTGCCGCTGTGGCTACAGAGAACCTCAAGCGGCGTAAATATAGAGACCTTTGTGGTAACTATATTTTCGAGCCGTTTGGGGTTGAAACTCTGGGGCCGTGGGGTCCGAGTGCTCATAGCCTATTCAAGGAAATTTCGAAACGCCTAGTTGACGCTTCCCGTGAACCAAGGGCTGGCTTTTACCTTGGCCGGAGGCTAAGTGTTGCCATACAACGTGGCGACGCCGCCAGTCTCTTGGGCACATTACCAGCCGACAGCGTTGAGGAGGAGTTTTTCGATGCCTTTTTATAGTTTGTTGTTAGTTTATTTATTTTAGTTTAATAGTTTTTAATGATTAATGTATATAGTTAGTTTATCCTAATAAATACCTAAATAACAATAATATAATTATAGTCAAATAAAATAAATATTTAAGAAAAACGGCAAAAAAAAATCATTCATCAATTTTTTTGCCGTTTTTATCTAATGTTGTATAGATAATGGTGCACGAATGGTCCCGCCATTCGTGCGCGAGTCCGTCCGTCCGTCCGAGTTTTTTATTTACATACTACGAAAAACTTAAAATTTAGTTTTTCTGTTGAGTGTACAGAATCAGCGTTAAAAATATTGTTTATTGTTAAAAATGATTTCGGTAACTGTCCCACGAAAACGCACTACCGGGTTAAAAAGTAGGTTCTTCTGTGTGCCAAATTTCAAATCCATATCCGTAGTAGTTTTTAAAAAGATTAACAAACATCCATCAATCCTTTCATCTATTAATCAAAGTAAGTTAAAGGATAAGAAGTGAGGAGGAATACTATTAACCTTTTACGAAGTCTATCTGCTGCCCCTGTTCGTTTTTTCGAAGTATTCCCATTTGAGCACCGATTTCAAGAGCACCAATGCTTAAAGCACCAAAGAGCTCGGAAATCGGTGCTCAAATGGGAATACTCCGTTTTTTTATTGGTTATTTAGTTTCACTATGTTATCTGGGTTATGGAGGTCAGATCAGAGGCCCGCGATCCAAAGGCGGATGATCCACAGACGAATTTGCTCACAGTCTAGTCAATAGTAATTATTAAATAATGGTTTCTCGTATTTTGAACTATTTGTATTTATTATAATATCATCGTTATCATCTAGTTACCATTTTCCGCTCTGATGACGCTGAGTACCAGTATTTTACATGGATCGACTCATCTGCCTATTTGACCTCCACAACCCAGTTGATATTGGATAATACAATACCCCTTTTTTATTTTTATTTTTCGAATGGGAAATCATCATTTGATGACTTCTCCCACTCTTGGCGGAGCGGATGGGAGTGTCAGACTTGTACTGACTAAAACCCATCCATGTTCCTTCCTTGCCGTTTGTGTTCCAGGGCCGCGGTAGCTCCTGCGGGCCCCGCCATATAATACCCCTTGAAGAGGCTGGTTGTCAGACTTTCGGGCCACTGACTACCTGTACCGACTGTAAAAGATCTACAAATTACAGCCGAGACCAACGGCGTTCCGAGGCAAGGAACTCGGTATGAAATGGGTAGTCACCCATACACGGACCAACCTAGGCAAGCGCGGTTTAGCCCGAAGATCGACCAGAGCGGCTGCTATTATTTAGCCACGAGCTCATCAACATTCATAGTCCGTAATTTTGCGACAAGTTATATTCCTACCTGTTTCAGTTCAGTAATTTTTCCAAGATCATTCTATTTTATTCCAAGTGCTATCTTAATGATTGTCATCAAACGTGCTACATAAAACTTTTGGTAAATAGGTAATAGCTTCTGGTAAATAGGGAGAAGCCTATGTCCAGCAGTGGACTACACAATGTGTGTTATCATTAATTTCTAGCTTGAGTCATCATTGCAGGGCAAAAGCCTCCCTTTCTTCTTTCGGATCAGCTCTATTTGGGTAAGTGGACCATTCCTACCTGCTGGCGTCAAGATTATTCCAACATCATCACTAGGGCCTGCTATGATATCAATTGGGTGAAGGGGCGAATGGGATAATAGAACCAATTCTAAATCCTTTGTATTAAAGTTTTTCTTTTAACGGCCCAATTTCAATAAATGGTTTGACTTCGAATTTGATGTCGTTATCCGGGACCCACATTGTAACTGATGTGTCCGGCCCACTTTAGCCAGGTAACTACGTAAGGAGATATAAAAGCAATCCTTACCCAAATTAAAACACAAAATTTGAACGTCAGCCAATCCATAATGTTGAATAATCAATATACTGACACGTGACTCGTGAGCACATATATAGTTTTCTTTTTATACGCCTATACTTGGAAAACTATAATGACTATTCGCCCAAGATTCATTATCAACAATTACACTAACATTGCAAACATTTTATGTTGGTTTCTTACCCAGTTACTCCAAAACAAGCGTTACGGTAAAGCAATAGAGTTACAAGTCGTTTTGATCGAAGTCGTTAGCTAGATTATTATTGGTTTCAAAGACCGTTGTAGTACACAAATTAGTTTTCTCTAAAATGTTTGTAAGTAGATAAAAACTACTAGCTACGGTGTTCAATTAAGGGAGTCCGCCCACTCACTCTAACACTGGACTTTTGACATACTGGCTCAACACATTGATTGTTAGTTAGAATCAATGTATTAGATACACTACCACCACTAATAACTAAAAGCATTTAACGCTAAACGCACTTAAAAAATAAATAACAATTTTTCTTCATTTCATTTTGCTCTTTGAAGCTGTCAGAAACAGGACGATAAATGTGAGTACGTTAAGCGCAATACATATTTAGAAATTAACTGATTAGTGGTAACAACGTGTCTATGATAACCATAACTATAAGGAATGATAAAGTGAGGAATGAGGTTATAAGGAAACGTTACGGTTTAAAAGAAGATTTAGTGACAAAAATTGAAAAGAGTATGCTTAGATGGTTTGGTCATGTGGAGTGGATGAGTGAAAGGCGACTAACAAGGCAGATGTGAGTGGCAACGCCAGGATGGGACGCCATAGAAGGACATACGCTGACATCATTGGTGAGGTTCTTCAGAAAGGTATAGTATTCTGCTATATAGCAGATACGATAAAAAATAAATATACGAACAATTTACAATTCATGTGTCCTCCGTTTCATTTTTATCATAAATATGCCTTCTGTGGTAGCAGAAAGTAGGTATAAATCAAGACATTCATTATCCATGCAATTTCATCCATTTATTTCCATTTTAACATTGGAATTTGAACACTTTTATAAACTTTAAATAATATTTTTCACTAATGACAAGCAAAGTCAAGCTGTCAAGCTTATTTATTCTTTCTGTACTTTTTTCTATATAGGCCTGTTAAATGAAGGTTGTTTTAGGATTTATTACTAAAAAATTATTTATATTGTTTTGGCTAGTTTAAATCTAGTTTTTATATTGTATTTCGTTTGTATACTGATTAATAGAATACTAGATGTTAATTTAAAATTCATAACGCACTCTTGGGTTGTGAGGTTTTATACGTCTTGGCCAACTACTCCTGGCAGGTCAGACGAATTGTGGCTACAACAAATATAATCGTAAAGTGAGGCAAATAGTTCTGGAACACTATCTTATTACCTCACACTACCTTATAAAACACGCCGCTTACGTACTACAACTAGTTTACGACGAGATTTCAGTAGCGACCAGTACAGTGCAGTCCACTCCACTAAAAGTAGAGTAGTGCAAGTGTCAAGTGGTAGGGCGCCGACGCTCTGACGTGTCCCTCCACCACGCGGAAGTCGCAACTCCATCCCGGGGCTCCCCTAAACGGAGTTTGGCCCGGGACTCCTCTTCGCTCCAAGCTTCCCGGGGCTTCGCTAAACGGACTCGCCCGGGAAGTCATCTCCGCTTCTGCGATCGCCTGCCACCGTAACAGCCAGGACTGACCTGACGCCTGTTTGGTGGAGCCGCAGGACCAGGTGCTGCAAGGGTCTACCCCCTTCGGAAAACAGCAAGTACTTTCTCCACCTATTACCCCAGTTCTTGAGTGCGTGTAGATAGGTGTGTGTTTTTTAGCAGACTTGTATTTCATATCTTCCCTCTTCTTTATCTTATTAAATTTAATTGTACTGTCTACCTCCTACTTTATTTATTTGGAATAGTAGACATGACAAAGGTCAGGTGCGTAGTACTCGCAACCGGCGCGCGTGTGTGACCAGATGTATGAACGTGGATGAGGCAAAAGGAGTATTTACGGATCGTAGCAGGTGGCGTTCTGTGGTTTCTGCCTACCCCCATGGGAAAAGGGCGTGAGTTTATGAATGTATTTAAAAAACAAAAACGTAGTCTGCTCTATATAGTAACTTGTTTGTATAGTAACCATACAATATTTTTTATTCAGTGCGCAAACTTTGACAAATGAAGCTTAAATGAGTTTTAATCAACATCCAATTTTGATTTTGATAAGGCTTAGTACAAAAAAATAAAGTTATCGTTAATGAAAGATGTTAACTTTAAAATTGATTTTATGGCCACCCTACGGCGCCGGCGCCGCCGTCGTGCACACGAGCGCGTGGCGGATCGCTGATGGAGACTCTACAATCGAAGTTGTAGACGATTATGTCTACCTGGGACGAACGGTCCAGTTAGGTAGGTCTAACTTCGAGAAAGAGGTCAATCGTCGAATCCGACTCGGCTGGGCAGCGTTCGGGAAGTTGCGTGGTATCTTCTCGTCCAACCTACCGCAGTGTCTTAAGACGAAAGTCTATGACTAGTGTGTGTTGCCAGTGATTACATACGGGACCGAAACGTGGTCGCTCACAATGGGCCTCATTAGAAGGCTTAAAGTCACCAAAAGGGCAATGGAGAGGGCTATGCCCGGAGTTTCCTTGCGTGATCGAATCAGAAATGAGGACATCCGCCAGAGAACCAAGGTTACCGACGACGTAGCCCGAAGAATTGCCAAACTTAAGTGGCAGTGGGCAGGGCACATTGCTCGCAGAACGGATGGCCGATGGGGCCGTAAAGTTCTGTAGTGGCCACCGCGAACCGGAAGACGTTGCGTTGGAAGGCCTCCCACAAGGTGGACCGATGACCTGGTGAAGGTTGCGGGGATCCGCTGGATGCGAGTCGCACGGGACCGGTCAATGTGGCGACACTTGGGGGAGGCCTATGTCCAGCAGTGGATGTCTTTTGGCTGAAATGATGATGATGATGATGATGATCATAAATGCATTTGGTGTTGTTGGTAGGGTAGGCTAGGCCTATTTGCCTCTATGGACGGCACGCCCCTGTTAAAGAGATAGTAAATAAACTTAACTTTACGCCTGTAATCCGGAATCCCCGAAGAGTAGGCAGAGATGTACCCAATAGCACACCCACATATAAATTATTTTATTTTTAAGTCAATTTACAGAAATAATATTCACCAAAGACAACTCCATCATCAATCTCTTGCCCTTATCCCAATTCATTTGGGGTCGGCGCAGCATGTCTTCTTCTTCAATACTTCTCTATTACTCATCATTTGATCATACACCACCTTTCGTGCCACATCATCCTTCACACACTCCATCCATCGTTTCTTTGGTCTACCTCTACTCCTACAATCACATTCCACCACGACAACCGATTACCACAAAACTTTTCAGTCACCGGTGCCACTTTCAGACTCTTATGTATTATTTATCCATTCGTGTAACACCGCACATCCGCCTTATCATTCTCATCTCAGCCACATGCAAATGCCTTTCATTCATCTCTTTTGTATCGCAACATTCTGATCCATCATCATCATCATTAGCTTATAATGTTCCCACTGTTGGGACTCATGCCTCCTCTCTATGAGAGGGAATGGGCTATAATCCACCACGCGGGCCCAGTGCGGATTGGTAGATGTCACATGTCTTCGAATTTTTGGTCTAGGGCATGTTTCCTCACGATGTTTTCCTTCACCGTTTTTGAGAGCAGTGTCGATGAAATAAATTACACAAAGTAATGCGCCTGCCTGGGTTCGAGCCCACGACTTACTGTATGTAAGTCGGGGTCGCTACCACTGAACCGCCGCTGCTCTCTTGTGATCCATACCAGACAGCAGATCTAACCATTGTTTTATAAATCTTCCCCTTAAGTTAAAGGGGAATGCGAGAGTCGCAGATTGTTCCCGTAAACTGCCGCCAATTCATCCATCCCGTGTTAATTCTGTGCTTAAACCTACGACCTATTTCGCCATTGCTTGCATGAGTAAACCGAGATACCGCAGACTGCTAAACATCAAATCTTAACCGCATAATTAATCGTAGAGACGTCTTCGAATCGATCATATCAAGTTAGTCTAAGTAAGATTTTGTCTACACTTGAAAAGAGAGTATGAGTCAGATAGACAACACCAACCCCAACTAAAAACATAAATTGTTTTTGACTCGTTAAAGAGGAAATGCGGTAGGTATTTGTAGAAACTATCGCTGTCTACAGTAAAAAGTCATAATTCGAGGTTTGGCTGTCGACTTACATAATATCTTTTGAATTGGTCGAATATTGGAGGAGGAAAGCCTCCAATATTCGACCAATTTAAAAGATATTTCATAAACTGAATAAAAAGGATATATACTGTGTCCCTGTTTTTCATTAATAGTTGTCAAATTTATACACTAGGCTCTATTGACAAGCGAGCTAAATAGGCAATTTTGAGCATTTTGTAAAGATTCTAGTGCTAATACAGCTAATGTATCATCAAAAAGGAAAATATAGGGACATTAGAAGAGGTTGATATTTATATAACTGCAAAAAATTATAGCTTTAAAGTCATAAAGCAGAATGAAAACAGGCGAGAGCGTTTGTTTTCTCTGAAATGTTTTTAAACGATTTTTACAGAAAAAATACAGGGGGGAGGAGACAATAACGCACAAACGCTTATCACTTAATCAGTGCATCATTCTTAACCCGCCCCCTTAACACAAAGAAATTTTACATTGGTATTTTTTTTTTTTAATCTGCCTTACCATACCAAAATGAACTTGTGATAATGACCGAAACAGCTGTTTTTTTAAATTATAATACTTAGTTCCAATACTTCCAATTGATACACTGTAGAATCATGATACCCACTATGTTGATTCGCGAAACAAATGACATCTGTATTAAAAAGCTTACGCTTGACCTCGTGGTTGGCAAAAAGTGAAACGCTTTTCACCATCATCATCATTTCAACCGAAAGACGTCCACTGCTGTACATAGGCCTCCCCCCAAGTGTCGCCACATTGACCGGTCCCGTGCGACGCGCATCCAGCGGATCCCCGCAACCTTCACCAGGTCATCGCTCCACCTAGTGGGAGGCCTTCCAACATAACGTCTTCCGGTTCGCGGTCGCCACTCCAGAACTTTATGGCCCCATCGGTCATCCGCTCTGCGAGCAATGTGCCTTGCCCACTGCCACTTAAGTTTGGCACTGATCAGAAGGCTTAAAGTCACCCAAAAAGCAATGGAGAGGGCTATGCTCGGAGTTTTCTTGCGTGATAATGAAAAGCTTTTAGTTACAAATAATTTCATATTTTTTACAATACCTGGTAAGCGTTTGTGCGTCGGTGGGTTTTCACCCTGTATAATTAAACTTATCAAATCTTAACCGCACAAATTGATGAACAGCTGGAAGATATGCATGTCTTCAAATCGATCATGCCGAATTAATCTTAGGTAAAACTTCTCCGACAAGTTTCAACTGGCATAATCCAGGCTTCTGGGACGTCTAGTTAGGCGTACTGTCAACTAAGTTAGCTCTCAGAGGACTCGCCACTTGCCTAACTCTTGAAAACCTACCTAATTGCACCAACTTGGGAGAAGTGGCGTAATTTGAGACATTAGTCCCGAAAACTCTGTCATTGGAATTGGAAACTTATTTCGAGATAAGTTGAGTTTGTTCTGGATAAACAGGTGTGGTAATTTTAACTGATGCCCGTGACTTCGTTCGTGTGGACATTTTGATGTGGATGTCTGTTCCCAAGATAAAATCTATCTATCTTCTTGCCAACATTACAAGTGAAGTGAAAGATATTATATATTATGTTACGGTAACTGTGATTAATTGAAAATGAATCCATCATTATTAGTAATTAGTCGAAGTAAAAGTAAGAAATTAATCACATTTATCGGTAATCATTAGTAATGTAACCTTAGTACCTTAGTAAACTCTGCAAATGCAGAAAAATGCACGTTTTTTGCAAATCTAAATGCAAAAATTACTCTTTCTTTCTCTCTATTTATATGAGCGAAAATAAATTCAAATTAAAGGTGTCAAAAATACTGAATATAGACAACTGAAATACTAAGTGGGCAACAAACCGTAGACGAATATAAATGTTAAAATGGCGACTTGAAAATACAAATTTGAGTTACTAGTCATACTTATATTGTCACTTACGGGATATCTTCCGTGATTATAGCGTTTGAGTTACTTGCGAGTTCAATACGATCAGTGTGATAATTCAAGGACTCAAAAAAACTAAAACCAGCTTAATAACCACTACATTGTAGATAAGGCGTAATCAACGTAGGCCCGCGTCGAGGCTCCTATTTCTGTTTGCAGGGTTTAAAGTAACCTAACATGAAAGGGATGCCCGGGTCTTAGTTCGCTCGCTAGACCCCGCCATCCCCTTCGTAACCTGCCCGAGTCGGGGTGCTACAGGTCCCGAGCTCGCTACGCTCGCTCTTGCCTCCTATGATTAAACGATTTTGCATGAAGTTTCTTTTAGTTATGTTATTTGTAAGCACAATCACTGTGGTATTATAAATAAAGACTTACTTGACATTACTTCGAGTTTTATTTTATTACTTTTACCGACGAGCTTTATAGTGAATGCTTATTATTATGAACAACTGCTTAAAGTGATGAATTTTAATTTTATATTCTCATTTACCAAATCATTTCAATTTATCATACTCACCGTAACATATTATATATGTCGCAGGCCATTTGTATGATTCCGCCGTTTACATACGGCGTCGTCAGTTTAAAAACGCTCGCAGTTATGTATTATGCCGAACGCAAAATTATAACTTGTTCAATTGTTATAATTTCGACGTTGGTTGGAATTTTAGGCTAACCATGATATACGACTATGTGACACGCGCTCGCTACGCTCGCATTTTACATTACACACCCACTTTCTGTCACAAATGTCGTCATCGATCCGCCGGCCGAACCTACGCTCCTCACGCCAGCTACCAAGACTTTTAGAAAAATTGCTGATTTCCCATGCGTTTATGAACATTATGGTTACTATAACTTGTTGTGTCACAAATTTGACGCCATTTTTCTTGTTTTGATCAACAGCGACGCGCGTGGCAAGAACTAGAACTAAATATTACAATTTGCCACGGCATTATGTAAGCGGCGTATGAATTGTCGATGAAATGTTGTGGCATACTATAAAGTGACACGGCAATATACATTTTGCCTTCGGCATAATACATACGAGTACCTGCAAGCGTTTTTAAGCTGACGACGCCGTATGTAAACGGCGGAATCATACAAATTGCCTACCACATATACACTTTGACTGTACAGGCATAACTGCACATGTGTAACCTAACCTGTCTATGGCGGACTTAAGACGGGATTGTTACCACAGGGCCACCGGCCATTAGCTGGTATTCCATCTCTACTCCACCTGTTAATGATAATTTGCCATCAAGCGTCCAACGTCATGTGTTACCACATTCTCATACAAACAAGTCTCTCTAATCACTAGTTATTGTTTGGCTGGCTCCGTCTGAGTAAATACTCATTATGTATACATACAACGATATGTGCACATTAAGTACGACATGGTTATCGGTAAACACCTGATTGTGGCTTTCAAGATGGATTAAGGATGTTTGACCAAGGTTACCGACGTAGCCCGAAGAATTACCAAACTTAAGTGGCAGTAGACAAGGCACTTTGCTCGCAGAACGGATGGCCGATGGGGCCGTAAAGTTCTGGAGTGGTAACCGCGAACCGGAAGACGTTGCGTTGGAAGGCCTCCCACTAGGTGGACCGATGACCTGGTTAAGGTTGCGGGGATCCGCTGGATGCGAGTCGCACGAGACCGGTCAGTGTGGCGACACTTGGGGGAGGCGTATGTCCAGCAGCGGACGTGTTTCGGCTGAAATGATGATGATGATGAAGGATGTTTGACTGCCTCGTTGGTCTAATATTTGTGAATGCCTCTGTTGTGGTCCTGGGTTCGATTCAGAAGTCAGTTATATGTTGGGTTTTCCTATTAGCATTTTTTCAGAAGCAGCCTTTTTTTTTTTTTTTTACGGATGGGAAATCATCAAATGACTTCTCCCGCTCTGGGCAGAGCGGAAGGGAGTGTCAGACTTGTACTGACTAAAACCCATCCATGTTCCTTCCTTGCCCTTTGCGTTCCAGGGCCGCGGTATCTCTTTCGAACAGCCCGCAGCCCATTCAGAAGCAGCCTTGAGTCCGAAATGTTGTAGTTTAAAGCGAGCCTCTTGCCATCAACTGGGCCCTTGGCTCGTTTTAAATAGATAACTGGCATGATTTTATGTTATGAAATTCATAGACTGGTGCAGGGTAGCAGTATACGGGGCCCCAGAGTAACAAGGGCCCCTGATAGTACTAGAAAATATTTCTAAAACGAATCTCGCAGGAAGAGCTATTGTCACTGAAGATACTCAAAGGGTCCTTTCAGTATCTTCAGCTTTTATCTTTCACGAATAATATTAAGTTACTCTACCCGCCACACCGGTATTATGACGGAACCCTAAAAACAATCAATTTAGCGAAAACACTCAATTAACTTTACAGTTAAATGTCGTTAAGCGATATGCGAACATGATTCAAACAGAAAGTCATTATAGTTTTCATAATTACATTACAATTAAAAGAACGTACCGGAACGGCCCTAGGTTCGAATTCCAGGTCAGAAGTTGTAACTGTTATATGGTTTTCCATTAGGAATTGCTCAGTAGCACCAGGTTAGGCACTCTAACCACACAAAAAAGAAGAAGAAGAGTCCTGGAGTCTGCTTTTCATATTCTTATTCTTTATATTTCACAAAAAAAATGTATATACACTATTTGCAGCAATATAACGTTTGTATAACGGCGTGGTTAACCCTGAATTAGGTTTTCTTACAGCAAACCCAATTGCGATTGCGATTTTTGCAAATTAAATATACTATTAATTAACATATGTATATTCATTGTTTTTTTATTCTATACTTATGTCAATTAATATTACATTTAATTACTTAAACGTACATTTAATTAAACAACAGTACATTAAATTGAATGTAATACATACAATACATATGTACCTATAAATCCTCACGAAGCCGTCAACCTAGCATGATGTACATCAAACCAAGTAACTTAACGCAAAAATTAGAACTGGGAAACGACTTTTTTTTTCGGGATGAAAAATCACGTTTTACAGTAGGACTCAATGTAACGCACTCAAAACCTTGTGCTGATGGATGGATTGAATAGTAAGGGGTCCTGGAGGTGTTTAAAGTAAAAATCATACATTAAAAACATGTATTTAAAAAAAAACTTGTGAAAACGTTCGAACTTTGACCCCCAATATCTCCGTAACTAGAAGTTTCCCAGGTATGCTCTAGAACAAAAAAATGATCGCAATGACGGGGACAACAAGTGCCTCTCGGCTTCGTTAAGAGTCTGTTTACACCCTTTATACGTACATATTTATCATGTTATCAAGAAATGTTTCTTTATCCTCGTGTGTTCCTGTGGGTGTACGCCGATGAGTAAAGTACACCTCTACTTGTCCTTTCGGGAGCAGCCCCTGGAAGCCGTGTCAATTTATCTAAACGTAAACCACCATGGGGCAAAAAGATACTGGAGTGGAGACCACGCATTGGAAAGCGCAGCGTGAGACGGCCAGATGGACCGACGACCTTGTTAAAACTGCAGGGAGTCGCTGGATGCAGGTGGTATTGGACCGGACGCGTTGGAAATCGATTGGGGAGGCCTATGTTCAGCAGTGGACAGCAACGGGCTGAAATGATGATGAAGTGGATGAAACCGCCAAGCAAGTAAAGAAGCTAAACATCTTAGAAGAGTTGAATTTCTTGGAGAATTAAACCCATTCTTACCAAAGAGAAATATTTTTTTATTTAAAATTATTAAAATGAATCCGTCCGTAGTTTGCTGAAACATAAAATTCTTGAACAAAGAGGCACAGTAACAACTGTTTGAGTGGAGCCATGAGAACAGCGAGAGAAAACTACGTCTTATACTATATCTTGGTCGATGATGGTTGCCTTCATGGAATAGTCGAAGATCGATGGCGAAAAATGTAAAAGCGGAGACAAAGTTTGCCTAAGTAGGAATTGAAGCAAAAAAAATAAGGGCAATGCTCTACAATGGACTGAAAATGTCTATAGATGGGGTGATATAAGTATTCAGTGTCTAACCCTTCGGGGATTACAGGCGTGATGTTATGTTATACAGGATTAGTTTTCAATGACCAGCAAAATTTTCAGAGATGATTCAGAATCCATCAGGCAAGAAATTTTTCATCAGGAATTAAACAAAGAACAGCTGTTCCATACATTTTGACCGTGTATGTTTTGCACTTTTGTAAGAAACAGCAGTTTTTTGCTGGTCATTGAAAACTAACCCTGTATCGGTATTCAGGTATTTGTTCTTCCATAGGAAGTGAAACGCAATTATGAAGATTATACAGGATGGAAGGGACATTGAAGCACAAACGATCACCACATCGTATTAAATACATCATTCCGAACCACCCCAGATAGAATTTTTTATTTAAATCGGTTATTTAAAAAAAACCAGCAGTTTTCGTCAAAATGTACGGAACAGCTGATCTATTTTGTACAGCGACCGCTGTGTGTGCGTCATTGCAAGAGGTTGTGTGTAGCAGAACAATCAGCCTATAGCATGCCCACTGCTGGGACACAGCCTCGTCTCTGTGAGAGTACTGTGGTTCCTACAAAACGTTATAATTTCTTGTTTTAAAGTAACAAGCCGACTACTCCAAAGGGATAACTAATAAAAAAACGAAACATCGCGGTTTTCGTAGCCGCATCTCCAAAGCGGCAGTTAATAAATTATTTATAGACAGTGTCGCAGGCTTATCTGGCTCCCCCGATTTCTCACTGTTCACTCCAAAACATTATTTTTTCAGCCATTTAAAATCCTTTTCTATAAAATGCTTGTTACGGAGATGAAAAAAACCCAAGTCTGGGTTAAGCTCGCCGTTGTACATAAGCTACCTATATATTATTGCTATTTGTGTGTATCTTTTAATTTTGTGTGCAATAAAGAATAGGAATAGGAAGATTATTAGAAGACCAGCAGAAATTTTGCACTGAAACATTTGGAGGGTATAAAAAGATTCCAACAAGTATGATTTTGCACAGATGAAATGGGACACGTCAAATCATAAATGGCCTTACTTAATACATCGTAGGTATGTACTTCAAAACTTACTTTGAAATTGAAATAGTAACCAATTCCAACTCATTTTTCCGTTAATTTATCAGTTGCATAAACAGTTTTTGGAATCATGAGTTCTTTATTTCGTTTTATCCAAGCATCGCAATTCGCTATAATAATTGATGAAAAACTTCATTTCGGGGGGGTCTATAATCGGTGCCTTGTTGAGAATTTGTGTCACGATATATTACAACTCTCAAAATCCCTAACGTAGGCTACCAGTTGCCTAGTATCCAAACACAATATGATGAAAGCATCTTCGTAGCCATCAAGAGTACCAATTCCAGTGCAGGCTCTAGTATCTATGTTTGTCGAGTCCCCGTTTGCAATCACAAAGTAGATCCCACTGGGAGACAGGATTATCTTCAGCTTAAGCTACGACTGGAACCAGGTAAAGTTGGGTTCCTACTTAGAGCGCACTGCTTCTGATCTAAATCTTCTCAATTTCTTCCTCCATCAGGAGTCCAGACGTACTCTAAGTCACCTATATCTTGTTGATGTTCCTCACATTCGCACGAATACTTTGATACATCTTTTATTATGCACACAGCCAAGGAGTGGAATTCCCTGCCTGCGTCGGTGTTCCCCAGTTCATATGACCCCAATCTATTTAAGTCGCGAGTTAATAAGCTTCTTTTGGGTTAGCTCGTTCCATTATTGACCTCATTTCCGTCCTAAGGACAACATTGAGATCAAGAGTAATGTAAAAAAAACCGAGAAGTGTAGATCCGAATTCAATCAATGAATCTAGTAAGCCTATCGCAATGCACTGCTAGATATAGACCTCTCCTAAACTGCCTATCAACATACTGTTCTTTGCCTTCTGCATCTAGTTTATCCCAGACAACTTTTTAACGTAGTAACTATAACATTTATGGAGGGTTGCGCACTAGATCCGAACCCCGGCCGTGCGAATATAGAGCACTTCCATTGTACCGTTCGTATGGCAGTCGGATCTCAAAATTCAGACTCAAATCGTATACAATGTGTAGATGCTTTTACAGAGAAACTATTAATGTCATCATGTTGACATCCTCCTCCAAAGAAGATTCTTCTTCAGCAGTTTTGTAAATCGCTATCACTATCACTATACATATAATTATATATTATAAGACAAAGTCCTCCGCCACGACTGTGTGTCTGTTCGCGATAAACTCAAAAACTACTGCACCGATTTTCATGCGGTTTCTGTTCATCACCAATGGATGGAGTGGTTCTCGAGGAAGGCTTTAGTATATAATTTGTCAAGGTTTTGTTTGTTTTGGCTAAAATAAAATGATAACGCAGGCGAAGCCGCGGGTATCAGCTAGTTTTGTATAAATCTTTGCACACTACAGGCGGTTCGCAGCGCCTAGCACTGGTTTAATGGTGGATATCCGAAAATGATGTAACAACAAGATTTTTTAGTCTTAAACATGTCCCTTTGAATTAAAAGTCATATAAAAAAATCGTTTCAGTTGGTTTTGAACCAGAGGTAATACGTCTCCTCGCTATAACAGTGACCCCACATTTACCTAGAGAATTTGACTTTGTAAGACTTCAATAATACTTTACCGAGTGTACTGTTGTTTCATAAATCTCAGACGGATCCGAATCTTTTGTAAAATTGTTTTGTAGCGAGCCAATGTGTACCTGCTTTATATTTCTCATAAAGTATAATATGTTATTTGACAAGTTAGAAAGGCGTGATCTATTCTGCAGGTTTTATTTAACACCCAACAAAATATTAGGAAAGAAAAAGTAAAGAATTCTCAGATAGAAACACATACTCTCTACTCCAAGATACTCCAAGATACCTACTAAGAATCTCGGTATCATCATTTCAGCCGAAAGACGCCCACTGCTGGACTTTGAAATCTTTAGATTCACCCAGAGAGCTCGTGGCTAAATAATAACAACCACTCGGATCAATCTTCAGGTTAAGCCGCGCTTGCTTAGGTTGGTCTTTAGATGAGTGACCATCCATCACAAGCCGAGTTTCCTCAATGGCTCGGAAAGCACGTTAAGCCGTTGATCCCGGCTGTCATTTGTAAATCTTTGACTATCGATACAAGTAGTCAGTGGCCCAAAAATCTGACAACCAGTCTTACCAAGCGGTATCGTATTACCCAGTACTAACCGAGTTGTGGAAGTCAGATAAGCAGTCGCTCGATGTAAAATACTCGTATTCAGCTGCATCCGGTTAGACTGGAAGCCGATCCCAACATAGTTGGGTAAAGGCTAGGCAGATGATGATTCACCCTACTATTCCAGAAAACCTTCACGTGTCTGTGTCATTGACAACGACATTAGGATAGTATTGTCTCGTTTATTCGCACTGATAATCTTAGCTATCGTTCCAAGAGGGAAGTGTGTGTCACTCCTCGTAATGTCAACACATTTTACGGGTAGGTATACGGTGAGGGCTGTCATGTCTACTATTCCAAATAAATAAAAATAGGAGGTAGACAGTACAATTAAATTTAATAAGATAAAAAGGGGAGGATATGAAATACAAGTCTGCTAAAAAACACACACCTATCTACACGCACTCAAGAACTGGGGTAATAGGTGGAGAAAGTACTTGCTGTTTTCCGAAGGGGGTAGACCCTTGGAGCACCTGTTCCTGCGGCTCCACCGAACAGGCGTCAGGTCAGTCCTGGCTGTTTCGGTGGCAGGCGATCGCAGAACTAGGAGTGGAGTTCCCGGGCGAGTCCGTTTAGCGGAGCCCCGGGAAGCTTGAAGAGAACAGGAGTCCCGGGCCAAACTCCGTTTAGGGGAGCCCCGGGATGGAGTTGCGACTTCCGCGTGGTGGAGGGACACGTCAGAGCGTCGGCGCCCTACCACTTGACACTTTCACTAGTCCACTTTTAGTGGGGTGGACTGCACTGTACTGGTCGCTACTGAAATCTCGTCGTAAACTAGTTTTAGTTCGTAAGCGGCGTCTTTTATAAGGAACTATTTTAGTGTTCCAGAACTATTTGCCTCGCTTTACGATTATATTTCTTGTAGCCACAATTCGTCTGACCAGCCAGGTATAGTTGGCCAAGACGTATAAAACCTCACAATCCAAGAGTGCGTTATGAATTTTAAAATTAACATTTAGTATTCTATTAGTCAGTATACAAACGTAATACAATATCAAAACTAGATTTAAACTAGCCAAATCAGTATAAATAATATTTTAGTAATAAATTCTAATACAACCTTCATTTAACAGGCCTTTATAGAAAAATATTAAGAAAGAATAGTAAGCTTGACAGATTGACGTTGCTTGTCATTAGTGAAAAATATTATTAAAAGTTTATAAAAGTGCTCAAATTACAATGTTAAACTGGAAATAAATGGATGAAATTGAATGGATAATGGATGCCGTGATTTATACCTACTTTCTGCTACCACAGAAGGCATATTTATGATAAAAATGAGACGAAGGACACATGGTCTGTAAATTGTACGTATATTTATTTTTTATCGTATCTGCTTTATAGCAGAATACTGTAGGGCACATCTAAAGATTTTAGTCTCAGCACACGAAAGAAGAGGGAGCAACGGTAGCCAAGTGGTGGCTGCCTCGACTTACGATCAGTAAGTCGTGGATTCGAACCCAGGCAGGCACTTCATCATCATCATCATCAGCCTGTAATGTTCCCACTGCTGGGACACCGGCCTCCTCTCTATGGGAGTCTCTAGGCAGGCACTTAGTACTCTGTACCATTTATTTCATCGCCACTGCACTCAAAACGGTGAAAGAAAACATCGTGAGAAAACCGGCGTGTCCTGGAACCGAAAATTCGAAGATATGTGATATCTACCAACCTGCACTGGGCTCATGTGGTGGATTATAGCCCATTCGCTCTCATAGAAAGGAAGCCTGTGTCCCAGCAGTGGGAACATTACAGGCTGATGATTATGCTATACAAAAGAATGATAGAAAAGTAAATGAAAGTCAGCTTTGTAAGAAAAGCTCACAAAGAAATCAAATCCCAAGCTTTTCCGTTCAAAAATCCATTTTTACAATGTACGGACGGACAGTTAAGCCATTTGTCGACACACTCCAACCTCGTAAAGATAATGGTCGCATGTTTAAAGAGAACATAAAACAGTACATAGTATTTTAGTGTCCATCGCCGGTTTTATACGTGTTTGTTGCTTTACTACAAATGATGAGTCGGCGGTGAACGATAGCTATGCGTTGTGGTTGCTAAACCAGAGTTTGAAAGTTAGCAGGAAATTGGCGATTATCACATGACACCCACTCCCTATCGGTTTTGCTCTACTCTTATAGCCATCCACATTCATACTCAAAGTTATTTTTCCTCACGAGATTTTTGCCGTGTGATGCGGAGGAATGATGAAAATCTCGTGAGGAAAGTTTTGAGTATGAATATGGATGGCTATCAGAGTAGAGGAAGACTAAAGAAATGATGGATGGACTGTGTGAATGAAGATATAGCTACAAAAGAGGTGACTGCTGACGACGAGAATTGAGAAGTATGGAAGAAGAAGATCTGCTGCGACGACCCCTAATAAATTGGGATAAAGGCAGGAGAATGGAGGTATTCCTCAAAGCGCAACTATTTTTGAGTGCAACCAACTAAGCGCAACTAAATTGTTACTCGAAGCGCAACCATTTGAACAATTTGAATTCGGTTGCGCTTCGAGGAATAATTAAATTTCGCTTAATTGGTTGCGCTCAAATATAGTTGCGCTTTGAGGAATACCCCGGAGAATGATGATGCCTCTGCTTACTCTTTCAGAAAAATAGGCATCGTGTTCAATAAGCCCGCTGTTTCAGGGGCCCAGCGATCAACTCATAATACTTTCCAGTCACTTGGATGCGTTCCTAACGTAACTTTGTTGCGTTTCGACTTTCTACCGTTTTCAACGTAAACTGCTGTTGTGCTGCATGAGAATGGCATATGATTTTGTTATATTTTGTAGGTAACTTACTTTGAAGAATAATTGTGTTTGATTCCCGGGTGGCAATGTGTAATCAAAATTTTCTACCAGGAATTTCGCAGTACTAAGCCGAATCTGGAGCGAGAAACAGAGCGTACTGTCGAGCGCATCGTCGATGCTGCCGCGTGCAAGTGTGTCACGCAATTTTATTGCTGGAAAACGACTTTTTTTTGGGTGAAAAGTCACGTTTTACGGTAGGACTCAATGTGACGCACTCAAACCACTGTCCTCATGGATGCATTGAAAAGTACGGGAGTCGTGGAGGTATTTAAAGTAAAGTTATAACTTAAAAAACTTGTATTAGAAAAAAAAACTTGTGGAAAAGTTAGAACTTTGACCCCCAATATCTCAAAAACAGCAACAAAAAATGGAACAAAATGACGGGGAGAACGAGTGCCTTTCGGCTTCGTTAGGGGTACTTTTACACATTATTTAAGGCCAAAAAAATGAATCGCAAGCTGTCCCTGGTTATTTTTCTTTTTCCACAAAATCACAAACATATCCATAACAGCCATCGTCCAGATCTTTATATACAGGGTGTAAACAGACTCTTCACGAAGCCGTCAACCAAACCATTATGTACATCAAACTAAGTAACTTTACGCAAAAATTTGTGCTGGGAAACGGCTTTTTTTTTGGGCTGAAATATCACGTTTTACAGTAGGACTCAGTGTAACGCAATCAAAACATTGTGCTGATGGGTGGATTGAATAGTAAAAATCTTACATTAAAAACATGTATTTAAAAAAAAAACTTGTGAAAAAGTTGGATCTTTGACCCCCAATATCTCCGTAACTAGAAGGTTCCCAGGTATAGTCTAAAACAAAAAAATGATCGCAATGACGGGGAGAACAAGTGCCTTTCGGCTTCGTTAAGAGTCAGTTTACACCCCCTGTATAACTCTTTATACCTCGTATAACCTTCGCATGGCTTCTTATTTACCTAGAAATGAACAATAAAAATAATATCTTAATTTAACATTGTTTGTAAAACAAAGAGAATTTACGTTAATGCTCGCGCAGGACAAACTAAAAAACAAACGATTCAATTAAAAGCTTTATTGAAGCCTATGTGCCAACTTATGTACATGTTGCAAAACAAATAGCCAATTGAATTTCAACCTTATACTTTTGAAGATAAGAGTTAGAAATAAAGGTTTCAGTGTAAAAATTTAAGATATAAAACTGTTTACAAATCGATGCTGTTTGTCCAGTTGTGGTTTATTTTCTGTCTTTGTGTTATTATGTATATATAGTGGTTATGTATAGACATTTTCGTGTATAGTATATTATACCGATTGGTCGACAACAGACCAGCAAAATGCTGCCTATCGTTCTGGTATTACTTTTCGCTACAGTAAGTACTTTTTCTTTTCTTTTCTATCTAAACATACAAATAAAATTGAAGCGTCTGTTTAAAATTTCAAAATAATAGTTTTTACTGAATGCGTACAGTTCGTGTAACAAACAAACATTTCTTTTTTGTGGTTTTCTGTTTATTTCGGCTAATCTCCGAAACGGCTGGACCAAAAAAAGCATTCAGCTGTTTCATACATTTTGACCGTGTAGGTATTGCACTTTTGTAGGAAACAACAGATTTTTTGACGTGGTAACGTCTAGTAAATCGATTAACGCCGGCTGCATGCATTAAAAAGTGTCCCATTACGCTCAAAGTGTCCCGTTACGCTCATTGTACGCTTGAGCCGCATCTAACTCTCATCCACTCCGCCGCAACTATTGTCCGTAAACCAACTTTACAGACAACCAATTTTTTTTTTGTAATAACCGATGACAAGTTTCTTTGTGTGTGAATAATGTACTGTATCAGAGATGTTATGGATATAGTATTTCGGATCTGGATACGGATATGGATATAGGAATAAAACTATATGGGTTTCGGATACGGTTACGGATATGTATTTATTTCGGATTATTCGTTAGTTTCGGATAGTTTCGGTTACCGATATATTAAAAAACTAACTAGTTATGAAAGAGGTTATGTTATGACTAGAAATAGCAAACAAACTGCAAGATACAGATGGGGCGCGAGCGGTGAAGCAAAAACCTGTCGAAACATGTCGTTTTATTTAGACTCCGCCCTTATACGAAGCTATCCGAAACTTGTGAAACGGATACGGTTACGGATATATTTTTATTTCGGATATCCGTTACTTTCAGTTACGGTTACGGAGCTCCATAACATCCCTGTACTGAATACGTACCGTTTGGCCTCGTACAGAGGTTTATTTAATTAATTAGTTTAATTTAAATTTTACTTTTTTTTTTTTGTTAGTCTCATTTTTGAAATGTAGTTTTATTTGTATTTTTTATTGTGAGTCGAAAATAATACTTCTTTTTTATTTTATTTTGATAATTATATCAAACTCAAATTCTTGAAAAAGGTTAAATAGGCTATTCCATTTTTCTTTTAAATTGAACGGGAAGTGAAACCGTGGGGTACAGTTAGTCGAAAATATGCCAGTGGTCTTGTATACAATTGCCTCATGTAAGTACTGGTTTAAAATCTTTACCCAAAATTGACATTATAAAATCGTCCAAGGCATTGTTCTCTTGATAACAATAAAAAATCCGAAATGTTTAATAATATATTACAAACGAGATTAAGTTTTAAATAACTACTTGTAAAGGACAGACAATCCAGGAATCGAACCCACTCCGTAATACAAATTCCACAACTTTGTGAAGCCGCGCTCTAAAATCCTTTAGTCAAATTCTCAATACACCGGAGAATAGACTGATTTATGGGGAAACACCATAAATTATGTGTTTCTTTGGACATGTCTCGGAACCGATCTAATTTCTTTCGTATTTGCACAGTTTTTGACGTTATTGCATAGAAAAAACTGCTGATCGTGCATAATTTGGGAATGTTTTCTGTTAACTGTATCCAAATAGAAAAAATACTACTGAGGATTTGGAACACCTACCTACTCAATTAATGCAACAACAAAAAAAATCAAGAATAAAAATGATAATAAATTAAAAAACGAACATTAAGTATTATAAAGTGCTTATTTTAACCTATGTGGCATATACATATTTTGGCACTTTTTTGCTATTTTGTTAAAAGTCGCCCATTTATAATGCATATTTGATCAATTTTATTTGCATATACATTTACTCCGGTCGTTAATTTATTATTATAGTTTGTGTGTGGATTCGAGAATGGGAAAAAGAAGTTATTTCTATGTAGTTACTCACTACATAACAAGTTCTTTTACAAGAGACCAACACAGTCCATTAGTCAATCAAAATCCCGATACAGCAAAATATGTGGCCATCTCAGTTTTCAATGAATAAATGTATAGAACTTGTGACACCGACAGGGTTCCATCTGAGGCGTTCCACAGAGCATAATATATTGAAATCGAGTATTGTATATTATGGAGCACTCTAGATTATAATACTTTGCCAGGAATTGGAGATAGGACAACTACTCAAATGGTAATATTTGTATTTGAATACATACTGACTGCCTCGTTGGTCGAGTGGTCGCAAGCGCGACTGCTGAGCATGAGGTCCTGGGTTCGATTCCCAGATCGGGCAAAGTGCTATTGGGTTTTTCCATCAGGAATTTAATAGCAGCCACGGAGTCTGGATTTGTGCTCGGTTGATGGCAATAGGGTGGGGCCTATTACATGGGGCTTAAACGTAACTGGCGAAATATTGGTGAACTTGTTAGGTACAACAAGCCTAACCTTTGCCTAACTCTTCGGGAATTTCAAGGCGTATGTTATGTGAAATCTAAAATCATTTCACTAATCGATTTTTCTTTTGTTTTACAGAGCACTCTGGCTGCCCCCGGTGTCCTATTAAATGCCATACCTATCGACGATGTGGTACCACCAAAGCATAATGGCGGATTAGTGTCTGCGTGAGTACATTTACATGTATACTATCTTGCATACAAAGGTAGAAGAAACTTTGACGCACAAACGGTTACACATAAAGGGTATAAACAGACTCTTAACGAAGCCGAAAGGAACTTGTTCTCCCCGTCATTGCGATCATTTTTTTGGACTAGACCATACCTGGGAACCTTATAGTAACGGAGATATTGGGGGTCAAAGTTCCAACTATTTCACAAGTTTTTTTTTTTAAATACATGTTTTTAATGTAAGATTTTTGCTTCAAACATCTCCATCTCTCTCTTTTACTATTCAATCCATCCATCAGCACAATGTTTTGAGTGCGTTACATTGAGTCTTACGGTAAATCGTGATTTTTCAGCCCAAAAAAAAAGTGGTTCCCCAGCACTAATTAGTTTGATGTACATGCTTGGTTGACGGCTTCGTGAAGAGTCTATTTACACCCTGTATTTACTTCATTCCAAAACTAACATGGATTTTTTTTTTAAATATCTGCCGTTTCATACATTTTGATGTCCCCGGGGTTCAGAATGATTTACTGAACACGTGGTAATCTTTTGTGCGTCAATGTCCCTGCGGTCATGGCGCAGTGGTGATCGCCCCGACTTACACGCTGCAGGTCGTGGGTACGAACCCAAGCAGACGCAATCATTTCATGTAATTTATATCATCTTCACTGTTCCCAAAACTGTAACGGAAAACATCGTGAGGAATCCGGAATGTTCTAAAACAAAAAACATTAAGACATGTGGACATCTACTGCCTGTGGATTACAGCCCGCGGTCTGGTAGAGAGGAGGCGTGTGTCCCAGCAGTGGAAAAATTACAGGCAAATTATGTTGTGCTTATGCTTATAAAAAAATGCTTGCAAAAAAATATGCCTGTATCCCATGGTGTTAGGCAGAAATTACAGTACGCCACGTGCTTCGAACCTTAAATATTCCTTTTGCTTCGTCTACGTTCATACATCTGCTCACACATGCACCACTTCTGAACATTGTATTTTTTAGCCCGCATTGTGCCCCTTGCCAAATGCACACCTTTTGTCAAAGCATCAGAGATGGAGATGCATAAATTATACTTAGTTTATGTTCACGGTTTCGCTGGCGTGAGTTGAAGTGGGAGGCAGTTGTTGGCTAATGCTAACAGCATGTTGAATTGCGTAGTGGCATTTCAATTCACTACTGGTCAGCCTTTGTGCTATTCAGGTAGTACTGGATAATTATGGGAGCTATATCTGCCAACCAACTGCTTTGCGGTTTGGCAGAGGTATAACATGAATTTGTGTTTTTTTTTCGCTACCCGTAACAGCTTCTATCTAGTTCTCCACACTATGCAGTCCTTTACCTCCAGACACCTGGTTTTGATGCGGATTTCACCAATACAAGTGAACGCGATCAGCTACTCATTCCATTGCAATTATAACACTGTTATAACATAGCTCTTGAATCGATTTAGAAAGGCTGATCGTATCACTGTCACTAATGAATTTCACTTTATTTTTTCAAGGCACCAGCTCTGTTCTTTTTGAGCCTACAAGTGCTAAAACCTTCTTTACCTAATAATTTATTTCTTTTTTTATCTTAGTTTTTGGATGGACCAAGCCACAGAAATTATAGATGGCGGAGACACTCCCGCGTACATGTTGACGTCATATGCGGTCGCCAAAGACATGGCCAACGGTGACAAACATAGCCAGGCCCTCTCTCTTGCTGAGATTATTGGCTTGCTTGGCTCACAGGCTTCAGGCATCCCAGGAGACGCTTGTGCGGCTGCTGAAGTGAGTAGACCCTTATATGTGTGTCGGATCCGGTCATTGGTATGGACTTGACATGAATCGCAGTACGCCTGTGGTGACGTCACTGACGTCACACGACCTATTTACCCACACCACCACACCACGGCGTGCCTGCGTGTGTGGGCTGAGCCCTGATATTCACCGATCGAGTTGAAACCTCTTGGAACTGTACCCGATTCATTTTGTCCCGTGTTATTATGTTAAGTTGTAATCTCAAGTATGTAATTCGATAGTTTTGCTAGAAACAGTGTTTCCCACCCAGTGTGTTTTCATAGCACGAAACCTACCGTCTGCCCACATAATGCTCGAGCCTAACGGAATAAATCCTTACATTCCTGACATGTGTAACAAGAAATCCTGGGTTCTATTTCAAGGTCGGGCAAAACGTTATTAGGTGTAGCCACATGGGGCCACACGTGAACTCACCATACCTGGCCATAACTATGGCCCACTCGCTGCCATAGAGAGGATACCCGTGCGCCAGCAGTGGGAACTTTATAGTTTGATTATGTTCGGACTATAAATTATGGCCCACACCATCTGCCACACAAAGAAAAGGCCTGTATCCCAGTGTTGGGAACATTATAGGTTGATTATGTTTAGTTACATACCTACCAATAATCATCTCGGGAGGCCTGAGCCCGTGGGAATGTTTCTGCCTGATTATGCCTTTAAACATTATTTTCTTCGCAGGTGATCAACGCCTACGTGTTTGCCCTGCGCTCTGGCAACAAAGACGGTCTTCGCGCAGCCGTGGCTAAGTTCATCAAGAGCTTGTCGCATAGCATCGATTTAATTTCCCAAATGGCTACCAACCCTAAGTCGCTACGTTATGCGGTGAGTTTGAGTTCATCATCCTCCTGGTGGCCTACTATGACGTCTTAAAGCAGGAATAATTCCAGGGTGAGAAGGAGATGGCGTTAGACGACCTGTATAGCTGTCTCATTCCCACACTGGCATTACTCCTGCTTTAAGACGTCATAGTAACCCCCTAGTACACTGATTTATTTGGTGTCACTGATTTATATGCAGCTATTCTGTTGTCTGTGGTCCTCGCGATGTGGCATGCCCAATTCCACTTCAGTTTCTCGGCAATAAACAAAGCATTAGTGATTTTTATCACTGCTATATAAGCGGTCGTTTATTTTAAAGTCGGACATGCTTCTTTCTACACCTCTTTGAAATAACATTAATTTTAGCAGAAACATACACTGTTACTTTTTAGTCGTCTTACAACAGCAGCCCACTTCACGTATCCAATGAGTATTTAAAAAAATAGGTATTTGTGATTTTTGAATAATTTAAAAATAAAAATATTATTCTTTATTATGACACGTGACGTAGTTGAAACACTCTGTTGCGAGCGATGATCTACTCGACTCGTGCGCCGGGTAGGTTTGTTCTATAGTTTGACACGTAAACATTATTAACAGAATGTTTTATAATTCTAATGTATTATTTATTTTCCTTTGTACCTATTACCTTATTAATAGTTTAAAAAAATCGCGTCTAAATGTATTTTATGTCGAATACATTGAGTGTACATTGAGCGGTGTATAGGCCTACCTATAAATAAATTACCGATGAAAAATTTAGAATGTTGCACTGAGTACGTGGTAACCGCTTTCGCTACGGTTCCACCACAGGGTGGTGCCCATACATAAAGGGTGTAAACAGACTCTTAACGAAGCCGAAAGGCACTTGTTCTCCCCGTCATTGCGATCATTTTTTTGTTCTAGACCATACCTGGGAACCTTCTAGTTACGGAGATATTGGGGGTCAAAGTTCCAACTTTTTCACATGTTTTTTTTTAAATACATGTTTTTAATGTAAGATGCTTACTTTAAACACTTCCAGGACCCCTTTACTATTCAATCCATCCATCAGCACAATGTTTTGAGTGCGTTACCTTGAGTCCTACTGTAAAACATGATTTTTCAGCCAAAAAAAAAAGTCGTTTCCCAGCACTAATTTTTGTGTAAAGTTACTTAGTTTGATGTACATAATGCTTGGTTGACGGCTTCGTGAAGAGTCTGTTTAGATACACCTTGTATAAGCATAGTGAAAATAGGCATTATTTCCCACACCAGAAACCACACAGCAACCGATATCGTATCGAATAGTTACACATAACAAGCTTCATGACTACCAAACGCAATGCATACGTAATCAAATGCCCACCATTAATCATACGTGGGCCATCAATCACCACGCCAGTTCCACTATTGTCCATCGTCTAAACGATTTCGACCACTTCGCGTGTTGTTATTGATATTGATGAGTTTTCTCTCGTGGCCCGATGTTTGATAAATTGATATAGACAGAACTCTTTTCATCTGAAATATTGGTTGTTTTGAACAAATGCGAATCATGATTCTATACAAGGATTTTTTGGCGAGTCGGCAAAATTGGATATATTGCCGCCATTATTTAGGGTTCCGCACCCGAAGGGTAACCAACGGGATCCTATTACTAAGCCACCGTCCGTCCGTCCGTCTGTCTGGACATTTAAAATTTTCACAGAATGTATATTTCTGTAGCCGCTATGAAAACAAATAATAAAAAGAAATTAAAAATTAAAGGGGCTCCGCTGCTACGGTGGTACGAAACCCTTCATGAGACCGACTCGCACCTGGCCGGTTTTAATTTCTTTTAAAATACTCTTAAGTTGTAAAGTCCGGAAAACCCAAACTATGTAGTTTGCGACACAACTCGACACACATCAACTAATATGTTTTAGCAATTGCAATGATTGTTTGATTGATCATCTTCGTCCCCAGACTGGACCCCGTGGTAACTGTGACGGTGGTGGCAGGACCTACCAATTCGAAGCAGCTTGGGACGCAATCCTTTCCAACGCCACCCCATCTTCAGCTGGGTAAGTGAATAGCAATAAATATTAACCAACAGGGTGGTCGTTTGTTTCCTTTGCGCGTGTACCATCGCTCCCCAACTCCTGCCCTATGATAGGGCCTACCTGTCCTACCTGGCCTACCTGCATAATCATGTTGTATGTCTTCCAGGCTTCTCAACGAACAGTACTGTGCTGCCAAACGTTTGTATAACGCCCATAGCTCTAGCAGCAACAATGCAGGAGCCTTCATCACCGCAGCCTCTCTGCCACCAGTTCAACGCTTTATCCTAATTCCAGAAGTCTTTGAGGCACTTGCAAGAGTAAGTATTACCTTTTTATTTAATAGCGACCAAGTTTAGCTTATCCCATATGAAGGAAAATGTACTGTCTGCAAATGGAAACTGAACTGTCTTGGAACACGCAATGATTCTGTGAAGCTTCTATTTTCCAGTTATTGCCACGTATCAAGACCCGTGTCTACAAATCTAACTTTGTGCTTCAGAGAATTTTCTAACGAAAAATAGACACCATTTTATTCTGCTACGAATTTAGGACCCTTTTATGTAATAGTAAAGCTTCGTTTTGTATGAAAATGTTGGTGGGATCGTCCACTGCGTCCCACGGCTAATACGCTGTGCACTTGAACGTGTCTGGCCAACAAATGACCCACGTCACCTTTTTTTTGTGAATGGTATTCACAGGTTAACCTAGGAAGTTGTCGTCTGTTTAACCGGCCTATCCTGTAGGTGCCTTGAGTGTAAGGGCTCCAGCCGGGGGAAAAAAACTGTCAAAATAACGACGTGTAGTTAGCGTGTCAGTTACGAGCCTCGGCGTCGTTCTGGGAAGACAGCAAAGGACAGGCTGGATCGGAACGCGAGAACCACGTCGCTCAGACTAGGCTCTTTAAAACGTCAGACGTTTCCGACAGCATGCCGTGACGTCACGACGTACGGATCTATGGTCAGCCAATGCGACCGACTGAGGTCGGCCGTCGTCGGTTACACCAGTCTAGGGGTGGGTAGACCACAGTCTAACGTCACTACTCTCATCATCGAGCATATCCTACGTAACTGTATGACGGTCGACTCGACACATATCAAGCCAGGAGTGACTGAAGTGGTGCAAAAACAGATTATTTATGTTCAATTTTATTTTCCAGTTCCTGGCGGCCATCGTTAAAGGAAACTTGGGGCGTGCTACAGATGCCGCCAAGAAGGTTCTAGTCCCCAGCATCTACTAGAAAACTAAACAACTTTAGTTTACAATTTTAATATCGTATTATAAATATCGGTATAATATACAAAATGAAATAACCTTACTACTATCTATACATACGTATAATATAATATATTGTGTTATATGTATATATGTATTTATTCTTATATGTTTTTAAATATTTTCTAGTCTCTTTTTCTGTTTTTGCACCTACTGCGTATTGTCTCTGCATCACCCTAAGGTAGAAAATGCCCAAGGCATTAAGTCCGCCTTTGTACAGTTCTACTTGTGCATAAAGTTTTAATAAATAAATAATATATCCATAAGTCATACAAGTTCTTTCCAGACCTTTTAAATAAAATTTTAAATAAAATTTATGCTTAATATGTAAATATACTTTGATACTCTATAAAAGACAAGGCTTTATTTTCTCGGAAAACGATTATTTTTTAAATAAAGATGTATCCAATAAATTCATTTATTATTGTTTTATTAATTTCAATACCTTTTTCCTTCTGCCTACGCCTGCAAGTATAAGAAAAAGTATTGGAATACTAGATTTTGTCCGCGGCTTCTCTCGCGTTTGGTCGGAAATTATCCCACAGGAACGTTTTAAATACAGCTTTTACACGGACCCTTTAGGAAGCCGTCAACCAAGCATTCAGTGAAAAAGATGATTTGGAAAAGACTATTCTTGGGGTGAACAACCAATTTTTTTTTCACGGTAGGACTCAATGAAACGCACTCAAAAACTTGTGAATAGTACGGGAGTCGTGGAGGTATTTTAAGTACGTTAAGTCAAAACATTAAAAAAAAAAATTGAAAGGAAGTCGTTTGTCTTGGTATGGACATGTAATGAGGAGGGATGAAACGCATGTGACTAAAAGAGTGATGAACATGAATGTTGATGGATGGAGAGGGAGAGGCAGGCCAAAGAAAAGATGGATGGATTGTGTGAAGACTGATATGAAAGAGAAAGGAGTCAACGATGCCGTGACGTCTGACAGGGGAGAATGGAAGAAGAAAACATGTTGCGCCGACCCCAAATAAAATGGGATAAGGGCAGGAAGATGATGATGATGAAATCATAACATTAAAAACATGTATTTAAAAAAAAAAAAAACAACTTGTGAAAAAGTTGAAACCCCCACTCCGTAACTAGAAGGCTCCTAGATATGGTCTTGAACAAAAAAATGATCGCAATGTTCGGGGAGAACAGGTGCCTTTCGGTTTCGTTAAGGGTGCTTTTACACCCCTTAATAGGGGCAATGACACACTCGAGGATAATATAACTTCTGTGTGCAGTCTGTAGTTTATTCAAATTCAAATACAGGGTGTAAACAGACTCTTCACGAAGCCGTTAACCAAGCATTATGTACATCAAACTAAGTAACTTTACGCAAAAATTAGTGCTGGGAAACAACTTTTTTTTTGGGCTGAAAAATCACGTTTTACGGTAGGTCTCAATTTACCGCATTCAAAACATTGTGCTGATGGATGGATTTAATAGTAAGAGGGTCCTGGAGGTGTTTAAAGTAAAAATCCTACTTTAAAAACATGTATTTAAAAAAAAACTTGTGAAAAAGTCGGAACTTTGACCCCCAATATCTCCGTAACTAGAAGGTTCCCAGGTATGGTCTAGAACAAAAAAATGATCGCAATGACGGGGAGAACAATTGCCTTTCGGCTTCGTTAAGAGTCTGTTTACACCCTTTATGTTTATTAGTGACACAGTAAAAGTAAGTACAGAAGCCAGAACTGTCAGATTTTCTCAATCAATCTTGAACCTAATATTGTGGCAATAAAGTCGAATATCTATTAAATAAATCTGACAGATTGTATTAGCTTGATGTACATGGTGGTATCAAGAAAAGTTATGTCTCACTATGTGCTGCCTTGCGAGGCGTACAAATAATGTTTACCTACACTTTAAAAACTGCTGTTACTACAGCTAATTACCTAATTTTTATTATGCCTACGCACATGGGTAAAATGCATGATTTTATGTATGTTAATATAAATATTTTATGAAATCAAACCACATTAATGTACCCAGTGACATAAATCATAATCGTAACAAATTGTTTCCTGTTTATTACCAATTTAACCTAATTGGTTTTGAGGAAAAAAGCTCTATAAACTATTTTCGTATTATATTCTATCAGTATTGTCCTCAAACAGCGTAACGTTCCCGGGCAAAACAGTTGTATTCATAATTATTGTAATGAACATTTTGTGAAATAAAATGATTTTAATATTCTTCTTATGTCTAAAACTGTCTATTCTACATTTATGTGTGTCAAATCCTGGATATCACTGTAACCAGGATGGAAAAGGTAACTTTTTTAATATACATGTCACAAAAGCTGCAGCAGCAATCAGGCTGCCAGAAAATGTAGAAATGAGTCCTTTTCAAAACCTTTTAGTGTATGTAAGAATCGCATGTTCGGAAGCCAAGGCGTGTCACTGAATGACATTATGAAGAGTCATCAATATCATTCCCAGCCTTTTTACTTGACTGAGAAGAGTAATGTGTTTATTAGTCTATACAGGCTGGTCCAAATAGTGACGTCATAATAACAATACCAATTAGATTGCTCACGCCCAGGGGTATCCGAAAATTCCCCATATATGTTCCGCGATTCTTGTTAGTTTTAAGCCATAGATTCTTAAAAAAATTATGGGAACCGCTTTAAATAAATTCTATCTTTATTTTTACACGGCTTTTTCACATTTTTAAACGTTAACTAGAGGTATTTTTGAAGTGAAAACTTCTTTAGCGGCTTTTTAGGATAGGTAAAAACTGTTAAACTCGCTTCAGATCGTCAGATCGAATCGGCGACGCAGGGCGCTTGCGCGAGTGTGCGTGTCGTTTAAGCTAGTTTCAGTTTTTTTCTACGGCAGTGACATCTTTCGTTCTTGCAGAAAGCTATTGAAATTTCTGATATTTAAGCTAGATGGCGTTGTTTCAAGTTTTCACTTCTGCCGGCACTCCCGGAGTGAAACCCGTTGTTTTTTTTAATCTCATAAGCTTCAAGAATAACAAAAAGCCCTGTAAAAATAAAGATCGTTTTTTTTAAAGCGGTTCCCATACAATTGTCAAGAAGCTATAACTCGAAAACACAAGAGGATCGCGAATACATGGGGTATTTTTGGATACTCAAAGGCGTGAGGAATTTTTTTTTATGACGTCACTATTTGTACCACACAGTATACGTATGTTTTTTCCTTTGTGGCGCTCGGTGCTCTAAACACCAAACGCGGCCCATTTTGATAATTATTACGTCAAACGATTTGCTCTTACCTTGCGAGTGTCACTAAAGACATACAAAAAAAAATACAAAAAAAAAATTACTGCTGACTCGGGTCTACTTCTTTTTCTGTCATGGTTCCCTGGTCCGTGCGAGTCTAATCCAGGGAACCATTTTTATTTTTTTATAGGAACTAGTGGCTTAATTATAAAGCCGCACGGGTTGATTTTCAAAGTAAAACCGCGCTTACCTAGGTAAGTCCGTGAATGGATGACCATCAACATAGACCGAGTTTCCTCCGTGCTTCGGAAAGCACGTTGAGCCGTAGCTCTCATTTGTAGATCTTTGTCAGTCGTTACAGGTAGTCGAGATCAGTGGCCCGAAAGGGACGGCTCGGTAGGGCATTTTATCTTTACGTAAATTCAAACGTAGCTAGTGGTAACAGGATATAAATTCCAATGTTTAAAGATCGACCCTTTATTTTTTATTTTATTTTTTTCGGATAGGAGTCATCAAATGACTTCTCCCGCCCTGGGCAGAGCGGAAGAGAGTGTCAGACTTGTACTGACTAAAACCCATCCATGTTCCTTCCTTGCCCTTTGTGTTCCAGGGCCGCGGTATCTCTTTCGAACAGTCCCGCAGCCCTGGCAGGCGTCGGCCCCTTTAAAGATCGACCCCAAGGCATCAAAGAGAATCGGCATTCGCGACATTGAACATTGGAATCTGTATCTTGTTACGACTAGCTACGTGTGAATTAAATATGTTAAAGATAAAATGCCCTGCCGGGCATTACCCAATATTAACTAGACTGATAGGCAGTCGCTCCATGTAAAATACTGGCATTCAACTGCATCCGGTTAGAATGGAAGCCGACCCCAACATAGTTGGGAAAAGACAGATGTTGAATTACTTGGGACTTACTACCAAGGTATCCAGTAGAACAATTGATAAGATTCAAAGGATCATCTTTTTGTTATCCTTTCGATATTTAGCAGCGACGTGTCCTCAGACAAGAAGGTCGTGGAGGCCGGCTTTTATCCCTGAACTCAAAGACGAGTATTAAAAAAAACGAAACATTAAAGTCACTAGAACAACTGCTGAGCAGGTCCTGGGTTCGATTCCCAGGTCAGGCGAAATGTTATTGGGTTTTTTCAACGGGAATTTATCGGTAACACGGTGTCTCGATTTGTACCCAGTTGATGGCGAGAGCAGTGGTGGCCCAATGGTAGCGACCCCGACTTACGAACAGTAAGTCGCTGGTTCGAACCCAGGCTGGCGCATTACTTTGTGTAATTTATTTCATCACCACTGCTCTCAAAAACGGTGAAGGAAAACATCGTGAGGAAACCGGCATGTCCTAGAACCAATAATTCAAAGACATGTGACATCTACCAAACCGCGCTGGGCCCGCGTGGTGGATTATAGCCCATTCCCTCTCATAGAGAGGAGACCTGTGTCCCAGCAGTGGGAACATTATAGGTTGATGATGATGATGATGATGATGGCGAAAGGCTCGCCCCCTATTACATGGGACACCTCTACCTAAACCTTCGAGGATTACAGGCGTGATGTCTGATGTGCTAAAAATATAACATTATGATAAGAGTGGGCAAACTTTGTCATTGCAGTCGGAATTCACGTTATGGCGCCGAGTACTGCAGTAACATAGATCGATGGCAGTAACAAATGTCCACTTATATCAAACGACATTTTTCAATACACTTTCGAAGAAATAATAGAACAAAAGATATTGTATCCATTGATATATTCTATCCATTTATTTCAGGCGATTCAAGAAAAATTGAGATATACTTGGTTGAAGAAAATAAAAGTGATGTGGCCTTTGGTTATCAATACGAATTTAACACTGCTTTTATAGGTCATTGTCGCGACTATTACGAATTACACAAAGGCCCTCTTAAACAAGGAATAACGTTCGAGTAAGTTTACTTTTACAAAAGGTGTAACAAGACTCTTAACGAAGCCGAAAGGCACATTCTCCTAAGCGATATTTTTTTTGTTCTAGACCATACTTTGGGACCTTTTAGTTAGGTACGGAGATATTGGGGGTCAAAGTTCCAACTTATTCACAAGTTTTTTTTAAATAAAAAAATATACATTCAAAACATGTATATGTTTTGAATGTATATTTTTTAGTTAAGACATCTTCACGACCCCGTACTATTCAATCCATCCATCAGCACAATGTTTTGAATGCGTTACATTGAGTCCTAATGTAAAACGTGATTTTTCACCCCAAGAAAAGTAGTTTGCTAGCAGTATTTTTTGCGTAAAGTTTGATGTACAAATAATGCTTGGTTGACGGCTTCGTGGAGAGCCCACACAGTTTACACCCTGTATATTATAGAAAAAAAAGAAAACGAGATGTTGCCCGCGATCTTCATCTGCGTAAAATGTTTATTAAAATGTAATCATTTAAGAATCAGTCCAGCCGTTTCGGAGATAAACTGGAACAAAAGCGCGCATTTGATAGCGCACATAACCTTGTCTCAAAAAGATTGAGCGTTATTTTTTTTTATGTACTAATAATTTTTTGAATGATAATCTAAAAAAATATTAATCATAATAAAAAAAATATTAATCTTAATAAAAAAAATAATAATCTATTTTTTTCTTTCGAAAAAAATAGATTATTATTTTTTTTAAGACAGAAAACGAAGATCACTACATAGTATAAAACAAAGTCGCTTTCTCTGTCCCTATGTCCCTTTGTATGCTTAAATCTTTGAAACTACGCATCGGATTTTGATGCGGTTTTTTTTAATAGATAGAGTGATTCAAGAGGAAGGTTTATATGTATAATAACATCCATTAAATAGTGGAGAAGTACTGTTATTTTTGAGGTTTTTAATGTGATGTCGTAAATAATTACATTTTTTCCGCTTACTTTGCAAACGCAGGCTGAACCCTACGAGTTTTATCAAAATAATGTACTAAGTATTGTACACATTGAAAAGGTCTACAGAAAAGTCCGTGATGGTATATGTCTATCTCTTATGGATAACCCACAATAACTTTTTTTTGTCATTTACTTTTTACGACAAATAATGGCTAATTTTCGAAGCGATTTTAACCAATACAGCATTAATCCTTAACCAATTAAATTCCTTGAATACATTGTTCATTTAATATAGATCTATATGGCCCTTTACACCGTATGATTTAAGTGAATATTTTCGAAGATATTACAGATTTAAAAATTGCGGGACCGGCCGCGGCCGGCCGCCCGGTGCGGCAAGAGCGTGCCTGTAAATAGCGCGTCTGAGGCCGCGGTTTTCCTCCGTCCTCGCCGACGAGGCCCGTCGCGAAACCCCGGTACACGCCCTCCCCGACCCTTGCTCGAGCCAGCCCGCGCAGCTGAGCCTGTAGACTTAAATCAGCCCCTAAATAATATCACTCAGATCCAGCCTGTCCCTTTGCTGTCCTCTCCCAGCGACGCCCTGAGCCGAGGTCCGTACCCCACAGGGGGTGCCCTTAGTGCGTAGTCGCTTAGTTTGTAGTTTAGTTTGTAAGTTGCTCTGGCTGGAGGCCTTAATTTCGAGGCATCCACAGAAAAGCCCGGTTAAGCAGTCGACAACCTCCCTAGGTTGAACTGCGAGATGCCATTCTTAAAAAAAAAAAAAAACGCGGTTTTCCCTATAGCACTTTGAATTTAGCAGCGATCGGACGCGTTTATTATAAAAACGTGCTTTTCAGCGCGACAACGTATCAGTAATTATAAGTAAGTTACGATAAATAATTGTATGATAGTAGTTTTAAAATATAAATTATATTCTATTCTAAGGTTAATTTTTAAATCGCACTTATAGTAATTATAAGTACCTACATAAGGTGAGATAAGATTAGATTAAATAAAACCATAATTTATGGATTGCAATTTTCTATTAAGATCTTGATTAAAATTTACAGTTAGATCAATTTAATATTAGGGAAATTATTTTCAAAAATCGTGATTTAAGGTGAGATATGTAAGTTCAGAAAAAGTACTTAATAGAATAGGTATCTTTTGTTGTTGATGATTGTTGATTATCTTTTGTTTTTAGTCGCACGAATAGCAAATTATTTTTTAAGTACTTTTAATTTAATTAAAATCGTTGTTTCACAGTTTTTCTGTAGTGTATTTAGTATCAGCATTGCACCCGTGCGAAGCCGGGGCGGGTCGCTAGTTTATAATAAGGTTCTCCACATTTTGCCGTCACATGCGCATGTAATATAAATGGTTGGTTTACAAATATAAATTTAAATGTAGGGGTATGTCATTGGAATTAATTAAATACAATAAAAATTTAAAAAAAAATACAAAATAGTCAAAGAATAAAAAATAGTATCAATAATATCAAGCGGAATAACATTATGCCAACTAGAATAACAATATGTCAATTAGAGTAACAGTGGGTATATTATAAATCAGTCAATAACAGTAGGTGTATAGCACATCCCCTCCGCTGTCACTCACGTTAGCGTTCTTTTAACGTGACAGAACCTATCCACCTGCATTTTCAAAGCAAAGCGTGCGTTTCCTTTTTTCATAAATGCTCCGCTCCTGTTGGTTATAGTGTAATTAGGGCATGCAAACCGGATACCCGGATAACCGGACTGATTTGAGTTTTCTAGGATAGCAAAACCGGGTTTATCGTTTTTTTCAGTTATGTTTCTCCTTTGTTATTGATTAAGTAATACTTTAATTTTCCCAAACAAAATATTAAATGTATCACTGACCAACGTGGACAGGAGGGCGAGGCGTTAGTTTCTATTTCAGCAACGTTAATTTAGATCCTTGTCGCTAAATATCCTACTATGCCACACTATAGTTCTTCCGAGGAGCTTAGAAAACTCTTTATCATAAGTGGACCTAAATAATAAGCTTTATTCTATGTTATGTATAAAGAAAAGAAACTTTTTGTATTGTTATTTAGTAGTTGTCGCTTATTTCAGTCCAAACAAATGCTCATTATTTTAAACATATTGTGATAAACGTAAAAAAATACATATTTTGATTAGATTTCAGCATTTTCATTTCTTTGCACACATTTTTCTCATTTCTTTAATAAAGATTGAAAAATAAAACGAATAACCCGATTTAACCGGTTTCACCAGTTTTGTAAACAAGAAACCCGATAAAACCGGTTTCTTTAAACAACCCGGTTTTTGCATGCCCTAAGTGTAATGTTATATAACCTATGACCTTTCTCGATAAATGGGTTATCCAACACTAAAATAATTTTTGCGAGTAGCTAAAGCACTCCTTGAAACTAAACAAAACACTATCACAAAATTAATCATTGCTCAAAATATGGAATGTACTGCTTTAAATACTAATCTTGCAACAACTGAAAGGACAAGGAAACGACCGAATAAAATACTGAAAATTCCGAAAATCATAACAGCATTTGCTGACATAATATTTTTCTACCAGTTAAAATTACGATAAAATAAATAAAACAGGAATAAAATCAACGTCAAGATAAATATCAAAATGTAATAAGGCGTAGTCGAAGTAGCGTAGCCGGGCTCCTATTTCTGTCTACAGGATTTAAAGTAACCTAACCAAACCTGATGTCGGGGTGCCCCAAGTCTCGACTTTCTCAAGAATTTGAATTTGAATAGGTCTAAAAAGTTGACAGAGAAATTTTCAAAAAAATGTGTTACTGCTAAATTAGACTAATTTTAATTTTTTCATAGACATAAAATGTCTTTTAAAAAAAAAAAATTGTAAATTTCTGATCTACAATATATTTTTTTTAAAAAGACATTTCGAAAATTCCTCTGTCAACTTTTTAGACCTATGTATCTTGCATATGCGTATAAAGTTCCATTAAAATCGGTTCAATCATTTCGGAAAAAAACGATTTGAAAGTTTGTATGAAATGACGTCAGTCGTAAACGCTCTTAAGAAAACGATTATTTTAGCAGAACATGTTTTCGGAAACTTAGTATTTCTTTCGCAGACTTTGTATTTTTTTCGAAAACTTTGTATTTTTTTCTGACATTTGTTTTTTTTTTGGAAATTTCGTTTAATATTTTTCGTAGAATTGTAATTTAAATAAGCTCATGTTTGTTTGTTAAATACAACATTGGTGCTGGTTAACTTTGTATTAATTTTTCCTTTAACCAAGCTTAGTATTACTATAGTCAATCACAAATTGTTGGAAGTTTATTTATTTTTTCGTAAGCTTTATTATTTTCCTAAATCATTTATTACGTTCTTTTCTTTCAGTAATATCGTCCATTTTGCGGTACCCCATTATTACAATGAGAAACCACCGAACAACTTCGTGTACGCTGGGACCATAAGCAAAAATAATAATAATGATACTTGCAGTATCACAACAGATAATAAAAAACAAGCTGTATATGACTGTCACGAATTCGCAAATCTTGTTAGCGAATCACTATACAATTTGTATGATAGACACCTATACAACTTTATACTGGCAATGGACTATAAGGATGAAGACCATGTTGAATTAACGAAGTCGATAAGTTGTGAGCCTTTGCGAAATGCATCTGACCTGAATGTAGTAATCCTTTGCTTACCTTGGCAACAATCCTCAGATAGAGAAGTTGGTTTTTTTAAGGATTTAAAACTGATACAAGTGCCAGATGATAATTGCCCTCGTTATTTAGAATACAGAGATCAGTATTTGCCTCGGGATGATGATAATTTGTATTATGAAGCAGAGTATTTGATATACAATAATCGTTTACTAGCTGTGCTAGCCCCTGACTCCGTACGAGAGAGAATCCCGCCGTCTTTGGTTCCAGCCATATTCTATCAAACTCCGTATATGTATTCAGAAACGAAGACCGATTTTCCAAATTCTATGAATCTAGTACCCTGGCGACTACTGAAGTATGGATTTCTAAAGTTTATCCAAACCGTGGGCTGGCAAAGAGTGGCGATTGTTTCTGACGACTCAGAATATAGCGTTGCTTTTGAAGATGAACTGACTGCACTGTTTCGAAAAGAAAAAGGTATAGTTCACACGGTCATCCGGTGCGAGTATGCCAAATGTAATATGAGCGAGGTAAATTATTTATTTTTTGCACTTTTTTAAGTATATGGTCTTTGACTAAGGTTCAGAACTCCAAACTCAACGTTTGCCAAAGAGCGATGGAACGTAGCATTCCCAATACTAGACTCTCCGATCGAATGCGCAACACCTTAATACGGTCTAAGACAGGCATCGTCGATGTTGGCGAGAAGTAAGATTTTTTGACTAATGTACGGCTTTTTATCAAAACTTTTACAAAATACTATTATTTGTACTCTTAATATACTTTCAGACAGCACGAGAACTCAAAGAAGCCGCGGCGTGGATAATTATCGCCAACGTCGAAGAAGAAAACGCTCGAATGCTGATTACAAATACTGACCATAGGTTCACATGGCTATTGAGGGATTTGAATGGGAAAATTGAGGTACTGTACGAAGCCGTTAAAAGCGCACATTGCGTTTTACAATCCCACAGATGACCATGATCTATTAAGGGACGTCGAAGAAGCTTTGGCCAGGAAGAGAGTTAATTTGATCACACAACCGGGCGTACGACCAGCTTTGTTCAAGATAGCGGCCGTTCGTGTGACCTGTCGTGGTGGTGACCGCGTGGTGCATGAGCTAGTAGGCAGTGTTGTAGTAATAGAGCTAGACGATCATTTGTTTGCATACACAAAAAGCCAGACCCGGAACAACTACCTGCAGGCCATACAAGTATTTGCTACGTGCGGGGATCGAACCCGCGACTCACAGCGCAGCAGCCGATCACTCAGTCACTGCGACAACCGTGTCGTCAAACTATATGCTTGCGTATATATGTTATAGTCAAAGATCAATATATTCGTGGAATTACAATTTTGGAAGCGAAGCAAGTGAAGAGAGTTATGTGGGAATCCTGCTGAGTTCAGTCATAAGATGTGACTGAAGGAAATAGAGAAAATAATGCAGGAATACATTCCAGGACACAAAAGAGCAAAAATACGTCCAAAGGTATCATACCTTACAACACTTCCCTATAAACTACGTTGGTAGTTATGCTGCCAGGAGCCAAAATGAAAAGAGAGTCAGGACTGGTGACGTGGGAGCAAGCGACGTACAGTTGCCCGTGTGGGAAGCAAGTTGTCCTGAGGTCGACATCCGCTGCCCTCAGTGTCTGCCCCTGCGACTTATTGATGGTCATCGCGAAGCAAACACTCACGGGGAACTGTACACGCTTGAACTGGAACGGGAAATTATGAGGTATGAGGGGAATGCGTGGTATAAATAGTGCGTCGCCGACGCCACAACCCGTAAGAATTTCCGCATCAATGGTGTGTCTGTGGAGCGAGATGACTTTAAGGCGGGTCCCGTTACACAACTTCGGAGGCGATAGGTTCCGAAGAAGCATAATCGGGACACCAACCTTCAGCTTGATGGTATGCGCTGGTAGTCCAGTTGCTGACAGGGAGTTCAGAAATTCCACGGGATAATGTGTGGCGTCATCTTGCTCGACAACAGTGTTTATCGAGGTGTAGACCACTTCATTCCCCTAAATTTCCAAGAGAATGCATTCGTTAATTGCTGCAGCCTGATCATTTTTGGGCGTCAAAATGGCCCGCTCACACACCCAAGAATTCTGCTGGTGCGGTATACGACTGATGTCCCCGTACACACAGCGAATGAGTTCTTCTAAGCTGGTTACCACTCTACCGAGAGACTCTGGAAGCACCACCTGTCCATCTCTCTCTTCTGGTAGAGTGCCTTCAGCAAGACTTAGAAAGACATCGGAGAATTCTTGAGTGCATTGCCGCCGAGCCGAGCTCTCATATTAATGGTCAAGCGCAGCATACGAACTCGTGACCACAAAGAAGATCGTTTCAACGAAGCATTCACCTCGTCTGCCCTCGATCCCCGCGTCACCACGGGAAGCGTAGGCCGGAATTCGCCACTGAACAGAACTGTGAAACCACCCATCGAATGTTCGTTCCTGCGGATGTCCTGCAGGGTTCTGTCCACGGCCTCAACTGCCTTCCTATTGGCCATCATACACTCATCCCATACAATTAGAGAGCAATCCTTGAGCACGTGTCCCTTATCGCTGTTACGTGACACACCACAAACAGGCGTTTCAGCGCTCTCTAAATCGTTGGGAATTATAAACATGGCATGTGCTGTCTTGCCACCCGGAAGCAGTGTGGCAGCGATTCCCGACGACGCTACAGCAATAGCAATTTTGTCTTGCCTCCTGACCTCTGCCAGTATGCCAGTGGTAACAAATGTTTTTCCTGTTCTACCAGGAGCATCCAAGAAAAACATTTTACCCTAGTTTTGCCATTTTGAACATAAAATAAATGGCTGTGATTGAGTAAAAATAAATCCAGCTAGTTTTACATCACATTTAAGTTTATAATTAGGTATACGACATGAAAATATATTAATTACCAAGCAATAATCACACAGATAAATACCGAGCAAAAGTATTAACAGTCAATGTTTATTTTGTACTAACAACATGAAATTGATGAAGAAATGATCATCATCAATGAACATAACTTTTTTGTAATACTTAACACCGCATTTTTTTTTAAATTGTTTTCCTCAACTCTGCTCAAGATTCAAGGGTTTGTTGGAACTTGAATTTGTCAAAACGTACAACTTTTAAAAAAGAAAATGCACATTACCATTTATCAATTTCAAGAATAACTAACTACTAACCTCGCCAACATGATCAAATTTATATTATTAATTTCTAAAAGGTGTTAACATGTAACTTGATTTGATTTTTATGAAATCTCGTAGATGGCGCTGCTTCAAAATTGTCTTTAAACTACTAACATTCATTAAACTATGTTTTGTTTATAGTATAAAGCTAGATAATAGCATGGCTTACTCAAAAACTACATTTAAATATGCGTCGTCAGATTACACGCTCTCACAGAATGCGTAAGAAAAATAAAGATTCACAGCTCCTCCCCCGTAGGTGATAGCGTGATAATATATAGCCTATATGTTGACCCGACCTCTTATCTTAGTAATATTCATGCAAATTTGAAGTAAATCCATGCAGTACTTTTTGAGTTTAGCCCGGACAGACAAACAGACAAAAATTCTAAAAACTATATTTTTGGCTTCGATATCAATTGTAGATCACGCCCCAAGTATTCTTGTAAAAAAATATTCAATGTACAGTTTTGAATTTCCAACGATTTTATTATATGTATATAGTAACTAACTAGTAACTTCTAAACGGCTTAACCGATTTCAATGTATGTGGTATCGTTAGAAGCGTTGAGTTATTCCGGGTAACATAGGCTACTGAAAATTTAAAAAATATAAAGCGGGAGCCATGGTTCATGAAAAAAACGGAAACATTTTGATATACGACGGACCCTATCATCGTCTAGAACTTGCTTAGTACATAACAAAAATATGTAACAGTAGTATTCAAAATGCATTCGTTCACTAATAACAAAAGAAATTAAATGAATATAACGGTAGAATTCCCATGGAAATAACCCAAAGAAAAAAAAAACATCAATTTCCACGCTTGCTTCATGCAGACAAATAAGTAATACAACAAATAAACAAAACACTGGTCTGCGCCCGCGCGCTAGCTACTACGTAGCCGCGGGAGTCGCGGGGCGGCGGGGTCACGGTGGCTGGCCGCGCCTTTTTAAGCCGTAGTCGCGAGTGCGTCTCAAAATTAGACCGGTTAAGCAATAGCCAGCCTCATAGGCTGAACTGCGAGATGCCATCAAAAAAAACGCGTCGCAACCCAGTCCGATCAGCTATATACGGTAAGCCTATCCCTTGGGATTGGGAAAAGAAAGCCAAATACCTAGGAGTCATACTCGACTAACATCTGTCCTTCAGACCTCAAATCACTGCAGCTCGTGACCGAGCTTCTTTCACACGAGTAGACTCCATTTTTTGCTTACGGCAAAGAGCAAATTGTCTCTCAGGTGCAAGTTGTGCCTCTTTACCGCGGTGATCCGTCCCATCATGACGTACGTTTGCGTCATGTTCGCACATATCAAGCCTAAATACCTCTATAGGATGCAAGTACTCCATAACCGGTTTCTATGTAAAGTCACGGGAGCCCCTTTCTATGTCCGCAATGACCATCTACACATAGACCTTAGAATGCCCACTATCCAGCAGTTCATGAAGCGCCTCTCTAAGCGCTTCTTCGTTTCTGCCATAAAGCACCGTAATCCCCTGATCGCATCGGCCGTCTGATATGAGCCCTTGCACATTAGCCAGATTCGCCGACCAAGGCATACTCTCGCCGATGTTGCTATGACCCTCCTCCAGGAAAGCAGTAGGGAAACTAGCACGCTCAAAGAGCACAGGCGCAAACAGCCGTCATTCCGTCCTTGCCGTTGAAGCCCGTCGCGATATCCCGGTACATGACCTGCCCTACCCTTGCTCGAGTCGGCCCGCGCGGCTGATTCTGTTGTTTTAAATCAACCTTTAAATAATCATACTCAGATCCAGCCTGTCCCTTTGCTATCCTCCCCCAGCGACGCCCTAAGCCGAGCTCGTACCCCAGAGGAAGTACCCTTAGCGTGTAGTCGCTTAGTTCGTAAGTTTTTTGCCCAGGCTGGAGGCCTTACAGTCAAGGCATTCACAGGATAGTCCGGTTAAGCAGACGACAACTTCTCTAGGTTGAACTGCGAGATAACATTAAAAAAAAAAAGGAAACGCGTTGTAACGCAACAGACGTTTTTCTGCTGTAAAAGATTCTACACCTATTGAGCGCTACCCCGTCTAGCCCTCCGGCCAACTTCTCTAGGTTCTCTAGGTTGAACAACTTCTCTAGGTTGAACTGCGAAATAACATTAAAAAAAAAAAGGAAACGCGTTGTAACGCAACAGACGTTTTTCTGCTGTAAAAGATTCTACACCTATTGAGCGCTACCCCGTCTAGCCCTCCGGTAGCTACTGGCGTAGCTGGCGTAGCTACTGGCGTAGCTACCGGAGGGCTCGGGGCCCCCAAGCTCAGGGGGCCCACAGTGGAACGAATGTATGGGAGCGGTTGGACGTAGACATGTCCGAAAAATAAGAGTAAAATTATGACAAACTAATGATGCCATCTTATTCGATTACTTAATGCCTTCATAAATTGTGGTGATGAATTTCTTCATAACTCCCATATTTCGGGAGTAATTTGAGAAAATGTGAAATTTTACTATGAAAATGAGTGTATCGAGCTCTCTCCCTCCTGATTCCGGGCTTGTTTCAAGTACCGGTCTCTAATATCGTAATGCTATTACTAAGAGCTATATTTAATACTAAGACACATAGTGCGCCAAATGTGCACTTTCTGGGATAAAAGGAAATGAAAATTTAAAAAAAAAAACGTTTTTTCCCCATTTGTATTTACTTTAAACCGCAGACAGACTTATTAAGAGGTCTATAAATATATTATATATATACAGAAATATATATTAACAAAAATATTCACAAGAACTGATGAGAGTATGACTTTTAAGTAAGTTGATAATAAATTACCTAGTTTCATTAAAAGTACAATAAATAATTAAGATGTAAGCTCTAATTTACTAAGTTACACATTTTAAAACAATAACATCATTTAATTATCTTCGTCATCATCATCATCATCAATTAATTCAAATTCAGAATCGATGTCCGCTAAATCATTTATGTTAACAAATTCGATATCACTTTTCTCAGAATCCGTAAGCTCATAAAATTCCTTAAAAGAAGATTTTTTTACAAACTTATTTCCTTTTGGACGGATACTTGTAACAAGTGGATCAGAAGACAGTAAAAGATTGTGCATAATATCTTCATTGCATGAGATACTGCTATGCTTTCGAGAATGCCCCTCTCTATATTTTCTAAAATCTTTATTTCTAGCCTCAGATGCCTCTTCGGATAGAAAACCAATGGGCACAATTGACATGTTCTGAACTATGTCTGGCCCATGCATTAAAATTTTATGAAGTGAAGAAGGCATATAATACCATGGGTATAACTCCACGTAAAGCTTAGCAGTATCAAAGCAGAACTCTCGGAATTTAGTTACGTTGATCTTCTCTCCTGATGAAATACACTGCAAGATCACACAGATTTTTCTTAAAAGCATAGCATCTATTCCGGTCAGTTCAGCAGATTTAGTGTAGTTTTCAAAAAATCTCCTTGCCGAGTTGCCATTGTTGGTGGATCCACTGCCTTGTTTCACAACATCGAGAAGTAAGCCCGTTTCTCTTCTTACAGCCTCTTGAACTCTTTTCTTCCTGTCATCAACTTGCCTTTTTGCTATATCACCCCTTACTTGCCATGATTTTATGTCTAATTTGTAGGAAATGTGTAATAAGCATTCCATTGAGCGAATCCAAGCGTGAAGGGTGCTTAAGCTATATTTATACATGTCCTCGTTTGCGTGTTTATCTTTGATTAACTCTAAATTATTCATTTCTTTAGGACAAGCCTTGCATATGTCACACACTGAAGCTGCTGTATCGGATATAATGGAATGAATTTTACCATCAATCATTGTCAACAGCAGTTGGTGTTTGACACTAATTCCATCAGTGATGGTGGATGGAGTTAAGGCTTCAATCTCTGCTTCGATTTCAGCCATCTCTCTCTGCACATTTTCTTTGGTTTCCTTTATAAACTTAAACAATATTGGCCGGCAAAATGAAGTGGAAGATGGTCGCTCGTTTTCCCAAATTGTTACACCTTTTGAGACGAGCCGCAGTGGTACAAGACTAATCATAAAATTACTAGCAAGATCGATTTGCTCATCTTCACTCGTCCTTTGATGATAAATGCTTTGGCTAGATGATCCGTCAAAACCCCATTTGCTGGTCAATACGAGCTGTTGATTGGGATCAACAGGGGTTTCTAACGACCTAATAAGTCTTCTTGAGGTTAAATCCATCAAGGCTTGTAATTTGATTTTTGCAGAGCTCTCTGTAACTGTGAGATCTTCTTTGGCCGGATAGCACTTAATTTTTTCTTTAACCAACATGTAGTAACTCGGGTATTGAAGAGCTCCTTCTTGAGTGTTGAAATCCCGAAGAGTGTTATAGCGCCATTTCGATAAGTTCATCGATACATAAAGAGCCAATGCCTTCAAAGGGGATATTTCCCGTACCTGAATTGATTTACCTTCAATGAAGGCTTTGATTTTTGAGGCCTCTTCTGGATTCTCCGTCAAGTATTTCATAACATAAGCTGTATCGCTTTGTCCTGCCTTTTGAAGCGCCCTTTCGGCCGAAAACATAATTTCAGCGCTGCTACTGCTGCATGAAAGACTATCTTCAGTGCGTCTTCTTTTTTGCCGGTTACTAAGGTCCTCAAAAGATTTACGAGGACTAGGATGTGTACAAGTTGAAGCATCAGATTTAGCAGGAGAAATTATGGGCTCGATGACGTCACTTATATTTTCTGTAGAAGGTTCCATATTTTCATTCTGTAATTCCGGCCATTGAATTGCAGCCTGTAGCCAAATCTCATGTTTCTTCCGAAACTTATCTGTGCTTCTTCCAGACTGTGTCCATTTTGCATAAATGCGGTAGCAAAATCGACGACACCAGTCTTTTAAACTTGTTTCAGCACTTTCACATAACTGAACACAACTGTTATCTTTTAAAACACTGAACAAATAGTTAAAGTCGCGTAAATCTTTATGTGCGCGTGCGCATAAAGCAACGTGAATATCAAGATTTGTATTAAAATTTGGAAAATACATTGCGAGATTAGCTTGGATACAACGAGGTGTAAATCAACACTGATTTTAAAGTTACTAATAGTGACCTATTTATATAAAATCCAGGTATCCCAGGTATCCTTTGTTAAATATTGCAAGGTAATTAGTTATTGTGATAATTAGTAAATGATGCATGCTAAATTAGTGTATTAAGAGCCATTTAGTAATTAAATAATAGCAATGTTCTTATCAGTAATCATTAGTGCATCAGTTTTATATGTAAACCTTAAGTCCCTAATTATATATCCTAATTAGCTTATATCTTCTCTAATTGGCTGCTCAGAAATGTTATTGTAATAAGGTAAACCTTTAGAAAAACGGTTTTAATCAACAAAATAAACAAAAAATAAAAAAATTGTGTTATAAAATAAACATCACTCTTTATCCCAGAAAGTGCACATTGGGCGCACTATGTGTCTTAGTATTAAATATAGCTCTTAGTATTAGCATTATGATATTAGAGACCGCTACTTGAAACAAGCCCGGAATCAGGAGGGAGAGAGCTCGATACACTCATTTTCATAGTAAAATTTCACATTTTCTCAAATTACTCCCGAAATATGGGAGTTATGAAGAAATTCATCACCACAAGTTATGAAGGCATTAAGTAATCGAATAAGATGGCATCATTAGTTTGGCATAATTTTACTCTTTTTTTTCGGACATGTCTACGTCCAACCGCTCCCATACATTCGTTCCACTGTGGGGCCCCTCAGACTCTGACTTCCAAACTATAAATTGAACTAGTGAAAATTTCGGAATATAAATAAACGAGATTCAGTAATGATTAGGATTAGGACTAAATGCCGCGCATTTCAGTGTACGACAACACTAGAAGCGTCTGGTCTATGATTTATTATCACTAGAAGGTATAAAATAAAAAAGAAATAATTAAAAAAATTAAAAAACACGCCTGCCATATGAAAAAGTGAATTAAAAAAGTGAACAAAAAAATTGAAAACAAGCTACATGATTTTAGTGTTGACAAAAACTGAAAACCAATATTTTCATTGCAGTCGGGGGACGGCTCCTTGGAATAGTTCTTTACAGGTCCCCCGACTGCAATGAAAAGATTGGTTTTGTTTTGTTACTAAACATAGAACAAAAAGCCCCAAAATACTATTGGTTTGGACTATGACTAAGACTTCTTGTCAAACCTGAGGTTTGACTAGCCAAACCTAGAAATGCCGAAGCTTCGTTTGATTATAACATAATATTTTACTGTAGCATTTGTTTTTTCTTAAGGTACCGGCCAACCATCACGCCGCGTTCTCATTTAGCTTACAAATAGACACCAAGAAAGACTGCGGCGTGGAGGATAACATACTAACCGGTCTGAGCGGTATTGCTCTGGCGTACGAAAATACAAAAAAATACGCCAGCAAACTAAAGAAACGCGAGTTCTACAGGTAAACTATACGTATATAAAAAAAAATCACACGTGGTAGAAGTGAAACCTTCAAAATTTTTGGCTTCAAGTTAAACACTGAATAATGCTTCCTATCTAATGTTCTCCCACGTTAAATCGTTTGAATTTATGTGTCTGTCTCTTTTTACTGTCGCTTTTTCGTTTCATCCACTTTCAAATCACAGCGATGCTAAAGAAGTTTTCACTTCAAAAAAGTGTATGGAAGGTGGTTGATAATGCTTATTATATACAGGGTGAAAGGGACATCAATCTGAACCCCTCCACATACAAATTTTTGACCGACAAAAGTGCAATACTTACAAGTATTGCTTGTGGTTTTGGTAAGCGGGTATTGCACTTTTGTTGGAAACAGCTGATTTTTATTTTTAATAACTATTGGAGTAAAAGAAACTTTTTTTTTCAGAAAATTCACCCACGAACTTCAACGTGTGACCCCAAAAATTACAGAACCAGATATAGTTATACATAGATTACCTAAATTCAACCCTAAAGTGATTTCAAGAATGTCAGTCAATGCAAATGGGATTACAAAGGAACATTATTTTGATAAAGATCTATTTCCGAAAGGAAAGCCAAACGATGGAACGGCGCACTGCTTGGTGACAACTTATGACTACTACAAGCCTTGTGAAGATCACTCGGTGCTGTTCCTGATGTTCACATTGATGATGTTTGTGTTAACAATCCTATTGATCACTTGTTACTTTGACAAGACGTCGCCTTTTAACGACGTAAGATATCAACATTTTTAGACGTACACACGACGGCACATAAACTGTACATTCCAGTATAACGTGGTCTGGCTTTGTATAGATTGAAATACAATGAGAGATCCGCATAAACTGGTTTTGTAAAGCTTGATTGGCCGTCTTGCGTAAATTCTTTTTACTTTTATTTATTGTAAGTCTTGTGTTGTCTTGTCTCTGAAATACTTATAGTTTATCCAGACGAATATGGGAAATATAAAAGTAATCTATTTGTCCGTTAGTTTAGTTAAGTTATTTATAACATTTTCAATTTATATTATTTTATATAAACCAAGTATGTTAATTGCTTCTTACTTTAATTATAGCAGTGTGTGTTTTTTGTTTTGATGCTCACACCTGTAAAGTCAAAGTTAAAACGTTTATTGCGAACTAAGTGTATGTATGTACAATGAGGTGTTTGTGTGTGTCGTGTTATTATTCCTATATTTATTTATGTATACATTCATTACATTTTTAAATATTTCCATCTAACTTAATATAAAAAAAAAAAATGGAAAAGTATAAAAAAAAATGTGATTTTAATATTATACGACTTGCGGATTTGTAATTATTTACCACCTATAAATATATAATATGGATATAGCAATAAACGATTGGTGACTATGGTTTACTTTTTTGTTTGTTTATATTAGCTGTACGCCCTCCATGTACTAAAATAAATAAATATTTAGATGGAAGAATGTTACGATGATTCGTTGTTCAAGGGAAAATATATAAATTAAATTGTCATTAGTTGATCGTTGTTTAAGGCTGCATCCTTGTTCGGGTAGCCACGTCTAGGCATTCAAATACGGCCGAATCGAATTAGAACAATAGAGCTAGTGGCCTACCATGACGCAGCGCCGGATCCAGGGGAGTGCAAACCGGGCGGCAGTTTCAGAGGGCGCCAAAATCTAATTAGTATAATAAAAAAATAAAAAAAAGCGCCTCGCATACGGAAGCCTGGTTGGCTCATCGTCGACTTGTTAGAAAAAGGAGCCATTCAGGCCCACACCATAAGTGAATTTGTGGACTCGAGATGCCGATTTGAAATTTGCCGTGCCAACAGTTGACGTCTTTACTGACATTGGCGTCATTTAGCTATTAAAAAAATCATTTGGAACATTTTATTTTAACTAATTTAATTACTTCCTTATTTAAAATTAATTCGAAAAATGCCAACCATTATAATATACTTGTGCGTTTTTTTTTTAAGTAATTTATATCTAACGCTGGAGAGAGGGGCGCCACTATCAAGTTTCTGCCCCGGTTGGAAAAAATCCTAGATTCGGGGCTGTGCCATGACGCCTTAAAGCAGTTGTCATTCCAGTGTGAGAAAGAGATGGCGCTAGACGACCTGTATAGCTCTGTCTCTTTCCCAAACTGGAATTACGACTGCTTTAAGACATCATAGTAACCCGCCTGATCAGAGCCAACTGCTACACTCACTCGGCTTTGTATCGGGCCTAGCGAATCCGCGAAATCCGTTCAACCAGCATTTCTGATTCATATTCGGATCGACTCGGTACACATCGGGTTGGCTCGCAGACACCGGGTCCACTCGGTACATCAGGTTCGGCTTTCTCTCGAACTTATTATTTATTATATTCGATTTTGCCACTTAGTTGTGCCGACACATGCTGATCTGAACATAGCTGCCGTCATAAGGAAAAAGGGCACAACTAACATTTATTTCGAAATTTAGTTAAAAATTCTGGCAGAATTGCCTATTTTTTCTGATTTCGAATATGTATATAACACAATTTCGAAAAAAAATGTTAGTTGTGCCCTTTTTCCTTATGAAAAGGGGCACAACTAACATTTTTTTCGAAATTGAGTTAAAAATTCTGGCAGAATTGCCTTTTTTTCTGATTTCGAATATGTATATAACACAATTACGAAAAAAAATGTTAGTTGTGCCCCTTTTCCTTATGACGGCAGATAATATGTCAGCACCCTGTGTCTAAACGACGGCGACGCCGACGGGACCATTTAAGGCTAACTTTAATTTGAACTGAATGTACTATTTCATGTCTTGTTGGCATACTGGACGCGAGCTTGACTGTTGAACATACGGTCCTAGGTTCGATTTCCATGTCTATTCATTCGGTTCGATATCTAGGTCAGGCAATTTGTTATTGGGTTTTTTCCATTAAAAAATTCTCAGTAACAGACACGGGGTCTAGATTCGTAACCTGCTGATGGCAATAGACTCGCCCGCGCGCCCGCTATGACATGGGATTGAAACATAACTGGCGAAATGTGGGTGTACTATTTGTAACACCTCTACATAACTCTTCGCGGATTACAGGCGTAATGTTATGTTATGTCGAGATAAGTAATATGAAATAAAAGTCCAAGTTATTTATCCGAGGTTTTTAATCAATTCTTTAAGGTACCTGATGTCTTTATTGTCATGCAGCATCTCCTCATCATCATCGGGCGGTAACGTCGTCCGCATGACATGCTCCGGTCCAGGCAACTCGAATATAAAACCACGAATCTGCAAATCATTACTTTTTTATCCCGACGATATAAAGGGTGTAAACAGACTCTTAACGAAGCCGAAAGGCACTTATTCTCCTCGTCATTGCGATCATTTTTTTGTTCTAGACTATACCTGGGAAACTTCTAGTTACGGAGATATTGGGGGTCAAAGTTCCAACTTTTTCACAAATTTTGTTCTCCCCGTCACTGCGATCATTTTCTTGTTCTAGACTATACCTGGGAAACTTCTAGTTACGGAGATATTGGGGGTCAAAGTTCCAATTTTTTCACAAGTTTTTTTTTAAATACATGTTTTTGATGTAAGATTTTTTACTTTAAACACCTCCAGGACCCCCTTACAATTCAATCCATCCATAAGCACAATGTTTTGAGTGTGTTACATTGAATCCTAGCGTAATTCGTGATTTTTCAGCCCAAAAAAAAAAGTCATTTCCCAGCACTAATTTTTGCGTAAAGTTACTTATTTTGATGTACATAATGCTTGGTTGACGGCTTCGTGAAGAGTCTGTTTACATTACCGTGGTAATAATGAAACCGCAGACCGCAGACCTCTATAGATGAAACCGCAGGTAAAAGCTAGTATTTTCATAATGTAGCATCTTGTTTCGAGGCTCATGAAACTGCCTAATATTAATCGGAGTGGGCAGGACCGTCTGCCGCATGTTTAAGGAGCAGTGGGCCCGTAAAACACTGGATCGTGGACCTATCGCGGGGCAGCTGCAAACCACGAAGGAGATGGCGGGATAGCAGGACTTGAGATTCAAGTTACATCGTGACCGATGGGAGGAATGGAGGCAGGAATCGTTGGATCAGCAAAGTTCATTTTTCACTTTTGAATCATTTCGTTTTCACTTGTGATGCGGAGGAATGAGGAAAATATAGTGTAGGAAAATGAAATATGGATGGCTATAAGAGTAGATGAAGACCAAAGAAACGGTGAATGGACTTTCTGTAGGATGATATGGCTGTAAAGGAGGTGACTGCTGAGATGACGAGTAATAGAGAAGTATGGAAGAAGAAGAAGCCATGCTGCGCCGACCCCAAATAAATTGGGATAAGGGCAGGAGAATTCTGATGATTAATTTCGTGTCGACACGTTTCATTTCGAATTAATGATATCCGAATAAAAAACAAAAATGAACAACAAGTATCTACATCTGATTTACAGTACAATGTTGATCTTGTTACCTTTTGATTGACAGCTCTTAAATTCTGCAGCAATTTCAATGCGGACCTCTTCTCGGTTGGGTGCGAAATTTGATACAATCGTATTGCTCTGTGAAACTGAACGAAATTAATGTAGTAATGAATCATTTTATATTAAACACTCTGAAAGTGGTAAGAACAATCATTGAATGAAGATCGTAGTTGCTCAACATTCAGTAATTTTAACAAAAGAAACTCTCATCTTGATATACAAGGTCCCATTAAAGTAGATGGATAAATTTTAACACAGCGTTCATTACGTCTAACCAATGACATCCAAGCAAATTAGAATACATAATTATCTGAATTTATTCCAGCCAATGATGTAAAAAATTTCTAGCGCGCTTCGCTCGCTCGTGCAGCCTAGTTTCTCTTGAATCTTGACTGTGTCTATAAGTCGCCCAGATAACTCCAGTAGGTCGAAACAATTCTAACCCGTCCAAGGTACATAGATATGTTAAAATTTTCAGACTACTTTCTCTTGAATTTGTCTAAAACTCGACCTAGTAACTCCTGTATGAAGGACCGAAACAATTATAACCTATCCAAGGCAAGGTGTCATAAAAAATTTCGAGCTCGCTTCGCTCGCCCTTGCAGTCTACTTCCTCTTGAATGCTGATTTTGTCTGTAAGTCGATCAAGTAACTCCTGTGTTCATACAGGAGTTACTTGATCGACTTACAGACAAAAAAAAAGGTCGAAAAAATTCTAATCTGTCCAAGGTATGGTGTTAAAATTTTCGAGCTCGCTGCTCGCTCGCACCTGTCTTGGTTTATTTCGTTCGAGAGGAGAGCTTAAATTTTCTTATAGTCCCTAGATTTTTCAAGTATTTAATGTCTCTCCAACCATCTAAATTGACCCCGAACTGTTCACCAATTATGTAAGGAAATTGTAACTAAATAATGCAATGCTAGAATGTGACATTAAGAAAATGTTAGCCGCAATTTTATTGATCTGTGATGATGAGTTTTGCATCTTTGAAGTATTTAAGTAGTTTAGTTTAAATAGGGCCCCAATTTCATTTTTGCCCCGGGGGCCTTTGTAACCTAGCTACGCCACTGTTACCATAACATGTATTGTTCACAATGTAAAATAAGTGCATAGCAAATATTTGTATAGGGCAACTAAAAATGCAAAAATAAAAAAAAACTTTTTTACAAAAAATAAAACCGACATCAAAAACACAAATAAAGTGAAAAATAACTTTATCTTCAGAAGTCGGTGACTTTTGCTTGTTTCATTGAGATTTTTTTGTGTCACCACGGTTTTTTTTTGATGTACACAATGCTTGGTGACGGCTTCGTGAAAAGTTTGTTAACACCATGTATTCCTTTAACTGCCTCGTTAAGGACTATGCGACATCATATACATGGATAACTGAACATCAAGCCTGTGATCCCCAAAGTAAACACACATTTCGCTAGTTAATTTAAAGCCTTTATGTAGTAAGGGCGAGCCTATTGCCACCAACCGCTTGCAAATCCAATTTATGTTGACCTAGAATTTTCCGCATAATGACATTGGGCTTTTTCATCAGGAATTTCTCAGTAGCACTCCGGAATTTGGATTTGTTGGCAATAGGCTCGCCCTTACTACAAAGGGCTTTTGAATGAACTGGCAAAATGTGGGTGTACTTCGAGGATCACATGGCTGATGTTCAGTTATCCATGCATATGAAGCCGCAAAGGCCTCCCTTAGCATGTTCCTCCTCGTTCAAAAACTTACTCGTTCTAAAAGACACCAGGTGTCCCTGTACTGTTGAAGGAAGACCAGCGGAGTGAGAACCGCGGCATAGAAACCGGCCTCGCGGTCCAGCATGTCCTCACTGTCAGACATACTGTAGATAGTGCCCCGGAACTTGTGGAGAAACGCTGTGTTCGTATGGTCCTTGTCAAAACTGAAATGAAAGAAAATGTGAAGATCTCCCAGCTAAAGTATGCGCTTTGGCCATCATCTATACTATACTGCATATCATCACACGTGTAATCTTCGAACGGTTAGGCAGATGTACCTAATAGTTCATCCACATTTCACCATTTATATTTAAGTCCCATGTAATAAGGGCCGACCAATATTTAACCGTGTTATTTGAATAGATATACAGTTTATAACAAGGTATAAAAATTCACTGAAAATACTAAGACTTGTCTTATCATTAAGTACTGCATATAACATTGTTATCAGTTATCGCATCCGCCTCCTACAGTACCTGACACAAGTGTCCTACAATTAGATAATTACATACTTTCTAGAAGTCACATGTTTCAAATACCGCAATACAATTCGGGGAGTCCCCGAAACATAAATGAAAATAAACACACGAAAAAAACGACCTTGAACACGTTTAGCCATCGCAATTTAAACGTCACATGTTATGGATATGAACAGAAGGTTTAGTCTGTTCAACTTCTTCTAGGTATATTAAAACTTGTTAGTTTTTTTAGCAAGTTTATAATTCATACATACTTTGCCTATAACGTTTAAGTCCCATGTAATAGGAGGCGGGGCCTATTGCCATCAACTGGGCACAAACCAAGACTCCGAGGCTTCCACTGAGAAATTCCTGATAGAAAAACCTAATAACATAACTGGTGGTATGTGGGTGTACTTTTATAGATGACCTCTGCCCAACCCTTCGGAGATTACAAGCGTGATGTTATGTTTGTGTGTTTATCCAAAACTAATATTATAAATACGAATGTCAGTCTGTCTAGCACTTTTTCACGCCTCGAGGGTTACTATGCCATCTTAAAGCAGTTGTAGTTCCAGTGTGGGAAAGAGACAGAGCTATACAGGTCGTCTAGCGCCATCTCTTTCCCACACTGGTAGGCCACCTGAACGGCGCGCGGCGCGGCAGAACTGATTTGGATAAAAATTGGTACTAAAGTAGGGTAGGACATAATATCCAGGGTGAAAAAAGGCATCGATATACAAACCAACACGACGTAATCAGAACATCATTTGGAATCTCACATATAAATTATTTATCGGCTATTTAATAAAAAACATACCTAAAACGACTGTCAAAGATCTACAAACGACAGCCGGGACCTATGGCTTAACGGTCCGTGGGAGACGAAACTCATGTGTGATGGACGGTTACCTATCCAAGAGCCGACCTAGGCAAGCGTTACTTAACTTGAAGATCGGACCGTGCGGCTGTTATTCTTTTAGTAGGAAGAATACGGAACAGTTGTACTTACTAAGGCAGAATCGCATAGAACCTTCTCACTATGTCTCTCGCTGAGGGTCTAACAGATGCGCAGGCCATCTCATTATCCGGTTTCCGTGGGTCCTGTGGCGAATGTCTAAATATCCAGCGGTCCTCTGGAAAATCTGTCTCCAGGTCTAAGTCACCGCATAAAGACGGCCACTAGAAATTACAAAGTTAATTAAAATAATGTAAAAAAGAATTTGGAGTGAGGTATACATAAACTCTCGCCTTTTTCCCTTGTGGTTAAGCAAAACTACAGAACGCCACCAGCTGGGATCCCTAGGTACTTCGTTAACTTCATCCACGTTCATTACTACGTAGCTTACCATCCAAAACAACTTCACCAGTTCACTTTCTACGGCACCCCTCCTCATATTTATATTGCACAGACATGACCAAAAACCCACAGTAAAAATCAATAATGATTTGTTCTGAAATTATGAGCTTTTCTGCACACAGAATGCTGCTTCTTTGTTCTTTATCGTGTGGTTAGTGCCTAACCTGGTGTCAGAGTTTTTATGCCTCCCATGGGCCTCTGACTTGGCTTTACATGTCGTAGAGTAATGTCTCCCAGACATGCTGGTTTCTACACGTGTTTTCCTTCACCGAAGCAAGTGCATAATGTTGCTGTTATCATTGATTCGCCATACCGCGCCAAAAAATGTTCATGCCTCTATTTGTTTGACAATGAGATTTGAACAGTGTTGTCTCGCTCAGTTATAATGTACATCGTATGTGTCGTTTCATGCGCGATATGCGAGCTCAATAATAACAGTTTTTCGTGAGTACGAAGTACGGTGAGGGCACATCTATGAATTTAAATCTATGGCTGTTATGCACACAGAATCTTTTCACACAAACTTCTACAATAAGTTAGTTAAATAATTTCTCCAATCCATACGTACCACAAAACTAAACCAAAACAAAACGTGACATATATCGTGCGCCATCTCCTTCTTCTTCTATGATTCATGTTAGTTTGTGTTTCAAAGAAAACATGATATTTTACTAATTTAGACCATGCTCACAACATGATATTATTCTGATACCAACTGTCTAATTGACAGAGTGAAATGAACTATCTAAAAAGTTTTGTGTAGTGTCGAAACTTTTTACTTCTGTTCTCATGAAGATCGTATTGCAGTTCGCGTAGACTCAAAAATGAGCTTGAATATTCTGTATTCTTATTGGTTTGTCTACATTCTAGTCGATTATTGGACTGCCTCGTTGGTCGCCTAGGCGCAAGCGCGACTGCTGAGCATCAAGTCTTGAGTTCGATTCTCGGGTCGGCTAATAAGTGTTATTGGGTTTTTTCGTCAGGAATTTCTCAATAGCATGGCGGGTGTACCTGTACAGGTAAACCTGTCAAGTACACTCAGGTACCTTAAGGTAACAACAACGCACTCACACATCCAAACATTATTAATAGACTTATTGCAACATTGGTTAAGTTAATAGGCGAAAAATTAGAGCTTGCAGTAGATAAAATATCACAATAACAAGTTAATTTAGTTACAAAGCAAAACTTTAATATTCCCTGCTAAATCCGCTGTTCTTAACTTCTTATGGTCGATCATCAGTGAACGCCGTAGTACATCAACAATATTGTAAACAATTTCTGAACTACTGATTCCCGTGTTGACTGAAACTAGACGCCATCTAAAAAATGCACTGCATTCACTTTCAAATTATTATGGTGTAATGAAGCAGTTGATTACTTGAGCAATTGTCCTGCGTGTCGTGTTGTTTGCTCACTACAGGTAGTGACGGACGCTACCGAGAGTGCCAAACTAGCAGCTCAGTTCTGGGCCGACACTATTTAGATTGCCATCGACATGCTAAGAAGAAGATGGTGCAATCATTTTTGGGCATTCATAAGCAGTGGAAAGGAGGATGAGCTTAAATAAGGTCGCTTTGTTGAATAATAAAAAGACGCCATGGACGCTTTAACAAAGGAACATTAAATTGAATGCTGAATAAGATAAAGCTTAAAATAGGACTGGTATCACTGAGCAGTTGTTTATTTCAAGGTTGAATATAAAGCAATCAAGCTCGCAAATTCGCGATTCAGTAGTTTAGTCATCGGTCATCGTCCGCACCGTGCGCACGCGTCGCCAATCGTGAATAGTGTGTGTGTGTGTGCACTAGATAATATATATGTGAATAACTGACGATATGATAACGCGTCCAAATCAACTTAAACCAGTTACTGTAATGTGATGAAACAAAATGGAAAACAGTGAAGATACATTCATTAAAAATGGATTCATGTTCATATACGCGCGCCAAAATAAATCGACTGCAGAGAAAATTTTAAACATCGAGAAAACATTAAAAGATGGTGCTTACATCAACTTCTCCGATGCCAACGATAAAAACAACACTATATTACACATCGCAACGGAACGAGAAGAAAAAGATGTTGTGGAATTCCTCTTGAGGAAAGGAGCTCTTTTAAAAAGTAACTTGGATAACCAAACTCCATTGCAAATAGCAAAAGAGAAGAATACAGAGGTCAGTAAAGAAATTTTCAATATTTTGACTAAGAAAGGAAAACTTTCTCCTCGTACCGATATCTCGAGTTCAAGAAACCTTCAAAAGGAATCAAATCTGAATCGTTCAATATCTCAAAACAATGGTCCCGTCCCGCCAGCGCCAGTGTTTTATCAAAAACGAAAAGGTACTTCAGGTGCCAGCGGCCAGTTTTACGAAACTAAACTGTTGAGCTTAGTCATGCACCGAGCATTACACGATAAAGTAATTGACGAATTTTACTTAGCAGCCAACATAGATGACATAGGAGATTTAGATGACGTTTGCTTCCGGTTTAAAATGCAAGAAGATGGCAAGACAAAACACGTTATGTGTTTCACGCAAGCTAAACACCGAGAAAACCCCAATAACAACAGACTAACTGTTAAGAGCCTTGAAGGCACCTCAGGAGCATTTAGTTTATTAAAATATTTTGAAAGCTTCTTAAAAATTAAGCAGAAGTTTCCAAAAAAAAAGGTTGAAATCAGTGATCCTATGTTCGAAGGTGAGTTCAATGATATTGATTGTTATTTTATTTTGTATACACCTCTTAAAAAAGACTTTAATAGAATACTTACCGGGAACAAACCAGTTTGTCCAAAATTACATGATTTTATAAATACCGGGGAGAACAAGGATGATATCTTTCAATTTGATTATGGAATCAGTGAAATAGATGCTTTAACAAAGTTTATGCAGCAAGAACGCATTAAGGCACTGGGAGAACATTTCTTAACCTCTGTTTTGTCCGGTGATACTAATAAAATTATGAATAATGAGTTAATTAAAATCTATCACCCAGCTCTGGCCCAAAATGTTATCGAACTAATAGGTCCAGGTCCTAATAACATCGAAGGAAAAATCCGTAAAGAATTCTTTGAAAGTGATGACGATCTTTTAATCACTTTAAAAGAAACTTTCTATAACGTGATAGTGATGAAACAAACCAAAAAAACAGGACTTTCGAAAGAAGTAGTCAAAGAAAAAGTTAAAGCTATCGTAAATAACCCATCTGCTCAAACTGTTTGCACTTTGATAGGAGAGGTAATAGTTTTTGATGTTAAAACAAATAAGCTATACCTTAGTGAGCAAAAATTACCAAAACAGTATAAAACGGAGGATAAACGTGAGATCAATCAATATTTGCAAAAATGTCAAGTCACTCAGGCTATAGTTAATGATGCTATTAATAAAATAGGTGAAGAAAAACTCAAGTCACTTACGTTCAAACTGCCACGTACTTTTGGCAACTGTGACTTTCCATTTGACCCAAAGCAAGTAAAGAAAGCAAATAAAGAAGATAGGAGAGAGTTCCTTGCTAAAAAAATTTATAAACTAATTAACGAAGCAAAAGAAAAAAGTCGGAGCAATAATGAAAAGGGAATTTTATATCCAGTGGAAATTTACATATGTGATAAAAATGTTGGTCCGCAAAAAATACTAGAAACGCATCATGTCACTGATAGCACAGGGATCGCCGGCACAGTAGGAAATCTCCTGCAATTTAATAAAGAAACCCAGACTTTTAAATTTAATACAGATGAAGAATCACTTAGAATAAATTCAAAGTATATGCTTAGAGAAATACAGAAATTAACGCAAGATGATTTAACTCGCTATAAAATCAATGACAAAACGAACAACTTTCCACGAACTTATTTTGAAGCTAACGAAAATGATAAGAAACACGCAGAAGAATTTTTAAATAAATTATGGTTTTATTCAAACCAAGCCAATGAAGAAGAAGTGGAAAGTATACTGAAAAGGGAAATCGATCATCACTATAACTTAGATAAAAGCCAAAATCAATTTCTGTTCCGGGTGCATTCCGACGCTATTTTCCTAAGATTTCACGATGAAATACAAAAATGGTGGAAAACACAATCAAAGCCCCGCTACCTGACCAAAACTGATACTATATTTGATGAAGCTAAGAAAGACATCATAAACAGTCCAGTATTAACGGTACTGAACATCATATTCTTAAGATCTCTCAAAAAGTTAGACATCGAATTTGATGCAGATGCAATTCATACTATAAATCTAGAGAAATTAATGGAAAATAAAAGAATCCTTAATATACTCTCTGTAGCGGTCGTTTTAAGTGCCAATAAAATAATGCAGTTAGTCGAATTACAAAATAACTACACTTTTGTGAATTTAGATTATGTACACATACTTCCAGATGACGACAAAAATAAATTGATGAATGAACTGAGCGAAATGAAAGATGTCACATTAATTATCATTTGTGAAGCATCCTTAGATGAGAAGCACAAAAGTACGATCAATGAAATAATCAAAATTTGTAAAGAAAGAATTATCATAATAACAGATAAACCATTACAAGAAAAAACATATGAAAATAACGACTACATTCCTTTTAATGATAAAAAAATCAAATTAAATGATTTACATCCTGACACACAAACGAAAGTTCTTAAAGAATTCAGAGTATGTTACCAAGGAAGGGAAGTACCATTAAATGCAATAATAGACGATAATTCAAAATCTTTAATACATGCAAAAATGTTGTGGTCGATATTGAATAGAGTAAAAATAGAAATAGGGCAAGCACTAGACTCATTCAAATATAATGAAATAAAAGATTACTATGTTAATAGAAGTTTGGTTCGTGAAGACGAGGAATATGAAGTCAACACGTTGAATGACATTGATGAAACAATCGTCTTGATAAAATCTAAACCTTGTATGGGTAAGACTATTCTACTTACTCATTTATCCTTAGAAACTAAGAAAATTGATCCGAAGCCTTGGATTGTACGAATTAATATGTCGGCTTACAACAATGATTTTATGGAGTGGAAATTAAATGCGACTCATTTAATGAGATTTCTTTGTAAAGCTGCACTCAAAACAACAGCAACAGATACAATAAATAAACTAAATTTCACCGAGAGTATCGATCAGACTGTTGACCTTAATAGAGATAATTTGGAAGATATTCCTTATGAATTAGAGTGGTTCATTCATTTTTACAATCAAGGCAAAGTAATATTGCTATTTGATGGATTTGACAAAATTCATCCACATTTTACAAAGGAGGGGATCGAATTATTACTAGCACTGAAACAAGCTAACAAACGAATGTGGATAACAAGCAACTGCTATATTGTCCATATACTGGAGAAGAAACTAGGAGCTTCGTACGAGCTAGAGAGATTGTCGACGCTAGAACAAGAAAGCTTCCTGCGCAGATTCTGGAAAACGAACCTGAAACTGGAAAAACTAAACCATCAACAGTTTAATAATATCAGCAAATTTCTTAATTTCTTCGCGAAACTATTCAATTCTAAAATCAATGTCCATGCTGACACTAACAGACCTATGGTTCCTTTATTAAGTGCACCACTGCACATCGTATATCTTACGGTAGTCGAATACTTCAAAAATGAAATTAATAGCCTGTCGCCAAGATTCCTTCGTGAAACATTACAAAAGAAATGGAAACTAAATCGTTATACATCGGTGGATCGATTTTTGCGACAAGATGAAGAGAAATCTTTGGAGTTGGCGGGAACACCGTTACATATGTACATAGCTGCAAATTACTTCAAATTACAGATAACAGATAAATTCGAAATACACTTTAATAAGGACGTAATTATGAATAAGTCAAAGGTATACTTAAACGCAATAACCGCATACGAACTGTTCCTTAAAGACAATATTAAACACATTTGTGAAATTCAGAACAGAGACATTGAGGAAGAGCAAGACAAAACACGTGAAGATTTTCTACAAAGTCATAGAAAAATGGCTTTATATGCAATATTTAAGGAGAGTGATATACCAAAACTTCTTACTCCACTTGAAATATCTCAAGTCAAGAGCATGCTAAAAAAAATAGAATCAGGTGAAATAAAGTCTAGTTTCATAGACTGTGTCGTCGATGGCATACCCCAATTCTACAACTTAGTCTTTGCCGAATATTTTATTGTTGAATTTGCCTCAGATTTGCTAAAACGCGCGTTTCGCGGGGAAATTACACATATGACATTGGAGTCACTGTGGAATTCTGTAGTAAACGGAATTCTTATTTTGTGCCCCCCAGGAGTGAGAAACGCTTTCGACTACAAATTAAAATATGACCCCGAGTTGGCGGAAGCAGCAAGCAATGAGAAGACTGACAAGATTATATTCGATTTAATTTTAAAACAAAACAAGAAAGCTGAAATAGCCGGTCGCGACGCTGAAACTTGTCTGAATATTGCTATAAATGAAGGTTTAGTAAACATCACTAATCTATTATTGAGAAGTGCTCGTCGGTATGTAACTAATGAAAATCTAGACGGAATTTTGAGCATTTCAAAATCTAGTACTTTTTTAATGGGAGAAGCAAATCCATCTTGGAAAGAGCGGACAGTAGATGTGATGCGTTGTATTGACGCGGTGGATGGTAAGGATTTGATAGACATTATAAATTCTAAGGAAATAGAAGGTGTATCTCAAACACTAACTGGCTTATACGAGAACACAAGCATGGGACAGGAATTAAAACAGAAAATAAAGAAAGACATCTGTACGCCAATTCAGGAGCTCACGGAAAAACTAGTAAGATGCAGTGAGGACAACGAAAATCTTAAGACCTTGGTTGAATTTTTGCCTTACAACTTACCTGAGATAGTCGACTCACTATTTCGTAAGATCGAAGGAAATAGCAAGGAGGATGAACAACGAGGAAACTCGTCACTTGACACTAGTCTTGAGACTTTCAAAGGAACGCAGGAATAAATAAAACCATCAATTCAAATGAAAATTTTAACCAATACAATGAGTTGTATAATATACAAAATAAATTGAATAAGAATCAATCTACTAGACATTCATTCTTATTCAATTAGATAATGATGTACTGAATACGTGGTTTTCGCGTCGGTGTCCCTTCCACCACGTATATTTGGATTAATGTTTTCAAATTCAGAATAAGGTTCTTATTCTTCATACATAGGTAATATAATGAATAATTGTAATCGATTCATCTTGAAAACATGTTTGTCATAATAGTATCTAATAATTATGTAAAAGTACTTGTTAATTGTTCTCCCTCTTATTGAACACTGAACTAAAATTTACTGAGGTAGAGGTAGAACAATCTTTGATCATTGAAATATACTTAGAACTTAAAACGAAATGATCCAATAATATGTAATAGAAACCTGGACTCACTTAGGCGCGAATTACACAGAAGCGACGTAAGGTGAAGACGCGGCGCAGGCATCTTGCCGCTTCAAAACGTTTCAATAGAAAATGAAGGAAGGCGACACGTTGTGAATTATACTCAAGCGGCGAGGCACGTCGTTTCGTCGTCTGTTCTGCGTCGCTAGCAGTCGCTACTGGAGGGGCGCGCAACCAGCACAACGTTCTGGTATACAGTAGTTCTGCGAGATACTTGAACAATATCCAGCTCTTTACGACTATACTAAGCCGGAGTACGGGAATAAAAATGTACAAGATATAATATGGAGAGAAATAGATTAATGATATGAATGATAATAAATACATTTTATACACTGTAGGAAAACGATCAGGATATTCGCTTAATTTGTCCATTATTTTATAATATCTATGCTCTTGTGACATTTTCCACACAGGGCGATGCAATGTGCAGAGGCACATTAATGAGTTGCAGCAAAGCAAGTGCATCTTCGTCGTCTGAAGAGGAAGACATGCTATGATAAAGTCAACCTGTATAATGACGTGTTGCGGCGTCGCTTTGCCTCTTTGATAAAATTTAAATCGCGTCTTATCTGTTCCACACCTGCTCTGCGCCTGCGCCGCGCCTTCACCTTACGTCGCTACTGTGTAATTCGCGCCTTAGACCAATATAAAACTAAGGGAACGTGACTGTGCTGGGAATCAAATAACTACAGCGTATAAAATTATAGATGGCTATACCGATGCCTCGGATTTATATGCTCCAGAAAGCATAAATTGTTTTAATTTGCCATTTTGTCGCACTGTAGTTCCACTTCCCCTATACCGCGTATGCTTAGGATGCTCAACGCGCTCGTGGAAACCAACACTGGATTGTACTTGTTTGCTGATGAATGGAAGGCGATACCTAATGCTGGAATATTTGTGGTTCTGCGAGAAGACCGAGTAAAATTATAACATCATTTAGTATTTTCGGAGTTTTTCGATACCCTTTTATAGTTTGTTGTTAGTTTATTTTTCAATTATTAATGTATATAGGTAGTTAGTTTATCCTATTGCATTTCCTGTTATCATATTATAAACTCATAAAGTACTTAAGCAAAAAAAAAAATAGTATTAGTATATAAGTAGAATGGCTTATGCTGTACTAAATTTAATAAATAAATAAAATAAAATGGCGGAACTAAGCGACCTCGTGCACTACACGACTACGACCACGACCACTTTTGGCTGTAGAAGCTCCGACCAGAAAGTTTTTTGTTCAAGATGGCGGCCGGTCCGTTTAAAACTCGTGGTTGTAGCCGCGTACTGCCCGCGGTGGACCAGGTTCTATACAAAAAGCTTTCAACCCTTTCATTTTTCACTTTTAGTAGGAATAGACAATAATTATAATAAATCGAGCCCAACCAAAACTGCCAAATTTTCCCAACCAACCTTGAACCTAATGCTTTAGCGATAAACTTGTAAATCTATTAAAGAAATTTGACAGATTGTAGTAGCTTGATGTGCTGGCGTCTCTACTTTTAAGGTATGTACCTTATGTGAACTTTTTTTTTTTATTGTTTGTTGACAAAAAGCACTTATATGAACTTACTATCACCAATACCAAGGGCAAAATAAGCAATCGCAATAGTACACGCAGTACCTACTTAAGAGCATATTGAGCCACTAGTCGCCGCTACTAAACGCGACCAACAGAGGTTCAGTCAGACCACTACGCGCCGCCACCAGTGGCAGCCACTTGCGGCAGTTGTTCAAGTGGTACTCGACCGAGGCGGACGACGACTGAGGCCGTGTGTGCGCGCGAGTCGAACGACAAAACGCGGCCACAAGTAGCGACCGCCGTCGACTCCCGCAGCTTGTGGCTCGGACGCAGCCAGTCAAACGCTTGGTGTGCGCCGATGCTATACAAAATGTATGGAGAAACGCGTCCGCAACTTGTGGCGGCTACTTGTCGTTCTAATGTGGTGGCCACTAGTGACTCAATGTGCGGGGCCTCTAAATAAATAACAAAACTTACACTGCAACTATGTAATAAAAAATAACCATTTATTTGTAATAATTGTTAAGGCTGAGTCTGAAATGTGTCATAATAATAGCGTAAGTTTTATGAGATTAATTAATTTAATTAAAATATAGGTACCTATTATATGTAGGGATAATCTATAAATACTTGTAGCATGTAGGTATATTACGTGTGTAATATGTTTATTATATTGCGTATAATTACTACATTTCATAAAAAATAATGTTGAATTTATAACTATAATCTACCTAGTACAGACGTCGAACATCCAGCTATTCATGTCCAGTATAACATGGCCTCGCTTTGTATAGATTTCTAATACAATGAGAGATCCGCATAAACTGGTTTAGTGTAGCTTGATTGGTCGCCGTGCGTACATACAGCGTGATTCTTTTAAATAGGACATTAGGGGGAAATCCGAATCCATAAGAGATACGGGAAACTGTCTTAGGAAACTTTAGTTCTTATTTAATCAAAACAATTTGATTTTTTGGTTTACTGTGAGTTGTTCATAAGAATGAGTGTTAAAAATATTGTTATTCTGATGTCCCCATATTGTTTCATTTAGAATCATACTGTATATTAGCAACGGATGATTGCATAGTAGGTACATACATGATAAGCTGAATATTTTTTGTTTATATTGTATAAACCTATGTATGTAAAATATATTTAAGGCTATGCCCTAACCAAAGCGATCGGCGCGCGAACTCGCATACATTTCATTTGGATAAACCGCGAACACATAATTGGGGCTATAGACCAGGGAAGAAGCCTTTAAAGATAATAAAAAATGAAACAAAATAATAGTAGGATGAAACCCATTAGAAAAGGAGGAGAATATTATAAAAATGAAAGGAAAAATAATTTACGGGCGATCTGAGGTCGGGAAGGGGATGGGGGTGAGTTTTTAAGGGCAAAAAACGGTTTTTCTCGATTTCCGGCAAAACTAAAAGTCCTATGGAAAAAAGTCAAATGGCAAAGTTGTAGGTAATAAAAATATCTAAAACTTTTGTACTTACACTTTTTTCACATAACCTCAAAATTTATGTGAAATATTCAAAAAACCAAGTTTTTGGTTTTTTATTTTTATCTTTTACAATTTTGTTTTTCTTTTCACGAAATTTGGTGAAAACTTACCTTTTTATGTCCCAAATACGCTGTAATTTATTTGTTTAGAAATATTTATTTTTTCACCTTATTTTGAATTAATATCGAAAAAGCACCTTAATTTTCAATCGAAAATTCACCCGTCAAAATATCAGTTTTTTTCAAAAAGTTGGTATGTTTTCTGTTCGTTAAAATCTGTACTTCCCGATGGTGAAAAAAAATATATATGTTACTATAGTAAATCTTCTCAGAAAATGCAAAACAGAATCATCCATACTGATAATCTGAAAAGACAAAATCGAATTAATAATGCCTTCACAATTTTATCGTGAGTAGGTATACCCCCATGAAAAATAATATAAAAAATAAATGGCAAAATGTATAAAAAATATATTTTAAATATATTAAAAATCTATAAAAAATGTATAAATATATTAAAAAATATATTTTTAATAACTAACTTTTGTCCGATTTTCATATATATTTTATACATTTCAAATATATTTCAGATATATTCAAAATATATTTTTTTTATCTTTTTAGCTATGTTTTTTATGTCTTTTAAGATATATTTTGAATGTATCTAAAGTATATTTAAAATATATGAAATATACATGAAAACCAAAAGTTAGTTATTAAAAATATATTTTTTAATATATTTATACATTTTTTATATATTTAAAATATATTTTTTATACATTTTGTCATTTATTTTTTTATATTATTTTTCATGGGGGTATACCTACTCACGATAAAATTGTGAAGGCATTATTAATTCGATTTTGTCTTTTCAGATTATCAGTATGGATGAATCTGTTTTGCATTTTCTGAGAAGATTTACTATAGTAACATATATATTTTTTTTCACCATCGGGAAGTAGAGATTTTAACGAACAGAAAACATACCAACTTTTTGAAAAAAACTGATATTTTGACGGGTGAATTTTCGATTGAAAATTAAGGTGCTTTTTCGATATTAATTCAAAATAAGGTGAAAAAATAAATATTTCTAATCAAATAAATTACAGCGTATTTGGGACATAAAAAGGTAAGTTTTACCAAATTTCGTGAAAAGAAAAACAAAATTGTAAAAGATAAAAATAAAAAACCAAAAACTTGGTTTTTTGAATATTTCACATAAATTTTGAGGTTATGTGAAAAAAGTGTAAGTACAAAAGTTTTAGATCTTTTTATTACCTACAACTTTGCCATTTGACTTTTTTCCATAGGACTTTTAGTTTTGCCGGAAATCGAGAAAAACCGTTTTTTGCCCTTAAAAACTCACCCCCATCCCCTTCCCGACCTCAGATCGCCCTTAAATTATTTTTCCTTTCATTTTTATAATATTCTCCTCCTTTTCTAATGGGTTTCATCCTACTATTATTTTTTTTCGTTTTAAAAATTATCGACCCTGGTCTGCTATCGTTTTTAAGCTCACCAGATGGAGCCACTGTCGAGTAAGGTCCTGTCATTAATTCTATTTTATACTTTAAAGTACAAATAACTTCATAAAAAGTTTATTTCATTTCGTATATCAACACAGTGTAAACTTCAGATACATATTTACAAATATTCTCCCTAACATTAAAAAGCATGAAACATTTAAAAATCATTTTACATCCAAGTACTAACAAAGAAGATCCTAAGTTGCGACTTAAAATCTTCAAGTCATAATTAATCAGGAGTGGCTCAATCTAGACCAGAATCATGAATATTTGTTAAAATACGTGATGAAAAAGCACGCAACGCGCGGAAACTATATGACATCTGACATTTCGGAAGACCTTACTCTACACGAACGCCTCTAGCGGCGTATTCATGCGCGATAGCCCCCATTGCACCGTCTCAGACTGCGACTTCCGAATACCCAAACAAATGAGTGACATGTGAATGCGACGATCAACGATCGACGCTTTGGTTAGGAGCAGGATTCGCGGTTTTGTAGTTAATTGATAAAATTAGATACCTGTTGTATTTTATGGCATAATATTTAGTAAAGGATTTTCTTTCATTCATCTTTGTTTTTATAATAATTTGTTTGTAGTCCTTTTAATTCTTATCTTGTATTTGAGACTATGTTCTTGCTTATTAGATTTGTAGTTCATTCCAATGTGTGGCGAATATATAATACCTTATACATAGGCATTATGTATTATTCTAAATAATATTCAGTCAATCAAAGAAAGTTAGCATTTAAATAAACACTTAGTAAAGACGTAATGTTTGTATTTTTTTCATAACCTAGTTCAACATTTTCCACAAGGCTTTAAAAAAAGTCTGTAAGTTTTCGCCAGGCATAAACACGGAGGGCACGGTGGGCAGGGCACATTGCTCACAGAATGGATGGCCGAAGGGGCCGCAAAAGTTCTGGAGTGGCGACCGCGAACCGGAAGACGTTGCGTTGGAAGGCCTCCCACTAGATGGACCGATGACATGGCGAAGGTTGCGGGGATCCGCTGGATGCGAGTCGCACGGGACCGGTCAATGTGGCGACACTTGGGGGAGGCCTATGTCCAACAGTGGACGTCTTTCGGCTGAAATGATAATGATGAATGATAAACACGGAAAATCATTCCTTGATCATCAAATTCATACTTTTATCTTCTTTGCCGAGTGGTTAGTGCCTAACCTGGTGCCAGTTCTTATGCCGCCCATGGGCCTCTGACTTGGCTTTACATGCCGTCAAGAAATATCTCTCAGGCATGTTGGTTTCCTCTCGATGTTTTCCTTCACCGAAGCGCATTGCTACATCGTTTATTACGCGCACAGCCAAGGAGTGGACACCACTAGCTTTCACTGCTTACTACTCAAAACTATTGAAATCATTGACACTGAAGTAATGGATGACTGCCTCGTTGGTGTAGGAATTGCAAGCGCTACTGCAGAGCCTGAGGTCCTAGGTTCGATTCCCAGATCGGGCTAAGTGTTAACGGCTTCAGGAATTGCCCAGTACCAAGCACGGAGTCTAGAATTGTGCGTAGTTGCAATACGCTAGCCCCTATTACATGGGGCTCAAACAACTTAACTGGTGAAAAGGTATTGACTTTAAGTACACCTCCAACGGACAACCTCCGCGAACCAGAAGACCTTGCGTTGGTGGGCCTCCCACTAGGAGGACTGATGACCTGGTGAAGATTGCGTGGATCCGCTGGATGCGAGACGCACGGGGCCGTTCAATATGGCGACACTTGGAAGAGGCCTATGTCCAGCATCGAACGTCTTTCGGCTGAAATGATGATGATGACACCGCCACCTAACCCACCAGGGATTACAAGCGAAATGTTATGTTGTAATGGACTTACCCATATGAGCCCTATTGTGATACCACCTCATTGTAGAATATAACTTTGTATGATTTCAGAACGTATCATTCTTGGTCCTGTCAAAGTTTAGCTCTAGTTTTATTACAAACGAATTGTCAAAACACAAAATGCCATGTAGATTCAAAATATTTTTTACGTAGCAGTTATAAATTATAGTGAAATGTACTTGAAATGATCGCTTTAGTGATTCCAGTCGTGTTTTTATGGGCATCGGTAAGTTATGCATGATGTTTTATTAGGCGAGTACCGTCATAGTTTAAGGAGGTAAGGTATAGGTTTCTGGAGATGAGAGATGAGGCCATCCTCCTCTTTACAATCTATATATATAAAAGAAAGTCGTGTTAGTTACACCACTTATAACTCAAGAACGGCTGAACCGATTTGGCTGAAAATTGGTGGGGAGGTAGCTTAGAACCGGGAGACGGACATCGGATACTTTTTACCCCGACGACCGCGTTCACGCAAAAAAAATATGAATAAAAACGTTTTTAAATAAATTAGCGCAACTGATAGCCCACGTCACGTAGGTAGGTAGATACAAGGGAGGTAGGGTCGGTAGGTACTAGGAATGTAGGTAGGAAGGGTAGGTAGGTAGGGCTAGGGTAGGTAGGTACTAGGGAGGTAGGTAGGGTAGGTAGGTACTAGGGAGGTAGGTAAGGTAGGGTAGGTAGGGTAGGGTAGGGTAGGGTAGGGTAGGGTAGGGTAGGGTAGGTAGGGTAGGTTGGGTAGGTAGGGTAAGTAGGGTAGGTAGTTTTGGTAGTGTAGGTAGGGTAAGTAGGGTAAGTAGGGTAAGTAGGGTAGGTAGGGTAGGGTAGGGTAGGGTAGGGTAGGTAGGGTAGGTTGGATAGATAGGGTAGGTTGGATAGGTAGGGTAAGTAGGGTAGGTAGGGTAGGGTAGTCGCAATATTATTTAATTCATTATGTGACGCAAACGAAGTTGCACGGGTCAGCTAGTAATATTATAAAACCAAATATTTCTAAAAGAGTTACCATGTAGTTTCTTGCTGATTCTTCTCCATAGGAAACAATCTTGTGACGTTTGATAAGTGCCCATGCAAGCTTGTTTTTTTTTTAGCTGTATTTAATAACATACATTCAGGTCTATTTTCCTCGAAGTCTTATGCTAGCCCCTTGCCACATTTCTCAAGTAATGTATAAGTCCTTTTTTCTTTTAGTCAATGGTTGATTAGATATTTGCTTCTAAAGCTGTAATAGACGTGTCCCCGCCGCTAAGTAAAAGCCGGAACATTGTAAAAAAAATTAGATTTCTAGTGTGTGTAGTGAAAAGAACTTTCAAAGAAAATTGTTTTAAATTAAAATTAAATTAAAATTCGTTTATTTCAGACTAGAAACTGAAAGCGGTTTGTTATTTGGTTTTTGAGTTATGGGACTTTTTCGTGAAACTGCAGCAGTAACTTTCATGCTATGAAAAAAGACATTAGTTTTGCTGTTGAGGGTAAATTAACATATGAAGGAGCGTAACATTTTTGTTATTATATTGTCTGGAGCCCTTTATACGCGAGTGCAACCCGCACTTGGCCGGTATTTTTTCATTTCCACGCACAGGTTCACGTATGCGATCTTACTCTACGCCGTCCATAAAATTTCCTACTACCTTATAACTTATAACAACTCCCCAACCTTAGCCAAACTCAGATAGTTTAATTTTCCGCATCATAAAATGGGTCTGTTATAAGATTCCGCGAGCGGGATGTTGTCACTATATCATGGGCCCTGGGCCTAATGGGGGACGGGCTATACTCGTATTATCTGGTTAAATAAGGCCAAGAGGATGACCGGCCACTCCGGCCAGTTTAATGATGCTGGGGACAGCTACGAGCCCTGAAAGGGCACGGATTATATTGGCACTGAAACTAGAAATGCTACGTTGGTCTAGTGGTCACAAGCGCGACTGCTGAGTATGAGGTTGGGTTTGGGTTCGATTCCTGGGTCGGGCAAAGTGTTATTGAGTTTTTCCATCACGAATTTTTCAGTAGCGGCCACGTCTCGATTTGTGCCCGGTTGATGGCAATAGTCTCGCCCCCTATTACATGGGACTTAAACATAACTGGCGAAATGTGGGTGCACTATTAGGTACACCTCTGCCTGACCCTTCGGAGAATACAGGTGTTATGTTATGTATTAATTTAATTCTAAAGTTGACCGCAAATCGCAGCAGCAAAGCGACTGGTGTCTATTAACTCTAATTGAGTTAAGTACATATAACAAAGAAACAATGGATGGAGTGTGAAGGATGATATGGCTTGACAGGAGATGACTGCTTAAATGCCGAGTAAGGCTACGCGCAAACGGGCCACCAGTGGCCGCCACCGGTGGCTAGCGACACGCTGTTTACATGATTTTTAAAACGTTTTATATAGAATCACCGCACACGTGTAAGGAGTAGCGACCACTCGTGACTCAATGTTCGCGACAAGCTACCACCGGTGGCGGCCACTCGCCACTCAGTGTCCGTGACACGCCACCGGTGGCGAATTATGAATGAATACCGGCCACTCATGGCAGCTACTGACTACCTTCGTTACCAAAGAACACGGCGCGCGACATGGCGAACATGGCGTGGATGGTGCCTCAGTGTCATCGAGAGCAAAAAACAGAACGTGCTGCCGACCGCATCGTCGTTGCTGCCGCGTGCGATAGCACTCCTGCTCTGTTTCGCACTGTAGCAAATGACGGTTCTGAGCGACGGAAAAGGATAGCAGCATGGAAGAGTGCGATTCTGTGCTGTCGGATGAGGTTAAACCCTAAAACAGAAATATGGAGGAAGAATAAGAGGAAGATACAGCAGGTCTTCCGACTCGATAATAAACATCATTTATTTCAGGCTTCAATGGCCAATAGATGTTTAAACTAACATATAAAGCGTGACTCTTAACGAAGCCGAAAGGTAGTTGTTCTCCCCGTCATTGCGATCATTTTTTTGTTCAAGACCATACCTGGGAACCTTCTAGTTACTTTGGGGGTCAAAGTTCCAACTACTTCACAAGTTTTTTTTTTAATACATATTTTTAATGTAAGGTTTTAGTTTACATACTCCCAGGAACCCCATTCAACAACTCAATGTTTTGAGTGCGTTACTTTGAATCCTATTGTAAAATGTGATCTTTCAGCCCACAAAAAAAAGACGTTACCCAGCACAATTTTTTGCGTAAAGTTATTTAGTTTGATGTACATAATGCTTGGTTGACGGCTTCGTGAAGAGTCTGTTTACACCCTGTACAAAGTAAATACAAAAACAGTGTTAATAAATAATAATAATATAACTAACAACAATAATAATAATATAGGGCTTGGGAACGAACAGACCAAGGCGTAACTGACACGCCCCTGCCGGATGATGACGCCATGTGTTCATTCTGGCGCAGCATTTGGTCGGTGCCTGTCAGTCACACTGTGGGCGATTGGTCCCGGGTGGTTGAACAAACGTGTGATCCAATACCAGAAATGGGGGCAATCATCATCAGCCCCCAAGACGTAGCTCGTGCAGTCCGTCCGTTGCCTAACTGGAATTCTCCTGGGCCGGACGGACTGCACAACTTCTGGATCAAGTGGTTCCAAAGATCGCACGCTTGCTTGGTGTCCCAGTTTCAATCAGCCTTAGAGTCAGGGTCGCTGCCCCAGTTCTTGACGACAGTAATTACCCACCTGCTCCATAAATCAGGTAGCACTACGGAGCCCAAAAATTATAGACCAATCACTTGTCTACCGACGGTCTATAAAGTTCTTACATCCATTTTGTGAGCTAAAATCAATCAACATATTGAGACTAATAAATTCTATCATGTCTGCCTCTCAGAATGGATGTAGGAATGGGTCCAGTGGTAGTAAGGAGCTGCTCCTCATTGATATGGCCATTAGCCAACAGGTTCTCCGCTCACGAAGGGATATTGGATAGATTATAAGAAGGCCTATGATTCTGTGCCTCATACATGGCTCATGAGGGTGCTGGAGTTGTATAAAGTTGATGCAACTCTGCGTACCTTCCTGATGTCATGTATGGGCCACTGGAGAACGGTCCTTCGCTATCCAGGATATCGACAGATCCAGGGTAACAGCGAACCGATAAGGATCGAGCGCGGTATATTCCAGGGCGATAGTCTGAGTCCATTGTGGTTTTATCTAGCCTTGAACCCACTCAGCACACTGCTGGAGGGTTCAGGTTAGAGGAGGGATTGGATTGGGATGACAGGAGATGGTCAGGTCGTATCTCACCTTCTTTACATGGATGATCTGAAACTCTTTGCCCACTGACAAACTCTTCGCCAACTGATGGAGCTACTGAAGGTAACAGAAACTTTCAGTAGCGCCATCAGGATGGAATTTGGTGTAAACAAATGCGCAGTTATGCATGTAAAGCGAGGGGAGATTATGGAATCCGTGGGAATTCAACTCTCGGATTCCATACACCTTAGATCCCTCTCCTATATGTATGGTATGTCGGAAGCATTAGGCATCGATACTGCCGACATGAAACAATCGTTAAGGGAGCGCTTTTTTGGCCGCCTGAATAAGGTGCTAAGCAGTCTTTTATCAGGTGGAAATAAGGTGCGCGCCTTCAACAGTTGGGTCATGCCGGTTTTGATGTCTTTCGGCATACTCAAATGGACTCAGACGGAACTTGATGCCTTGGATAGGAGGGTCCGACTACTGCTGACCACAAATCAGATGCATCACCCACGGTCATCGGTGATGAGACTATATAACCCACGGAAATGCGGAGGTCGTGGCTACTTAAATGCTAAGACCCTGCACAACCGTGAGGTATGCAGTCTCAGGGTATACTTCCTAGAAGCCGACGTGGGTATGCACCGAGAAGTGGTCTCGGTGGACAAGGGCCTCACCCCGCTCTCCCTGGCGAACGAGAGCTGGCGCAAACCTAGAGTATTAGACACTAATGACCGCAAGGAGGTATGGCAGGGTAAGGAGCTTCACGGACGCTTTTACCGGGCCCTACATGGGCCCGATGTAGACTTCTTAGCGTCCGTATCTTGGCTGCGCTTCGGTGAACTCTTCGGGGAAACCGAAGGTTTTGTCTGTACAATAATGGACGAAGTTATGATGACGAATAACTATGGGACATTGTGAAGGATGGCACGGATATGTCGGGCATGCCACCGTCCGGGAGAATCGATCCGACACATTATTTCTGGGTGTTCTAGTCTATAGCTAACGGAGAGATTTGCATAGACACAACCTCGTTTCCAGGATTATCCACCAGCAACTTGCTTTGAAGTACAACCTTGTAGAATCAGAAGTGCCATACTATAAGTATGCGCCCGACCCAGTTCTTGATAATGGTAATATCACGTTGTATTGGGATCGATCTATCATCACTGACAGGACTATTGTTGCTAATAAGCCTGACATTGTAGTGATAGATCGATTAGAGCATGAAGAGAACCTCGTGAAAGCAGAGAAAGATAAACAGTTCAAGTATCTAGATCTGGCTCACGAGGTTGTCGACATGTGGGACGTGAGTACAGCAGTCATTGTGCCGATAGTCGTGTCGGCCACTGGCTTAATAGCCAAGAGCCTTGACCAGCATCTGAGGAGGCTCTCGCTTGGCAGTTGGATCAAGGGCTTGATTCAGAAAGCAGTGCTTCTGGACACGGCAAGTATTGTCAGGAGGTTCCTCTCTCAACAGCCCTGACCACCGGTAGCTCGAACCCTGTTCCCAATGCTGGTGGGCTACTATTTTTTATGTTTATAACGTTGTTGTATATTGAAATATTTAAAAATGTAATCAGGATGTCTAAAAACAAATAAACGAAAAAATAATAATAACAAAATGAAAAATGAATAATATTATGTCATATGTGATAATGGCAGGACAATACTGATGATGAGTGCGACACGAATGCCCCTATTATAACTTACTTATGTATAATTAATTAATTATTTAGAAGAGGAAGTTTTGAGTATGAATGTGGATGGATACCTATAAGAGTAGAGGAAGACCAAAACACGATGGATGGACTGTGTGAAGGGTGATAAGCCAAGAAAGGAGGTGGCTGATGAGACGACGAGTAATAAATAAGTATGCAAGAAGATATGCTGCGCCGACACCAAAGGAATTGGGATAAGGGCAAGAGAGTGGTGATTCAGAAGATGAAGCCTCTGTTTCGGTAAAAAACTGTCTTACTAAGTAGTTAAAGTCATTTTCCGATACGAAAAGTAAAGTTGGAAACAGTAATAAACTTTATGTGCTCCGAACACCTGTGTTTGTGTTAATGGAGATTGTCAATTTTTTGCACACAGCTGTTTCGTTATGTATTGAACATTTTACGGGGCGATAAAATTTAGATTTTTATTTCTCCTCTTGTTGGTAAGTTTGGAATTGCTTGTGTGTGTAGCCGTTATCTTCGTCAAAGATAGTACAGGTAGCCTAATACCTTAATAATGACAACCGCACATTTTGATCTACAAGGTTGAGCAGCGCTTGCCGAGTTCGGTCTGTGGATGGGGTAACCATCAGATTACATACCGAGTTCCCTCCTTGCTACAGAAAGCATGTTAAGCGGATGGACCCGTCTGTCATTTGTAGATCATTGACAGACGTTACGATTAGTCTGAAGGCCAAAAGTCTGACGAGTGTTACCAAAATGTACATATACCCAGTGACTAGGTTACGGAGGTCAGATAGGCAGTTCATCATCATCATCATCAGCAGCCTATAATGTTCCCACTGCTGGGACACAGGCTCCCACTGTATGAGAGGGAATGGGCTATAATCCACCACGCGGACCCAGTGCGGTGGTAGATGTCACATGTCTTCATTTTTTTTTGTTCTAGGACATGCCGGTTTCCTCACGATGTTTTCCTTCATCAGCTTTGAGAGCAGTGGTGATGATTTATATTACATAAAATAATGCGCCTGCCTGGGTTCGAACCCACGACTTACTGTTCGTAAGTCGGGGTCGCTACCACTGGGCTACCGCTGTTCTAGATAGGTACTACTAATACTGATTATTAGCTGCATCTGGTTAGACTGGAAGCCGACCCGAAAATAGTTGAGGAACGGTTAGGCAGATGATGATTTAGATAGGTAGGTGTTAAAGATCCTTCTGGCTATCCCAACGAATTAGAAGTTGGTCTAGTAGTCGCTAGCACCACTGATGAGGTCCTGAGTTCGATTCCCGGGTCAGTCACAGTGTTATTGGATGCTCCTATTAGGAATTTCTCACTAACGGAGTCTGGATTTTTGCCTTTGAAGGCAACAGGATCGCCCCCTATTATATGGTACCTAAATCCATATTTCACTAGTTATGTGTAATAACTAGTGAAATATGGATTTAGGTACCTACTATTAGGTACACCTCTGCTCTAACCCTTTGGGGATTACAGCTGTGATGTTACTTCATATATGACGAGGCCTGTCTCTTTGTTCCATCTCTATCAACCATCAATCCATCTCCATCTCAGAAATGACTGCCTTCCCAACCATGTCATCTTTCCCGTTTTCAATTTTCCTGAAGTGACGATCTGCCACTTTTGATCCTTATTGCCCTTAGTAATAAGATTGAAAACTGGTCGACGGTCAGTGAACGTAGGTAACGTTGGCGCGTGGAGCATACGTGATTTCTTGCACATCTCAATGTTTACAAGATTTTCGTACAAAAGCTGTAGAAGAGTTTCGTTGTCTGTTTGAATGCGCTAATCTCTGGAAGGCCCAGTCGGATTAGAAAAAATCCTTTTGCGTTTGATAGCCAATTTCTTGAAGAAGGTTAAGGTAGGTATTTAGATCATGCTACGACTGTTAGGAGCTGAGTAAAATGAGAAACGGCGTCTGAAAGCGCCGGGCACAGCTAGTTTGAAATAGCTTTAGACTCTCAAGGGCTCATTGTATCAATCATTATCAACATCTGTTACTAAGACACAACAGCTGGCGGCCAGTCATGACGTCAGCAGTATTATTTTAATGTTATTCCAGTGTGGAAAAGAAATTGCGCTAGGCATCTTCTATAGCTCTGCCACTTTTCTAAACTGGAATAGATAATACTACAGCCCTACTGTTCCCAACATTTTGTGGAGTATCGCGAACGTACAGACGCATCATCAAGCAACCTGACACTGTCAAATTTTCCCAATAATCAAAATCAAAATATTTTTATTTCACATAATTATAACAATAAACATTATCAAATAATAACATAACAAATTGGTGCTGGCGTTTATACAGGCGCCAGCACATAAAGCTACTAAGATCTGTCAAATTTTTTTAATGGAATTTCAACTTTATCTCCGACGCATTAGGTTCAAGGTTCGTTGGCAAAATCTGACAGATTCGGGAAGGTTGACCTGCAGGCTGGCGTCTGTACATTTTGCAAAGCAGCTTGAAAAAGAACTTGATTACGCAGATTGATTTAGGTTATTAACCTGTCCCGCTGTTACATGACTCGGGAATGATCAAGCGATTAGCGTTATTCGTACCGTATCAATTTGTCCACGATATTCATAAATGTTTAGAATATTCATAAGAACACATTTATTTAGGGGAAGCCCCGATTTACAACTTAGCTAGCTAGAGATGTATATCAAATAAGGCGTTCTGTGGTAAGTAACTGATAACACTATCTCAGTGCAACATATTTGATTTACAATAGATATGAAATGTTATTACATTGTAATAATAAGGATACATACAGGTAGGTTACTGCCTAAACAAAAATATATTATAGTAGCTTTAGCCCGCGGCTTAGCTCGCGTTACTTTGGAATTTAACAATCAATTCGGGTTGTACTCTGCTTGTAATAATATAATTCAATTATAATTGGAAAGACAGGTGGCGCCATCTATTATCATAAGGACGTTATTTTTGTTTTCCTCGGGAATAGTACTTTTTTTCGGTATGAAAGATAACATATGTCCGTTTCTGTATATCTGAAAACGTATATGCAAAATTTTAGGATGTTCGGTTCAGTGGTTTAGGCGTGAAAATGTAACAAACAAACAAAATTAGGTACTTTCGCATTTATAATAAGTAAGGATTTGATTTTCTGTGTTGGATGAATCAGACGGAATTGCAAAAAAATCCACCAGCCTTGGTAAAATAACTTGCCTGAATCAACCAGAAATATTAGAATGTTTCAATTTTTACGTAGGTAACACAGAACATTTCTAAACTCATTTATACATTCATTCTACTTTTGTAAGAAGAGCGAATTGAAAAAGTTTGTCCAAAAATGTTTCACTTTTTATAAGAACCTAGTCTTTTTTTTTTGCTTCACGTTGGTTTGTGTTGACTGCCTCGTTGGTCTAGTGGTGGCAAGCACGACTGCTAAGCATGAGGTCCTGAGTTCGATTCCCGGGTCGGGCAAAGTGTCATTGAGTTTTTCCATCAGGTATTCCTTCTCAGTAGCACGGAGTCTGAATTTGCGCCCGGCTCGCCCCCTATTAAACGGAACTTAAACTTAACCGGCGGAATGTGGGTGTACTATTAAGTAGATACACCTCTGCCCCTTCGGGTATTACAGGCGTGATGTTATGTTATGACCTGTGTTCGCTTTCTTTTCTTATTATTAATTTATTAATCAAGGAGTGAGTAACGAGTAGGTACTTTTTATCGAGTGCGTCATTAATACGCTGCTGCCAATAACACAGTAAAATCCTTTGTCTTTAACCTGCAAACTTATTTTAATAAAGGTCTGTGCTGTATGGTCTATGAATCTGTGTAATACTTACATTTGGTTGCCAGCTTTCTACAAGATGCTAAAACTATAATAATAAAAAACTGGCCAAGTGCGAGTCGGACTCGTGCACGAAGGGTTCCGTACCATAAACCGAAAAAACACGTTTCTTGTATGGGAGCCCCCTTTAAATTATCAAATAATTTATATTTTTATTATTTGTTGTTATAGCGACAACAGAAATATATCATCAGTGAATTTCAACTGTCTAGCTATCACGGTTCATGAGATACAGCCTGGTGATAGACAGCCACACAAACATACAGATAGACAGACGGACAGTGGAGTCTTAGTAATAGGGTCCCGTTTTTACCCTTTGGATACAGAACCCTAAAAACGACGCACGACGACCAATGATGCTATGAAAATCAGATGTTAGTTCAGAAAGTAGGACATTTGACCCGGCGCGGGCGCGTATTATTAAGAAGCCTGAGCCTTATTATTCTGTGCCTGAGCACCGGTTGCTCGAACCCTATTCCCGATTCTGGTGGGCTACTATTTTTTAAATATTGTTTAGTAAGCAATTCTTGTATATTAATATATATAATCTGAATCTCGGAAACGGCTCCAACGATTTCAGTGAAATTTAGCATGCAGGGGGTTTCGGGGGCGATAAATCGATCTAGCTAGGTTTCATTTATAGAAAACGTCGTTTTATCCGTGTTACCGAGCTTGGTCATCTAGGGTAATTGTAATCATCACCTTCCTCGTATGTTTACCAATTACAGTGCAAAGCCGAAGATTATTTGTACAACCCTCTAAATGGGACCAAAGCAACCCTCTCTGGGATAGCGGCTTATAGGTCAGCACTGACGCTGGACTGGCTTGCAGCCGAGGACTTGAGGCAGAGAGAACTGGCCTCAGCCTTCGAGACGGAGGCGGCTCCTCCGTCCAGGAGTATCGTAACCGACTGCATCGGATACGCAAGACCAGCTTCGGGGAAAGTTGCTCGGCTTATGCTGGAACTTCTGAAGTAAGTCTGGTATGCTGAGATCTATAAATGTTACTTAGTGCTTTGACTTAGACACGTTCCCGTCTCTTTCTTGCACTTTAACAGTTGTGACAGAAATAAAACGAGCTAAGTAACTTTTCTAGGTCTTGGTATTGGTATTCCATAGTGACTCGGATTTAAAAAAAAATGTCCTCTGTTTGTTTTGACTCATGACTAAATGTGTGTTTCCATTCCACTACCGATTTGTACAGAAGAAAGATGAGGACGATAATAGGCACTTTACTAGCCAGTTAGTACTTTGGGATAGGCTGAAATTAAAGTATATACTTGTGTAATGTTTAAGTACTTCTTTTGTCGACGTGTCGCTTTTACGGGACGGGAACTCTACCGTGGGGTATCCAGTACCTGCGTTGTGGACGTCAGATGATCACTACCATGACCTGGATTAAGGCATAATATTTATTCAAGAATATTTTTGCCCGGTACTGTGGGAATTTCCCGCGGCTGGCAAATACACAAGCTAAAAGCAAATTCTAGTTAATCCTCTTCTATAGAAATCTGGAAGGCGACGACGGCACAATCGTGTCGGATCTGATCACAGCGCTGGTTCGCACTAAGTTACTGGTCGAAACCGCCATGTTAGAGGCGGAACCAGACTTGGAATCTCTGGTCAAAACCCCAGGAGTGATGATGGGAGAACCGCACACCACATTCCCACGGATTCTGGCCATGTGCTGGATGACAGTCACCGATCCTGTTACCACCAAAAAGTTTGGGTGGTGTCCAATTAATAGGGTAGGTGTTTTTTTTTAATCCAACGGACTTAAGAAATAAGGAACTTTTGTTTGGTCTTATGTAATGACTTAGTCTTATTTAATCCATTGACTTGGCTTGCTTGAGCACTAGGATGCAGATCTGGGAAGTATTAATATCTATTTTGTACTTTCTGAGTATATCTTCAGAATCAGTCCTCACTACACTACGTATGTCAGTTCAGGTTTGTGACGGCGCACCGTTAGGAAACCTGGACTTTAAATAAATACAGGTCTAAACGCATTTTTTTCGGTTTTCGTCAACAACGCCAGGTGCGTTGTTTATATCATACTTATTAAGTACCTACTGACGTAAGACTCCGGTTATACGAAAATCGAAAAAAATGACATCGATGTCGTATTTTACACTTTTAGTTGCCATTTTCTTCGTAGTTGTATGGTTTTCAACTTTTTTTCGTGTTCCAGGTAAGCAGATACTTGAGAGTGAGCAAGCCTATATTGATAGCCAAACAAATGAGGGCTTTAGAGCCTGTCATCGCAAGAGCCCGATTTATTATGGAGGAGTTTATACAACACGTCACACCCCTCAATATGTACCAGAGGAAGTTAGAGCATAACGTCTCACCGCTACCGAAGGTATACAATAACAACAATCGAATGTGGTACTTATAGACTAGAGTTTAAGGACTTTATGTCAAATTTAATCAGCAGACGTAATGAATATCGATTTTTATACAAAAAAAGGATACGAGGATTTTTCAGGGATGACCGCAAGAAGTTACTTTTTACTTGAAGTATGAGTTGAAAGAATGTTTGTTTTTCGCTAGATGAAGAGAGGCAAAGTTGTTGAATTTAATTAGATCCTGTATTTATTTGGATAATGTGTCTGGCGGAGGGATGGGAGGACGACATTCTTTCTATTCTATGAAGAGGAGAAACTTGCTGGCTGGCTGGCACCAAGAAAAAAAACAGCAGGAATTTGGCAAATCGGCAGAGTTTTTAGTAGGTACAAGCCTCACGTAACCACAGCGCCGCCTGGACGGTGTAAAGGGTATTTTCTTCGCTGGATGAACATAGGATACTGGGTATTGGAGGCAGTAGCGTCCTTCTGCAAAGAAGTGAACTCGCAGAAGGAAGTGGCGGAGCTGGTCCGGGAGGAAGACTCCTTCGTGGACTTAATCCGCCACAGGAGACGTGGGCGCAGGCGGCATCGAGGTGGCGTGGGTTTGCTCGGTCTACCGTACGGTAGTTTGAATGACCACAAAAAAGGAGAGTGGGTGTTAGCACAAGTAAAGACAGATCTATACAACGTGTAACGGAGACGGTATAGTAAGCCGAAAGGGGGTCACACAACTCGTCATTCTGAACAACTTTTGTTCTAAAACTTTTGAAAATTCGTGAAAAAAAAATTCTACTCTCTATACTAAAAAGTCACGTGACGAACAAAGTTTGTATGGAGAAGCAAATTCTTCTTTTCGCGAATTTTCCATTCGTTGAACAAAAGTTGTTCAGAATGACGAGTTGTGTGACCCCCTTTCGGCTTACTGTACCCTTTCAGTTACACGTTGTATAACTCAGCAGTCGGATAGATCGGCAGTTGATCGATATTGGCCTGCTTGGTTACGGCCGTGCTAATCCCAACATCGATATATTACTGTAATATTGTGATGTTACGCTGATCGGCTTCTATTTCCCAGCAGCTCTAAATATTTAAGCCACAAAAACTTGGTCTATTGTAAAGCTTTTAAAAGAAACCTGTAGCTAACGTCTACGGAGTTTCTAAAGCTTTCAAAATAGGTACATTATCTCATTCTTCCTCTGTCATTAAAATTATGTATTGTTTTTAGCCGACACATTCAACTGTAACAGAAACAATTGAAGTTAGAACAAGGGCACACAACACGCGACCTACACGGACCCCAAACACCGTAAGTTATAAGGGTTATATTTACTTATTCCCACGAACCGAGTACTACAGCCCTAACAACTGGTCGATCATAAAACAGCTGCCAAATTAATGTTGCCTTTATGCAAAGACATGTGATGTGATATCTAGCAACCCGCACTGGGCCCACGCGGCCACGTGGTGGATTATAGCCCATTCCCTCTCATAGAGAGGAGGCCTGTGTCCCAGCAGTGTATATTATAGGCTAATTATGCTTATAAGTAAAAAAAAAAAAAAAAAACATTTATTTCAGGCAAAAAATTACAAATTTCAAAAAAATAAAATACATTAAAAAAAATTAAGGATTACATTATTATTTTACTTTCAATTAAATAAAAATAAGTTAAAATATTTGAAATTGAATAATTTGGATAATTACAATTGCAATTTAAAATTATTAAAAATTAAATCATTAGAATTAAATTTAAAAAAAAACTAATTACGCTTATACAAAAATATTATGTCAAAATATAAATAAATTTCAATTAGAACAGGCGGAACATAATGATGAGAATCGTCTCACTGTGATTCTGGATGACAAGAGCAAAACTATTATACGGAGTGGATGGGAAACACCGACACGAAAACGATTACTACGTATTCATCATCATCATCATCAACCTATAATGTTCCCACTGCTGGGACACAGGCCTCGTCTCTATGAGAGGGAATGGGCTATAATCAACCACGCGGTCCCTGTGCATTGGTAGATGTCACATGTCTTCGAATTTTTGGTTCTAGGACATAAATATACGGGGTGTAAACAGATTCTTCACGAAGCCGTCAACCAAGCATTATGTACATCAAACTAAGTAACTTTACGCAAAAATTATCGCTGGGAAACGACTTTTTTTTGGGGTGAAAAATCACGTTTTACGGTAGGACTCAATGTAACGCATTCAAAACATTGTGCTGATAGATGGATTGAATAGTACGGGGGTCGTGAAGGTGTCTTAAGTAAAAAAAATACATTAAAAACATGTATTTAAAAAAAAACTTGTGAAAATGTTGGAACTTTGACCCCCAATATCTCCGTAACTAGAAGGTTCCCAGGTATGGTCTAGAGTAAAAAAATTATCGCAATGATGGGGAGAATAAGTGCCTTTCGGCTTCGTTAAGAGTCTGTTTACACCCTTTATAATGTTCCCACTGCTGGGACACAGGCCTCGTCTCTATGAGAGCGAATGGGCTATAATCCACCACGCGGGCCCAGTGCATTGGTAGATGTCACATGTCTTCGACTTTTTGGTTCTAGGACATGCCGGTTTCCTCACCACGCTCCATGTAAAATAAATATATAATTGTTCACTGGACGCCTACCCCAACATATTTGGGAAAAGGCTAGGCAGATGTTAATGATTTGTCTGTTCCAACGTTACACGGAGCGCATCTCCCGTCAGATCTCCTCACGTGATTCTGATCATGTATTACTTACCCGCTTCCCAGGTACGGCAAGTCCACGTGGCCATGGCGCAGGCAAACACGCCAGCAGCGTCGATACCACGAATGTTGGAACCTGAATCCATACCTATAGGTATGGATTCGGATTCAGGTTCCAACGGTCTTCAGTCTGAAGAAATGTCCACGGACACAGGAAACAGTTTGTGCAACCTTCCATACTTCCTGGTAGCAACCATTGTGATTGTTTTGTGAACAATAAACGTATTTTCAACTCTTCAGAAACTTTCTAATTTCGTAACATATCATCAGATCACGCCTGTAATCCCCGACGGGTTAGGGAGAGGTATTCCTATTTAAGTCGTGAGTTAATAGGCTTCTTTTGGGTTAGCCGGTTTCGTCGTCGACCTTATCTCTGTCCTCTGGACAATATTGAGGTCAAGACTAGGCCCATCTATTCATCTATAACTGACAGATAGATAAAATTGGAGTGTCTCAATTCTGTCTGTCTGTCTGTTTGCTCCAGCTAATCTCTGAAACGGCTGGATAGATTTTGACGGGACTTTCACTGGCAGATAGCTGATGTAACAAGGAGTAACTTAGGCTAAATTTATTTAAGAAAAAAAATAAAACCGATGATCGTAAACTCTGTGAACCGAACAATAACTTTTTGTTAAATACCACGTGGACGAAGTCGCTGGTAACAGCTAGTTTAATATAAAAGTATCTAATAGTACCCACTTGTCGCCAGTTATGTTTAAGACCCATGTATTAGGTGGCGTGAGAGCAGCGGTGGCCCAGTGGTCGTTACCCCGACTTACGAACAGTAACTCGTAGGTTCGAACCCAGACAGGCGCATTACTTTGTGTAAATTATTTCATCACCACTGCTCTCAAAAACGGTGAAGGAAAACAACTTGAGGAAACCGGCATGTCCTAGAACCAAAAATTGGAAGACATGTGACATCTTCCAATCCGCACTGGGCCCGCGTGGTGGATTATAGCCCATTCCCTCTCATAGAGAGGAGGCCTGTGACCCAGCAGTGGGAACATTATCGGCTGATGATGATGAAAAGGTGGCGAGCCTATTGCCATCAACCGGACAGAAATGCTACTGAGAAATTCCTGATGGAAAAACCCAATAAGAATTTGCCTGATCCGGGAATCGAACCCAGGCCCTCATGCTCAGCATTCGCGACTTGCGACAACGAGACCAACGAAATAGACACATAGACAGTCGTTCTGGTGGGCCATAATCCACCACGCGAGCCCAGATTGGGTTAACTCCTTAAGATGGATTTATAATTAAAAACAGATTGTATCTAAAATATAATTTATTTGATTTGCCATTTAAAATTACAACTTAAATACTAATTTGGGATTTGCTCATACACGCAGTTTCTCGATATAAATATAAACTCATGCAGCACCATATTTGTACGAGGAGCTTTCCATGATTATGCCATTAATTTGTCACTTAACTATCTACTTTAGCGGTACGTACTGTAAATTCATTTTTGAGTGACATGGGCTTGAATTAAAAGGTTTGAAAAAATTGTGACAATGGTATTTGAACTTTTTTATGTGTTACATGGAGTTTATTGTTGCAAAACCTCATAATTATGTCAGAATCTGATAGATTTGTATCGTGATTCACGTTAATAAATAACTAAGTTCGAAGTTATTATTGTCTGTTACATTAAGTCAGTTAATTCGCGATTTAATGGTTTATTCCCGGTCGTCCCCACTGGGTACGAATAGGAAAAAAGCACAGGTAATCAACGAATTTACAATAATCTTCTCAATTGACTCTCGGTCTATAGCGGAACCAGTGGGAAATAAAAAGTTCCAATCGTCACCACTGTGGAGGAACAATACTTTTTTTCCCATTCGTACCCAGTGGGGACGACGAGGTGGGGACGACCGGGAATAAACCGATTTAATTACTTACACAGTTAGTTAAAAGTTCGTTACAAAAATAAACAAGTCATAATAAATTTTACAAAATACTAACTTTTGCCCGCGGCTTCGCTCGCGTTAATTTAGAATTTGTCAGTTAAACTCTTAACACACTACTAAAGTTTCTATAATAATGATTCGAAAGACAGGTGGCGCCATCTATTATCATAAGAACGTTTTTGTTTTGTTTCCCGAGGAAAACAGAACAGTACTTTTTCGGGATGAAAGATACCCTATGTCCGTTTCTGTTCACCTGACAACGTATATGCAAAATTTCAGGATGATCGGTTCAGTGGTTGAGGCGTGAAAAGGTATCAAACTTACTTTTACGCATTTATAATATTAAGTTATAGGATTAGGATTTGAAATGGTGCTTTTACAGTGACTTAAATTGGGCAGATTGTTAGCTGGCATCATATTAATACACTATTATACCAAAGTTATGTTAATCATATTATTATAATGGACATACTATCTTATTAACCACTAACTGGGTTGTGGAGATCAGATAGGCAGTCGCTCCATGTAAAATACTGGTATTCAGCTGCATCCGGTTAGACTGGAAGCCGACCCCAACATAGTTGGGAAAAGGCTACATGATAATAATTATGGATTCATTTTCTTGTAGCATTACTAAGTAAACATGTTCAGGTCAGTATCTGTTCATTTATCTCTGGCTATTTGTATCGGGACAATATTATATCATTATGCAAGAACTGACACTTCAAAAATCCTTACATTGTTCATATTAAGATTGATTTTGATAAATACATACATTGTCTAATAAACATTTATACTTCCCTCCTTTACACGATTTAATTACAATAATATCTACATCTATTTTTATAACTAAAAATATAAATCAGGCCGTTTATGCACCACATATAAAGGGTGTAAACAGACTCTTAACGAAGCCGAAAGGCACTTGTTCTCCCCGTCATTGCGATCATTTTTTTGTTCTAGACCATACCTGGGAACCTTCTAGTTACGGAGATATTGGGGGTCAAAGTTCCAACTTTTTCACAAGTTTTTTTGAAATACATGTTTTTAATGTAAGATTTTTACTTTAAACACCTCCAGGAGCTTACTATTCAATCCATCCATCAGCACAATGTTTTGAGTGCGTTACATTGAGACCTACTGTAAAACGTGATTTTTCAGCCCAAAAAAAAAAGTCGTTTCCCAGTACTATTTTTTGCGTAAAGTTACTTAGTTTGATGTACATAATGCTTGGTTGACGGCTTCGTGAAGAGTCTGTTTACACCCTGTATATAAGCGGCAAAACACAGAAAACTTGTAGGTAAGTTTACACTTGCAAATTCCATGGATATGTCAACATTGGTACATTTAATATAACTCTGTGTTTTCCCGCCTGTAGATAAGTTAGTTGTGTAAAACATAATTTATATTATCAAGTTACATAAAAACAGGTTTTATTTGGGTAGCATAGACAAGACAGATTGTCTATGGTGCGGCGGTCAGTTTACATTCCGTTGTAGGCCGGCCCGCCGCCGCCCTCGGGAACTACCCAGTTGATGTTCTGCGATGGGTCCTTTATGTCACATGTCTTACCTGGATATTAATATATTGTTAATACAAAACCAACGATCAGCGTACCACATTGGCCCTGGACCCCCTGGGATGACGCACGCTAAGGGTAGCGCCTTATCTAGCAGCACAGCGCATGCTGCCAGATTCGGCTTACTGCTGAACGTTGCTAGTGGACACACCATTTTTTTAATATTTCCGTTGACCGATGACTACTATATTTGTTTGAGTACCTAGTAATTCATGATGTATTTTTTTAACAGACTGCATGTTTTTTTACAAATAAAAGAAAATGATTATCCTATCCCAAAACTAAGATGTCCATAACTAGTATTATGAGAAAGCAACACTTACAATGTATGCAGTTCTGTGCGTTGATTTGCAGACGCTGCCCGTCACCAGATTCCATCGGTACAAATTCATATACACCTGTAATTACAAATAAGGTTCTATGTTAAAATATATTTTTTTTATTAGCCTTTACTGTCTCACTCCTCGACAATTCCTTCCATGAGCTCTTTTCCTGCGCCTCCGAGCTCATTGGAAAGGCCTTTGCCCAGCAGTGGGACAGTGCAGGTAGACAAAAAAATATATATGTGTGTGTACCAGAGTACACAGGTAAGAAGTGAAACTTCTTTACGACATATCATTTTTCTACTATTTGCAACTTCACGAAAATGGGGTAGATAAGGCCTTAAGAAAAACAATTTTTTCCGTATTAAACTAAAGCTATTTTATTATTATAGACATGCATACAATTAATGAGTAATTTATTTTATCATTGTTCTTATTATAATATCATTGCTATTGTTGTATTTCATCAATAATGATACATTATATTCTTTACGTCACTATACTAAACTTTGATAAAAAAGCAACATGGCGCGTAACCGAAAAACGTGACGATACGTCAAAAAAAATTCTCCCATACGTCGATAAAGAAGTTTCACTTCAAAAAACTCCACACAAACTGAAATGACCGTCTTCCATTTGTCCGCGAACTCATCACATCTATTATTATGCTTGATAATTTGTCTACAAAAGAACTAAAAGCGCGCAAATCAACATTCGTGGATTTTCATCCTTCAAAAAAAAAAGACATCAATGTGTTTTTATTGTTAGTATCCAATTAGTTATCGCTTAGTGTTCGTGAAAAGGGATATGAGTTTGTTACGCTAAGGCTAGAATGCTAGATCATTCTGTAAAAAAAAATGTTTACTTACCAGCTGGACAGAACTTCGCCTCAGGTCCGTCGTAGACTGCCAAGTTCTGTTTGACAGGCACCGTGTCATCCTTCAGGGTCAAATGTGCTGGCTGATCCGCCTCGTGGTTAGTGCCTGAGAACGATCAGAGACACATTTTAATAATCACTGGCTGGAAAGATTACCTTGAAAGAAACTCCAAGAAAAAATAAAAACATTAACGTTAATTTGTACGCTACTGAAACGGCAAAAGAAAGATGGCAGTGTTTTTCCTGTATGTATGTATTTATGTTTCTTTGTGCCTTTTAAGAGACATAACGCACGAACTTATTTCAAATATTATTTATAGTGCAGCATGATTCTTGTGGCTTCTCAATGAAATTGCCAGAATGAAGCTATTGGTAAGTTATTTATGAAATTGTATTGATTAAACATGATAGCGGGATTAGTTCCAACTATGGCCATGCTTCAAAATTATTGAATAAACATAACATAACACGCCTGTAATCCCCGAAGGGTTAAGCAGAGTTGTGCCGAATAGTACAGCCACATCTCATCAGTTATGTTTTAGTCCCATGTAATAAGGGCGAGCTTATTGCCATCAACTACAACAAATCCAGACTCCGTGGCTGCTACTCAGAAATTCCCGATAGAAAAACCCAATAACATTGCCAGATCTGGGAATCGAACCCAAGTAGGACCTCATGCATAGCAGTAGCGCTGTAGCGCTTGCGACCACTAGACCAACCAGGCAGTACCATTGAACTAATCATAGTAAGGATAAAAAAAACAATATGGGCAATAACAATATCAACAACATGGGCCCTCCCTGGGTGTAATAGAAAAAAATATGACATTTTCAACTCACCAGTAAGTGCGACTGAAGACAGCAAATCGAAGGTGATGACACCGTCGGGCTTGGGGTACTCGATGGGCTGGCATTCCTTAGCGGGCTTCAGCCGCGCGTGGTCGGCACCTGCAAGTTCATTCAACGCAAATTATAATAAACTACACTTCCCACGACCTTCGTTCGCGTGAAATTATTTAAAAAAAAAAGATTGCTTCCCTTTTTGGGTTTTAACCCTAATTCTTATTCTAAAATCAAAGTAGCCTTAGTTATTCCTTATAACATCAGCTATCTGACAGTTACAGTCCCGTCAAAATCGGTTCAGCCGTTTCGGAGACTAGCCGGAACAAACAAACAGACAGACTTGAGTATGGAAAAAATGTGAAAAAATGAAAAAAAAATCCTGTCGGTGTCTTGAGTGTAATCTGTAAGACCTGAAGCCAGGGGCATGCCCGACAGTTGTTGTCGGGTTTTTTTTATATAGTCCTAAGTTACGGATAACTTGAATAAATTGTGCGATTCAGAATTTTAATGTTAGTTCTTTATTTTGAGACATAGATGGCGCTGAAGTACTTTTTGTACTATGTTGCTGTAGTACTTTTTTGTAGTGCCTCTACAATAGCTTATGTAAGTTAGTGACCGACCTCCATGGCTGAGCGTCCAGGGCTCCGCGCCGCGCACCAGAGTGCTGAAGGCGGAGTAGGCGACGCCGCCGTACAGGCCCAGCGACGTGTGGAACGACGGCCGGCAGTTGCGGACTTGCTGGAGTTAGTATACAAGAATATTATTAAAAGTGTAGACATTTTATTAACAAAAAATCTGCTTGACAGCCGTTTGAACATAAAATAAAGTAAATAAAAAAATAAATTGCGTCGGTATTCCATATATTTGAATCGCGACTATGCTTCTTTTGAGTAAGCTGGTTCCATCGCCGACCTAATGTCTGCCCTTTTTTTTTATTTTTACGGATGGGAAATCATCAAATGACTTCTCCCGCTCTGGGCAGAGCGGAAGGGAGTGTCAGACTTGTACTGACTAAAACCCATCCATGTTCCTTCCTTGCCCTTTGTGTTCCAGGGCCGCGGTATCTCTTTCGAACAGCCCGCAGCCCTGGCAGGCATCGGCCCTTGCGGGCCCCTCCCTATTTGCTGACATCTCTTTGAGGCGCGCGTGGAACACGAACGCGCCGTCAACACGGTCTGTCGTCAAAAGACGGACGGACGGCGAGCTAGCCCATTACTCACCGTCCACAGGTCCGCGTCTACGGTGGCTGGAAGCCACCACGTGACCCCCGACGCCCGAGGCGTCTCCCGCGGCGGCTGGGACGAGAGGTTCTCTCCCTCTCACGCTCCGCCACCTCCTTCGCTAGCATGACTGCTTCGCAGAAGGAGGTGACGGCGTCCCATTCCCTTTCGCTCCGGACCATGGACTGGACCAGGGCCGGACGCGATAGGTCGCCGCCGCCGATCGCCGCTACGAGGACACGGCGGTGCTCCGCCCAAGCGGGGCAGACCTCTACCATGTGCTCCACCGTATCCTCTGGGCGACCCTCACAGTGGTAACACCCGGGCGTTTCCTCCCGCCCGATTCGGTGCAGGAACCTCCCGAAACAACCGTGTCCGGTGAGGACCTGCGTCAGGCGGAAGGTGAGGGTGCCGTGGCCCCTCTCCAGCCACTCCTCAGAGAGAGGGGACTTATCGCCACTATTGTGGCGTGCCCTGCACGGGGTTGCGATAGTCGCTCTCTCCATGTCGCCATGAGATCGCGCCGGGAGTCTGTCCGCAGTGCGACAATTTGCCGCGGCAGCGGAGTTTCCCCCCGGCGTAGTGCCTCTACGCGCCACTCATGTAGGCGCGCGAGGACTATCGCCTCCAGATCCCATGGCGGCAATCCAGCAAGGAGGCTCGCCGCCTCGCCGGAGATCGTGCGGTACCCCCGGACTAGCCTTACGGCTACCACCTTCTGGGGCGCGTTCAGGTAGTGGGCGCGAGCCGCCTCAGGGAACGCGCCCACACCGGGGCCCCGTAAAGGGCCATGGACCGCACGACCCCCGCGTAGAGCCTCCGGCAGGAGGCGTTTGGAGTCCTAATGTCTGCCCTTGGGACAAGATTCAGGTCAAGAGTAGGTCCATTTAAAATTTAAAAAAAATATATAAAACTTAAAGCAGAAAATACATAATAGTACAGTTAGCGGTCCCCCGATGCAACGACGCTTGGATTAAAATATTCTACTTATATTAAATGTAAAGGGACAGTAACTTAGAAATTATTTTTCCTTTTTTACAGGTTTTTTTGTGTCAGGGGTTTCTTTAAATTTTTAATTATTTTTTTTAGCCCGAAACTTAGTTACTTTCACGGCTTCGTCAGTGGTAGCGCTAAGGTCGCCCAGGCTGTATGTGATATGGTTTCTAAATCCACGGCGGCATATCAAACTTTACATTTCCAGTATAGCGTGGCCTCGCTTTTTATATATTTTCTGTACTGTGAGAGATCCACATTAACTGGTTTTGTATAGCTTGATCAGCCGTCGTGCGTACCAACGTATAATTTCACATGTCTTATCGTGTTCAATAGATTATGCTTATATGGGTATGAAGGACAAACTGTGCAAAGTTCTTCATAGAGAAGAGAGGATCCTCCGAATGTTGGTGTAGGGTTTTTCTATATACTTTTAAGTCGCAGATAACTTTAATAGCACGATTTAGGATTTTGATGTTAGTTCTTCATTTGTGATTGTGGCATAGATGGCGCTGTAGTATTTTTTTACTATGTTGCTGTAGTGCCGCTACAAGGTTATTTGAAAAAATCGATGAAATTTCTGTAACTGTTAGCACGTAGAAATAAAAGTGGTTCAAATTTTATTGTGGTTCCAAAGATCTAACATAAATCTGCGCAGAACACAATTTTAGGTATGAGCGGAGCGCAGAGGATGTATCGTCTTGACTGTATAATGCGCAGACCGTCACTCGCTGCTAACTTCCGAGCCGCCATAAAGTTTGAACCGAACTGTAAACATACCTTCAATTCCTTATAAACGTAGGACTGTTTGAGTTTCTCCTCATACTCCGTGGGTACGACTCCCTTCTCGTGCGTCGCCTCCCCGGATATGATGAGATCCATCGCAGCTTCCGCCGCCAGAATACCTGTTTTAATCAATCCATAATAGACTATCGTTTTTTTTTCTATAAGTTACTAGTTGACGCACACGTTATTTTTCCATATAAAGTATGGTGTGAAATATACTTTACAATCTTTTCTCATACCTACCAAATAAAATCATTATTTCTTTATAAATCATTATTTCTGTAAACTGGTTTAAAAAAAAAATATTTTTAGGGTTCCGTACCTCAAAAGTTAAAAAAAGGGACCCTTATAAGATTCACCTGTCTGTCTGTCCATGTGTCACCACCGATTTTCTCAGGAACGGGTGGACCTAGTAAGTTGAATACCAGATACTGAGGTCTATAGTCCCTATTAAGTGTATAAAAATCAAGGTCCTGAGTCAACACGATAAAAGAAAAAACTTGTATGTACCAAAATGTACCTTAATTTTCAACTTTTTTTATTTTTCGGAATTATTCCTTTACTTGCGCTGTAAGACCTTGCTTTTAACCAAAATTGACAATTCTAGGTCAATCGGAAGTACCCTTCATAGGGTACTTACTTACTCAACACCTATGTGTTGAATCGAAAACCTAAATGGTAGTTCCCGTTGACGTAGAATCACGGAATTTGGCAAGAAGCAATGTCTTACAGCACATGTAAACGAAAAAATCTGAAAACCGCAAATATGTAGTTTAATAACAAAATGACTACTCTAATAAGAAACAACCGAAAAAAACTCAGCGATCACTATCTCTTTTAAAGTCCAGACGTTGGTCAAGTCGTATGATGCAGAGACAAACTGTGTTAGGTGTGATATTTGGGTCGAGTAGGTATTGTTTTGTAATGGAACAGCTGATTATCTTTTTGCGATTATGACGTTAGTCCCGCGGAGTAAGTTGTCCAGTATCGAAGTAATTGTCAGTTTAGAAAGGTTCGGTGTGGTCAGGGTGGTAAGGGTGTGAACCCTTACCACCCCGACCACACCTTTCTCTTACATGCTTTATACTTAAACAAATCAGAATAAAATGTAAGTGTGTCGTACGTACCGCTCTTCATGGCGTTGTGCGTGCCCTTGATGCGCGGCACGTTGAGGAAGCCGGCGGAGTCCCCCGCCAGCAGCCCGCCCGGCAGCACCACGCGCGGCACGCACTGCCAGCCGCCCTCCACCAGCGCGCGCGCTCCGTACGCCACGCGGGCGCCGCCTGCGACCGTTACACATTACGGGTCAATGACGGTACATCAACACACGAAAAGAACCCCACCAATTCCATTTAATAGTTTAAACGCCAGCACCAGAAGAATCGACAAAACCCGGACCTTCATTTTGTCGGTTCTTCCGTCGACAAAACCTGTTTCTATGGTCAGTATGCTATGCGTGCAGACTGGGACTTTTTTTTGTCTTTAAGAAACGGGTAATAATAAAAACTACGAAAAAATCAAATTATGAGCATAATCAAAATGTGAAATGTACTGCTTTAAATACTAATCTTGCGACAACTGAAAGGACAAGGAAACGACCGAATAAAATACTGAAAATTCCGAAAATCATAACAGCATTTGCTGACATAATATTTTTCTACCAGTTAAAATTACGATAAAATAAATAAAACAGGAATAAAATCAACGTCAAGATAAATATCAAAATGTAATAAGGCGTAGTCGACGTAGCCCCGCTATATTTATAATAGAGTTTAAAAAAACGATTACTTTAGCAGAACATGTTTTCGGAAACTTAGTATTTCTGTCGCAAACTTAGTATTTTTTTCGCTAACTTAATATTTTTTTATGTAATTTGTTTTTTTTTTGGAAATTTAGTAAATTATTTTTCGTAGAATTGTAATTTAAATAAGCTCATTTTTGTTTGTTAAATACAACATTTTTTGCTGGTTAATTTTGTATTAATTTTTCGGTAATTCATTGTAACCGCATAGAACCGGGAAGTGTGGCAGACAAAAGGGGAGGCCTATACCCAGCAGTGGGTGATTCAGGGCTGATATGATGATGATGATTGTAACCAAGCTTAGTATTACAGTCAACCACAAATTGTTGGAAGTTTATTTATTTTTTCGTAAAGTTTATTATTTTTCTTAAAAAACGTTGCCCCACACTAAGAAATACAAGGCGATGTGCCTACCCCTTATCAATTTATGGTATTAAAACTAAGATTGTGTTCCCTTTCCATGTTGCAATAATTATATATGTTAACTAAGAGCTGTATCCACGAGAACTGTGCCGACAAACTGTCCTGCAGTTTGGCAGAAGATTTTGTTTTACCCACTAGTTTGAAATAAATTAAAAAAAAGGAATTTCTCGTGTATCGTGGGTGCGTTTGCAAACATTTAAAATCACTTACACAAACATCCAAACCCAGAAAAAACTACCTGTAGGCCATAAAAATAAAAGTTCCGTGCGGGGATCGAACCCGCGACATGCAGTGCAGCAGCAAATCGCTCAGCCACTGCGCCAACCGTGCCACTTTCCTAAGTGTTTGGCAATTTGCAGATCAGTTTCAGGTTGTATGTTGATGATTGATTAATATGCGACCTTAACAAATAATTATGTGGATACTAATTAACTTATAGACGTAAAAAAAAATGTTTTGTTTGCAGATGTATAAATGACTTTAAATTGAGACGATTTAAACATCTCAGAATTTAAAATAATGTACAGTCCATTAAAAAAAAAATCATATTTTGTTTACAGACTGATGTAACCCATCCTAGAGTATAAGCTGCGATGATTTAAATCATCTCATGTTTTGGAATTATTACTGATTTACAGAAACATTGAAAATTCAATTTACCTTCAAACATCGGCATAATATACGGATGAGTCTTAAATTTCTGGAACTCCCTGAAGGGGCTGAGGTAGGGGTTGGTATAGTCCAGGCCGACCACGAAGCCCGCAGCCACGAGGGGTGCTTCGCCCTCCGCCACGTTGAGGTGATAGATGAACGAGCCTCCGTATGTGTTCTTGTCTAGGGGCCAGCCGATTGTATGCTCTACTAGCCCGGGTTTGTGGTTCTGAAAAAAGCATAGCATTTTGTATGGTTAAAAAATATATTATTCTATTTAGTCCGTCAGTTACATTATCGAAACATATTGGATACGTATTTTTTGTTTTATCAAATCAATTAAAATTTTGGAAGATAAAACGCATTAAAGACCATGAGTGGGGGCTTGTGACGTTACTTTGCGGGTAAAAACTATACTGGCATTGTGACGTCACGAGTTTTCGAGGCACTGTATCGTCTTCATTTCTTGTTTACGTGAAAAAATAAAAAAATACATACATGTCCAATATTTTTTGGAAATCTATCTGATGGCCTAATTAGATTTTTTTGTTAAACTAACGTATTACGGGAAGAACAAGTGTTTTTACCCGATACGTGAAATAAATAAATAATTAACTTTTTGATTAGGTAATACTTAAATCTCCTGAGACTCGTGAGGGACAAACTTCTACGTGTATCTTTACATAGTATAAAACAAAGTCGCTCCCGCTGTTTGTACGCTTAGATCTTTTAAACTACGCAACGGATTTTAATGCAGTTTTCAGCAATGGATAGAGTAATTCAAGAGGAAGGTTTATATGTATACATTGCACCCGTGCGAAGCCTGGGCGGGCCCCTTGTTATTATAATGTATCTGAGCAAAGGAAATATATTAAATCAACATCATTATCCCTCGTCCCACTATACTTGGGTCAGAAATACATTAAATGTTCAAGTATAAAATAGATGTCAGAATTACCTCTGGTTTTACTTCCCACAATTCTTTGAGTCCAATACCATATGACTGTGGTTCACTGTTTGCTCTCAAGTCATACTTCTTCGAGACCATCTTAGTAAGGTGGCCGTGGCAACCTGTAAAATTTTACAGAACAGTTCAATATTTTTGTTTTACGAGCTTTTTTATATTCTTGTTATTTATGCTTTTTAAAAGTTCATACACCTGAACTTCGAGGACGCTTACATACAATCTCTGCACAATATTAATCATGGTTGCTGGATCCAAACGTCTGTCAAAACATCCAATATTGGCTCCAACGTTGGCCTAAAGACTTCCTTTGTTCAATACACTGAGCCCAACAAGTCCCAATATTTAGAGCCCAGTCTTAGTAGCGGCGTCATTGGTCCAGTGGTCGCAAGCATGACCGGTCTTGGGTTCGATTCCCAGGTCAGGCAAAATGTTTTAGGTTTTTCCATCAGGAACTTCTCCATAGCAGCCACGGAGTCTGAATTTGTACCTGGTTGATGTCTATAGGCTCGCCCTCTATTACATGGGTTGGGACTTAAACATAACTGACGAAATGTGGTGTACTATTTAGGTACAGCTCTACCTAGCCTTCTAGGATTACAAGTGTGATGCTATGTGTTTAGCCTTAGCGGTGTAAGGATTGTAGGAGGTGGCGTCCTGTAGATTATGCCTACCCTCAAGGGTAAAAGGCGCGAGCTTATATATATAATAAGTTCTATTCTATGTATATTTAGTCTTCTTACCTTCAGTAAAGATGGTGATTTTAGAGTGGAACTCCATCCCTCGCTCGAACATGTCCTTGGGGCTGCCATCCTTAGCGATGCCGACGTCCCCGGTGGCGACGCCCTTTAGCGAGCCGTCGTCGTGGTAGATCAGGTCGGCACCCGCACATCCTGGCCAGATCTGTTCAAAGAACCTTTCATTTACAAAATTAAATAATTATGCTTTAGTGTCATTAACCTAATTCAACCGGAATGTGAATGACATTAATCTCGGGTTAGGTGTTACTTCGGCTGATGATTCGACACCACTAAAACAAATTCACAGTGCCGGGAGTCTGGATTTGGGCACGGTTGATGTCAATAGGATCTCTTTCTATTACATACAACTCAGACATTTATGCCTAACTAGCTGTGTCCCGCGACATTCGTCCGCGTCAAATTATAATAAAAATAATAGCTGAACCCGCAAACGTTGTTCTGCCATAAAAATTATGGTGTGAAATATACTTTTAATACCTACCAAATATACATAAAAAAAACATCATAAAATCGGTCGAGCCGTTTCGGAGGAGTGCGACCACAAACACCGTGACACGAGATTTTTGGCAAATCCATGTTGCCACTTTTTAAATATAAGATTACTTCTCTATTTGAATCGGAGTTTGGTTACAATTTCTAGGGTTTTATTTTTTTTGCACCGAACCCTAATTCTTATTCTTAAATAAAATTATCTTAAGTTACCCCTTTTAATCAGTTAGCAAAAGTCCCGTCAAAATCGGTCCAGCCGTTTCGGAGATTAGCCGGAACAGACGTAAAGTATCATATAAACTTTCATAATTATGCATTCAGTAAAAAGTTGTTATTTTGAAAAAAAAATACAAACATACACATACATTTTATTTATATTTGAATACATGTGGGTACACTATAAAAAGTACATCTCGGCCCAATCTTTTGGATTACAGTCGTGACGTCATGTTGTTGTAAAACAGATACAAGATAAGTTTATGTAGTAGTACAAAGGTTAGTTTTTTCGATAAGGCTAATCCTTAACTGACAACCTTTGGATGGTTATTTATTATGAAAATTTGAATAAGATTGTGACTTTAAAATGAGCTGATTCTGATCTTTATTCATTTATTGCCACGGGCCTGTTGACAATTTATTATATAAGGTCCCATTAAAATATATGGACAAACTTTTAGAAATCATTCAGACCACCAAAATAAGGACAATGGTAAAAAAATAAATAAGAAAAACGCATTAGATAACTTACAAGAAAAAGAATCAGCTAACGAAAACACACAAAAATCACACATAAATCACTTTAATCAGTGTTTTTTTTTTGCTTGGATATCTTTGGTTAGACGTACTAAACGCTGTGTTAAAATTTGTCCATCTATTTAATGGCACCTTATATATACAAATTTGTATTTGTTGTGTACTTTGCGCAAATGATTCTGAAGAATATGCTAGACTGCCAGTCTATCCAATGGTTGTACACACAGCAATGCATCAAACTATACATTTCCAGTATAACATGGACTCGCTTTGTATAGAATTCCCGTACAATGAGAGATTCGCTTATAATGGTTATGTATAGCTTGATTGGTCGTCGTGCGTACAGGCAAGTAAAGTATTACGTTACGTTTTAAGAGATTGCTCCCATCCCATTAGGGTGTAAGAACATAATTGACCATAAAATTGGCCTAATCGTCAGGCCATTTTTATGGCCAATTTATTAAGATGCTACTTTCAACACTGAATGGCTATAGACTAACACTAATAATAATGAAATTCATTCAATTCAACATGTGGGATGTGGACTCAGCGAGCATTGTAGTCGTATCAGCCCATGGCCTAATCACCAAGAGCCTCGACCAACACCTGAGGAGGCTCTCGTTAGGCAGCTGGATCAAGGGCTTGATTCAGAAAGCGGTACTCCTGGACACGGCTCGTATTTTTAGGAGGTTCCTCTCTCTGGAGCCCTGACAGCCGGTGGCTTGGACCCTATTCTTGATACCGGTGGGCTACTATTTTTTTATATTTTTAAATGTTGTTTTATGTCGTTTTATATTTAAATATTTGAAAATGTAAAAAATATGTATATAAATAAATAAAGGAAATAATAATGAAATTCATACCTCTGCTCCAGCTGCCTCTGCTTGCTCTGAGAGCCACCTTACAAGATGTCCCAAACGCACTACATAGTTTCCATGGTTGTAGTTAGGTAATCCTGTGGAAAAACAAGAATAAGTAAAAGTTATTCCCTCGGGTAAAACTGATAGAAGTATACAGGGTGGACACATGAACAATTACTATGTATTCAGTACCTACACAGTCAAATGTATGGCAGCGTTGTACCAGTCACTAATGCATATAGGCCTCCCTCTTTTGGGCCATGCTTAGAGATAAATCAGTTTTTCCGATGACTTACGTGCTTTCTATACAGGGCTTATGTGAACCACTGGTCGTCGGTCCAGCTCGTCGTCAGCGGCAGCGCCGCCTTCAGGCTGGGTCAGACCTCCACGTCGTGGTTATTTTGGCTCAAAGCTCAACGGCAGAGGCCACTGAAATACAGCTAATTAAGTTTTTACTGCAAAAACTTGCCTCGAAACACAGGGATAGGTATCCTGCCACTCTTAGTCAGAAGTCCAAATTTGTCAGAGGTCACCTCCGTGTTCATAGGTGCTCCCTTATCTTTCCAGTCTGGGATCAACTCGTTCAGGGCAATCGGGTCCACGCAGGCACCAGACAATATGTGACCACCAGCTTCTGCTGCTTTCTCCAGAAGAGTCACTCTGACCTCCTGTAAATTGATGAAGAGGGTTTTAAAGTGGTGTGGTAATAACTTAGCTCTGTGACTCTGTGAGAGAAGATATTTTAAGTTATGAAGATTAAGCACAATAATAAATGAGTTTATTTGGTTCATCAGATAAGTAAAGATTCATTCTAAGATTGAAAACAGTCAACTGTGTTTGATTTTCTACTTCAATTTCTGCAGGTTTTCTTAAGTTTTTGGAAACCAATTAGCTACTTTTAGATCTTGTTGAGTGTAGATTGATACAATAATAATTGGGATTTGGTAATTTTGCCCAATTAAAAATCTTGTTTATTGAGTCACCTGAACAGGTGGGATACAGGACAATGACAAATACTTACAGCTCCCTTTTCCTCTGCGATCTGGCGAGCCCTGATGGCTGCCGACATGCCAGCAGGCCCGCCACCAATGATGAGAATGTCCGTCTCCTCCGCTACTCTCTCCATACTGATGTCTGTACATAACATATTAATTTACTTGATTGGAAAGGAACATAAAGTTTTCTGAAGACATCACTTTAAGGGAAAGACTGCCATTGTCTACAGTTGAATATTGTAAAAAAAAAACTAACAATTTTGGGGCACGATAAAGTAAACTCTATCTATCTTTATACATCAACATCACTTAGGTAGTAAAGAATGTTATAGTAAATTATGGATTTAAAATCAATTAGGTATTGTCAATGTAAAGATTGTCTAGGTATATTAAAATCTTAGAGCTTCTTCCTAACATATAATGATGTGAACTTTATAGAATTCATTTTGAAATTAGAAAAGTTGGCAGTTTATCACCATTAGGAAGTAGCTAGGTATTTCCTGCCCTTTGCTTTATCAATGCCAGATCATGGATGTCAGATAAGTGGGTGATAAGATAGTACATAATTTAAAGCTAATGGGGGTTGTTGCCATGTGAACATTTAGTAACGTAATTAAGTTCATCAATGAGTTATAATGTGAAATTGCTGGGGGTTGCTTGTCAAGTTGTCAATAACAAAAATAAAAAGATGCATGGTGTATTTGATTAATGAAGTTGAATGTAGAATATAGTCATTCACACTTGAGATCTCGTTAGCTTGTGTTTATGAGACACTTTTCTTTCATAAATTATTGCTATCAAGGTCTTGTAATCACGTTAATTTTGATGCTAATTTGAACTGGAGGTTATCACTTACCTTTCCATCGCGGGTCCTTATCTCTGGGGTGTATTGTGTAATGAGTCGTTATCTTTGGGTAAGCATCCGAATACAACCTCTTCGCGGCCTTAGTTAGCCTCCCCACTGAAAGTTTTAATTAAACATTGATGAAAACACCACCATAACAAACCAGACTGAACTTTGAACTTTTATATTTAGCAGCTATATTGCATAACTTTGTGCACTAAGGTCTTCTAATTATGGTTTTTACTACCTGTTTTCAAAGAAATAATTTAATTAGATGTCCTATTAACCACTAATTACTCAAAATATTTAAAACCAACTCACGAACAGCTGATAGCAACGTCACATGAAATAACTTTTTTAACTTGAAACTTTCAATATTTATCAAGGTGTAAATTCAAAACTGATTATTTAATTTCATTTAGTTCACAATTTATGGTCGAAACATTGAAATTTTAATTTAAAAAGTATTTTATTTACCCTGACGAGACGAACTAACAAGTGCCACCGCCATTTTTAAAAACAAACTGCGCTCCTCTATGCTGCGCTCCGGTTCGGAGAGCAAAGTCTGACTTGTAGGTCATTTTCACACAAATTATAACTGTAAGATATTGCATAAACTTAATTTACGAAAAATTTATTTTACAAAAACAATTTGCTCAACAACCAAAATAAAAATACACTTTTTTATTATTCGTTACTTTACATTGTTTCACACGGTAAAATAATGAGAATATTTACTACTAACGACGGAACACGGAGTGCAACATTTGGCGGGAACTTTAATTTTGACTTTGCGTGGCTTCAAGGTATCATGTTGCCAGGGCCATCTTTTTCACTGGGCACACTGGGCACATAACTAGGGCCCCACGATCCAAGGGGGCTCCGACTCCATGTAAGTGTCAAAGCTAGAGGCTGTCAAAAGAAACCTTACTTATCGCCACCGCAGCATACTAATTAATAATGTTTTTTTTTAGAGGCGGAGAACTTTAAATTGAAACAAAACACAGAATAAAGAGTTTAATATCCTTGTAATTGCCTTTAGTTGACTAATAATTTTATGCCATTAATGTTTATTTGCCTTAGGGGAGCTCATCAAAGGAAACCTTTCTTTGAAATTCAAGCGAAAAATCATGGACATGTGCATTCATCCCATTTTCACCTTTGGATCCCAGACTTGGTCCTTTGAAACCACACCAATGCCTTGCAATTGAGGCACGAAATTCGAATGTGTAAGTTGTTGTTTACACATTAGAATTTCGTGCCTCAATTTTAATGTGGAAAAAAAAAAAAAATGAATAAGCTCAATACGATTACTTTCTTCTTTTAACGCATGTCGTTCTATAATTAAATATTTCAAAATAACAGCTTTTTACTTATCGCCTAAGAATTACGTTAATTGTGAATTGCTTTATACGGTAAGTGCTAATAGAACAAAAATAATGCTAAAAAAAAAGGAAGACTAAAAGTAAGTACCTACTATATTTACAACGACAACAACAGTCACTAAGGGACTACTCACACTTATTCAGCTCTTATTCAGCTTATGCCCATAGAAAACAACGATTTTGTATGGAGACGCGTACGCATCCGTTCAGCTTTCCGCTGCGTACGCGTCTCCATACAAAATCGTTGTTTGTTTCCAAAAATATTGTTTGGTGTTTGGAAAAGAAAGTTCAGTTTACGCTTTATGTAACTTCAAACATTTTTATGGCCTTTTACCTAGTAACTTCGAAATGAATATCATGTACACAAGCATTGACTTCATATTTATTTATTTATATTTAGAAACGAATTTGAACATGGAATACCATACTTTTTTAATCGTTCGTTTGCGAATCGAATCATTCTTGCAATAAAACAACGAAACCCGTTCAGAAATTAATCTTTTTATTTAAAAAGCTTATTAATAATAAGTAACATAGAAGCGTTCACATTAGTATGAGTTGAGTTACTTCACTGGTTTCATCTGCCACAGCCCGTCGTTGAGATAATGGCAGTTTTCTATGCCCACGCCTTTATTCACTTTGGCTCTGAAAAACAACAGATAATTTAGGTATTTTGTAATAGTGGTCCTACTAGTCGGTCAGTGGGTCGTCTTTACTAGTCTAGTGGTGGATGGTTCTTGATAGCAAAACTATATCAATTAGCAAAGAAAGAGAACGTTAGAAACAGAAATGGGGATTGTGTGGGAGTGAATAAGGAGTAGCTCGCTCTCCGCAGTCATAACTGTAGCGTCAGTTTAGTAGGGACATATTTTTCTCCCTACTATTTATTAGTTGTCTCTTGCATAACTTTACTAGACGAATTCTTGCATTACATTATTTGGCGAATTTCTTAGTGAAACGAAATGAAATGATTTATTCATAGCACCGGTCGTTATTATGATCTTTGGGATAGGACTATGACCCAGTCCTCGTCCTTAGAGCCCAGTCCTGTATCTCGATGATGTGAAGCATCATAAAGAAATATGAAATATATTTCAATAACTCATACCGGGGATGGTCTTACAACTGTTGTAGCCAAAATTCAAACAAAAACCACTTGATTGGGGCTTCTGTGGCCAAGATTACGGCCATGACCAGGCATAGTCGTGATCCCTGGCAGTCTCAGGGCCAATTTCACCAAAAAACTGAACGCCATCAACACATCTAAACGGCGTTCAACAGTGTCAATATTCTATAGTAATTATGACACAGACCATTCTTTCAACGTGGTTTAGATGTTCTGCGTTCAAATATATCGGTTAAATCTGTTCTTATGGTGGCTGTACACTTTCGCCGAGACACTCCGACGCAGGGTAAGTGCGAGAGTGTATAATATATGGTAGCTATTAGCTCTCGTCTAGCGTCGGTGTCCTTCGCTTGCTCTCCGTCCAGTGTTGGTTTTCTTGCGAGACATCTCGGGAGGCGGGATAGACATATAAAGAGAGCTCTCGGTCGAGAGTGTACGTACAGTAACCATTTTTGTTGTAGAATATTCTGATGCTAGTTGACAAAAGCAACCAACATTGCTGAAAGGGCTGTCTTTTTTTTTACGGATTGGAAATCATCAAATGACTTCTCCCGCTCCGGGCAGAGCGGAAGGGAGTGTCAGACTTGCTACTGACTAAAACCCATCCATATTCCTTCCTTGCCCTTTGTGTCCCGCAGCCCGTGGCCCTGGAAAGGGCTCTGTCTTACTTTACATTTTTATACTGAGTACTATAAATAATTACATATCATCAGTGGACAGCGCAGTGCACCCGACAGCCAGAGCATGTTCTTTTCCCTCAGCCATGACAGCTACCACTTGGCCCTTGTCCACGCCACTCATTCGTGCTCCCGGTGACGTCAGACCGGGGCACATGATGTTGGCACCACTGAGCACGAAGCGGATGGCGCCCTTATCTACCTGCTGCATTGGCAGGAAGAATGGATCTGGAAAAATAGAGGTTAGTGGGGTTTATAAAGAGATTCAGAGACCAGAGGATAATGACCAATTTTAAGGGGGAAACGCCAAGGTAGCCAAGGTAGATATGATTCGCGACCGTAACACGTATGTAGTTACAGAATTATAATCAATAAAATCATCAATATGTAACCTTCTAAGCTCATGTAATCCCATTAAATTATTTATTTATGAAATTATCATTGAATAAAATTAAATGAACTAAAGAAATATTTTGTTCAACGTACAGTCTGACACTGACCTGCAAATTTACATAACACGTAAGAAAATTTTAATTTCGCGGGCTACCCTGACGCTCCTACTATACTAGATTCATTCGTGTAGATAGAATGCAGTAGATTAAAATTGTAAAACTATTTTAAAATAGGCACCGATTAAAGTCATTTTACTGGTTGAATTAAATTTTGAATCGTTCTGTGATTGTTAACTTACACTTATGCAAGAGCTTCAGTGTGGGCATCCAGGGTCCCTCGCGTTGGCGGAAGAACAGCAGCTCCCCAGCACTATTCACCATTATCTCGATGTGGTCGTGACTGGAAATTTTAATTGATTGTATTAAAATGAGACCTAGTCACAGAAAAAACATTTTAGTCATGTAAGAGCACAAACAGTTTACATGGGATTTAAACATCCTTCCCCTACCCTTCATCATCATTATCATCATCATCCACAACCAGACTTCTACACAGCTGGGAATAGGCCTCTCTTTGTTTTTACCAATCTTCACGTTCTTATTTTTTTCGTAGGTGAAAATGCCTGGGGGCGGTCTGGTTATGTGTGGCTCTCACCCACTAGAAACTCCGCTGTCTTTGCTATCTTCCCATTTTTTTCTTGGAGGGATCAGCTCATCGATGGCTTTCACCTCCTCCTTCTTATTGATGTCCGCTGTGCCTGTAAGCTCCACGATCCTGCGCCAGCCTCATCCAGGATATATCCGCGATGGCAACAATGTCCTCTACCCTTACCCCATTTTATTTGAGGTAAGCGCATCATCTTCGTCAATACCATCTCTATTAGTTATACCAGTAGTAACTCCTCTTTCTAGTCATTATCTTTCGAAACAGTCCATCCATCGTTCATTTGGTCTTCCCCTACTCTGACCTACCTATAACTATCCCCATTCATACTAAAAACTTTCCTAAAATCTAAGCTGTTTTATATAGGAACGTACCATTTGACAATCCTGAATGTGTCTTTCTTGGGAAGAACCTGGTCGATGTAGTTCTCCAAGTGTGGGTACAGCTCCAGCAGACGGGCCCTGATGCCTTTCTGCACCGAAGACTTGAGCTGCTGTACGCCCGATATGCTTTCCTTCTCGTCGAATCTGGAAAGAGGGAGATAGATGATTTAGAAACTGAAAAGCATGACAAAGACAGCAGTAAAATTGTAAAGAAAGTGAGTGGGACAATAAAAAAAATGTGTGTGCTTTAGACCACACGACTGAAGTAAAACTAAAAAAATGTAAACAGTCGTCTGTCAAATTCAAAACCGTTACTCTCTCGCTTTCTATCTTCACTAACTTATATCTCCCTCACAACTTCCGTTCGCCTCACCCCCGCACACTAAACTTTCCGTAACGCTCTCGTCACGCATTCACCAGCTTACTCCCCAAGTCAAGCGTGCGTAAAGAAGTTTTACTTCAAAAAGTACCTAATTATAAAATGGAAAAAGTTAGAAGCAAGCAAGACCCATTTGAATATCAAATTATAATCAAACACATAACCCTCCTATTGGGCTTCGCCGCAGTTGGGTAAAAAGGTGGTGATTATGTGAAGGACTCGCATTGTGTTGATTTGAACAGGACACTAATATAAATGTGTCCACAAAACGCACAATACATACAGAATATATGTTTATTCTATTGTATGTGGTCAATGTAGGTATGAATTTATGTTATTATCTCCTATTACCGTGCTATTAGCGACGCAATAGTAATTGAGTCTGGTATATTCAACGGCTGCAAAGAATTCTCATCCTTACACCTGTTAACAATAAAAGTCTATTTAGTGTGCATGACGACGACCGATATAATAACTAGCTGAAATAGCTATCGTAGAACACATCGTTATTACTGTAGTACATGCAAAGAAAATCTAGGTTTTAACATGGGACATGGAACATGTAACGGTCCATTCGATAATTTTTATGAACTCAAACTCAAACTCAAACTCAAAAGCATTTATTTCAATTAGACCATTACAGGCACTTTTGAATGTCAGAAAAACAAATAAGGCTAAGCTACAGTCACAGACACAAGGCATAATAACTTGTGAAAGTACTGTAGTTGCCCATTCCAAAGCGTAGATCTCTATGGAGAAGAATGGGCAAGAAACTCCATGGACACTCTTTTCAATCAAAATATTGTACAAAATCTTGGTTACATCATTCATGTTGAGATTAAACATATCGCACCTTCGGTGCAACAAAGTCACAAATACACACTTTTTATTGTTATGTGTTTTATTAGGATTTTTTTGGTAATGAAATATAAGATTTTTATGTAAAACTATAGCCAAATAAATAAACATTTTATTTTATAAATATTTTGAACCTACTACAAATAGTAATCCAGAAATGAGGCATTACATGCGAAAAATATATTAAAAGTCTTCTCCTGTAAAATTACAAAATGGGCTGTTGTGACTTTGTTGCACCGAAGGTGCGATATGTGAGAACGATGTAGAAATACGTGCACGTTAAGAGCGTCCAGAGTAAAACATTATATCAACAATTTAAAAACAAAGTAAGTAGTTAAAATAAACCATGGCAGCCTAGAGATGACCAGTCCCAACTGACAGCGCCCGTTCACGAACATGACGCATGGATCAGACCCATTCAGCTCAACCATATTGAAGGGAGCTAAATGACCCGACACACCCGCCACCATCAGCGAGACATTTGAGTGAGCATGACATTCTCTCAGCCACCAGGGCAAATTCAAGTCAATGAAAGATAACTAAATGTAAATGGTAGCTTTACAGTACATAGTACTCACACATGTGCTATGCAATTATATAATACTAAGAGATTGAATTTATACAATGCAAAGATATTATTACAATCTTCTGCAGCTTCCACAATAACTTCACATGGTAATAAATTAGTTTGCCCCTATGCTTGTGGAGCAGGACCAGCAGTGAGCCAAGCATTTTTATCATCAATGTAATCCCCCAATTTATAATATGCTTGCCTACATAGTGTGCGTTTTATACAAGATTGATGATTGATGACTCAAATGATTCCCAGGTACCTAGATTCTAATCTATAAAAGATATAGTGAAGGCTATTATACACAGACTTTTGGGACAATCAAATATCTGGGCCATATTACCAACTCTTATAACAGTATTACTATATTATTATTTCATTGTGGGAAAGCGTCAAGCTATACAAGCCATCTAGCTTCATTTATTTTTCACAATGAAGTAAGAACAATAGTGGGTACTTTAAAGATCATGGCATGGTAGACCACCAGGTGTTCGAAGCGAGAAACAATGAGGGCTATTGTTTTTGAACTCACCAGATGGCGCCACTGTCGAGTAAGGTCCTGTCATTAATTCAAGTTTATAACTTCATAAAAAGTTTATTTTATTTCGTATATCATTTTATTTACATAGTGTAAACTTTAGATACATATTTACAAATATTTTCCCTAGCATTAACAAGCATGAAACTTTTAAAAAACATTCAACTACAAATAAGATCTTAAGTTTCTACTTAAAATCTTCAAGTCACAATTAATCAGGAATGGCCCAATCTAGACCACAATCGTGAATATTAGTAAAAATACGTGAACACGCGAAGACTCCATGACATTTCGGAAGGCCTTACTCCACATGAACGCCTCTAGCAGCGAATTCATGCGCGATAGCTCCCATTGAAAGGTAGTCGTAGCACTCAAAAAGAGGAGATGAAATCTCCAACTGTCATAGTTTTTAACCTCCGCCAGTAGTAAGGAGTTTCGTTGGCGTTGCAAGTATTAGCGGGTCATTGCACTGGCCCAGTTTGGACATAACAGATACCGCTAGCGTCGTAGCTCATAATGAACATGTGAGGGCAAAGTCCTCACGTGTTCATTTATTTTTATGAACATAACAAAAGTTACAGAGATTGTCTCTTAGAATTCAGGTCGAAATGTTAACACAATCGGGACTTTATTCCAAGATGGAAGGGATATCGACGCGAAAACGGTTACCACGTATCTAGTAGTAGTACCTACATCATTCTGATGACCCCTAGAAAATACATAGAAAATTTTAATTGGTTATCAAAAAACAAAACAGCTGTTACATACATTTTGACCGTGCAGGTATGCACTTTTGTAGGAAACAGCCGAGTTTTTTTAAATAACCGATGAAAAAATTCTATGTGGGTGCTTAGGATGATATGCTGAATACGTGTAACCGTTTTCGCGTCAGTGTCCCTTCCACCCCGTTTAAGTATACCTACATAGAGGGGCAACATAACAATAGATAGCCACAATTCGACGGCACGGTTGGCGCAGTGGCTGAGCGATTGACTGCTGCGCTGCGTGTCGCGGGATCGATCCCCGCACGTAACAAATATTTGTATGGCCTACAGATAATTGTTCCGGATCTGGCTGTTTGTGTATGTGAGTTTAAATGTTTGTGAACGCACCCACGATACAGGAGAAATTCCTCGTGGGGGCAACGTTTTTCTAAAAAATAAAAAAAATACATATATGACCCACTTAATCTATAAGATTTTTGTGAATGGAAAATGGATAAAACTCGTGAATGTGATAGTACTAGTGTGTATAATTTGGTTTTTCATTTTTCACCATAATGCCTACAATCTAGAAAAACTTACGCAGTTAATTCATTTCTGTCTGGCTATGGCCTTCAAAAGCAAAGTCAGAAAACATGTTTAGAATACCAATTAACTTATGATCTAATATTACGAAAATAACAGTTTATTTATTGTATATAAATTGTAAAGTAGGCTATCAATTTGTTTTTGATAAACAATAAGTAGTATTGAGCCACCTCCATACACAGTACACTGTTTCCCTATCCGTTTTATACAGGCAGGTAGGTTATGGAAATGGCGGTTCTGAAAATAGCCTGCCTGAAGCGCTAACTCGCGGCCTTTTCATGTAAGTTAAGATTTTAGAGGTCTCAAGTTAGCGAACTTAAATTCACATTCATTTATTTCGTGAACACAGGGTACATAGAAGATGTTATAATAAATGACATCCAAGCTGATTTCTGCCAATGGCATACAAAATATCATTAGATAATAAATACAACTCATTTCCTCATAAATTCTTCTTTTTATATCATAGATATTAGTAGGAGCTCGTGGCTAAATAATTACAGCCGCTCGGGCCGATCTTTAGGTTAAGCCGTGCTTGTCTAGGTTGGTCTGTGGATGGGTGACCACCCCTACATACCGAGTTTCCGCCGTGCCTCGGAAAGCAGTTTAAGCCGTTGGTCCCGGCTGTCATTTGTAGATCTATGAGAGTCGTAACAGGTAGTCAGTGGTCCAAAAAGTCTGACAACCAGTCTTACGAAGGGGTATCATATTACCCAGTATTAACTGGGTTGTGGAGGTTAGATAGGCAGTCGCTCCATGTAAAATACTGGTATTCAGCTGCATCCGGTTAGACTGGAAGCTGACCCCATCATAGTTGGGAAAAGGCTAGGCAGACGATGATATCAAAGATATTTGGTTAACGATTTAGGTGACCTCATTAGGGTCACAATACTAATCATTCTTTCCGTCCTAGATAGGTCAAATTCCACTTCGATTAGACTGTTGACGTTTGGAAAATTGCTTATTTTATCCTCAAAAGATTTGCCAGTCAGCATAATGATAGCAAGGTTATATAACTGCCTAGGGAGCGCCAGACATGCCCGAACAATAATGTTATTGGAACACGTGGCGAAAGAAAGAAAATTTGGCTTTCTCATAAGCGGTATAATATAATTATGTTTTTGCATAGCTATACCATACCTTAACTATTGCCACAGTTCATTAAACGACTGTTAACATTCAGATAATTCTACTGCAGTTTTATAGTCCATGCCAAAAGAATGAGTTGAACAATAAAAAAAATTATTGTCGAACATAACACGCAATCTTATTTGTAAATACGTTTGTAAGCAATAGGGATATGGACTCTAGTTGAGTTAGTTCTTTGACTGCCTCAATAATCTAGTGACTGCAAGCGCGACTCCTGAACACGAGGTCCAGTCGGGTTCGATTCCCAGGTTGGGCAAACGTGTTATTGGGTTTTTCCATAAGGAATTTCTCAGTAGCAGCCACGGAGTCTGATTTTTGCCCGGTTGATGACAATAGGCTCGCCCCTTATTACACGGGACTTAAACATAACTGGGGAAATGTGGATGTACTATATTATGTTCTTTGCCATCGAAATCCATCCATCCGAAACTGGAAAGTTTAACGAATGTCTAGCTCAGCTTAGGATTCTTTGAATGGTTCATCTATGAAAAGCCGTTTACTGAAAGATTTTGTAATCCTATTAGGATTTCTTTACCCCTTATTTATACATCATCATCTGCCTAGCCTTTACCCAACTATGTTGGGGTCGGCTTCCAATCTAACTGGATGTAGCTAGATACCAGTATTTTACATGGAGCGACTGCCTATCTGACCTCCACAACCTAGTTAGTACTGAGTACCACGAAACCCTTAGGTAAGACTGGTTGTCGAACCTCCCTCATATACATGAGTATAAGTATGTATAAATGTAAATCGTAATATGCCACACAATCTAATAAAAGTCCAATTATTACAGTGGGTAATCAATTGATTCAAAAGTGGCCAAAAGGCACTTCGGAAAAAAAGAATACCCGGCCACAGAATAAATAGTACTATTAACTCGGCTGTCTTCCCGACCGGCCGCGGTCCGCAGACGCCATAATTTTCTACGACCCGAGGTATTCGACACATTTATTGCTTTGGTCTAAATCACGCTGTAATTTGGAGGTAAAACCTTGAACCGCCTTAGTTAATAATGAACAGCTGTGCGACGAAATCAAGTAGGTAACTTCATACAGGCCATCAATATTATTGCGATCGGAGTTGAAATAGAGAAACATACAAAAAATAAAAAATAAAAGTTATAAAAAACAACAAAATAAAGGTAAAGTAAAGAGAGGGTAAGGGTTGGTAAAGTTTTCCAAGTCAGTTAAAAACTTTATAGGTATTTTACACATTTCACCAAACTACATAAGTATAAAAGATCAGAAAACATCCAACTGGCCATGCCCAACTTCCTGCCTGAAACTAGAACGTATTAAACCATATTTGAAAGTTAAAACTCTTTCGACATTTTTACAAAGCACTTTAATAAGATTGCGATTCGAGAACACATAGCATTTAGACTTTCACAAACCCGTTAAAGAATGCAAGAACGCGTCAATCTGAGACGGTCTCAGGTAGGTATGTAATTTCACTTTACTGGGAAAATCAGAACGCTTGTAAATAAGTAGGAAAATATTGTTTGTGCTTCAAGAAAATGAGGAAAATATTGATTTCATTGCTCAGCATTCTCCTCGAATGTTATGCCTACCTAGTTAGTTTTAACATACACAAAACCCATGGTAGGTAGGTAAAATATTCCGAATTTTAGACGAAGTTCAAACATCTGTAAGTTATTAGACAAATATTTGTCTCAAATTGAATTCGCGTCTTCTCCAATAGACTCTCCATGAGGTCGTTGATCTATTTTCTATTCATGAACTTTGTCCCGAGTATGTGGTTTATGTTTTTTTAGGTCATGATAAACAATAAAGGTCACTCTTGATATGGACATAGAATAAATTATTGTATGGACTAGAAACCCCATCGTAAACCTATATCTTACCAAGCTAGTTTCCACAAACACTAGCTGACACATAAGTGAATAGCTTCTCAAATAAAAGTTGCGCTGTAGGATTTTCAACGTTACACTCAGCACCGAGAGTAAAAATTCCAACAGCGCAATAATACTTAAGTTTCGCTTAGTGAAAATAAGGTTCACTGGTTGACATTTATCGCATTATGATAGTTTTAGCAGGTGCTTGCGCAGCCATATAGGGCAAAGACGGTCAAAGACCTCGGGTGTGTCGGGGCATCACTTATCATCAGTGATCGGAGTAGGTAGATTGATTTTTGGTACTTGTATCATAAATGTTCACAGAAAGAATAACATGGATAAGTAATTTTCCCCGAATCCCGGTATTTCCGGATCCAATTAAATATTGTTAATGTTTGTAGTGATATTATTACTACTCAATTCAATTAAAGGAAGGTACTACCGGTTAGTGCACCACCACTGATCCTTTGCTCTGATTGGTCGTTGGGTTGTGTCAAATCGTGAGTAGGTAACGTTAAAAAAAAATTATGAACAATATAATATTGCTCATTTTAATACAATTCCTACTTAAGTTCCGGTTTTTTTTAATAATCAATCAATTCCGAAAATCCGGAGGAATGTCCTTATTAATACATACATTTCGGATCAATGACCCCAATTCAATCCACCTACTCCGATCTATGCTTATCATACGTATACCCACCAATTCTAGGTTATCTATATAGGTGATCAAATCAATACTTTTAACGAAATAGCTGAACACATAACACAAAACGTTATTGTAATGTTTCCTGAAACGTTCACGCGATGGAATAGTCTGGAAGTCTAGAATTCTAGATAGACGACCTAAATAACGCAGTGCTATGAAATTTTGGCAGTTTTGTATGATGCCAGATCGTGTCTTATATGTATAAGAAATGTAGACTGAGGTCATGTCCTGACCTAATCCTGGCATGGACCAAGGCCCCTTGTGTTTTCAGAAACAGTATTTTATATTTATTATGGTGATTTACTCGGCATTGCAAAGTGATAATAGGTTTTTTTCATCAGAAACTTTTCCAAAGCAGCCTCGGAGTCTGGATTTGACAGGGGTCTTAAGGTGATATTACAGTTATCAAATATCTTTTTCCAATTTACATTTGATCGAAGAAATTGGACTTCATCAAATGTATTCAATGGGATTCTGTTGTGTATGTGTCATTTATAATATTGGAAAAAGAAATTGCACCAAGATATTTGAAAAGTGTTTAATACCACCCGCAAACATAACTGGCGAAATGTGGGTATGCTATTAGGCGCGAGGCTATGTAATTTAATCTGCTTTATATTTGACGGTATTTAATCGTTCACGTAACTTTTTTTCCTATAATAATCTGAAGGAAAACGGAAGCAAAGTGCTCGAACTGATGTAGGTTTTGAATCAACATCATCATCTGCCTAGCCTTTTCCCAACTATGTTGGGGTCGGCTTCCAGTCTAACCGGATGCAGCTGAATACCAGTATTTTACATGGAGCGACTGCCTATCTGACCTCCACAACCCAGTTACTACTGGGAAATACGATACCCCTTGGTAAGACTGGTTGTCAGACTTTTTGGGACACTGACTACTTTAACGACTGTCAAAGATCTTCAAATGACAGCCGGGACCAACGGCTTAACGTGCTTTCCGAGGCACGGAGGAAACTCGGTATGTAATGGGTGGTCACCCATCCACAGACCAACCTAGGCAAGCACGGCTTAACCTAAAGATCGACCCGAGCGGCTGTTATTGTTTAGCCACGAGCTCCTTTTTGTTTTGAATCAACATAGGTACTAATTAATTTCCTTGTATAAATGTACAGTTTGTCCATTCGTTCAGCATAATTATAATCTCGGAGATATACAATATCACTATTTGCTTTGGCAAAAATTAGTAGACACTGAGTCAGTTCAATTTATTATTATTTGGTTCCCTCTTTCAAGATATTATGAAGAAACCCGGAATGTTATAGACATCTACACGACCCAGTTAAAAGAGGAGAGGAATACCGAAAAATCTATCATCATCTGCCTAGCCCCACCTACATATGTTGGGGTCGGCTTCCAGTCTAAACGGAGGCAGCTGAATACTAGTATTTTACATGGAACGACTGCCTAAGCTATCTGATCTCCACAACCCAGTTAGTACTCGGTAATACGGTACCCTTGGTAAGACTGGTTGTCAGACTATCGGGACACTGACAATCTGATATAGATGAATGGAAGAAAAAGACCACACAGCGCCTATCTGAATTAATTTGGGATTAGGGCAGAAGAGGATGAGAAAGCCAGATACCCGTACTGAGTTCGTATGGTGGCTGATTGTGATAACAAATATGATAACGTAGAAACACACTGACTTTATTGGTGAGGTTCACCAGAAAAAGGTCAGGTGCATAGTACTCGCAACCAGCGTGCGTTTCTGACCAGGTTTATGAAACTGAACGAGGCAAAAGGAGTATGCAAAGATCGTAGCAGTTGGCATTCTGTGGTTTCTGCCTACCCTCATGGGAAAAAGGCGTGAGTCGTATGTATGTACGCACTGTAACTAAAAACCTTACTTTTTCACGCAAAAACTACTGAACGGATTTGGATGACATTTGGAACACAGATAGTTCATAACCTGGATTAACACATAGGATACTCTTTATCCCGATAGTATGTTCCCGTGGGACAATTATCGAACTCCTCGCAGGCGACGTCGCGGGCATAAAGCTAGTACGTATACATAGTTTGTTAATAGCATGCGTTATGCTTCATTTAGCTAACGTATAACACAACACCTGACCTATATAACCGAAAAGAATTAAAGTTGCATAGAAAAACTGGAAAAAATCACTGTCTGTCGAAAACCAGACACGCTTACATATTCCACATACATTAACACTTCAAGAATATATAAGACCTTATGTTGTAAGAAATAAAGGCCATGATGCATTTAAAATGCATTAGTCGATAGTGGTTGTAGTTTGCGTTGGTCGCTATTTTTTGCAATGCTCATTATTTGTATGTATAATCACGATCATTATTTGCTGTAGCCATATGTGCCAATTGCCTTAGCGAGATAGGGTTGCCACATGATTGGCACCGTTGTCATAAAATGAATATCATACCAGCTGACCCGCGCAACTTCGTTTGCGTCACATAATGCAATTAAATAATATTTCGACTACCCTACCCACCTACCCTACCTACCCTTCCCTACCTACCCTAACTACCCTACCCTACCCTACCCTACCTTCCCTACATACCCATAAACTATCTACTAAAGAGTCCGAACAAAGCCTAAACATTTGGTTTGGATAGGTGAGCCCGTTCTTGAGTTATAAAATTACAACGAAAAGTGGCATTGATTTTTATATAATTATATCTGATATCCCTCGTTAGTCCAGTGGCGTGAGCTATGATCCGGGATCCGGTTCCCAGGCTGGTGTTATTGAGTTATTCCATCAGGAATTTCTCATTAGCAGCCACGGAATCTGGATTTGTACCCGGTTGATGGCAATAGGCTCTACACGCTACACGGGACGTAAACAAAACTGACGAAATGTGGTTCGACTTTTAGGTACACCTCTGCCTAACCCTTCGGGGATTACAGGCGTGATGTTATGTTATGTTGTGATCATTTATATTTTCAACCAATAACAGAGAAAGTCAAACTTTTTTCCTGTGTCCTTGGCCTTGATAACAAGTACCGCTCAAAAAAAGTGCTACCCGTCATAAATAACTCCAAACAAATCTTAATTTCACGTCTTATCTTAACTTTTTATACTGAAAAAGAAATGTTACCTTTTGCATGAGAACTTGAAGAGCTCACGCGACAACCCTTGGTTACAGTGTTGACGTCACGATACCACATGAAAGCTTTAGGGACAGAGTGTCCACTTGATACAAAACCACACACGCAATATAACTTAGGTAAATAAAAAAAAATTAAAAAAATGTACATGGTTTACCCGACTGACCAAAAAGGAAGGTAATGTTTTTCGCTCGTATTCATGTCCGTTCCATTGTGACCTCGTAACTCATAAACGGATGGACCGATTTGAATTTAATCAAACGTCGTCGTTTGATCCCATTTTTGTCAACACGGTCTACCTACATAGTCTCTCTGAACTACAACAGCTACAACTAACATAATATTTTACCGCAGAACTAGTTTGCTTTTCCAGAAATCAATGCAATAATAATAAACGGAATAATAATCCCTTTAATTCAGAATAAAATTCCATAAAAATATGTTAGTACAAGATCACTTAAAAACTATGTTAGTGTACAAAAACAATTACATACAAAGATGTTAGTAACATAAAAACTTAACAACTATGTTAGTGGACATTAACAATATTTACAGGAGCATGTAGCTGACTTAAATACCAGATAAAAGGACAATCCAGTTTGTTGGCAATGACATTCAGGTGACTGTTGGTGGTGTTGTTGCAATGCCCGCGTTTCTTCAAAGAATTGGAATTCTGTAATTTCCATACTTTGTCTTTGTCCAATGTCATCCTGTCACGTGCCTCATACGTAGCTCACGTTTTTACAAACAAACCCGTTTCTGACCGCTTCTAAGCTACGCTTTATTTTCAATCCATCGATGGTTTTCCTCCCTACACTTCACGCATCTCCTAAGTCGCTACAGCAATGGACAAAGGCGCGCTGAAGTGAACTTTTAATTTACCGTTACTAAGCACGTGGTAGTATTCTTTGAATACTAATACCCACACGATGTATAAATAAACTCTGGTAGAACATCCGTTTGGTAACCGTTGAACGAAATTTTTTGGTTATGTATTTACTTAATAGTCTATATCAGCCGCTATTAACCTTTGGATAGAGCTGATATGAAAAACTGTTCGAAAGAGATACCGCGGCCCTAGAACACAAAGGGCAAGGAAGGAACATGGATGGATTTTAGTCAGTACAAGTCTGACACTCCCTTCCGCTCTGCCCAGAGCGGGAGAAGTCATTTAATTTCCCATCCGAAAAAAAGGCTACTAAAAGGTTTTTGCGATTAACAATAATAGTCCTATCTGTGTGAACATTCACCTGACCATTCATTTTGGAACAATAACAAATAACACACAATGTTGTTATCCGTTTCAACATTGTAAATGAGACAGAGAAGGCAAAAATGACATAACATTGGAATGGTGTGTTACCACACGACACAATCGTTTGCGAGAGAGAGAAACACAAGATTGTAAAGTTACGATGACAACACCATGTGAGCATAGTGAACAGGTGTACTACCTAGGCACATGATTATGTAAAATGGACATACATTTTTGGAAAGTTGACATAATTTACACTGACAAAAAAGACAATCACCTGAAATGGCAGTTTCTATCCTGTAGCAAACATGGTTGAAGGCTTGAAGGCGAGTTAAACCTGGCCCATGATGAGCAGACAGACAGGCAGTACTTATTCTCCTAGATGACCATACCAGCATTTTACATGGAACGACTGCCTAAGCTATCTGATCTCCACAACCCAGTTAGTACTGGGTAATACGGTACCCTTGGTAAGACTGGTTGTCAGACTATCGGGCCACTGACTATCTGATATAGATGAATGGAAGAAAAACACCACATAGCGCCTATCTGAATTCATTTGGGATTAGGACAGAAGAGGATTAGAACGTAATGATTAATTAAAATGCGCATGATGAGCAGACAGACAGGCAGTACTTATTCTCCTAGATGACCATAGGTACTGTTTTGTCTTTAGAATGTCGTCAAATATGCCAAGCAGTCTTATAGAACGAGTGGGGCCACCTGGCGCAGTCAGATGGGTACCATCTAACACTGATTGCAGAAAGCGATGTGCGTGAGTCATACGAAAACGATCCTGCAATTTGTGAAGATAAGCGAAGGAACAAGGGTTAGGTATTTTTCATACAACCGCAATTTACAATGGTTTGTTGTAGATAAGAACCCATGTTGTTTGTAAATAAATTATGAAGACTCATTGAACCATTAGTCGACACGCCATTTTATTAAGACATCAGCGTCAGTTGGGCTAAAAATATAAGCTCAAACAAATAACATACACGTTACTCCGTCTCGTGCTTGTGATAGAGAGCTATAAAATAAAGTGCTCTTTGATGTATGTACTGTTTACTAAACTCGTCGCAAGTAAGAACCATCGTCCACGACGTCACTCAAAACTTTGTCATCTTCCGGCCCATGGCTTTCGACGCAACACTTTCGTTTTTTTCTTCCATTCTCCCCTGTCAGACGTCACGTTATCTTTTTCTCCTTTTTCTTTTACAACATTCCTCACACGCAATCCGTCGATTTAACGTGTTACAAACACAAATCACAAATGAGTAACCGGAATATCACATCAGTAACTAGCAAGTTTAAATGGCAGTCCGTACCGCGCGCGCGGTACAAACTTTAAAATTGTTTAGTTAATAACACATTTTAGTAACTGTAAGCCGCATTGAGAATTGAGTAACGTATACGTGGACCTTATTGAAACTACGCACGCTTCTTCCAAAGACGTCACAGTCACTCTAGGGCAAAGAGATTTAAATTAAAAGACTTATGAGCAGACATTGGTGCCGATTCCCTTGTTTACAAACTAAACCAAATTTAAGTTCAGTGTATCTTTTTCTTTCTGTTTCATTAAGCAAAGGACAGAGGATAAATTTTAGTTTAGTCCTGTCAAATTATTATTCAGCGCCTGACACTACTGCATACAAGTTTAGACGTGATTAAAAAGTTGACTACTAAAATTACATCAAATTACATCAGGTGCTGACAAATTTGACAGGACTAAACTAATATTTATCTTCTGTCCTTTTCATAATGAAAGAGAAAGAAAAAGATGCACTCAACTTAAATTTAGTTTAGTTTGTGAACAAGTGGTGCCGATTCCCTTGTTCAGAAACTAAACTAAATTGGAAATATTTCATACAAAAATTTTGATGCGGAACGTTTTCGATTTTGACACACGAAAGCTACCTGACAAGCTAACGTATGATAAGTAGACAGAACGATTTGTTACTAAGTAGTAACAAGTATTGGGTTACGATTTACTTCGTCTTGTCCCGTCTATCGCTCGTAAATATTTGAATGTCTTTGGTATAGGGGGAAATGCTGCATTGTTGCTAGATAGGGTTATCGCAGGTCAGCTCAATACAGTGATGGCACAGACTAGATAAGATATATCTGTTCATTAGCTGATGGCCTGCCAGTTCACATGAAGATAGCAAGCACGCAGGCATTAAATACTTAAAATATGAGGACAGTTAGACGGTCTGTATGTCCAAAAATCGAAGTGGCATCAATCAACCCGCACTGGGACAGCGTGGTGGATCACAGCCCACTCCAACTCACCTGCGTCCCAGCACTTCAAACATTATAGGTTTTTTTTTTGCGCTGCGCCGTAGCAGTACCTTAACTCAATAAAGAAAATGGCGTACATAAAACTTAAGTCAAATATGGATATGAAACCTTAAATTGAGTGTTTTTCAATGTTTTCAGCAGTAGACAGTCCACATCTAGTTATTACGTATTTAGATAAACATACTAATATTGAATGAGTCTAATATACCTTTTAGGACGTCGGGAGAAGGTTGATGATAACAAACTCGATGATTGCGAATAATGAAATGAATAATTTATTTTCCAAAAGGATGCTTAAATACTATTTTACAAATCGACACTTAACCAATAAAAAGATGTACATTAAAAAAATTACGTATTCTCAAAATAAAAAAACCAATAAGAGTCGTAGGATTACAACCAATCACGTCACAGCATTGTTGTCGTGTTGAATCCGCGAGGGGCGCATGAACTCGCGGGGCGCGCGGCGGGTATTCAGTCTCCTCGATAGCAACGAAGGCATAAATACAGGTACCGCGTATTCGCGCGCTTTGTGTCGGGCTGGCCACCGTCGTGGGAAGATGTGTTGAGGAACGAGTTGATGGAAGATAGAAGACGCGACGAACTGAAGACTGGAAGAGTGAAGACAGAAGACACGATGACCCGAAGACTGGAAAAGTGGCCTCTTCACAGCTCCGACACATGCAATAGTTCTTTTCAGAACTGTTTCCTTAACAGAACGTCGAAACATGCAAAGTTCTTATCAGAACTGTCTGCTTCCATGTTTCTTATCGGAGAGTCAATCAAACACGTGGTAATGTGCTGTGATCAGCGGTGGCTACAGTACTCCCCCTCAAGCGAAGCGTACCGGCAGCTTGACGACACGGCCTGAGCGCGTTGACCTCTTGATGGCGGGCTGTGACGTCACGTTGTCCGTAGGTACTCTTGCTTGTTGCTTGGTAACGGTTGAGGTACTGGTTTGCTTGGTAATGGTTGGTGTGGTACTGGTTTTCTTGGTAATGGTAATCTTGCTTGGAGGTAAGGTAATGGTATGCTCTGAGATGACATATGCAGGCTTGAGTCGATCGATTGATATGTTGGCTTGCCGATTTGGTAGCTGTATTGTATACACCTTGTCGGTTCGGCTTATCACTCGATAAGGGCCTTCATATGGAGCTTGGAGAGGTTTCTTGACTGCATCGGTTCTGACAAACACATGACTGCACTTGAGTAAATCTTGATGCACGAATACGCGTTTGTTGTTGCTGTGATGCTCGGTGACGGCTTGCGGTTTGTTTGCTCGAATGACGTCACGAAGTTTTTCAACGTAAGTATAATCCATTGTAGGTATGTCGGTTTTTGATGTGAAGAAATCGCCGTGCAGCCGTAAGTTGTAACCGTAGGTAAGTTCGGCTGCGCTCACACCGGTGTCGGTACGTAGTGCGGCTCGTAGTCCAAGCAACACCGTAGGTAACTCGTCGATCCATGTACTCGTGTCGGATAGTTTCGCGCGTAATGCAGTTTTGAGCGAGCGATGCCACCGTTCGACCATCCCGTTGCTTTGAGGATGATACGGTGTTGTGCGATTTTTCTTGATTCCCATTTGTTTCATCAGATTTTGAAACAGCTGACTCTCGAACTGGCGACCTTGATCGCTTGTGAGTGTAGTCGGACATCCAAATCTTGATATCCAATGTTGGTAGACGATATCGGCTATGCGATCAGCTGATATTTCGTCGGTAGGGATTGCTTCAGGCCACTTCGTGAGTCGGTCGATCATTGTTACTAAGTAGCGATGACCTTGAGTTGTCGTAGGTAGTGGTCCTACGATATCGACGTGTAGGTGTTGAAAGCGATCACTTGGCGGGAAACAAGAGATGCTCGAGAATGTGTGACGTTGTATCTTACTTTTCTGACAATGTATACAGGTTCGCGTCCAACGGCTGATATCTGTGTTCATTGATGGCCAGAAATATTTTTGAGTTATGAGCTTGCGAGTCGTGCGCGTGCCAGGATGACTGATGTTGTGCACGCTGGTAAAAACTTCTTGTCTATGTTCTTCTGGTATATAAGGTCGTACATAAGGTGTGGAGGTTTCGCAGTATAACTCGACGTCAGTGTTAGGTACAACTATTTTCTTGAGAGTAATGTTGTTTTCTTGCAATAATTGTTGAATGTTGCTGTCCTTTTCTTGCGCGCTGGCTATTTCCTTGAAGTTTATCGTAGATGGGCACGAAATAGTTTCGATGCGGCTGAGTGTATCGGCGACGATGTTTTGTTTACCGCTCACGTGACGTATGTCGGTGGTGAATTCACTGATAAACAAGAGTTGTCTCGTTCGCCTCGGTGTTTCAGTACTCGATTGAGTTTTTGACATGACGTATGTTAGCGGCTTGTGGTCGGTGAATATGATGAGATGACGTCCTTCGAATGTCTTGCGGAAGTGTTTGACTGCCATGTAGATTGCGAGTAGCTCTCGGTCGTAGGTAGAGTATTTCTTTTGCGCGTCGTTGAATTTCTTGGAATAATAACCGAGTGGTTGCCATGTTTCGTTTGTATATTGTTGTAGGACGGCGCCGGCTGAGTTGTCGGATGCGTCGCAGAATAAGGCGAGTGTGGCATGATGTGATGGGTGGGCTAGTAAAGCTGCGTTTATGATGCTAGCTTTACATTGCTGGAACGCTTGAGTTGCTTCGTCGGACCACGTGATCTTAGTTTTGTCACGCTTCTTTACGTTATGTAGGTATGAATTAAGTGGGGCTTGTAGGGCTGCGGCGTTGGGAATATGATCACGATAAAAGTTGATCATTCCGAGAAATCTTCTTAATTCTTCGATTGTAGTCGGCTGTGGGTAATCGGTGATTGCTTGAATTTTATATTGCGGAGGTTTGATGCCTTCTTTTGATACGTGGTAGCCTAGGAATTGGGCTTCTGACTTGCCTAGGTTGCACTTGGCGGGGTTGATGGTGATGCCATTATCTTCTAATCTCTTCAGTACGATTTGGAGGTGTTCTCTGTGTTGATCTTCGTTTTCTGATGCCACTAACAAATCGTCTATGAATGGGAAGACGAAATCTAATCCTCGTAGTACTTCATGGATATAGCGTTGAAACGTTTGTCCCGCGTTCTTCAGACCGGGGCTTTTTTTTTTTTTTTTTTTTTTTTTTTTTTTTTTTTTGTTAATGGCATCTCGCAGTTCAGCCTAGGAGGCTGGCTACTGCTTAACCGGACTAATCCTGTGGATGCCTTGAAGTTAAGGCCTCCAGCCAGGGGCAATAAACTATACTAAGCGACCACACGCTAAGGGCACCCCCTGCGGGGTACGAGCCTCGGCTTAGGGCGTCGCTGGGGAGGACAGCAGGGGGACAGGCTGGATCTAAATGAGATTAATTAGGGGATGATTTATCACTAATGGCTCAGCATCGCGGGCTGGCTCTAGCAAGGGTCGGGGGGGGTTTGAACGGGGACGTCGCGACGGACCACGGCGGCGGGGTCGGAAAGACGGCGGTTTGTATCTGTATTTTTTGATTGTGCTAGTTTCCCTATTACTTTCCTGGAGGAGGGTGGTGGGGTCATCGGGGGCTATTAGTGCATGCCTTGGACGGCGAACGATGCTAATACGCGATGGTTCGTATCGGGCGGCCGATGCGATCAGGGGGTTTTTGTGTTTAATAGCTCTGTCAAAGAAGCGCGTGGAGAGGCGCTTCATGAACTGCTGAATGGTAGGGATTCTGAGGTCAAGATGGAGGGTCTCGTTACGGACATAGGGAGGGGCTCCGGTGATTTTCCGGAGGTATCGGTTTTGGAGTGTCTGCATCCTATGGATGAAGCGTGGGTGGGCATGGGCAAATACGACGCATGCGTACGTCATGATGGGTCGGATCACTGCGGTGTAGAGACGCAACTTGCACCTAAGTGACAACTTGCTCTTACCCGTAATCATGTAGTGGAGTCTACCCATAGCAAAGGATGCTCGGTTACGAGCGGCCTTGATATGTGACGCGAAGGTCAGGTGATGGTCTAATATGACTCCAAGGTATTTGGCTTGCTTCTCCCAAGGGATAGGCTTGCCGAACATGGTGATCGGGATGGGGGGGGTGCGATGAAGTCGCAATTTGTGGAAGAGTACGGCTTGACTCTTATCGGGATTTACCTCGATTCTCCACTTACGGAACCATTCGCCTAGGGCGTTGGCTGCCTCTTGTAGATTCCGGGCGATGGCATCTTGCTTACGCCCAGTGTAATAGATGGCCGTGTCGTCGGCGAATAGAGCTAGGAGGGTTTTCGCTCTTTTGGGGATGTCGCTAGTGAACAGCGTGAAGATAAGGGGGGAAATAACGGATCCCTGGGGGACCCCTGCCCTGATAGGATGGGGGGAAGATAGAGCGGACCCAATGCGATAGCGAAATGTGCGGTTCGATAGATAATCTCGTATGATGAGCACGAGACGGTCAGGCACTCCAAGTTGGTACAGCTTGTATAATAAGCCGTTGTGCCAGACTTTATCGAACGCTTTCGCGATATCGAAGAAAAGTACTCCCGTCATCGACCCGCGCTGGAAGCCGGCGCTCAGATGTTCGACGATGCGGTGTACTTGTTGAATACACGAGTGTTCGGTCCTGAATCCGAACTGCTCGTTGGGAATGAGGCTCTTAGCTTCGGCAAAGTCTTTGAGTCGCTTATAAATAAGTCTCTCGTAGATTTTGCCGAGTGCACTCAGGAGACTGATCGGCCGGTAGCTCGACGGCTGGGCTTTCGGTTTACCCGGTTTGGGGATACCTATGACCGTGGCCTCTTTCCACATTTGTGGGAAGATATTATTGTTCATGGCAGCATTGAAGATGGTTGCCAAAAGAACTATGAGTTGGGGGCAAAGAAGCTTGAACACCTTATTGGTGAAGCCATCGGCGCCAGGGGCTTTCCGCGGCTTTAGCTTGTCGATGATGTCTTGCACTTCTTCGGGTGTGACAGAAGGCAGAGGAGCATCAGGGTCTTCGACTGGGGGGAGAGAAGCTCTACGTTCGACTTCTGCGTTCACCAAATCAAGGTGTCGCTTGTCTACTGGTTGAGAGCTGGGTGAGCATTGAGATTCCAGGCTGTCGGCCAGGCACTCTGCTTTGTCGGAGTCGTCGAATGCGACGCTCTTGTCAGGGCGGATGAGAGGAGGCGCTGAGGCCTCTTCGGAGGCACGCAACTTTCGTTGCAGTTGCCAGAAGGCTAGGTGAGTGGGCTCGAGTTCGCTGAGCTCCTTGTCCCATTGATTTGAACGATGCTCACTAGTGCGTTTCTTTACAGCAAGCTGCAAATTGCGCATGTGGGCTTTGTTCGCGTCGCAGGGAAAGGAGCTGTAGGCACGGATGGCTGCGTTCTTCTCGGTTATTAAGTCACGGATGTCACCGGGCAGTATCCAGCGCTGATCGCTCAACGCTGGTACCTCCCGTGAACAATCCTTCAGTACGGATTGTACGTGACCTGTAAACGAGTCGATGGCTGCCATGGTGTCTTCGACTGATACAATATGATCTGGGATACTATCAAGAAGGGGGGACGTTTCCGATTTCAGCTTGACGCTTACTTTCTTCCAGTCCGTTATAATTGAGGTCGGAGGTGGTTGGTTGGGGTCAGAGGGACCCGAGTTGGGAATAAGGTGCATGAGCACCGGGCGGTGGTCAGAGTTCAGCTCGTGTAGCGTCTCAATCAAATACAACCTAAGGTTGATATTCCTGAGAAGCGCTATATCGAGGACGTCTGAACGTTGACCGACGGTGTCGGGGTAGTGGGTATGCTCCATGGGAGCGATGGGGTCGAATAAAAGAGACCCAGATAAGTCGTACAATGCTCTCCCTCTCGGGTTAGTCATTATACTGCTCCAGGCTGGGTGTTTGGCATTAAAGTCACCCGCTATAATAACGGAGTCACTTAATGCGAAGAGCGCTGTGAGATCTTTTGCCAGGAGGCTATGATCTTCAGACGAGTTGGAGGGGGGGATATATGCAGAGACGATATGAATCGGTTGATGACCGGTCATGCCTAGCCGACAGATTGATACCTCGAGAAGAGATGCTAGTGGGGGGGGGTCAATAGGGATGCAGTGCAGCTCCTTTCGATAGTAAATGAGGGTTCCGCCTTTGTGACATCGTGCCCGGTCGTTGCGAACTATACGAAAGTTCGCAATTTTCGGGTCACGTTGGCAGGGTTTGAGGAATGTCTCTTGGATGAGGAAAATATCAACTTGATGGTCACGGAGGAAACTCGCGATCTCATCACGTTGGTTTCTAATGCCATTGGCATTGAAGAAGCCTATTTTTAGGGAGCGGGGTAGGGTGCATGCTACATTTCTAAAGAGCATGGCAACTAATCAGAAAGAGCGCGGAGGGCTGACTCTATCCTCGGATAGGTCCTGAAGATGCGGCGAATTTCGTCGAATTTCTTCGCCAACCTGAGTTCGGCTGCCATGCGGTCAGCTTCAGGGGACACAAACACCTGGAATCTGGCTATTGTGTCAAAAGTGCTCAGACCGGGGCACATACGTGGGAATTCAAATAATCCCATCGGGGTTATGATGGCTGTCTTCTCGATGTCTTCTTCTCTCACGCTCAGTTGTTGGTAGGCGCGGTTGAGATCGATTGTTGAGAAGATAGTTTTTCCAGATAGGTGGTGTGTGAAGTCTTTGATGCGTGGAACCGGGTAGCGATCTGGTATGGTGATTGAGTTGAGTCGGCGATAGTCACCACAAACTCTAATATCGCCATTCTTCTTGGGAACGATGTGTAGAGGTGATGACCACGGACTTTTGCTAGGTCGGCATAGTCCTTGTTCGATCATGTTTTCGAATTCCTTCTTCACTATTTCGAAGCGATGTGGTGGAATCGGTCGAGCACGGCTGTGTATCGGTGGTCCTCGAGTTTCGATGAAATGTTGCACGTGGATATCGGAGTTTAATTTCATCGATGTCAGTCTTGTAATACCGGGATATTGGGCCAAAATGTCGTGATATGATTGCGACATGTCGATGCTGCGTATTGTAGGCACGTCCGATACTCGTACCGGGGCATTGACCTTTAGGCTCGTAACACCGTCGATTAATCTTCGATTTTTCAGGTCGACGATGAGTTGATGGTGCTTGAGGAAATCGGCTCCGAGTATTGGTTTTGAGACGTCAGCTATAATGAATTTCCACAGGTACGGGCGTCGTAGATTGAGATCAAGAGATAGTGTTTTCTCGCCATACGTAGCTATAGTTGTGTTGTTCGCTGCGTATAGCTGGAATGGTAACGGCGTTGGTACTTGTCCCTTGCTTCTGGGTAACACGGATATGTTCGCTCCAGTGTCAACTAAGAATGATAATTTGGAGTTTCTGTCGGTGATGTATAGGCGGTGGGATTTTTCTTGAACGCCGGTGTCCGCCTCTGCCAACGTTCTGTCTAGTTTTCCGTGTTTGGTTTCTGTTGCTTCTTGAATGAGCAAGGCGATGTACAGCGTCTAGCTTGCTCCTTGAAGCGGCGGTGGTAGTAGCAGAATGGAGATGGAGAGACATCATGGCTACGTTGTCGTGATGTACTGCGGTTACGAGATGAGTGACGACTGCGGCGGTGGTTGTTGTTGTTGTAATAACGGCTTGACTTCAACTCGGCTATTTCCAGCGACAGTTTTCTTATCTCGCTGATAAGGAACTGTGTGTCTGCTTGCGGTGCGGATGGTGTAGGTGGTGCGGATGCATGCACGGCTGCGACTTCTGTGGGTGCGGTCTGCTCCATGATTTTGTCAGCAAGTAGCGCGAGCTCGTCGAGTGCTGTCTTCGTGCTGAATGTTTCGCTGACTGCGAGAACTGAGCGAACGTGCGACGGAAGGTGATTTGTCCACATAAGTCGCAAGGTGGAGTCGGGAACTTTGTCTCTGGCGAGGTTACGCATGCGACGAAGTAATTGCGTCGGTTTCTGATCGCCGAGTTCCATGTCGGACAGTAGTTTTTGAAACTGGCGGCTGTCAGACTCTTCGTAGGCAGATATGAGTCTCTCTTTGATGGCCTTGTACTGCTCCGTCTCTGGTGGGTTGTAGAGTAGGTCCATTATCTGCTCGATGTCTTGACGCTCGAGCTGTGCGATGACCATCTGGGCAAGTTGGGCTTGGCCTTTCTTGAGATCGTTGGTTGCTGCTTCAAAGCTGATAAACCAGAGTCTTGGTCGATCGCGCCAGAATGGTGGAATGCGCATAGTGAGCGATATTCCTGCTGCTTCGGCCTTCGGGACTGGGTGTGATGTTGAGCTGGATTGTTCTTCTGATTGGCAGGGATTCGACATCTTGATTGGGGTGGAGAGTGATTCACGGACGGACAGAGTTTCGGTGATCTTGATGCTGGACTGATTCGGGCAGAGCTTCGTCCTTGATTCTTCTATATTCAGGCAGGGGTTCGTTCTTGATTCTTCAGTGTTCAGACAGGGTCACCACTTTTAGGACGTCGGGAGAAGGTTGATGATAACAAACTCGATGATTGCGAATAATGAAATGAATAATTTATTTTCCAAAAGGATGCTTAAATACTATTTTACAAATCGACACTTAACCAATAAAAAGATGTACATTAAAAAAATTACGTATTCTCAAAATAAAAAAACCAATAAGAGTCGTAGGATTACAACCAATCACGTCACAGCATTGTTGTCGTGTTGAATCCGCGAGGGGCGCATGAACTCGCGGGGCGCGCGGCGGGTATTCAGTCTCCTCGATAGCAACGAAGGCATAAATACAGGTACCGCGTATTCGCGCGCTTTGTGTCGGGCTGGCCACCGTCGTGGGAAGATGTGTTGAGGAACGAGTTGATGGAAGATAGAAGACGCGACGAACTGAAGACTGGAAGAGTGAAGACAGAAGACACGATGACCCGAAGACTGGAAAAGTGGCCTCTTCACAGCTCCGACACATGCAATAGTTCTTTTCAGAACTGTTTCCTTAACAGAACGTCGAAACATGCAAAGTTCTTATCAGAACTGTCTGCTTCCATGTTTCTTATCGGAGAGTCAATCAAACACGTGGTAATGTGCTGTGATCAGCGGTGGCTACATACCTAATGCACAACGGCCAAGGGCGAGGACCGAGGACGCGGTCATAGTTAGCTGAGCCGTTTACGTTTCAAGGTTATTTTCTGTTTGTCAGAAATAAATACAAGATAATAAAAAATATTTTGATGTAGCATTCATAAAGACGCTATGAAGTTACCTCTTCAAAAGATGAAAAGAAATGAGATGAAAGAGCATCCTAGGAGGATGTTCTAAGAAATAGCCCTTCATCTTTTTTGTCAAAAGATACTGCACCGAAGTTGCGTAACAGTTTTCTATCGCATTGCGAAAGATTTTGAGGGAAATTCATAAAACAATGCTTCATTAGCTTCACATGTGTAAACATCTTGACTGCTCGCTAACGGATAAAACGCATTGAATTTTGTTGAAATGTCGAAAAATAAATAGCATTGATAATGCGAGTGTGTCATGCAATTACCCCGCTAGTTTATAAAATTTACGAAGTTGACTAGGCAAGTATTTATGAATTGACTTTCAAATTCTTAGGTAAACAAAACGCCTAGAATAACACCGATAAGACTGATAACGCCATTGATATAATTATGTAGACAGCTGGTATTTCATCTTTGTACTTCAACGCACTTACACAATTATCGGTATGCGGATGTCCCTCAACTTTTGACTAATTTATACTTCTACTGGTATCGCTTCACGTGTGCGATTATATTGTCTGGTATCGAGTGTCGGTATCTTTCCAATTTCAATCACTGAGCCATTATTCATGAAATCGTGAGACTGGACTTTATCGGATGTTGTCAACAGTAAACTTCCTTCGTTGTGGAAAACAGAGTAGGTACCTACACATACAAAGTGTAAACGTACCCTTCATGAAGCCGTCAACCAAGCATTCTGTACATCAAACTAAGTAACTCTGCGCAAAAAATATTGCTGTGAAACGGCTTTTTTTTTTTAAGTAAAAAAATCACGTTTTAGAGTTGGACTCATGTAAAAACTAGTAAGTAATAAAAATAAACTTGTAAAAAAGTTGGAACTTTGACCTCCAATATCTCCGTAGAAGAAGTAGAAGATACTCAGGTATAGTCTAGAACAAAAGAAAAATATCGCCGTGACAGAGATAACAAGTAGGTACCTTGCGGCTTCGTTACGGGTATTTTTAGAACCATTTTACAAATGGCAACCTCATAACCAGCACATTAAAGGCAACGGCTGTCCAGTCGAGTTCTTTATTGAATGAATCGAACCTAATGATGAAAAGAATGTAAGGAACAACCTAGAATAAACAGTTCCTTTTCTGTCGTTCAGAACCGTCATATGCTCGAGCGAGGAACAGAGTGAGAATTCTAGAGCACGCGGGAGCATCGACGATGCGCTGGACACCAGGCTCTGGGTTCTCGCTTGCTGCGATAGATGTGGTTCAATCCTTATACAGGACCGACTCACAGCAGTCGAAAGGAGAAGAATAGTGACTTGGTGACTTTATATTTATGACTATTTCTCGCTTTACTTCAACTATAACATGAAGTAAATTATATTTCCCCAAGTAAGTAAGTATGCAATCCAGAACTATTTATTTATTTAATTGCCATAATAATATGTCATTATGTTAGTAAATGCATAATGCTTATGTATACCCTATACATTACATATTCAGCCAATTAATGCATTAAACGTTACTCTATGATACATGATGGTCAACATTTTCCTTAAAGTTTTCCAAAGAATTAACTCTAGCCTTTTTATAATTGCTAAACGCGAGAACTTGGAAACAATGAAGCAGTTATCAAATATCAAGTACCGTCGCAAGAGGCACAAATTATACATTCATACATAAACTCACGCCGTATTCCATGAAGGTAGTCAGAAACTACAAAACACCACCTAACCGAACGTAACCTGCTTCATCCACGTTCATAAATCCAGTCATACACGCACGCCGGTTGGTAGACAATAACCAGGAGAGTCAAAGCATTGGAAAAAAGACAGTCTATTAAAAACGCGACAGACCTTGAACTACATACATCGATCGGTCGCGACGCGCAGCGCCGCTGTCACAGTCACACGTACTTATTTGTGACGCAACACAGGGTACAGAAGAACCACTCCATTTTTACAAAACAGGCACTTCTACTGGGGAGATAACAATCTGTAGGTCATATCAACAGCTTAAGAAAACGTTTAAATATCAAGCACGTATGTTTCTATTGCCGTACTGCTGTAATACTGATATTCAACTGCATTCGGTTAGACTGGAAGCCGCCCCAACGTACTTGGGAAAAGGCAAGGCAGATGATACTGTTTCTACTGCCGTTGTGCGCGCTGCTTGATTCTACAGCCTTTCTTGTAAGTCCTCAGAAAGGTTTATCGTTTTATCTCCTTTTGCATTCGTTGCTATCCAACCCTAAACCCTATCTGCAGAAAAACATGAGCCCAATCAAAATTGAAGCCATCAAAGAAAGAAACACTGATGCCAAACGCAGGATTATCAGCCGCAGTTACGACAGCTTGTAAATAAATGTATCTTCTGAGGCGCGGTTGGGGGTCACACAGGTCCGTAGCCAGGAATTTGGTTGGGACGGAGAAGGAGTGTCAATTTTGCATGTATGATTTTTGGTTTTTGGGGTGGTCATGACTCCTGTGACCACCCCTAGGACCACGCCTTTCACCTCAGCATTAAGTGGTCCTTCTAAATCCTCTTATATTGTGATATCTACGCAATCGCATGACTCCGTGGGAGGCGACATACGACGCGGAAAAACACATAATTCTTATCCACTTATGCACTACCTCTGTTCGTTTCGTATCCTACTTCAAGAATTTCACTCTTGTACATTTGGTTCACATCTTTGTGTTGTGTTGGCAACCGAAAACCATTTTCGACGTTGCATCGCACAACAGGGCACAGGAAATTGCATTGCAATCATGCCAATTACTTGATATATGTTTTCCTTTCATGGAATAAAAAAGTGTAGTATCGTGCGCCGTGGTTTTATGGCTTAACAAATAACAAATCGGATTAAAATGAGGAATCTACTGAGATTTATATCATGTATTCCACCTTCCAGTTGTATTGACTCTGTGTGGCTAGCTGTGACATAATTTTAGGTAATGGTGCCGATTCCCTTGTTCACATACTAAACTAAATTTAAGTTGAGTGCATCTTTTTCTTTCTATTTCATTATGAAAAGGAAAGAAGATTTATATTAGTTTAGTCCTGTCAAATTAGTCAGCACCTGACGTAATTTGATGTAGTAGTCAACTTTTAAATCACGCTGGTTAATTTGACAGGACTAAACTAGAATTTATCTTCTGTCCTTTTCTTTATGAAATAGAAAGAAAAAGATGCACTGAACTTAAATTTGATTTAGTTTGTTAACAAGGGAATCGGCACCAATGCCTCATCAAACAAAAAGTTCAACATAGAACGATTTTCGAGGTCCTTTTGAAAAAACCAGTTAGTTTGGTGTAGGATTTTACCTGCTAGGTACTACTGTACCTAGCACTGCCACGTTACGTTACTTCATCCAAACCGTGTAATTACTACAGGCTTCTAAGAATCCAAACTTTCACATTTAGAATATAATTGGCATTTCTGAGTAGGCTGGAGTTAGGAAAAGCAGTATAATTTACTTAACGTGAGTGACAGAATTGGGTTAGTATATTAGTGGTACAAGATATAATCTAATAATTCTTAGCTAAGTTCATCTTTATTTGGTTAGCTTACCGATAATGGATAAAGTGGCAATGGGCTGGACCAATCTAACTAAAAGAGGGATGTATGAAAATAAATATTGATGGATGGAGACTAACGGAGAGGGAAAGGAAGACCAAGGAAACGGTGGATGGATTGTGTGAGGAATGATATAAAAGAAAAAGGAGTAAATGATAGCGTGATGGTTGTCAGAGGAAATGAACGGAACGGAATGGAAGAAAAAAACGTGTTGCGCGGGCGTGGTCAAGGGCAGGAATATGATGATGATGGGCTGGACCTATCTGCTGAAGGACCAGCGCAAAGGAAGTATGAAGCCGCTATCAAGATCATTACAGTTGAGTTTAAGCAGGACTCACAAGGCAACAGAGATATGAGTCTAGAAAAGAGGCTTGACAAAAATCTTTGGGTTAATCCAAGACATGAGTTTAGTTTATGATTCATTTCTGTTGGAGACAAGATGGGGAGGTTTGGAAGAGAAAAGGGGAGGCCTTTGCCCAGCAGTGGGACAATAGATAGGCTACTACGTAACAAATCTGTGACCATTCATTGCAGTCTTGGAGAGGCCCTGTTTAGTTTTCAACTGGAATGATTTTTTCGGTGGCTTATGTAAATCCATTATGACAGCCGTTGGTACCGTCCGTCATTTCTAGATCTTTGACAGTCGTTACTGGTAGTCAATGGCCCGAAAGTCTGACAACCAGTCTTACCAAGGGGTATCTTATTACCAAGTACTAACTGGGTTGTGGAGGTCAGATAGGCAGTCGCTACATGTAAAATATTCAGACTGGAAGATGTTTGGTGGTTATGTTTAGTTTATGTGGTGTTGTTTTGTGTTGTAATGTTTAAAGTATTCATCATCTGCCTAGCCTTTTCCCAACTATGTTGGGGTCGGCTTCTAGTCTAACCGGATGCAGCTGAATACCAGTATTTTACATGGAGCGACTGCCTATCTGACCTCCACAACCCAGTTACTACTGGGAAATACGAATGTAATGTTTAAAGTATTGTGTGTATGTAATGCATATTTTGTACTATTTATTGAATTATGTGTATTCTAATGAGTCCTTGTTACTTGAGTGAATAAATAAATATATTATTATGTAAATCCATTCCGCTCCATCAACATTGTGGCTGATTGAATGTAATTTTGTCTCAGTCTAGGCCTTCTAGTACCCGCTTCACAGGAACTTACTTCATATCCTTTACACCAACATTCTGGCTTAATGAATATACCTACAACATTTATTATTTGTCGGACCTTTTCAACCTTTTCAGATTTTTTAAGTAGGTAGGAACCTCTAAATGAGGGTTTGGACAGAGGTTGAATTATAGACAACAAATGCCACCTGAGAACTCCCAAAATTTTCCCGAACAGAAAATGGTCACGCTCAAAACAAATGGACTGAATTGTGAAAAACAATTGTATCTTATTCTTTCATTCTAAGCGATTGTTGTGCTGATTTTCGGGATTAATATGCAAAAGTCTAGAACAAATCTGGCTATACAGTGTGGATGGGACATCGACGCACAAACGCATACCACGTATTTAGTAAATCATTCTGTATTGACGTTGAAAAATTTCTATGTGGGGGGGGCCCCACATAGAAATTTTTCAACGTCAATTTAAAAAAAAACCGCGGTCAAATGCATAGCAGAGGTGATTTTTTTTGCCAATGTGATTCACCCAGTATTTTGCTTCCCGAAAAGGTTTATACCTTTAACATCAACTTGTGAAATAATGAATTTCAGTACAAAAAACCATGCAAAAGATATGTAATATAGGGAATACATAGAAATAATGTATATTACGAGGGCACCGCGACGTTTAATTTATTGGCATGTTCACATAGATCTTGATAACGTAGTGACTCTAATACTTAATATTCAAGCTTCTACTGTTTGCTGTTTCGTAGAAATTATCAAAACTCCAGTTTTTTCTTGAAGGTTAATTACTGTTCTTAGTATGAAAGTCTGGGTTCTTTTTTCAATTACGGTGCTAGTCGCTGTAAAAATGTTAACAAGATGGCGGAACAAATTAGGAACCTAACTTGTATGTCTTCTGTGCGAATGAGTTTAATATTGTGACCTAAAAATTGGAAACAATGACATTGACAATAAAGTTATAGAAACGTCAGTTACAGTTAATGTCACTTCAATTGTTCGTCTGAGACATAAACGTTCCGTTAACTGTTAAGTAGTAAGTTATTGAAAACGGCCGTAAGACGCTATAATATATTATAGATAGAAAAACAATTAGTCTAACCATTATAACGCATACGGAAGCCATTATAATATCTAAACAGTTACTGTATGCTTTGCAACCAACCCACACAGACGTTAAATACGGTTTTAAAATAATGGCAATCTGTTGAGTAACACCATTTCAATAATTATACACTTGACAGCCAGGTCATGACGTCAGACCAAGTCAGACAAATCAGAAAACAAACACTAAGCACTCTAACGCAATGCAGTAGAGTTCAAAATGTAAGGCAATTACGGTACAAATTAGTTTGTAGTCGCGTAACAGTAGAAATGTAGGATCCTCACAATGTTCAAGGACTTATGAATCTAGGTTAGAACTGTAACCTTAACTATATCTAGGTTGGAAAGATTAACAGTTGAAAATAAAACCGGAAGAGGGCAAATGTGGAGCTATTTAACGTTCCGAGTTCCGAAGGGCCCTTTTTTTCGTATGGGAAGCATCAAATGCTCTGGGCGGAGCGGAAGGAAATGTCACACTTGTACTGACTAAAACCCATCCATGTTCCATCTTTGCCCTTCTTGTTCCGGGGCTGCGGTATTTCTTTCGGACAGACCCGCAGCCGACACCCTTATGACTTGAGTTATAAGGTTGAAAGTAGTCGACCATGTGAACTCGGTAGTACTTTTTGGAGCATTGGAAGAATCCTATAGAAGTTCTGTATATCGTGATCATCATTTGCCTAGCCTTTTCCCAACAATGTTGGGGTCGGCTTCCAGTTTAACCGGATGCAGCTGAATACCAGTATTTTACATGGAGCGATTGCCTATCTGACCTCCACAACCCAGTTAGTACTTGGTAATACGATACCCCTTGGTAAGACTGGTTGTAAGAGTTTTTGGGTCACTGACTACCTGTAAAGACTGTCAAAGATCTACAAATGATAGCCGGGACCAACGGCGTAACGTGCTTTCCGAGGCACGGAGGATACAGGTATGTAATGAGCGGTCACGCATCCACAGACCAACCTAGGGAAGCACGGCTTAACCTGAAGATCGACCCGAGCGGCTGTTGTTATTTAGCCACGAGCTCCTTCTCGTCCTTCTGTATATCGCCTCTATATTCCTATTTGTAACTATGCAACATGATTTTGGACAACCAGTTTTTAATACCTACCGGCTGTAACTACGCGATTAAAATACTATATGTTCACATAACCTTGATTTCGATACTTGTTTATCAAATTCGCTTACATTATGGCGCTATTAATTAAAACCCTTGTTCCTACAAAATTTTCTCTACTCTGACAAGGCCTTTGCTACTGTTATACTAATTTCCAATATGCTAGGCAAAAAATCTGAACAAATAAATCCCTTACAGCATTCTACGGTAGCTGTATAAGTCTTTGCTATTTTCAGCCCGCAGAAAAGCTCCCAGTGGGCCAAGCACTGCCAAGTTCCATCTAAAAATCTTTATACCGAAAACGAAAATTCAGCTGGAGCGCTGCAGAGTGCCGGTTTAATATTATGTTATTTAGTTTGTTTAGTTAGAAGTAACCCAATCCTATAAGTCACAATGCTACTTCGTAGCTAGATCACAGACGATGCCTCATCACATGTCTTGTTATTTGCAATACTGCACTATAAAAGGCTTCTTTGTTATATCAAGACAGTAGAGACTTAGAGAAAGGGGCCAGAGACAAACGTACGACGTAACGACAGTATGTCTTGTGAGCGAAAGTAAAGAGAACAATACAGCTATGGAACTTATGGAAGTATTACACGGCTGACAAACGACGAAAACGATCAAAATTGTTTCATGAAAGTTCGTGAACTAATCTAATAAAGAAATTGAAGTACAACTGCCATTGGTGTCAATAGTATATTTCCTTCAGGAATGGAATAAAACTTACTTGCAAAGAGGTTTTGCGGTCACGGTAAAACTGGAATTAAGGCCAAATGAGTGTATCGTTAACAAAGCATTTTGCTAAATAATTTGAGTCATTCATTTTCCGTTTCGACGTCAAGAAAATATTCCATTTAAAAATCGCGTAAAGTGCAATTAAAATAAGTACTTCAAAAGTTATGCCTACCTTATTTTGAACCAATATAATTGGCTCAGTAGATAATTTATCAGGATTAAACAGGCCTGATGATATTTTAATGTTCAAAAATTCTATTGTCAATTGAAATTGACAATAGAATTTTTGGACACAAAGGACATTCTAAAGGTGTAATAACCGAAATGACATTTAAAAGGTATTCACCACAACCAACAGAATTATAAATAATACATAAATCGAATGATAAAATGAATTGTTAATGTTTGATTGTACTGTATGTATTATATAACTGCCTCGTTGGTCTAATGGTCGCAAGCACGACTGCTGAGCAAGAGGTGCTGGGTTCGATTCCCAGGTCGGGCAAAAAGATATTGAGTTTTTCCATCAGGAATTTCTCAGTAGCAGCCACGGAGTCTGGAATTGCGCCCGGTGGATGGCAATAGGCTCGCCGGACTTAAATATAACTGGTGAAACGTACTGTTAGGTACACCTCTGTCTAACCCTCGGGGATGCCGACGTGAAGTTATGTTATGTTTATGATTCTACTGCACCTAGAATTTATAATTAAAGTACAAATAGAAATAGCCAGTTTGTATTCACCGAACGAATGCAGGCAGCCGGTCACCTATGCTCGTTACATAATCACTCAACAGTACTATGTGAATATGGAATGACTTCATCTAACTCAATAACTTACTAAGTAATGAGAAATATTGTTGCTACAGAATTTACTTCGCTGCTTATTAGAATTCCCTACCTCAAAAAGAAAAAAAACTGGCGAAATGCGAGTCGAACTCGCGCACGAAGTGTTCCGTACCATGATCAATACAACATTAAACCGGTTTACGATTTATGACGTATTAAATAAAACTACTTACTAGATCTCGTTCAAACCAATTTTGGGTGGAAGTTTGCATGGTAATGTACATCATATAAAGGGTGTAAACAGACTCTTAAAGAAGCCGAACCTCTGTCGCTGGTTGTCCCCCGCCGGGCCTCCTCCGGGTAACCGGAGGTCTCACCTGGCGGGGACAGACCGCCGAGGTGTCGTGAAACAAACAGCGCTGCGCTGCAGCGCTGTAGGCGTGCCTACAGTTCACATACGACAACCACACACAGAGCGCACGTTATTAACGTGCACTCAATACCTCGGCCTATAAGGCCAACGCGAGGTCGGGTCCCGTATTAACGGGGCCCCGGTATGCCACCGCGGCCAGAGGGTCAAAGACCCTGGTACCGCTCGCCACGCCCCCTTACGGGGGCGTCGCGATTTCTTCCGTCCGTCCGTAAAGAAGCCGAAAGGCACTTGTTCTCCCCGTCATTGCGATCATTTTTTTGTTCTAGACCATACCTGGGAACCTTCTAGTTACGGAGATATTGGGGGTCAATGTCCATCTTTTTCATAAGTTTTTTTTTTAAATACATGTTTTTAATGTAAGATTTTTACTTTAAACACCTCCAGGACCCTTTACTATTCAATCCATCCATCAGCACAATGTTTTGAATGAGTCACATTGAGTCCTACCGTATAACGTGATTTTTCACCCCAAAAAAAAAAGTAATTTCCCAGCAATAATTTTTGCGTAAAGTTACTTAGTTTGATGTACATAATGGTTGGTTGACGGCTTCGTGAAGAGTCTGTTTACACCCTGTAGAATGACTTCATCTATCTACTAATGATTACTTACTAATGACAAATACTGTTGCTACAGAATTTACCTCTCTGCTTATTAGAATTCTCTACCTCAAAAGGAAAAAAACAGAACCCCGACTATGCAATTTGTCAGCCGCCAGATCTTCTGTTTTCCTAAGAATTCTGCCAACTACAACCGTTCTGGATATTACAGCATATCAGGAAGGTGTGGACATAGTTAAGGATGTGGTATAGCTATAGAGTTCTATAAAAAACATCGTTCTTATCTAAAAACCGACCAAGTGAAGTCGGACTCGCGCATGAAGGGTTCCGCACCATCATAGTATGTATATTTTATTATTTGTTTTTATAGCGGCAACAGCAATACACATTTTGTAAAAATTTCAAGTGTCTTCCTACTACGGATATTTTATAGACATACAGATACAGCCCGCTAATAGACAGACAGACGGACGGATGGACGGACAGCGGGTTCTCAGCAATAGGGTCCCGTTGATGACCCTTCGGGTACGGAACCCTAAAAAGCAATGACTAATATGGACATGGAACCTCTCCAAAAATCCTATGCGCCAGTTTTGTGACATCTAAATGTTGATAGCCAGAAGTCTAACCATGTCGTAAACAGATTTGGCACACGCCACACATAAGACACACTTTGTAAACATTAAAAACTGTGCCAAACATGAGACCAAGGTCTAAAGTGAAAGTACGTTACGTAAGCTAGTATAGACGGATTGTGACTTTAAGAATTACACAATAATAAGAAGCCTTCGTGTAATTATTGGAGCATCACTGCACTTGGGCGTGTGAAAGGTTGCTCATATCTTGTGCACTAGTACGAATGAGTATTCGCACAAAATGAAGTTGACAGTGCACTGCTATAGTGTTGCATGGTTTCCGTAAAGGGTAACCGACGCGACGGGACCATTACTAAGCCTGCGTCCGTCTGTCTGTCTTTTAGTGGCTGTATCTCATGATCCTTAATAGGTAGAAAGTTGAAATTTTCACAGAATGTGTATAAAATTTCTGTTGTTGTAACAACAAATAAAAATAAATTAAAAATGGCTCCCTTACTACGATGGTACGGCACCCTTCATGCCCAAGTCCGACTCGCACTTGGCCGGTTTTTTTGTTTTGGCGCGCAGCCATCGGAACTGTCACCGCCATCTTGTTTCTCAACATAATTACAACAGGCAACATCAAAAAATTCAAAAATGTTTACTAACAGCGCCCAGGACAGAGAGGTTTGGAAGGAGAAAGGAGAGGCTTTTGCCCAGCAGTGGGACACTCAAACAGGCTAATAAAAAAAAAACAGCGCTCTCCGCTCCTGACAACGTAACTAAAACGTCAAATACTTGCAGCATTGTATTGGCGCAGCACCGTAGATCAAAGTAAAAATGAGTTGAGATGTTGCTGATTCGGTGTTAATTGCTTACAGTCGATCATCCACTGTCAATTGGTTGTGCATGAAGAGGTCTACCGTCTACTAGGTTAACAGCGTAGTTCATACGCATGCGTGTGTTACGTGGCCGTGGCCTTGGTTGCTGACTTGCACGGGGCGTTTACTAGGACGTCTTAAAGCAGCTGTAATTCCAGTGTGGGAAAAAGACAGAACTATACTGGTCCTCTAGCGCCATCTCTTTCCCACACTGGGATAACAACTGCTTTAAGACGTCATGGTAGGCCACCTGGAAGATCCTGCCTACATTTTCATTCAAAGCGAAGCTGAGTACACATACGTAGCTTAGCCATGAGCTGCAATGGACGGTTACCTTTATGCAATATAGACATTTGGTCCGAACTCGTGCAATTCTATAAAGAACTCTGAACAAAACAAAGAATAATTATAATACAATGAATTGAGTATCAATTTCACAATGTGATATTGTTGATCATTTCTCTTTTGAAACCTTTCCAAGTTACCAGAGAAATTGTTAGTGAAATTACTACAGAATCTATCTGGATCATCCGAACTTCTAAGATAAACAAACAGGGAGGATCTCGAGTATCATATTACCCAGTTACTGGGTTGTGCGACAGGCAGTTGCTTCATGTAAAATATCTACTGGTATTCAGTTCGGATGCAGCTGTTGTTAGACTGGAAGCCGTCTGCAACAAAGTTGTAAATTTCTAGGCAGATGTTGACCCAAAGACAGCGGCAAAAATGGCATAACATTTACACAGAAAAGAGTCACTTATGTAATACTCTTACAAACCCAATAACCTTTACTTTACAAACATTTGCAAATTATTTGGTCATATTTACTTGTTTAGACGTCCTTCACATTACATAAGGTCATTCAATATTTTTGGACAACTTCCGCACAGTTTAGATGCCATTTGAATATATTAAAACGATACAAGGCAAATGATTAAATAATAATCGTCAAAATATTCAAGTAGGTAGATGTTTTATATCAATATTGATCGCCTGCATTTATTGATATTTCTATAATGAATCCTCCTGTATTATGTCTGCAGCTATCCCTTATTTATTCATTTATTCACAATTAATTTGAGCAGTTATAAAATTATGGAGCTATTACAACATTTCCTAATGTAATAAGTCTCGTCTATCATCTTTATGACGTAAGAAGAAATAACTTAACCTTCTTCTTATTCTATAAAGGGTGTAAACAGACTCTTAACGAAGCCGAAAGGCACTTGTTCTCCCCGTCATTGCGATCATTTTTTTATTCTAGACCATACCTGGGAACCTTCTAGTTACGGAGATATTGGGGGTCAATGTCCATCTTTTTCATAAGTTTTTTTTTTAAATACATGTTTCTAATGTAAGATTTTTACTTTAAACACCTCCAGTACCCTCTTACTATTCAATCCATCCATCAGCACAATGTTTTGAGGGCGTTACATTGAGTCCTACTATAAAAGGTGATTTTTCACCCAAAAAAAAATGTCGTTTGCCAGCACTCATTTTTGCGTAAAGTCACTTAGTTTGATGTACATAATGCTTGGTTGACGGCTTCGTGAAGAGTCTGTTTACACCCTGTATAGGTACATACGTAAGTATCATCATAGCATATGGCTTTCATCAAACTATACAGGGTGTAATCGGACCCTTCACGAAGCCGTCAACCAACCATTGTGTACAATCGAGGACACTCCCGCTCGATGACCACTAAGCTCATTTTTGCTTGCACTCACAACATGAAGCGCTCTCTAACCGGGCGGGGCGCCTTCGCATGATTCAAGCGAATTTTTTTTTAACTGATCAGGCGGAAAACGCCGCGACTGTACCTATATCAAACTATCTCTATATCTTTACGCAACAATTATTGCAGGGAAACAACTTATTTTTGGATGAAAATTCACGTTTTACGGTAGTACTCAATGTAACGCACTCAAAACATTGTGCTGATGGATTGATTGAATAGAACGAGGGTCGTGGAGGTGTTTACACTAAAGTAAAAATAAGTAAGTAAGTTTAATTATGGGTTAAGCTCGCCATTGCACTTAAGCTATACTATTGCAATTTGTATGTATATTTTTAATTTTTGTGCAATAAAGAATAAGAATACAGTTCTTACATTATAAAAATGTACCTATTTAAAAAAAAAATGAGAAAAAGTTGGAACTTTGACTCCCAATATCTCCGTAACTAGAAGGTTCCCAAGTATGGTCTAGAACAAGAAAATTATCACAATGACGGGGAGACCAAGTGCCTTTTGGCTTCGTTAATGGTTTTGTTCCACCCTTTATTTAAAGAGATGTTCTGATGGTGCTCTCATTCCAAAAGCGATAAGCCAAATTCCTGTTATTACGCAATGCGCCTAACCTTTGGCACCATTACGGAGCGATATGGTAAGAGCTACTTCAATTTCTGTTAGACTTTGCCTTTTACTGAACAGGAATAAAATAGGGAAACGGATAGCCGCAATGGATCGATTTTGAAAATTTCTCTTTTTCTGCCACCCATCCATAATCATCATTCTTGTTGTCACAGCACGGTCGTCTTCTGCCACATTCAACAAAAATACCTGATTGGGATTTATTCAATGCTCAAAGACGAAAACAATTCAGCACCAAATGTAAAGCTGTTTAATACTTCATAATCTTGTTATTCATCCCACGTAGGTAAACACGTAACAGCAGTAATCTACAAGGGCTCCAAATCCCGCGACAGTACCGCAAACAGAGAATTTCAATTTACATCCCATTAAATATAACGATCCTTTTGGTGACGTCACGAAAAACTGCGCAATGGATGGCGAATGCCGGCGGTCACAGCACAGTAGACGTAATAGTTTTTAACTTACAGCATTTCATCCGTGAACAAATGAGCGAAATCGGCTCCTACACTATGCAAACCTTTTAACGACTTCTAAGCATGCTTCAGTTCAGGGGGTCTAAAATGGCCGCATCATAATAGGATATTATCCAATTTTGATTCAGCTAAAGCCGGCATTTTAGACCCCTGGTAGGTAATAGATTACTCGTAAGTAGGTCGGAACGAGACCAAGTCATAAAGATAATTACAGGTAGATACATTTATGTGTCTAGTGCAACCTAAAAGCCTATCCCCGCAATTTATTTCACAATAAGGGTCTAATTAGTTTTACTGGTTATCTTATACTGGTGCCGTAACTCTCCCGTGATCTTGTTTAGGGGACCTCTGAAGGTCACATCCTAATTGAAAGTTATTGACGTTGATGCTCTGTATGTATGTACATAACAAACTGAAAGTTCCTCATTCTTGGTCCATAATAGGAAAGGATGATGACTGATGAGGATTTTGTATGAGAAGAGAGGTATAGGGTGACACAATAGTTGGATTACTTAGGTATTTGCCGATCGACTTAATGTAAGATCCGGCCGGGAATCGCTTTTCAAGACGAAAGGAAGTATGACAAACTTAGACGGCAAAAGGGTAAAGGGCGTAAACAACATTAACGTATCGATTTTATAGTGACCGACTTGGTTTAGAAACTGTCTTTTAGTTACTGGTAAAGAAGTAGTTTAAGTAAGAGTTGGAACAAAATTAGAACTCTCGAAGTTAAATTCGTTTCTAGAACTTTCAAACATACATAATTATTATGGTAGACTTTTGAATGTATGAAACAGCATCTTCAGCGTTATTGGGCGGTGAAGTTGATCATGACAATTGATTGTACAATTTAAATGTTTTTGTGCCTGTTTCTTCTTAATCTCCTATGTGAAAGACTGCAGATATTTCAGTTTAATTGGTTTACATTGGTTTAAGGTAAGAGTGCTAGCAAGGAAGGGCAATATGGCAGTGATCCAAATACTTTTTGATAACAAACATATTTGTTTGTCTGTATACTCGTATGTTGACGATGCCGCATCCTCGCATGTCTTTCGTGATTGCCTAGTATTTTAAACTTTGTTTCCGACTGAATTTTTCAATGAAGTCAACAGAAATGTATAAATTATTTATCCAATGTTTCGGTCGACACATAACGAAACAAAGCCGAATGCCACCGTGTGTAACATAAACTGACTTAATTCAGTATTCGATTAAGTCCGCATACGATACCAATTATTTAATGATGGATTACTCCCTGGATCAACAATCCCCCGTCGCGTCCCAAAATAGAATTCTCAAATCTGGGTCATTCTGAATGTTCTTTTCTGTCCAAATCAAATTTGTACAGATTTATTAAGCAGTCTTTTCTCAGCCGTTGATAAAGTGCTCCAAAAATAGATAGAATTAAATGTCAAGCCGACATGCTACGTATTTTAACTTCATAACACGAATTACACAGATATATGCAGGAAACTACAGTTATCTTACAAACTGTATCCTATTTGATAATGATTTCCGTGTTAAAGCATTTTATGCGTTTTTGTTTTTATCACGTATTGTTTCATTATTCTTAAGATAGCAATTGAAAACAACCGGCGAAATATCGATGTAGATATTATAGATCCACCTCTAGCTTAACTTCTGGAAAAAATAGACAGAACCCCGCAATGTGATGTTATGCAAGGAAACAGACAAGCAATATGTACAGTCGCGGACTTTTCCGCCTGATCAGTTAAAAAATATCCACCTGAAGGATGCGGGGGCGCCCCGCCCGGCTAGAGAGCGCTTCATGTTGTGAGTGAGTGCAAGCAAAAATGAGCTTAGTGGTGATCACGCGGGACTGTCTGGTATTGTACATGTCTGGATTGTAAGCAAACACGTATTTGCTTGTGTAACAAACAGACGCAGTTAATATTATGACTTGCCCGTCACTCTATTCCCAAACTTCTGCAGCTCCTGAAAGCCAAAATCAAGAGTGGCGACCACCAGAAGCTGCGCCATGAAGCTCGACGAAGTCCTAGAGAAATAACTTATCTGTCTTGGATCTCGTAACGAAATTCAGAAAAGAATGAGGAGGAGCAGGAAAATACATAATTTCCACTTTCCAACAATATTATGGATTGTTACTTTGTGACCATTTTACGAATTGTAACGTAATTCATATTATTAAAGTTAAAGCGGCCATTTTAGGCCGCTTTAACCTACGAACACTTCTAAGCCGATTATCATGCATAACATAAACTTTAGCTCTTTTATTAGAAATACTATCTTCCTTATTAAAACAAGTTAAGTAATACAATAACAAATAGGAAGCTGCTTTTACTTCAGCCATTGTTTCACATGCAATAATAACATCTTCCTTGTTACGTTGGAACTAGTTTATTTGTGACTTCAAGTTACTGCTAGTGCTATAAGAATACTGTATAACCCCACATTACACGTGTAAGCGGTCATGCCCTATATACCTAGAGTTTCCCAAACCTTTTTAGTTCGCGGCGCATTACAGGTTTAACATTTTGTCTCCCTAGCCAGTCGACAAAACCGAGTTTTTATAAATCCGATTTTTCATAAACATATGTTGCAAAGGGAATGAGATTTTTTAGAGGTTTCAAAAAAGGTTAATAGGTTTTTTTTTGGAACGATATTCAAAACTCCACCAAATCGTAGTTTCCGGAGAATATTAAACAGGAGTACCTCATAGTGCCCCCTTTACTTTCTACGGCGCATCAGGGGCGCCGCTGCGGCTCACACTTTGGGAACCCCTGGGCTTTATTTATGCTAGAGTACTTATATATATTTTTTAATTAGTTGTGTAGTAGCGCTGTTTCAGAAAAATGTTATGCTGGGGAGTTTGCTCCGCCACTTCTTCATCCCAGCTCAAACACTAGGAAGTGTCGAAGGGCGCGTTTTGGGCGACTGCCTTTTGTAAACTTTGTCGTTCTGCTGATAAGTATATAATTTGATTAAAATTACTTTTGATTTTTATATTATGATATAGTTTTGCAACTATACTAATTCCATACTTACAACTATAAAAGAGACTCTGTCAGTCTGGCTTGTACTTTTTTATGGCTCAACGACTTAACGTAAGTATATTACGCATGTACGCATGAATTGAACTGGAACGTTTCGATAAAATGCACATAATTAGACCATGAGCTGACTTAGGATATACCTAGTACCTATACGTTTTATCCCGACCACCTAGGCATAGCCGCAGGTAAAATTTATCCAACTAAAAATTCTTAGCATTTTACTGTCAATTTCCTTTTTTTAGCTTGTTCTGTCCCACTTCTGGGCAAAGGCCTCCCCCAATTCCTTCCATGCGCTCTTTTCCCGTGCCTCCTCGATTGCTTTGTGATATGTAATTTCTAAAACAATTTAGTACCCACAAAAACAGACACCGATTAAGATTTAAAAAATGTATACCCAGATATCTACAATTAACGAATTTTATCATACAGTAACGCTAACGGGCTTATCTTACATCGTTTCCTTATCAACAAGACCTATTTTATTACTTGTTGATACAAATGCGTTGCATGAATCATGACTATGGTAATAATTCAAATATTATTTTGATCTACGAGTACACATGGCGACACATCAAACTTTTCCAGTATAACATGGCCTCGCTTTGTATAGATTTCCGGTACAATGAGAGATCCACCTCAACTGGTTTTGTATAGCTTGATTTGTCGTCTCGCGTACGTAGCTACAGTCCATGCCAACTGATTGCTCCAAGCATATAAACAAGGAAATGTACTAATTTGAATAAACACAATCTATGACGTTTCTTGTTTACGTTTTGTCTCATGCTTCAGTGGATAGGGTAATAATTACATTTAGAACATCATTGGCATAGTGCATTGATATATTAAAACAAGTACATATTTTAAATGTCGAATAGACCAGTTACAGGCACTTTTGAACTAAGAAAGAAAGTATAAAAAAAAAAACTAGAAATAGTCTCACTCAGTTACAAAACAAAAAAAAACTAATGGTATCAGCTACAGTATGACCACTTTAAATGTGCAGTTCAAGGTGGCGCTGCTTGTAAAGAAAATATGCATTGATAAGTCAAACTCGGTACATTTATTTTAGTTCCGTGTTTTCCCGCCTGCACAGATAAGTTGGTTAAAATGTACAGTTATAAAACTGTGAAATGAATGTAGTTGCTCATTCCAAGCGTAGATCTTTTTAGAGAAACGGGCAAAAAAACTCCATGGATAATCTTTTACACATTATAGTCATATTACAGATTACTAATAATATTCAGGGATATTAAAATAACTATTATAACGTCTTACAGGTAGCTGCTTTACATCACATTTAATAACTTTTGTTCAATGACTTGGATTGAATATTTACAACAACAAAAAATACGTAAATGATCAGCTGATCGAGTCAATTTGTATGTGAAGTCTAATTTAATTTTTTGCTTATTTCCAAAAGTCTTACTATAAAAGTGTCATGTAAAGAGCCACCTGTAAGAGATTGTTAGTGTTTTTTCAATAACCCTGTATAAGTTTAATAAGTCTTTAATACAATAAGATTATTACTAAGGTCGAAGCTGGCCAACCTTATTTATTATCATGCCCCTCTAGATTAATTTGTTTTCTAAACTTTTCTTACACCAACTTTATTATTTTCGGACTACCATTTTCTTCCCATAAAAGGGATAAAAGGGTTATAAAAGAAAGTTATAGGTAGCCAACAAAAAAACTTCGCGAAAACATGAACTAAAGTCACTTATCAAGGTCAAGAAAGGTCGTAACTTGATGTCAGAACACTTGGAAACGACCTCTGTCTTACCCAGGGTTCACCAAACATTTGGGCTAGTAAGTAGAAAGACAAATCGATCAATACCGCCGTACGTACGGGACGGGATCACGGAACTAACGGAATAGTTTGCACTTTCACACAATAGATCCTACTGAAAGCCAGGAGGAATCACTGGAATCGATCACCAGTTCAGGTAAATTGTTGTTTGTCCAGTAAGAAAATTCCAATTCGTGGCAAGTGCCACTGAGGAGACCATTATGTACACACAGCGATATATCAAGCTATACATTTCCAGTATAACATGGCCTCGCATTGTATAGGTTTCCCATACAATAAGAGAACCGCAAAAACTGGTTTTGTATAGTTTGATTGTTCGCCGTGCATACTTGCTCTTCTAGGAGATTTTTTTTGGGTCTGAACATTTCTGCTGTCAGATGTTACGAAGCTTGATCACTGTAGAGCTGGGCCCGCGTGGTGGACCTAGCTCACTCCGTCCCACAGAGAGGCCTTTGGCCCAGCTGTGGAAACGATAAAGGCTACTACATTACGCTTGACCACTGTGCATATGAATATTCAAGCATTATTACTATTGGTATGGCCTACGGTTATCCTCTGCTGGCTTTTAGAGACAGTGTAACATAATTTCAGGCTACTCTGGATCCCAATCTAACCTAGCTATGCTTTACTATTAAAGCTGTTAAACTGAAATGCATACGTCACGCATTTACACGTTGTTTTTACAACACAAAAGACATGTTATTATTCCTCACGATATGGCCAGTTTTACAACGCAGCTAATAAGCGATAATAAGTACGAGTTGGGCATAAAATTACGAACTACCCTCATTACGAGCGAGTTTACGGCTTTTCGGACGATAACACCATTTTCCGTACACTTCAGGTGGCCTACCCGGCTCTTATAGCAGTATTTATTTTAACTGGCTAAACCAAGCAAGAGATCCGCCAACATTTTGAAAAAAAATAAACTTGAGAGGTGTCAAGGGACACCCGGATGGAACGAAGTTCCTTTTTTTAAGTTATTATAATATATAGACAGACAGATAGACAGATTGATAGACAGACAGATAGATCGAGCCAGCCAGACCGATAGACAGACTGACAGACAGACAGACTGACAGACAGCCAGCCAGTTAGACAGCCAGCCAGACAGATAGCCAGAAAGACAGCCAGACAGACAGCCAGATAGACAGACTGACAGACAGCCAGACTGGCAGACAGACAGCCAGCCAGACAGACAGCCAGCCAGACAGACAGCCATAAAGACAGCCAGACAGACAGCCAGGCAGGCAGATAGACAGACAGATAGACAGACAGATAGACAGACAGATAGACAGACAGATAGACGGACAGATAGACAGACAGATAGACAGACAGATAGACAGACAGATAGACAGACAGATAGACAGACAGATAGACAGACAGATAGACAGACAGATAGACAGACAGATAGACAGACAGATAGACAGACAGATAGACAGACAGATAGACAGACAGATAGACAGACAGATAGACAGACAGATAGACAGACAGATAGACAGACAGATAGACAGACAGATAGACAGACAGATAGACAGACAGATAGACAGACAGATAGACAGACAGATGTCGCGACACCACACTGTTCAATGCGAAATAGAAATGAAAATATATTATCAGCTTACAATAGCTTACTATAGCAAAAAGTGTCGTGACAACTTTTCGTGAGAATTTTTTCCGTCTAGCCCCCTTTCACAACGCGATAAGGAACTTCGTTCCAAAAAATCTTCATAACCGCCATCACTGGCCTATGTGTGTAGGCGTCATATAACTCTCGATATTTTATGTAACGCCAACATACTTATCACGCACGTGTTGATAACACGATGTCACTACAGTCACACTGATAGCTGAGCAGGAAAACATGACAGATTTAATAATTTATTGCCTTTTGTTTACAACATTTTTGTAGGGCAGTTTGGATTTTGCGTTACTTATGCAGCAATGTATAATAGAAAGAAATATTGGCAGTGAATCATTTTGTATTTCGGTGAAAACTTACATATAATCGCTAAATACTACAAAATCGAAAAATTGTACATTCATTTTCCAAAAAACTAGGAATTGTTTCTTATAGACATTAGAACACGTCATAATGATAATAAAATAATAAGACATAGATACGACAGTAAAGGTCAAACGAACAATTTCTCTGGATCAATAGCTTAGTAATTATGTTATGCAGAGGAAAATAACTACTTAGTTTAATGACGTTAAATAATATCGATACTTTTGTATACAAACTCATCGATCGATCGTGTCGCTCCACTAATCAAATTGAAGTCAGCTATTTGATCAGTGAAACTGTTCTGAAATTCTATCTATCTGAAATTTTGTCGCATACCTTTCGAATTTTCGACAAAACGAAGAATATTCTCATTGGCTCGACAGAAATAAGTTCGAATTCAAACGCCAATTCCCCCTGAAAGTTTAGGGAAAGGTCTTGGTCAGTCTTGCAAGGAGTAAATCGACTTAAGTAAGGCTATTGATATTGCCAGCAACTTTTTATTACTGATTAAAATGCCTAAAATTATTTAAAGGTGACTAAAAGGATAAGCATTTTTTAAAGGAACGCTTCTTAACGGATTGATCGGAGAACGAAAACTGTAAACAAAATTGGAAAGCCATGGGGGAGGCCTTTGTCCAGCAGTGGTACAGAGCTGGCTGATATATATGCTGTTTTCGAAGATGGGGTACATCTTCGAAAACAGTATGACTCAACTTTAGATGAGAAAAAGAGCACGAGTCTAGGCAATATAACAGTCCCTATTGCATTTCAATGAGATCTATCGTTAACTTATATCTGAAGCGCCAGCTGGCGGTGGGGCCTGCGCTTTACACTGCGCAAAAATTTCTGTTGGTAAACGATTTATTTTTGGTGTGGAAAATCACAGTTTACAACTCAAAAAAATGTTCTTATGGCTGCATTGAATAGTACAGCGCTCACATTCAAGTCAGGGGGTAATTAAAATACATGGACATATTTTCCAAAAAAAAAAAAAATGTTTTTGTTTTTTGAATAATCCAAAACTAATACCGCAATGTCGGGAAGAACCAGTGCCTCTCGGCTTCTTAAATAATATTTTATTATATCCATTATGCTGAACGCTGTACAATAATACCCCTTTAGTCTACTGTTACCAAAACCGTGGCACGTAATACGAGCCTCAGGATTAATATCGCATACGTTTCTTGAGATCACTTAATCCTCCACAAGGCCAAACAAAAGACGGTACTGTTAATAAGAACAGCTTATTACCCTAACGCAAAAAGGACATCTTCAAGGATGTTTTATGCAAATACGTAGAATGTTATAATTGACATTTAGAGGAGTTTTAATTAAATAATTCCTAGGAGAATACTATGACGTCTTAAAGCAGTAGTAATTCCAGTATGGGAAAGAGACAGAGCTATACAGGTCGCCTAGCGCTATCTCGTTTCCACATTGGAATGACAACTGCTTTAAGATGTTATGGTAGGCCACCTGATCGGAAGTGCTCGAGATCTGGGGGCCAAAAAAGACCGCTTTAGCAGAATTATAATAGGATAATTATATGAATTACTTACAATTCGTAAAATGGTTGCAGACGCAATCAATATTATGAATTGTAACTTTGTGACTATTTTACGAATTGTAACGTAATTCATATTATTAACCTATTCTGCTAAAGCGGCCATTTTAGGCCCCCTGTGTGGTTTCAATCAAAGAAAATGTTATTATATTGAGTGTTTCCATTAAGATTTCTCAGAGTACCCTGTGTGTCTGGACTTGTACCGGGTTAATGGCTTGGTCTATCCTCTACTCCCTAACTGGCGAAGTGTAGCTAATTATATTCATCACCGCCTAACGCTTCGAGGATACAGACATTTTACGTCAATAACAGGTTTATGTTTTCGTAAGTAAACGTCTTCATGGATTGACGAATGATTTTAAGCGAATCTAACCTTGAGGGATAAGATAATGACAATGATGTTTTTTATATCCAATGAAGTAAATTCTACGTATATACAAACTTTAGTCATTATTGTGATAAAGACAGGGTTATGTGCACATATATATCAGATTCCCGGCCGTCTTTAAATAGCCCGTTTACCACAACATGCAATTGGATTACAGAACCAACAGTTCACTGAAGGTAGACTACGACAAATTGCGCCACAAGAGCCGTGAAGTAATTATATTGAGCAGTTAATACTGTATTTTGAAATAACGTCATACGGTTCTGTAGTTGCAGGCGGCAACTACAGAACCGTATGGAAAACCGTCAATATTTCTTTTGCTTCGTCCATTTTGCTTCATCATCATGGACATAGGCCTCTCCCAAATCCCATATTGACCGGTCCCGTGCAACTCGCATCCAGAGGATCCCCACAACCTACACCAGGTCATCAATCGACCTTGCTTATGAAGTTGTGAGTTTACAATTTAAAAAAATTCTTCACCTATTCCTTTAGCACGTACATTACTTCAGTGAATGCAGACGGAGACTGGAAAGGGCAGGAAGATGATGTCTCGTTAAGAAGTTGAGTAGTCGCCAAGTTTCATGGAAGCCAAGCTTTTTAAGCCATTTTTTTTGGTATTCTTCTAAATAAAAAGAAAGCCTTTTTGGAGCGGAAAGGAGTGTCAGACTTGTACTGACTAAAACTTATCCATGTTCCTTGCCCTTTGTGTTCCAGGGCCTCGGTATCTCTTTCGAACAGCCCGCAGCCCTGGCAGGCATCGGCCCTTGCGGGCCCCTCACTGTTTGTTGACATCTCTTTGAAGCGCGCGTGGAACACGAACGCGCCGTCAACACGGCCAGTCGTCAAAACACGGACAGACGGCGAGCTAGCCCATTACTCACCGTCCACAGGATAAAAAGAATGGCTTGCACTATTCAAAGACGTTGACTAACTTCACTATCGCTAAAATCCCGCGAAAAACCTAAGAGCGTTAATGCCACGCCTACATTACCCTTGACAATGATGTGTAAAGTCAAGAAAATCCATATATTGGCAAACCCAAACGTATAGTATGTATATTATTTAACCAATATTATTTACATAGCTGGAATTCCGGGCTTCCAAAAAGGACGGGTCCTGCCATTTCGATTGAAGAATTTATCGACCTTGCGGCCTTTAAAGTTTCAAAAACAATTTGAATTAGTCCTTGCGAAGTTTTAACCTTTTTGAAATCTCTTGTTGTCGCTGGCTAGGAATTTATAAACGACGAAGATGAATAGGAGGGTATTGAGATTCTTCTTTAACTTTGGAGACAAGCTGTTCAAGTTATAAAGATTTATTGAACACATTTATACGGTGTTAAGTTAGTACAGTCTCCAACGTATCAAGTTACCCCAAACTGTCAAATTTTCTCATTCGATTTTGAAATTAACCATCAACATTTTGTGGTTTAAAATCATTTGGAGAAATTTGACAGTAACTTGATGTAATGTACCTTACACCGATTAGGGTACTTTGAGCAACGATCTTCGCTTTTATAGGGTATGGTATGAATAGCCAGAGAAGCTGGATCAGAGTTGCCGACTGATGATCGATTTAAGCCGTGCGACTAGACAGGACCGCGAAAAGCGTACGATTGAATGACTTAAGGCTACGATCGACGATCTTCGCAGGGTCGCTGGCAGCACCTGGATGAGAGTTGCCGAGAACTTTGTGCCTATTTCTAGCAGTGGTTTACTGTAGGCTGATGATGATGATTAGAGAGGACCTTGTCCAGCAGAGGGCTGCTTTTATCGAGCCAAGACAAGGTAAAATGTGTTTTATACTTCGGTATTGTTTTGGAGAATTTCTCGGTAGGTACATGAACAGATTGTTTCCCGATAAATGAGAATACAATCTCCCGGCCGCCATCGTACTTGACCTAATTTTTATATGGCTGCGTAACGTAACAGGAACACGCTTTCGATACCCTTGGGAGCGAAGGCGTCAGACTTCCTGTAAATTCATACATCGATATCTTATGAAGATGGTCTTAGTAATAGGCTCGCCCCTATTACATGGGAATTAAAAACATAATTGGCGAAATGTGGATGTACTATAATTGGGTACACATGTGTCTAACCCGCCGGGGATTACAGGCGTGATGTTATGTTATGTTATGGTAGTAGTTTAATAAGTGTTTTAATACGAAACTAAATGTTATATTTTGATAGATAAATTATATCTATATACACGATATTCCTTAGCAAGACTGGTTGTCAGGTCAGACTTTCAGTAAAAAACTTTTCATTTATTAAAAAAAAAAAACATTCGTTAAGTTTTTTCTTTACTTGAGTTTTTCAGAAAATATCCATTAGAGAATTCTTTCCCTAAGTATCTTAGGACTTTGTTGATTCACCACTTTACACGTCTACGAATTAAAAAATTCAGGTTCAACGGTCGACGGAATTATTGATTTCCTTAAATTATTAAATTTTGTTTATCCTTGAGACCGCTATCATACACGTGTCTTTCAGCTTAGTGACAAAATTTATCAAATTAAGTAAACTGTTATCAAAAACCGAGATTCCATAAGTTTTAAATGATCAATCAGTTAATTACACTAAACTTATTAAAAGCTTTACATTGTTTATTTCGAAATCATCAACTATCATCATCACTTCATAGATTATAGAGCTTAAGATAATTATTATTTCTCTATAGGGTGTAAAAAGAATCTTAACGAAGTCGAAAGGCACTGTTCTCCCCGTCATTGCGATAATTTTCTTGTTCTAGACCATACCTGGGAAACTTCTAGTTACGGAGATATTGGGGGTCAAAGTTCTAACTTCCTAACAAGTTTTTTTTTAAATAGGTACCAGCAATAATTTTGGCGTAAAGTTACTTATTTTGATGTACATAATACTTGGTTGACGTTTTCGTGAAGAGTCTGTTTACACCCTGTATAGATTCCTATTTACTATCAAAATTATAAAACGTACGTACGTAGGTACGTACGTAGTCCACACCTGAACATAAACTCATAAAATGAGGCGATAACATGGATTGTCCAGGAAAGTTGATAGCTAGATAAATAAATAAGGATGGGAAGATATCGCATTACCTTCCTATATTACTCGATAAACCTTTATTCGACTTATATTTGTAAAGGGGGAACCAATGGGTATAGGATATTGATTTCAGACGTGGTCCCAGCCTAAGACTTGGGGGGGGGGGGTGTCACACAAGGCCGTAGCCAGGAATTTAGTTGGGAAGGAGGAGCGTAAATTTGGCGTGTATGATTTTTGGATTTTGGGGGGGGGGTCACGAGTTTATGACCCCTGTGACCCCCCCTCCCCTAGGACCGCGCTTATTGAATATGGGAAGAAGTGGGAAGAGCCCATACTTCGCGGGCGCTTTGCATAACTGAGTGACATATACTAGAATAAAGCTGAACTATGCAATCTGTCAATTGCCAAAGCCTTTAGAAGAATCTACGTAGGATTTATTGTTGAAATAAGGTGCTTTCTAGTATGCACGACGACTAATCAACCTATACAAAACCAGTATAAGCGGATCTCTCATTGTACGGGAAATCTATACAAAGCGAGACCGTGTCATACTGGAAATGTATAGCTTGATGTGTTGCCATGAAGATGCCATGTTCAGTAAGCCCCCCCTTAGTAGACCTATTTTTAGTGATCCTTCTTCCCCTCTTCTTCTTCTTTGTAACAGGGGTCAGATAATGAAGGGTTCTGATTGTACTGTAAAGGGACCCCAGGAGATAAATGAAGATTTTTGGAGTACCAAACATTCTAGTAGGGGAGCCCATGATGCTAAATGTGTAGTTACTCGAGCGCCGCGGAAACATATTAGAATTGGTAGATTAGATGATAGGAAGAAAAATGGTTCTATAATGTTTCCAATTTTAGCGGTGGGGAAAGTGTCTACAGATTTTCAAAATTGTAAAAAAAAACAATGACACCGAATGACCGAAATACTTAAGCGCGACAGATATATATTTTTCATCACCCAACATGTCTCTGATATGAAATATATAATAATATGACGATTTGCGTGGTGGAGGTGGCCATGCGAGAGGGGTGAAAACCCAAAAAAAAAGATTTACTCCAGCGCGTCTGATTTTCATTGAATTGGAGCATCTGTAGGGTTATTCAGTGAACCCTACAGATGCTCCAATTCCTTAATCTGACGATTTGGAATTGACGTAATCACGCAGCGAATTTTAGAAAATGTAAAAAAAAATCGTCATCTTGAACTACTCGAGCGCATCAGATTAGCATACTAAAGGTTCATCAGGATGTCCCAGGCACACTGACTAAAAATCTGACGATTATTTTGAGGAGTATCGTTAATCTGATGATTGAAAAAAAAATTACTGTAAAGAAGGACTTATAAAAGTGTGAGAAATTATATACATATATTTAAAAATATTTTTTATTATGGATTTCATATCAAAAAAATTATAATTCGATGAATTTTCGTAAGGTAAGTATACTTATAGTTCTGATCTTAATTAACGTTTTTATAACTTTCGGCTTGAGGAAATCGTCAGATTATATTTTTTCAGTTATTCTGTTATGATTACCGCTAAAATAAAAAAAAAACAACCGCGCTCGATTAAATCCAGACATCGATTTTTTTTGCAGCTTTTCAACGCTCCCACCGTATAGGTCGTGCTCAAATCGTCAGATTAGCAAAATTAACACTTGTTAGTTAGTAATTAACCCCCCTTATCTTAATCTGACGCGCTCGTGTAAATCCGATGATCGTTTCTTTTTACTAATCTGACGGGTCCCCCCTGAGCGCACCCCTCTGTATTAAGGGCTCATACTGGCTGGAGGTACTTGTCAATATGTAATGTATCCTCCCTTATTTTAATCTGACGCGCTCGAGTAACTTCCAAAATTCCTTCTACGGGTCCCCTACTATTCAGCTCCATCATTCGACCGTCTTCTTCCGAGACATCCCTGATAAAAAATAAAAAAAAAACTAAGAAATAGATAAACAAGGTGAAAAGAATAGATAAGAGAGAACCTCTTTTAAATGTTCTGTGGCAAAATCTCAATATCACTTTGCACGACCCAAGAATCGAAACCAAGACGTCATGCTCAGCGGCCGCGGTTGCGACCACTAGACCAACACCTGCCTAGCTTTTCCTCAATTTTCTGGAAGTCTTCCAGATCAACCGCATGCAGTTGAGAAACAGTATTTCAGCTAGAGCGACTGTCTACTGACCGTCACAATTACGGAGGTGCAAAGGCTAAAGGTACTTCAATAACAGAATCAGAATAGAAACTTCGAAACCGTAATAATTATGGATACTTTGACCTAGCAAGTTTTAGTACTAAACGGCGTAATAAGAGACATTAGCATACAAACTGCTACTAAGTACTTTAAGCAGGTAGTCGACCGATGAATACTAATTACCTAACGTGTTCAAAATAATTACAAGCGTAATTACGAATATAATATGGGAAAATAAAAAGTAATTATTACCTACGGAATATGAAAATTTCGCGTAGCTAAAGGACCTTCCATTTTCATAATTTTGTTTGCAAACTCGGCTTGAGTAAGGTCCTCCGAATATGATTAACGTTCGGCTGAAAGGTTCACGAGTTTTTCGATTCGGGAATTCTCGGAAACGACCCGGTTTGGAATTTTCATTATTGTATGATGAAGTGGTGATACCCATGTACCTACGGGTTACTAGGTACGTTCGGGGAACGTTCGCAAGGTGAAAGGTGGCAGCTGTCAGCCCTGAGAAAGTACCCAGAGACGTCAGCCCTGCTACGACCTTTCCGACCGTCTATTTTTTTTTTCAACACAGCATGGCATGAAGTATCCCATACCTAGTCTAAAAGTATCCTTACTAACAATACATAAAAAGGTAACTTGTGAAATTGGTAGCTGTAACTACGAGTAAAAGATCTATGCTTTGGAATGGACAAGACAACCACAGTCTTTTCACAGTTATTACGCCTTGTGGCTGATCTGAAGCTTCATCTTAGTTTTTGAGAATTCAAAAGTGCCTGTAACTGGACTAACAGATCTATTCAAAATATATGCTTTGAATTTGAATTTTGAACATTTTTATTTTGGCAACGGCCTTTGTGTCAAATGACACCACTGACCCTGTTCACGCCATAATAAAGGTAGATATTGGATAATGTTAAAATAAATCACGTGCCCTTGACGCACCCACACTTAACCTTAAGATTTGCTAGTGTCAAGAACTCTAGTACTCTATAAAATGCTTTATGACTCGATAAGCAAAAATGGAGCAAATTTGTGAAACTGAAGCGAAAAAGGTTTCTCATGCTTGTCTAACAGTGGGTGGTTTAGTTACGCTATGGTCTTTCCACTCGGAGGTTATGTCCACGTTCAGAACTCATTTTGCTGTCATGTTATTCTCTTTTTGAATCTTCAATAGGTAGAACAAAATTCGAGCATGATAACTGCCACGGGTTCCTTCATTTGAAAAGTTTTTATTGTGGGATAAGACGGTCTTAAAATTAAGATTCAAAATAATGACTTCGTCTTATCTCGCTCTGATTCAAATCTGAACTTTATTAAATCGTTTATAACATTAGTTTGAAAATCCAATTTATTAAAAGACTGGAATTGACCGGAAAATGTTTTCAAAAGAATGCTGGTTTAATACATCCCTCTCATATAATCCAATCTTACCTAAGTAGCTATGAATAAGTACCTATCTAAGTGTTTTATTATCTGTGGATAATCCTGTCGATGATCTCACAAACCAAGACAGTTCAGGCACTAGATGAAGATCAATATCTTATTTATTTGACGAAATAAAGAATTGGAACGGATTCCACAAAAAAAACGCCAGTAGATCATAATATACTATCTCCTTTATTTGAGCTTCATGATTGATGGCATATTATAATGTGGGCTATCCCTATCTATAATCGATCCGGTCGAGACTTCTAAAGCTAGATTAATGTTTTTTTCTAAAGCTAAAGGGCACGCCAAGGTCGTTCAAGCAGGTGTTTGTTTCCCAAGTAAGTTGGCACTGATTATAGACATAATAGTTAAGGCAGGTAATCGGTACACACCCACTTTTCAGGGTTCCATTTGTCATTGTGTGGTAGTTACGTGTAGGTACAGACGCCAGTAGGTCAAGCTACCCGAAACTGTCAGATTTTCCCAATCAACCTTGAACCTAATGCTTTAGCGATAAAGTTGAAAATCTTTTATAGAAATCTGACAGATTGTAGTAGCTTGATGTGCTGGCGTCTATACCTAGGAGTAGGTTTTATTGTTGTTTAATTAGTGTTGTTTACGTGGTTTGAGCCGGTGCCGGTGCATCAAGCTGTCAAATTTCTTTAATAGATTTTCAACTATGTCGCTAACGCATTCTTCTTCTTAGCGTATCGATGGCAAAAAGTCTAAATAGTATGTTTAGCCCAAAACTCAGCCACGCGAACCCCGCTCACTGATGCATTAAATAAATCATCAAGAGCGCAGGTTATAGGTCATGCAGTGCAAGATGGAAGGTGTGTCATTGTTTGTGGGGAGACGCCGCATATGCATTTGAGGTCTGAGCCGTCCATGAACCCCCATTTGCAGAGATTGTCTTTGCTTCGGCCGACTTGGGTTCGAAGTCTGTTAAGAGTTTTCCAAGTCGGCCACGGCAACTCATGCCCAGATGGAAGGTTCTCTGATGGATCGTTGAAATTGTCAGGGGGTTTAAACTGCTCCCGCCAGAGATCGCATCGCTAAAGCATTAGGTTCACGATTGAATAGGAAAATTTTACAGATTCTGGTAGCTTAATGTGCTGGTCTGTACGTAGGACTTGAACATACCTAATCGGTGAAATGTGTGCGTAGGAACTATAGATTAGGTACACCACTTCCCCATCCAAGTTTATTAGGTCATTTAGTTAATTACGCAGGTACTAATTTTATAGTTTAGTGCTTGTGGCACAGTTAATATGTATAAGGGGCATGCGGTGCTAACCTGTAAAGTACCTAATTGTTACAGTAACCTTACATTAGGGTAGAGGTGCCGATTCCCTTGTTTACAAACTAACCCAAATTTAAGTTCAGTGCATCTTTTTCTTTCTATTTCATTAAGAAAAGGACAGAAGATAAATTTTAGTTTAGTCCTGTCAAATTAGTCAGCACCTGACGTAATTTGATGTAATTTTAGTAATCACGTCTAAACTTGTGTCGGGCGCTGGTTACTTTGACAGGACTAAACTAATATTTATCTTCTGTCCTTTTCATAATGAAATAGAAAGAAAAAGATGCACTCAACTTAAATTTAGTTTAGTTTGTGAACAAGGAAATCGGCACCAGTGTAAGCTATTGTTGGTTGACCAATAAAGGAAAATAAAATCCCTCGCGGATTACAGGTGTGATGGTATGTTTATGTTATGAAGCAATGGATTAGGAGTTTCCTTCAAGATCCTTCGGATTGTGATTAAAAGAGTGTTACCTAATTGGAGTGTTGATTGTCCTAAATTACAATCACAGGTAGAAATTACTATTCTGGTTCGATATTCGTATTCCCATTCGTTCTACACATTTTTTTACGGTTCCACCGCGACCGGTGCGTCTATTTAAGGCGGTTGCGTCAGGGTAGCCCGCTAAACTCAAATTTTCTTACGTTTTTTGCAATTTGCACGTCAGTGTCAGGTTGTACCTTGATGAAAAATGAGTCGCGCCAGTAACGCGTGAAAATCATCAATACAACCCTCTAAGTTCACGTAATCCTATTCAATGAATATTTCATGAAAAAGTCATTCAATAGGATTAAATGAACTTATAGGGTTATATTGATGATTTTCATGATTGTGATGCTGTAACTACATACGTGTTACTGGCGCGACTCATTTTTCATCAACATACAACCTGACAATGAGCTGAAAATTGCAAAAAACTTAAGAAAATTTGCATTTTGCGGGCTACCCTGACGCAACCACCTTAAGTTTGAAGACTTCTATATTGTGGAAGTTTAAATACTTAATTATATTTCGGGAAGGCCCTAAAAGCTGTGCGGCTTACGAACCTGGAAGGTAGGTACAGACAGTCGAAATTAAATTAAGTGAAGTGCCTGGCCTAGACCAATTCATCATTCTAATACCTAAGAAAGTCAAGGTAAACGGTGCCAAGATAGATTTACTGCGTTGACGCAATGAAGCCCTAAAGTTTTGAATTTCCAGGGTTGGCAGCTATCCGCGGGTTTTACAAAGTCGAGGAAATCTTTGAAAAACTAATGCCTGTTCTCAGTTTCACTAAGCGACAACTTTACGCATGTTTAAGTATTATTGCAAAGCTAGAATTTCAACTCCGGCACTGAATCCAACTATGACTTATTGTTCGATTCAGCGCCGTGATTTTCATAATAAATGAAGTACTTACTTATTTAGGTGACGTTTTACGTGACCAAAACAGGAAAATTATTACGAAAGAAGTTATCATATTTTTTCGTATCGAACTCTAAGAATTGAAACCTACAGAAATGCCTGAAAAGGTAATTCTCGTAAACAAGGATCGCAATGTGCCAGTTTCTTTTTCTTTCCTGGAAACCATACATTTTAAGTATTGTTAGAAAGTTGGTACTGTTGGCAGCCCTCACTATGACGCAAGCTACCCCAGCATGTAGGTACCTATTATGTTGGTAGGCCCCGCAGTAATTCTACCGTGACGTCATAGGAAGTCGGACAAGTTTCAGAAAACATTATCAAGTAGAAATTAGATACCTACGCTTTTGAATATTGATTATGATTTATATGATGTTATTTTTAGACATTTCAACTTTAAGACTTAGACATCTAAGTTAATTTCAGAATAACCAGTCTTATGTATTGTTGTGGTGAAGTTCTTTTACCAACCACACATGAGTATTTGTTCACACTGCAACCTCACCATAATTTATATCTGATTCTTAGTTAAATGCTATGGGAGTTGCTCTGGTTACATTAAAAAAAAAAACATTATTTCGGTTTTATTTTAATTTTATTGCATAGGTAATTTTGAATCCCACCAAAACAAGTCAACAAATGTCATAAAAACATTAAAAGCTTAATTTTTCAAAACAAAAGTTTTAGGAAAACATGTTTTTTAAAAAAAATATAATAAGTATGATAAGAAAGATAGACAAAAATTTTATGATCACAAATAAAAGATAATGTGGCCGCCTGTTAGACTACTAAGAAATGTTTATGAATAGAAATAATTCAATCTCAAAGCAAAAAGAAATACTGATATCAAAGCAATGTCATTTAGGAGCCCCAAAAGAGCGACATTAATTTTATTGACAACACTTGCAATTTCAAATCAACATTTATAGGTGTGAAAATATTGTCTTTTTCCTCAGTCCAATTCCGACTTATCTGTTTGATATGCCAAATACTGGATCTAGGAATTTTCGTTCAAAATAGGATTTTAATATTCAGAGAAAGCAGCATTACATCAATACTTATCTTTTATTTTATAATTATGCAAGACATTGTCTTTACCATATCTTTATGAGATTTTTTCTATATTTATCATATCAACATTTCTACATACCTAATTTTAAGCTTTTCCATCCAACATATCAATATACTGTATCATATAATTTACTTTTCAAGACAATAGAGTTCAATTTGCAATATACATCACAAAATCTTTTATTACATTTTCTGTCTCATAAAATCTTTACACTTATGAACACTTATAACAATTTAGAATATACTTTGAATTAATTTATATTATGAACCTAATGCAGACCACAGTTCTATGATAATTTGTTGATGAATGTCCAGAACATGTAAAGTAATGCCTAATAAAAACAATCAGAAAATAAATTATTTTAACATTACAGAAACTATGATGGAATGTTACACTGCAGTTACTTAAAACTTACAAAAAAAAAAGAATCTACGCTTACAAGTACACCATTAAAATAACATTTTCAATTGTTAATTTTATTAAATTACAATTTAAATCTTTTAATAACAATGATGTACTGATTTGTGCTAAATTGGTGTGAGCAGTTAAGAAATAGCGAGTTCAGAATTTTGATACATAGTAGTGATTACACAATATTAAAACCATTACAAAAAGGAAAAATGCCACCGATGATAATGTTAATGAAAGACAAAGTGAGATTCTATGCAACACACAAGTGTATATTTCATCTGAAATTGTCAGTAATGAAGATATATAGAAGGAAGACAACAGGAACTGTTTTAATAGATAATATTGTTTAAAGAAATAGTCACAGAAATCAATAGTTTTCATTGAGACTATGAAATTATTCACACTGAGCATGAATAGTATTGCAAATGTTTAGTTTTTCCAATGATCTAGCATTTTATAATTTACAGGCAGGACAAATATCTGTTATCTTTCTCTTTTTGAAAATTATGTCCAAGTATTAAGTAATGTTATGTGTATATTATGGAAGAACAGCGAAGGGCATACATGTGGTCCAAAATATGTCTATACTACTTAACACTGGTCTTAAAATTTAGTGCAAAACACAAGGCAAGTAAACTCAACATTAATTAAGTACACTATAACATCTTAACACAGTATGATTCAAGAAAATTATTGTTATTTTAAAAGAAATTGCTTAAAAGTGTGTTGCTTTGTTTCAAATGTGCAGTCCCTGGTGCAAATAGCATAACTAGAAAGTACTAAAAACAATAATTACTAGAGCACTAATCCTAATTTTAAAAATAAATAAACAAGAAACTATGACATATGTTTATTATTTAGTAACCCCATTCATTTACCCACAATGTGACCCCATTTTGTCTTCAGCCTCACTACTTATGAACAATACCATTATCTGAGTGTTGTTATCAGCATAATATTTCCATGTTGTTATAAAATTTACAAAAATTCGTAGTTTATATCTTTAAAAAATATACAGTGAAGCTATCGAATGTTTGTATTTCTACTTAAATTTATCTATGGTCTACTATCACATTTGGTAAAAGGAGGGGGCTAAAATGCGATTGATGATGGGGGCATAGAGCATTCCCCTACCGTCACACGGTATGATGCCAGTTCACTGATACCGTGGTAGTGCACGAAAGCTGCTACAATCACAAGTACATGGAATATTTGGTGGGACTGGAACCAGATGTCACACTTCCCTGGGAACCAGCGTTCAGGCACTCTCAGGGCATAGAACATAGCTCCTAATATATACAACAAGCCCATCAAAACTAGCCAGCCCAGTGACGCTTTACTCACTTGACTGAACCAGCCCTCGGTGATGCCATAGTGGATGGCAGGCACTATGCCTGACAGACCAAAACCCATGAACACTCCCGCTCGAAGAGGTCGCAAGCGAGGCTCTGAGAACCTATCCCAGAGTGACACTATTATCGACAGTATTCCTAAAACAACCACTACAGATAAATAAATTATTTTCGGTCTATAATGGCAGTAGAAACTATAATACAGCCATGGAACAAATGAGCCCATTATAAGTAAGGCTATTCCACAGTAATCCAACTTAGAAAACAATTTCCCAACCATCTCCGAGTGGCAGTAGAGGGTGTGGTATGCAAACGAGAAGCCAAGGCACACTATGGCACCAATGAAAAACACTCCAAATATCATTTTCTCCTGCATCTGTATCTCAATCGAAGGGCGCGTCAGGAAGTAGATCGCGACTCCAATGAAGGCCACGCAGCCGAGCAGGTGAGTCCAGATGTTGCCTGTCTCCGTGTGGATGCGGAAAATAGATGCGAAGCACGCGCTGAACGAGGGCAGGGGAGGCCTGTGTCCTTTGTGAAGGTAGTCGTTGTCTTGCAGCCAGCGCGGCAGGTGGCGGAAGTGGCACACGTTCCAGGAAGCCTCCCACACCTTACGCACAAATTCCTCAGCCTGCTCCGCCGCGTTGTGAGCCAGCGCACCGAGGTCGATCTCGTCAGATAGCACACCCGCTTTCAACACTTCCGCCATCTCGGCGTCGAGGAGATGCTGATCCTCCGGCGTAGACGGCAAAGGACATCCATCTTCTTCCTCTGCGAGTACTTCGTCGAGTTCATCCATCTGGGAGGCCAAGCTCTCCGCCTCGGGATCCCATCTTTGGCGTCTCCGCAGCCCATCCGAAGATGCGCTGCGGGACCCCGTATCAGAATCAGATTCCCACATCGCGGCGTCAAAATTCACTCGAAGACATAAAAACGGCAACCATTAGTCGCCACGACCTTTGTTAGTCGTGCACGGACAGTTAGTCGTTAGAAATCCAGTTACGTCACGGAAAATGTGCACTACGCATGAGATGTCTTTACAGCTTTTGTTTCGAATCGTTCCAAGCAAGAAATTGTTAATCAAATCAAATTGATCGACCGATGATCACAATAATTTCAAGCGTTAAAAAAAATGTCGAAAAATCACTAGCGCACTGGACAATCAAATATGAACAGCTGCACAGAACCAGAACTGAACTAATGAACGAACTTTTCGAGTCATTCAACCATTTTTATCGAGACGAAACGTAGACGAAATCTATCCGTCTCTTTCTAACTTACGAGAACTTCGCATGTGTCGGATTTTCATTGCAAACGTCACAACTTCTGTAGTGATGGGTTCCAAACGGGGAAAAACCGTATATAATTAAAACGAAACCTTTTCAATCGACTTGTTTTTAAGCGCTCCGGAACTAATCGGGTTGAGATTCATCATTTGTGCATGTATGCTTTCATTGCGGCGGTGGCCCAGCGGTAACGACACTGACTGATGAGTTGTAGGTCGGAGGTTCGAACTGAGGCAGGCGCATTATTGCGTAATTTACAATTATGTGATTATATTATTAATATTCCTGCCAGTCGAGCTGAATGCGAAAGTTGGAAGACAAGCTGTTGTGGCGCAGTTTTGGAGGAGTCTATCTCTATCAGTGGACTACGATGGGCCTAGTTGTTTTGATTGCTTTCATTTAGCGGTTCCATTTTAACCGGTAGTCTGGTATACCACGAGTAATAACTTTGGTCAGTGTTTGGTTTTATCAGGCAATGAGCCTCTACTCTTTCAATATTTTTTTAATTTACGTAATGATCTATGTATAATCAAACATCAAGATACATTTACATCAAGATACCCGCACATCAAGATACCCGAAACTATCAAATTTTCCCAATCAACCTTGAATCGAATTCTTTAGGGATAAAATTGAAAAAAATAAATTTAGTGGATTGCAGTAGCTTGATGTGCTGCACGTATAGAACACGAGAAAAGGCATTACAGGGCATCAGAAAATTCGTCTACATGGTTGTCAACAGAAATAGTGCCCACAAGGCTCGCAGCATTGCATGTTCTCATTTATATATTTTATATCTTTATTCCCTTTGCTGTTTTGTCTTAACGGTGTAACAGAATGTAGCCCTATAGGGCTCACATGGTCAAAGAATTCGTATTTTATTAGATGAATCGATTTAAAGATAACCGTATAAATCGGAGGATGTCTGAAATAGCGAACATCACTACAGCATTCCATACTGAATCCCGATTGGCTGTGGGCTCATGGGCTGGCCAGACGATACGTCAATAATTCAATTCAACCATTTTGACATTACTTACTGAATGTCTGAATGAACGAAATTCTAACCTCATCCTTGAAATAGAAAAAACATTTCAGTGACCTCTCGTTACATATTAGACAAAACTGATATGAAAATCATAATTTTACTTACTTCTTAAACATCTTGTGGCTTGTATTTCCAAGGAACTTTCACTAATCACACAATAGTATTGACACTTCAAACTCAAAGTTCATGAACGAGTTGTCATTTCTTGGTTCAATCAAAATAAACCAAGCGTTTGGTACTGTTGCGTTATTGGCTACAAATTTGATACGGTTTTCTGACTACGCAGCGAACGATCGGATACAAAACCAAAAATGCTTTAAAGTAGTAAAATATCAATTTTTGGTTAAGGATTATACTTCATCTACTATTTCCACGATTTGGATATAAATTGTTTTATTGAAATTTGAATGAGAAAAGGTACGAGTTTGTGTATGTATCATCATTTTTCTGCCCTTATCACAATTTATTTGGTGTCGGGCACAGTCGGTGCAGCATGTCCTACTCTTCAATATTTATTTATAACTGTCGTCATCTCAGCAGTCACCCACCTGCATTCTAGCCATAGTTCTAGTTTGTGTATGCATGTATGAATAAAAATTGTTTTTCGTGTGTGTATCGGATTCGAATGAAAATTGACAAACAATGACAGAAAATGTCTACTGATCACTGTCAAGTGTCAAGTTCACTCATCGATTTCCCACATGTGATTTGAGAGCAAACATTTATAATATAGTATTAACCTTAAAAGACAAAAACCAAGTAATTTAGAAGATTACAATGGCTACATTGTTCGAGGTTTTGGTTACAAGTGATTCTAATAACACATTATGGACCAACGCAGTCTGGGACCCACGTACCGGCACCTGCTTGATGACTTATAAAGGAGGTGGTACCGCAGAAAACAGAACTCTTTCATTTGTTGGAAACGATTATTTAGCAGCTGTAGAGACGACAAAGCCGTTACTACACGTATGGCCTGTGAACTCGTATCAAACTGTCCAAGGCATGCGTTTTGTTTTGCCAGGTAAAGCAGAGGCCTTTGCTGTTTCACGTGATGGAGCGTTCATAATAGCAGGCATTGATGAAAAAATATATTTATGGCAAACGGCTTCTGGCAACCTTCTAACGATTTTAAGCAAACACTACCAAAAAGTGTCAATTTTAAAATTTACACCAGATGGGCGCTATTTTGTATCAGCATCTGAAGATGTTATCATGGTTTGGTCACTAGCCACAGTGTCTGCTCACCCTGAAGTTGACCTAGTGTCACAAACTTCTGCAGGACAGCATGATCCAGTGTACATATTATCCCACCATTCTTTAACAGTGACCGATTTGTGCATAAGTAAGACAGGAATGCATGGTCGCTTATGCACTGTATCCAGTGACAAGACTTGCAAAATCTATGATTTATCATCTGGAGAAATGTTACTAAATTACGTGTTGGATGATTTACTTGCCGCTATCACCATGGACGTCTTAGAGTTGAATATATTTGTTGGAACCATTGGAGGGAAGATTCATAAGTTTAGTCTTACCCATCCTCAAAGATATAGAAATGTGTTGGTTAACACAGAGGACTGTCCTACTTACTCTTCCCATACAGCAGCTGTGACCTGTCTGTCTGTATCTCTGGATGGCGAGACCCTCATGTCTGGTTCAAAGGATGGCCAAGTAATACTCTGGCACATACCCAGCCTACAGCCAGTGAGGGTAATCAAACACAAGGGTCCCATAACAAATGCTTTCTTTACGGTGAATAACTCTGCAATTTACAAACAAGAATTCTCTCCTAGCATCATTCTACACAGTTTAGAAAGGACTTTAGAAAAAGATGCTGAGGATTTGACAGAAATTGAAGTTCTTATGAAAATTAAAATTAGTTTCTGGCCGGAGCCCCATGCAGAAGTTGAAAACAATATATCTTCAAAAGAGATTGAGAACGAGTTTAAGTCTAAAGAAGAAGGGTTGCTGGCAGAGCTGAATAAATTGAAAGCAATTAACTCTAATCTGTATACTCTGGCCATTCAAAAATCTTTGGATCTCCTTTCTTTACCTGCCAGCACTCCCACCAAAAACAAGAAAAAGAAGAAGAAACAAAAGAAGCCTCATTAATAAACATTAATTTACCTTTTTTGTTTTTTATTATTACTTTGGTGTTTACCTACAGTCAGTCATAATATTTATATGCCGTAACATTTTATTACAGAAGTTTTCCCTTGGATGTGGTATTCATCAACATGCTGTTGTTGCTTACACTGGACAAAACCAGTTGAAATAGTGAAACACTAGAACCCTACCCATATTTTACATCGACTTTAAACATTTAAATTTAGTATTTTAGACATTTTAATATTGATTGCTATGCTTTTAAATAATACATAGAAATAAACTTCAATTTGATGTGTCTCAGAAATAAGAATTTGGTACTTGCTGCAAAATGTCTTGCTTACTCTGTCTTTTGGATAGGGACAGGGCATTACACTAAGGCTGGAATTTTAAGTATGCCGTTCATCATATTTTGGTAAAAATTGTTAAGTCAAAGTAGGCTATTTTTTTAGTAGGTACACACAAACTTGGTCTAGCGACGAAGTCTTTCCAATATTTTCTCGAACCCGCTAATTTGTTTAAGTACGTGTTACCTAAGTATGATCTCTGCTGAGTAGACCTGTAGAGTTAATTTTTACTTATTAACACGTTCACTGTACCAGTACAAAGTAATAAAAAATATTCGTAGGTACGTCCATTTATAAACTCGCCCTAACTTGTCAATAATCGTTATATGGGATTACATTTATACTAATATACGGCATAAAGAAAATGAATTTACAGGAAAATACCTGAAATAAATATGACTCCCTATGGAGTCATGGACGTGTGAACTAAAAATTTTACGGCGGCTCTTTTAAATTTTTGGCAGCCTTGTTATCCAACCATTCGTTCATAAGAATCTTTTACCTCTTATTCATAGTATTTACGTCCAGTCAAATAAAAAACATCAAATTTACTTTTGGAATTATGACTCCAACTGGAGTCATGGATATGTGAGCTTGGTACAAATGTGACTCCATTTGGAGTCATTGGACAGTGAACGTGTTAAATATCTGATTTGATCAAAGAAATTGGACGAATTCATCAAATGTATTGATTGGGATTCTATTGTGTATCTGTCACTGTCATTAAAGTTTATAATATTAGACAAAGAAATTGGACCGAAATATTGAAAAAGTGTAATACCACCTACCACCCTCTATTTAAATCAAAGACTAATTTAAATAGTAGCGACATCTGTATTCGTCTGATCGAAACTTGCGATATAATACGTACTAAATTAAAAAAATACTTCGGTACGAAAATTTTCAAGTTACAATTTGATACTCCAGAATTTTTCAGTATAAATATCCATGTCCTGCCAGGTTTTTTAGTTTATAAGTAAGATGACCCTTATACGCATTTAGTGATGAAAAAAATAGTAAGTCTGAAATATTTATTGTTTCAAAATGAAACATTTTTCTAATGATTTACTTGATCTTACGATAGGTAATTAACAACAAAATATTTGTTAGTAACTAATGAAGTAAATCAAAACAAAGGACAACACTAGACAAAGAAATCTGTCAAAACGTCATCCACCGTTCTCTCAACGCATTTCAATTTTCTGTTTCAAAAAACGCCCGAATTTTTAAGATGTAATTCAAAACTTCATAAAAACAAAATGCGCTGACCCAGCGCATAATTATCTGAAAATAAAGTTAAGAGTATGTTTTTATGACGAGTCTCGTCACTAAGGTGAGCCGCCTAGGATTGTTGTAAAAATAAACTGTTCACTAGCTGCGTTTTGCGTCACAAAACAAAACAGTAAAATGTTTACGATTTTCAGGAGACAACATGTCGAAGGCTGTAATTATACCGGAGTGTAATAAGGATATAGGGGGTATAAAAGAAGAGTTATCATTGTCTCCAACTGAGAAAAAAGATGGAGCAATAAGTGGTCTTTTTAGTAGGTTGCTGCGTTTGGATACTTTGAGTAAGAAGAACAATGCGCCCGAAAGTCCGACGTCTGTGGAACCACCAACCACCTTTTATGGAGTTTACATACCCAGTGAAATTAAAAAAGGACCTGATGAAGGTATTTATTATCTATACTATTCTAACATTAATCGATGTCATGTATCTTGTGTTAATGCAACAAAGTATAGTTAAAACTTTCTTCAGTGATATTTTGCCTCTTCTTCAATTTGAGTAAGTAAGAGCTGCTTTTTGAGGCTTCTAGTTTAAATGTAGTTTAGAAAACTTTTATGAATAACATGATGTTGTTGCTCAAAATTAAAAGGCAATTTGAGTGTTATATTTTTTTTTAATAAATATAAAATATCTATTCATTTTGTACTTTTAACTCTAATTAATGTTATAAAATATTAAAATAAACATCAAAGATTTTTTTCTTAGAAAGTCTTTATCCATCATAAATAGTTACTGAATCATAACACAATTCATACTCGAATGAGAAGCAGTACCTTTGTTTTTTTTTTAAATCTGCGTCTTCCTTCTAATAAAACAAAACTGGTTTTGTAACCCCAACGTTTCAAACTTCAACATTATATGCTTGATGATTGATACGCATAAACTTTCTTAATTAAGTACAAAAAGAATAATTCTCTAATTCAACCTTTCCTAAACTTTTTAGAATGGACCCTAGATAGATGAAAATAAAACACCAGGCACCTCTTAGAAAAAAAAAGTATAATATTAGTTATTTTAATATTGCCTGTGGACCCTATGGGTCTTTAACTCTTTGAATGCTTTCTATCACTTAAAATTCTGCAGCCTCTGGGACATTGTGAAACCCTGCTCTAGTTAATACCCACATCATTGTCTAAATCTTCTTTTGTTTACAATATTTACCCTACCCTTATCTGCATCACTATCAGCAAGATAAGTTAAGTAGGTCAATAAAGTTGTTGTCAACTTCCTAGTTTTATTTTATTATTTTTTTGCACAGCATTTGCAAATTAGTATTGTACTTATCTATTTACCTGGATTACTATCAGGGCTATGTGTTTTTCACCTGTAATGCCTGAAGGGTTAGGCAGAGATGTACTGAATATTACATCCACATTTTGCCAGTTTTTAAGTTGCATGGAATAGTGGGGTCTTTATTTAATTCTGATAAACTAACTATATACATTAATTATTAAACTAAAATAAATAAACTAACAACAAACTAAAAAAGGGCATCGAAAAACTCCTCCTCAATGCTGTCAGCTGGTAAAGTGCCCAAGAGACTGGCAGCGTTGCCACGTTGTATGGCAACACTTAGCCTCTGGCCAAGGTAAAGCCAGCCCTTGGGTCACGGGAAGAGTCAACTAGGCGTTTCGAAATTTCCTTAAATACGCTATGAGCACTCGGACCCCACGCCAAAGACATGCCGTCCGGTCTCTTGCCATCGTCGCGTGCCAAGTCATTGGGTTCTAAAACGGCTGGGACGCCGACGGTGACAAGAGCTCGTCGGATGATGTCGTTTATATTTGTGTGCCGTGCAAAACGGCCCGCACTTCGGCTGCATGACAGGCCGTGGTGACCGAGGTTGTTGACAGCTTCACCGCAGTGACAGCGATGAGGAGAACAGCAGGCGGCACCAAGGCGTAAAGAGACAGGGAGGCGGAAGGTTGTGTCGTCGAACAATGTGCCTATGCTCGACGACCGCAGTGCGTGAAGCCAAAGACCCGACTCCCACTCACCCACAGCCAGTAGGCGCGCACGCTCAGCAGTAGTAGCAGACGTGTTCAGCAGATTGCTCAGAACTACTCTGCAGAGCGGCTCGTCCCACCGTCTCTGGGAAAATGAATGGTCGGGTTCTTCAGTATTCTGGCAAGCGAGTTTCCATACATCGATAGCGGGGCGACCATATTGGTGCCATCCGGGTACAAATCCACTCTGTTGTTGCTACTGAGAAATGCCCCGTAAATCAAACCCATGTTTTTCAGCATACACTAGTAATTCATGTTTTGTCTCTACTTGTTGTACCAACGGGCTTTGTGATTCCCAGTAACTGTTTTGGAAGTCAGATAGGCAATTGCTCCATGTAAAGTACTGGTACTCAGCTGTAACTAGTTGTTTGGAAGCTGACCTCAATATATTAGGGAAAAGAGTATTACCTGAAGTGGCTACATTATGCTTTCTATGAAAGGAATATTAAAATATCTGCAATTGATCTAACAAGTCTCATGTTACTTTTTCTTCTGTTAGGTATAGGTATTAAGCTATCAAGGTCTATATACAATATTTATGAGCAATGCTGCTATGCAGTATTGAAGACTGATATCACATTGTTCTTGAGTTGAATTAAAAATGAATATAAGATTTGCATTGCTTTGGTGTGAAATATTGTTTCATACACAATAATTGCTGCCCACACGTCATGGCTGCCTTCTCGGAGATTGTTAAGAAACAAAAAAATGAGTGTTCCACTCACACTTGTCTACTCAATTCCTGATGACAAGTTAATGATATCATTTGTATGCACTTAAACGCTTCGGATCATCCTTGTGAATCATAATTTTGTATCTTTTGTAGCACCCACGGATGCAATTTGTAGGTCGCAAGGACACCTCGCTACCAAAAATGTTTACTTTGTTTTTCACTAAGATTTTGATTAATATAACCATTTTCTTATGACTGATGGTTAAATAAACCATTGAGAGAAAAGCTGGATCTCATCATCCGTTCAGCCTTGTATTTTATATTAGGAGTAGTGTCCACAACATCACGTCCAAGGTGCGAATTTTGCATGCCATCTGCTTGGCCTTTTCTCATCTATTTTGGAGTCGGCTTACAGTCTAAACAGATGCGGCTGAATTCCAAGTCTTTTATATGGAGCAACTGACATAACCCAGCCTCTGGGATGCAAACCTTAATGTAGTGAAGTTTCATTCCTGCCTGCCTTTAATTCAATGTCACGAACTGCAGTGGCCGATATGGAATATATCTTTGAACAGACTGCGTGCTCAAGTTGGCCACTTCTGAAATAAAAACAAAGAGTTATTTTCCACTTGTGGAGGAGCTAAATAATAGCAGCCACAGGAGTCGATCTTTAAGGTTAAGCCGCGCATCATTATATACCGAGATTCGTCCGTGCCTCGGAAAGGACTTAAAGCAGCCGTTGGTCCCGGCTGTCATTTGTAGATTTTAGACAGTCGTTACAAGCAGTCAGTGGCCCGAAACTCTGACAACCAGTCTTACCAAGGGATATTGTATAACCCAGTACCTACTTCCTGGGTTGTGGAGGTCAGATAGGCAGTCGCTCTATGTAAAATACTGGTATTCAGCTGCATCCGGTAACTGCAAGCTGATCCCAATAAATTTGGGAAAATGCTGGGCTGATGATGAGTGTTTTATTTGGAAGTCGGTAATTTTTTTGGAAAAAGTTTTTTGTAGACAGTAGGTAATGAAAACTACTGCCCGACGGTTTTCACGAAACTAGGCGATATTTAAAAAAATGCATTTAAATATGATGTATGAGCACAGTTGTATTTTCAACGCTCTTCTCAGTGCTGAGAGTTAAAATTCATGTTCTTACAGAAAATACAATCAATTATTTACTCATTGATTTCTTCATTTCTCCTGCTATCTAACTCGTGGTAACCTTTTTATCGTTCAAGTCATCCGCGTGATTCATTCGAAAGTAAAATTATGTAATAACTCGCTAGAAAATGGCATGAAATGTTTCTTCAGTACTTTTAGTATTAAATAGTGAACAAACTTAAACTCGAAAGCATTTATATCAAATCGACCCGTGACAGGCACTTTTTAATAGTTAAAAAATAAGCTACCTACAGTCAGTAGATTATGAAATTGCGGTAATGAAAGCTATATTAGGTGTGTTTCCTGCCATCGTCATAAAATCGTCATAGATTCCTTGTACGTAACCGAAAATAAATCTTCCATTGAAACTAGTTACGTACAAGGAAAAATTATTCCTTCATCGAAATCAGTTACGAAACTACGGTTTCGTAGACGGCCGAAGCGGTCCGCTGGTACCATTTGGTAATATTTCGTGGTAAGACTATAAAATTATTATATACAGACGCCAGCAGGTCAAGCTACCCGAAACTGTCAGATTTTCCCAACCAACCTTGAACCTAATGCTTTAAAAATAAAGTTGAAAAATCGATTAAAGAAATTTGACAGATTGTAGTAGCTTGATGTGCTGGGTACTATTTATTCTGTGGCGTCTTCTGTACTACTATTTATTCTGTGGTGCTGGCGTCTTCTGTACTAGCTTTTGGCTGCGGTTTCGCCCGCAAGGAGGTCGGAAATCATCCCACGGGAAAGTATATCCGGGATAAAAGTCCTGATTCTATGTCCTAAGTAACCCAGCTCAGGCTACCGAACTGCCAAATTTCATTAGGACGTGAAAAAGTAACAAAAAAGACGCGCCAGTCTTAGAGGTACGCCTGCAGTTCTCTCCTCCTTTGTTTTTTTCGTGATGTTATACATTTTCATTTGTTTCCGCGCTTTCAAGAAGGAAAACATCAAACAATCGTAGATCTGTGACATCTACCTAACCACTGGGCCCGCGTGGTGGATTACAGTCCACTCAGAGAAGAGGCTTGTCTCCCAGCAGTGGAACTACGCATTTCGAGATCTTTAACTTTTTTCTTGTTTTCTAGAAGCACTACACGTTTACAAGAACAAATCCGAAGCTCTGGAGCTGGTCCGACGGTACAAATCTGCGAGGTTCAAAGCGTTCAGGAACCGACAGGATGCCGTGTCGTTTGCGCTGCGAGGAGCTGAACCTACTGACAACACTGACGGGAATGACAGTTGTGAGTTGTTTTATACTTAATAGGCGCGTGAGTTGAATGCAGAGCTTAGGAATGCACAAGCATACGATAAATGTATGCACAGCACTACGTTGCGGGCGACAGAGGCAGGGCGCGCGGGTGGCGCGAGGAGGTGCTGTGCTCACAACGTCCACCTCAGGCTGTGCCTCACGCCCCGAATGCATTCATACCACAAGTCTACAGCTTTACCCCGTTACTCTTTTTGCTCAGCTCCCAAGTGTCTTGATGTTAAATAGCCTGTAACAAAAAACCCTACCTGTTGCGTCACTCGCTTTTATCCAAACTCGGAAGACAGAAAATTATCTTTATGTTCTGTACAGAAACGTCGGCTTTTTAGTTTATATGGAATGATAGATTACATTTTAATAGGTATACTAGTTGGAAACTAAACTACAATAATTGTTGCTGCCCTTTACTAGTATGTAGGTCAATGGTCATGGTCAGGATGCTCACGATGCTCACTTCCAGACAAAGTCATGCTCTTTCGAGCGTACTGTACTTCATTTTACACGTGCAGTCTGTGGTCTAGATGTACGCCAAGATCGTACAGTGTTCTCCGCGTTCAGTTGTTTGGGATGCTGGTGGGGCTGTTCTGCTTCTGTAGTGCGTCGGGAATGTTTGCAGATGCGCATGTGGATTTTTTTTACGCAATGTGTAAAAGGTGCGCTTCCCTGGTGCGTAGGATGTGAGGCAGCACCAACAGTATCCTAAGCATGATTGCAAGTCGCCTTGACTGTGTTTATGTGGGTCGGCGTTGTGCAATTTCTCATGGTTGTTGTCTCAGCAGTTGTCCAACGTGTTGTGTTGTTTGTATTTTTATTAGTGCTTACTAACATAGTCTTAAGTTTTACTAATAGTTTTTGAGTCATGGATACTCGAAAGAAAATTCTATTATCAGCTTGAGGACTGACACTGCTTAGCGTAATTAAAATCATCATAATATCGCGCCATAAAAGGTGTACGGTTTTGTCTGAGAATATAGGCAGCAATATCCACCTGTTGAGTGTTGCCTAGTTTATTAGAAAACTTTACTGCCTCGTTGCTTGGTCAGTTGATCGCAAGCTCGACTGCTGAGCATGAGTTCCTAGGTTTGATTCCCGCGTCGGACTAAGTGTTATTGGGTTTTCAAATCAGGAATTACTCAGTAGCTGCCACGGAGTCTAGATTTGTGTATTGACAACTGCTGAGATGTGGCTGTATTATCAGGTACTCCTCTGCCTAACTTTTTGAGGCTTACAGCCGTGATGTTATGTTATGCATCTTTAAATTGCGACAAACATTTCTTTCCCAAGTAGGTATTTAGAGAACAAAACGAAATTATCAAACAACAAACATTGAACGAACTTTGTGTGTCAACAATACTTACGATAAAAACAAATGTTATAAAGATCATTGACCTTGTTATCTAAAGATATTTGTATTTTAACTTCTCTTCTTCCTACTATCACGCTATCACTGGCTGAAATCTGTTTAAAATTGATATTGAGACTCTTTAAGTTGATTGACCTCTTCATCACTATCACTACATATTATAAAACAAAGTCCTCCACCGCGTCTGTTTGTCTGTTCGCGATAAACTCAAAAACCTACTGCACCGATTTTCATACTGTTTTCACCAATGCATAAAGTGGTTTTCCAGGATGGTTTTTAGTATATAACTAGCTGACCCGCGCAACTTCGTTTGCGTCACATAATGCAATTAAATAATATTGCGACTACCCTACCCTACCTACCCTACTTACCCTACCTACCCTACCTAAACTACCTAAACTACCTACCTTACCTACCCTACTTACCCTACCTATCCAACCTACCCTACCTATCCAACCTACCCTACCTATCCAACCTACCCTACCTACCCTACCCTACCCTACCCTACCTACCCTACTTACCCTACTTACCCTACCTACCCTACCTAAACTACCTACCCTACTTACCATACCTACCCAACCTACTCTACCTACCCTACCCTACCCTACCCTGCCCTACCTACCCTACCCTACCTACCTCCCTAGTACCTACCTACCCTACCTACCTCCCTAGTAGCTACCTACCCTACCTACCTCCCTAGTACCTACCTACCCTAGCCCTACCTACCTACCCTATCCCTAGTACCTACCTACCCTAGCCCTACCTACCTACCCTTCCTACCTACATTCCTAGTACCTACCTACCCTTCCTACCTACATTCCTAGTACCTACCTACCCTACCTCCCTAGTACCTACCTACGTGACGTGGGGTATCAGTTGCGCTAATTTATTTAAAAACGCTTTTATTCATTTTTTTTTTCCGTGAATGCGTTCGTCGGGATAAAAAGTCTGCTTTCTATTTGCAAGCCAATTCGATATTTAAATAAAACCTTTGATAAGTTGGCTCCTTGGTTGCCATGCTTTTGAGTATAAGATCGTTCCATTTTTAAATATAGTAAAGGTATCGACATCTGTTAGAATCATTTGGAGTTAACAGATAATTGTGACTGTCAAATAATAACAGACAAATAATTAGCAATAAATTAAAATTGCGACTATAATTTGAGATTTAAACTATCCTATCTCTCAAGTTGGATCGAACTGCACATGGTGTGCGAATTTTATTATAATCGGTTAAGTGGTTTAGGAGTCCATTGAGGACAAACATTGTGACACGAGATTTATATATATTAAGATTAAGATTGTCAAGTTTTTGTATACATTGGCTAAAATATGATATTTGTTGGAGGTGTCGGAAAGACATAAGCCGTCTGGGAGCTTTCAACGAAAACTCTACCTAAACCCTTTGAGAAATAACAAAATGATGTATGGTGAAATCCCTGGAATATGTTCCCATGGATTGCGGGACCGGGATTAAAATTTCATGATTACTTTTGGTCGCGATAACCGACATCCATGTGGGCGAAGCCGCGGGCATCAGCAAGTTTTTTTATAAGATTTTATTTAACTTGCTTTGTTATGAGGAGGGATGAAACGCATGTGACTAAAACAGTGATGGACATGAATGTTGATGGATGGAGATCCCTCTCAGGCCACAGAAAAGATAGATGGATTTGTGAAGACTGATATGAATGAGAAAGGGGTAAATGATGCCGTGACGTCTGACAGGGGAGAATAAAAGAAGAAAACGTGTTGCGCCGACCCCAAATAGAATGGGATAAAGGCAGGAAAATGATGATGATTTAACTTGCTTTGTTAGTTATTAGTTAAATCTCGCAACTGGATTTCAAACCAGTTCCCTCCACGCAGCCACGAGCGTCTCCTGGCGAGAGAACTCCTCAATGGTTAATAGCACGGACACGAAACTTTGTATACGCGTTCAATTTTTATAAATACACCTAATTACCTTATTTTCATTTCAATAAGCTGATTGTTTTTTTAAGTTTAATTTTTATTATACTGGCTCTAACATCATTCGGTTCCACATTTTGCCTTCTATTTTTATCAAAACTGATCGAATTCTGCCGTTGATATACTTAATTTATGTATAGGTGTTTAAAACTTTCATATTTCATAACAAATACCTGCCAGGCTATCATAATATCACTGCTATAAATAATTTTCTGCTGAAATAATTACTACTGATACTGTTAGCTTGTGTCATCCCACTGCTGGGCAAAAGCGTCCCCATGACTTCCATGACACCTGAAATAATTATTACACTTTTATTTTATTTTATTTAAACTTTACTGCCTCAGTCTTGGGCAAAGACCTCCATAGACAGACATCGCTTTATGCTTCTGATGCTCACAGACAGAATAAAAAACATAGCTTATGACAAAATTACTAGCTACTTACTTAATAGATTTCTTAAAATATAACATCAATATCATCGTCGTACCTTTATGGCAATTTATTACCTAAAAACACTAAACCGATTACGCACCCAAGTAGGCCGCCGTAAACACTATTTGGCAAAATGCGGAATGGAAGATCCTTCCAAGACACACTGTGAATGCGGTGCTTCCGACCAGATGATGTCCCACTTGCTGTAGTGTCCGAAGTGTCCCAACAGCTGCACTTTAAAAGATCTAAAAGACACCACAGACACCGCGATTAACGTGGCCGTATACTGGGCAATTGAAAAAATTGAAAACAGTATGCTTAGATGGTTTGGTCATGTGGAGAGGATGAGTGAAAGGCGACCAACAAAAGGTATTTACAAGGCAGATGTGAGTGGCAACGCCGGGAGGGGACGCCCTAGAAGAACATACGCTGACGTCATTGGTGAGGTTCTTCAGAAAGGTCAGGTGCGTAGTACTCGCAACCGGCGCACAGTGGAACGAATGTATGGGAGCGGTTGGACGTAGACATGTCCGAAAAATAAGAGTAAAATTATGACAAACTAATGATGCCATCTTATTCGATTACTTAATGCCTTCATAAATTGTGGTGATGAATTTCTTCATAACTCCCATATTTCGGGAGTAATTTGAGAAAATGTGAAATTTTACTATGAAAATGAGTGTATCGAGCTCTCTCCCTCCTGATTCCGGGCTTGTTTCAAGTACCGGTCTTTAATATCGTAATGCTATTACTAAGAGCTATATTTAATACTAAGACACATAGTGCGCCAAATGTGCACTTTCTGGGATAAAAGGAAATGAAAATTTAAAAAAAAAAACGTTTTTTCCCCATTTGTATTTACTTTAAACCGCAGACAGACTTATTAAGAGGTCTATAAATATATTATATATATACAGAAATATATATTAACAAAAATATTCACAAGAACTGATGAGAGTATGACTTTTAAGTAAGTTGATAATAAATTACCTAGTTTCATTAAAAGTACAATAAATAATTAAGATGTAAGCTCTAATTTACTAAGTTACACATTTTAAAACAATAACATCATTTAATTATCTTCGTCATCATCATCATCATCAATTAATTCAAATTCAGAATCGATGTCCGCTAAATCATTTATGTTAACAAATTCGATATCACTTTTCTCAGAATCCGTAAGCTCATAAAATTCCTTAAAAGAAGATTTTTTTACAAACTTATTTCCTTTTGGACGGATACTTGTAACAAGTGGATCAGAAGACAGTAAAAGATTGTGCATAATATCTTCATTGCATGAGATACTGCTATGCTTTCGAGAATGCCCCTCTCTATATTTTCTAAAATCTTTATTTCTAGCCTCAGATGCCTCTTCGGATAGAAAACCAATGGGCACAATTGACATGTTCTGAACTATGTCTGGCCCATGCATTAAAATTTTATGAAGTGAAGAAGGCATATAATACCATGGGTATAACTCCACGTAAAGCTTAGCAGTATCAAAGCAGAACTCTCGGAATTTAGTTACGTTGATCTTCTCTCCTGATGAAATACACTGCAAGATCACACAGATTTTTCTTAAAAGCATAGCATCTATTCCGGTCAGTTCAGCAGATTTAGTGTAGTTTTCAAAAAATCTCCTTGCCGAGTTGCCATTGTTGGTGGATCCACTGCCTTGTTTCACAACATCGAGAAGTAAGCCCGTTTCTCTTCTTACAGCCTCTTGAACTCTTTTCTTCCTGTCATCAACTTGCCTTTTTGCTATATCACCCCTTACTTGCCATGATTTTATGTCTAATTTGTAGGAAATGTGTAATAAGCATTCCATTGAGCGAATCCAAGCGTGAAGGGTGCTTAAGCTATATTTATACATGTCCTCGTTTGCGTGTTTATCTTTGATTAACTCTAAATTATTCATTTCTTTAGGACAAGCCTTGCATATGTCACACACTGAAGCTGCTGTATCGGATATAATGGAATGAATTTTACCATCAATCATTGTCAACAGCAGTTGGTGTTTGACACTAATTCCATCAGTGATGGTGGATGGAGTTAAGGCTTCAATCTCTGCTTCGATTTCAGCCATCTCTCTCTGCACATTTTCTTTGGTTTCCTTTATAAACTTAAACAATATTGGCCGGCAAAATGAAGTGGAAGATGGTCGCTCGTTTTCCCAAATTGTTACACCTTTTGAGACGAGCCGCAGTGGTACAAGACTAATCATAAAATTACTAGCAAGATCGATTTGCTCATCTTCACTCGTCCTTTGATGATAAATGCTTTGGCTAGATGATCCGTCAAAACCCCATTTGCTGGTCAATACGAGCTGTTGATTGGGATCAACAGGGGTTTCTAACGACCTAATAAGTCTTCTTGAGGTTAAATCCATCAAGGCTTGTAATTTGATTTTTGCAGAGCTCTCTGTAACTGTGAGATCTTCTTTGGCCGGATAGCACTTAATTTTTTCTTTAACCAACATGTAGTAACTCGGGTATTGAAGAGCTCCTTCTTGAGTGTTGAAATCCCGAAGAGTGTTATAGCGCCATTTCGATAAGTTCATCGATACATAAAGAGCCAATGCCTTCAAAGGGGATATTTCCCGTACCTGAATTGATTTACCTTCAATGAAGGCTTTGATTTTTGAGGCCTCTTCTGGATTCTCCGTCAAGTATTTCATAACATAAGCTGTATCGCTTTGTCCTGCCTTTTGAAGCGCCCTTTCGGCCGAAAACATAATTTCAGCGCTGCTACTGCTGCATGAAAGACTATCTTCAGTGCGTCTTCTTTTTTGCCGGTTACTAAGGTCCTCAAAAGATTTACGAGGACTAGGATGTGTACAAGTTGAAGCATCAGATTTAGCAGGAGAAATTATGGGCTCGATGACGTCACTTATATTTTCTGTAGAAGGTTCCATATTTTCATTCTGTAATTCCGGCCATTGAATTGCAGCCTGTAGCCAAATCTCATGTTTCTTCCGAAACTTATCTGTGCTTCTTCCAGACTGTGTCCATTTTGCATAAATGCGGTAGCAAAATCGACGACACCAGTCTTTGAAACTTTTTTCAGCACTTTCACATAACTGAACACAACTGTTATCTTTTAAAACACTGAACAAATAGTTAAAGTCGCGTAAATCTTTATGTGCGCGTGCGCATAAAGCAACGTGAATATCAAGATTTGTATTAAAATTTGGAAAATACATTGCGAGATTAGCTTGGATACAACGAGGTGTAAATCAACACTGATTTTAAAGTTACTAATAGTGACCTATTTATATAAAATCCAGGTATCCCAGGTATCCTTTGTTAAATATTGCAAGGTAATTAGTTATTGTGATAATTAGTAAATGATGCATGCTAAATTAGTGTATTAAGAGCCATTTAGTAATTAAATAATAGCAATGTTCTTATCAGTAATCATTAGTGCATCAGTTTTATATGTAAACCTTAAGTCCCTAATTATATATCCTAATTAGCTTATATCTTCTCTAATTGGCTGCTCAGAAATGTTATTGTAATAAGGTAAACCTTTAGAAAAACGGTTTTAATCAACAAAATAAACAAAAAATAAAAAAATTGTGTTATAAAATAAACATCACTCTTTATCCCAGAAAGTGCACATTTGGCGCACTATGTGTCTTAGTATTAAATATAGCTCTTAGTATTAGCATTATGATATTAGAGACCGCTACTTGAAACAAGCCCGGAATCAGGAGGGAGAGAGCTCGATACACTCATTTTCATAGTAAAATTTCACATTTTCTCAAATTACTCCCGAAATATGGGAGTTATGAAGAAATTCATCACCACAAGTTATGAAGGCATTAAGTAATCGAATAAGATGGCATCATTAGTTTGGCATAATTTTACTCTTTTTTTTCGGACATGTCTACGTCCAACCGCTCCCATACATTCGTTCCACTGTGCGGCGTGCGTGTATGGCCAGATGTATGAACATGGACGTGGCAAAAGGATCAAGGATATACTGGGCCAAGGAAATATAATCAAGTCGTACCATCGACACGCAAGAAGAGGCCTTCTTCTTCTTTTTTTCTGTACATCTTGGCCTATCGTCATCTCAGTTGATCTCAGTGTACTTTCTTCTTCGACAAAATTAATCGAAAAATTGATCTTTGCTTCTCTACAAGTAACTTCAGTAAATATTGTTTACTCAAGCAAAACTGTTTCGTCATACAGCTACTACTGGCAAAACAATCTGGCTTATCAAGCCAAATATACCATTGTTGAGAGGAAAGTGATGCCTTGCATGCCAAATATCTCATAAACACTTTGACCGCAATCCAAAAGGAGCTCTATTTCTTTAGGAATAATGGCCTAATTTGCAGTGTAATGTTTCGACATTTCCGGTGGTTTGTTCGATTCGACTGTTTAGGCTTGATTTTGTCATTTTACACCGACTTATTGATGTAATTTTCTTGCGAGCTTGTTGTGGCACTGAAATTAGATTGGGTCTATAAATAGCTGTCGGGCTACTTATTGTAGGTGGCGTGATAATGGGCCGGTTCATTCAAGGATGAGACATGTGGATGCGTTATGTATTGTATAACACGTGTTTGTTCGAAGAAATCACAAGTTTATCTCTAACGACGTGTTAAGTCGTACTGAATAGTGAATATAGTGATCGCCTGAGGGACTGGTGCAATTTGATGATGCCTATTTGATCGCCTTAAGGTGAACATTAGCTTAGCACCTGCTTTTTGATAACAAAGATGGGAAACATAGCTATTTGATAAAAAATAAAGTCTTTTCTTCGCTGTCACGCTGTCGTTGGCACGTTGGCTGCCATTTTTATATTTTTTTAACCCAGAACTTCGCCAAGTTATTGCGTTGGAGAAGGTTTTATCAGTACTTAATAGAAAACCTTAATTCAGAATTCAGATCCAACAAAATAGGTCGAATGGAATCGCCGGAAATACGTATATAAACCTCTACTATTTGATGATTATGATCCCTCATGATACCTAGTCGAGCCTTGTCATGAAAGAATCCATCTTATTTCTCCCCTATTTTTATAAAAGACGATGGCAAACGTTAAACTACGCTCGACTGCCAATGATATTTTCATAGCATGTTGATTGATGGCATCAGGCCTATATTTATCATTGTACTTTTACCATCCGATACGCAATTCGAATAGACTCGGATCATTGCGTCACTGCACCAAATGTAATGCTAACAATGTTATAGGTACATTGGACTTAATCGAATAAGAACCTGCCTATTTATGCCTACAACATTTGTCACGATGCCAGGCTGCCAGCTCAATGCTTTCAATCGTCACAGTAACCTCATTTCTCTCATCGACACCGCCATTTTTACGCGGGATAAGCCAGCTTAGATTTTTTAATTTATGCAACGGAAATGCACAACCGGTTTAAAAGGGTAAAATTTTATCGAAATCCTTTAAGCCGAGGCATATAAATAGGCAACAGACAGAGCTGTGCATTTATAATATAAGTTTTTAGTAGTACTTATGGATAGATTTTGTCAGCTCCAAAAATAAGATAGGTACCTACGACGGGACATCTTAACTTTAAGGCTGCCCGCCCACGTCGAGACTTTTTGTAGGACAGATAATCGGGCCGATTTTTCCTCCGATTCTTGGGACTGATTTGTTGGTCGACTCACCGCTTACGTCCGTCACTGTCTGTGGCTATCGCGGTTGCAGCACGTCATGGACAGAGAGAATCTCATGAATAACGCTACATTTCCGAACGTACCATTTTTTACGGATAATCGGATCGGTCGGGATGCGCCGATTTTATTTCTGACCAACTTTTTGTAGGACGAGTGCGTTGCACTATTGCTATCAGTGTGTTCTATTTTTCTCCTACAAAAAATCGGTCACCGATTATCGAACGTGGGCGGGCAGCCTAAAGCCAGAAGTAAATCTATCGACCTACATCTTGACTCACTGTCAAATTGAGTTCAAACACTTAATGGGTTCGATAAGACAGACTGTGAGTCATCTTCATCGTATACAGTTCTTATTATAGTCGGGCTAGTGGCTATATTAGAATGAGTATAGGTAAGCCACCTACTTCACTACACATACCGCTGACCACGGAATATATGACAATCGTTATTCAATGTTTATTGTCTCATTCGAATTCTGTTGTTTTATAAATTAGGCGTTGCAAGCGGAGAATACAAAAACCTTTTTGCAATTGTACCTGACAGACTTAGGCCAAGCTATATCGCAAGTGTTGGATCATATTATTATTTCCTTTGTTTATTCTTCAATCTTGTTGTTAAAAATAAACGCATATAAAAACATTTAAAAATATAAAAAATAGTAGCCTTCCAGCATCGGGAACAGGGTCCGAGCTACCGGCGGTCAGGGGTCTTGAGAGGAGAACCTCCTTACAAAACGTGCCGTCTCCAGAACTCTTTTCTGAATCAAGGCAAAGGCAAAGGGCTCTACTACTCTCCTTCCACATTTCTTTCTTCTGTCTATGGATTAATCCTTATTAAAGGAGTCCAACTTATCCCGCCATCTCCGCCTGCATCAAAATCACCACATTACTAAACTAAACAATACTGCTTAGGCGCAATACTCAAAGCATATTTCATCTAAATACATTCAAACAAAAGTAAGGACTTCTGACTCATATACTTAACGTACCGGAAGGCTCATACGTGGGTAGCAGTAACAAGGTGGAGCGATGACCTAAGTGAAAGTCGCGGGAATTCGCTGCACTGGAAGAGGGCAGTGTACTGTGTAGTCCCGGTCATTGTTGCTTTATTTGTACACATAGAGCCTATGTCCAGCTGTGGACGTATCATTTAGCTAATATGAAGATGTCAAGTATTATGATAGAAAGAAGAATATACACAAACTGAAAAGTCTTTTGGTTTTTTGTCACCTTCATCATAATGATGATGAAGGTGAGCCCTTATCCCAATTCATTTAGGGTCCGGCAAACCTTCCATACTTCTCTATTACTCGTCATCTCATCAGACACCTCCTTTCGTGTCAATCTTCACACAGTCCATTAAAATATTCCAGTTTACTTTTGTTGTAGATAATTTAAATGCAATTTTGTGGCATTTCTAATAGATCTTCTTCTTAGCGTGTCGATAGCAATCTAAATTGATTCAGCTCAAACAGGACAAGCCAAACTCGATATACCCTCATGTAGTGTACATATGGTGCTGTTGCACCAACAATGGGACACTTGATATCGATCGAATATCGATATATTTGCTCGCTACAGGAACTGATGGACGCTACTGAGAGCGCCAAACTATTAGCTCAGTTCAGGGCCGACACTATTTAGATTTCCATCAACACGCTAAGAAGTGTATATAGATAGATAGATAAACCATTTATTTAGTGCACACAAAAGACAGCACAACACACAGAAACACAATTAATAAAAAGGTACAAATAACATGGCTATATAAAAACAGGGTGCCAATATAAAAAAGACAAACATATTTACTAAAAGAAGTGTAGTAAAGTAACACCATGACATACTTCAGTAAAATAATGAGTATACTAGGTGCGGTGTGCGTCTCAAAGTTGCACCAAATGGGAGTTCAACTCAGCATGTGTCAGGCATACCTGCGGGCGGGATACCTGACGCTGATATTCTGCTGGATCCCTGCAGTGACATACGGACATATTTGTTGCACAGACGCCAAGCTAATCTATCAAAATTCTTTAATAGATAATCTATTTTATCGCTAAAGCATTAGGTTTAAGGTCGATTGGCAAAATTTGACAGTGTCGGGTAGCTACTTAGATGTGTTGGCGTCTATACAACAATTGGCGATTTTACTCGGCCACAACCTCGACTTTTGGCCGCAGAAGCTTCGACCAGGAAAAATGTTTGGTCGCACAACGGGGAGTCCGACCAGCTTACATTATGATAGCGACCCCCCATGCGAACAGTCGTGGGCGTGGCTGCGTAGTGCGCGAGGGGCCTAAAACCGACCCGAACAGCAGGCCTTACAAATTAGTACGGTCATTCTAATTCATACGTATGTACCTGATACAAGCCTAGTAGTAAAGATATTTTAGCGTTCAGCCCCGCTGCAAACATTGCGACACAATCAAAAATTCAAGAAAATCATCTTCCTAGCCTTTTCTAAATGTCTAATGCAGCCGAATAACAGTATTTTACATGTAAGGACTGCCTTTCCTATCTCTGCTACCCAGTTACTGCGTAAAACCCCTTGGTAGGACTGGTTGTCAGACTTTCAGGCTTCTGATTACCAGTAACGACTGTCAAATATTAAGGACAAGTCGGCCAGGTTGGTCAGGTCGTCATTTTTAAGGTGGTACCACCGAACGAACCACCACCACCACTGTAACGGATAGTTGCTTGTTCGGTAGTGAAAAAGAAACTAATAAAATATGGATGCAAAACGCGGGATGGCTGCGTATACGTGACCGGTACGCATCGTGACTTATGGGCAACTGTCGAAGGCAGGGGCGCGCGGGATTGCCTTCCTTCCGCTCCCTAGCGCCACCTCGCGCATTTTATTCTATACCATTTGTATTGCGGTTCGTGAAGTTCGCAACGCAACCACCCGGTCTTTTATTAAAATATTCAAAATATGGGTACATATAATAACAAAAGTAGGACAGGTTACATTCATAAAAAACTTAAATCTAAAAAACATTACTGAGCCGTCCATCATCGCTAACAACCACGAACGGACGGCAGCACCTTAAGTCTTACTCTTACTATTTAGGAAGCAAAAGTTAAAAATACTCGTATCATCAAAAAAGAAAAAGACTTCTACGAAAAGACTCATTGCTGAAAAGGAAATAATTATATGGTTGGCTAGAACCTATTTGTGTGTAACAAACCCCAATTAAATACTTTTTTGGTCTAGGTAAGCTAATAATGCGGCCAACGGTCGAATGGCGTTACCACGCTAACTACCAATTAACTGAATTTTATGTAGTTTGAAATAGTGTCACGCGAGATTTCTTTAATAATTACTTTCTTCCTTGGATGAGTCGGTAAGAAAACCTTTTTTCGTCGAAAAAAGTGAATCTATCTAATGTTTCCTATACCTTGCTTTAAATAACTTGTTATGGTTGTCGCCCAAAACTTACAAAATAAATGATGCAAATTGATTTCGAACGAATGGTTTTGATCTGTTTTGTAACTTAGGAAGTAAGGAGGTCTATAAGGTTTTCACTACAACTAAAACGGTTATAAATTAAAAGAAGAGAATGCTCAAAACGTGAAAACCAAAAACCCTGAATAAATATGCTATCTTTTTACTTATACATTCATTCATTCACTGCCCGAATTTGTTTAGAAATCCTAACAGATTCTTGTAATAAAAACTTCTTTATTATTTCAGCTGTAATGGGCGAGAAGCCGTACCCGTTCAAAGCGCCATCACCACAAGACATGGTGGCGCTGCGCAAGGCGATAGAAGCGGGGCTGTCCAGCACAGTGCGGGACCGAGTGTGGGACAACCCGAGGTTTCTGGTCAGCAGCGGCAACACACCCTCCATCTTGCAGGTAGCTTTACAATCTACACTGGCGGTTCCTCCGAACAAACTTCTTGAGGTGGAAGCGTCAGGGAGCCCGCGAAATCCAAATTTTCTTACGTTTTTTGCAATTTGCTGGTCAGTGTTAGGTTGTATGTTGATGAAAAATGAGTTGCGCCAGTAACACGTGTGTAGTTATAGAAATTACAGAATTACAATCATTAAAATTTTCTATACAACTCTTTAAGTTCATTTAACCCCATTGAATGACTTTTTCATGAAACATTCATTGAATAGGGTTACATGAACTTAGACTTAGAGGGTTGTATTATTATGATTTTCTTGATTGTAATTCTATAACTACATATGTTACTGGCGCGCCTCATTTTTCATCAAAATACAACCTGACATATACAACCTGCCATTAGTGTCCGGTTGTATTTAGATGAAAAATGAATTTGCAAAAACCGTAAGAAAATTTGAATTTCGCGGGCTACCCGTACGCTTCCACCTTAATTTAAAGGTTTTTAGACAGTTTGCTTGCCTTAGTTTGCTGTGATGTTGTTCCCTAGACACTCCACTGCATCTATGTGTATGTGTGTGTGTGTGTTGAGGAAGGCGTCAGAAGCAGGGCTATTCAACTAAGTAAGGTATTCCGAGTTTTCTGGTCAGAAGTACCTAATCATTTTCTTTGTCTTCATCATGACTCTGGCGTTAAAAGTGAGGCAGCAATGAGCGAGGGAATGTTCATTGTGTAATTTAATAGTAATATTGTGAGTTGCGACTCGATCTATCGGACTTAGAATAATTAATTCTAACGGGTTTGTATCGTTTTCCTCCCAACAGTTTTTGTAACTTATTCGTAAATCCTTTTTCCTTAAGAGACGAAAAAAATATTAATTTCATTAAATCACTTTAAAATATAGCAAAAAAAATGCTTCTAAATCTTGACAAAAAACTCAAAACGATGATTTATAGTCAATTTTATAATTCCTTCAAAATATATCATAAAGTACTGCAGTTGCTTTGAGAACCACAGAGTTCAACAAATTATACATTTAAATTAACCGTGTAGTACCAGCGACTCAATGACAAAATTAGCATTCAAATGATCAGGCGCAGGTATCTGACATCGCGTTAATGACATACCTGTACAAGTGTACTTGTTCATGTCATAGTAATTGATAAACACGTTTTTATGAGTTTTTTTACTGTAAATAGTTACGCGTTTGGCCGTAACTTGCCTGATTTGAAGCGAAAAAGCGGCCTAGGGTGGAGCACGCTTGTCTAGAAGAAACCGATTCACTCGAACTTTGAAAAGATCCAGATTATACTGATCGGGAAACGGAGAAGCCGTTAGTAAATTCCACAGACCGGTGGTTCGCACACAAAATGTGGAAGCACAGCGCTTTGTTCGGGTCTTTTCAAGTAGAAGTCGAAAAATGGGTGCTGTTGCTTCCCAATTTTTGAAGAAAAACGCACGCTTGACTTGAAGGTAAACTGGTGAATGCGTTAGGAAAAGTTACGTTACGAGGCGAACGGAAAAAAGTTAAAGGAGAAATTTTGCTTCAGTCGTCTGGTCTAATTTTATACTCATGGCGATTTGATTAGCTTTAAATAGTTTCCTCCCTCGCTGGTCTCCTCCCTCGCCGAGCGCTATACTTGGTTCAATTCGCTGGCCGGGTAAAGTGCCGATGGCAATTGGCTCGCCCCCTATTACAAGGTACTTAACTGGTGAAACATAGGTCTGCCAAAGGTTCCAACAGCTTTACTTAACACAGCCGTGGTGTTATAATTTTACGTTATACATTGCAGGAAGGCTCCCGGTATAACGCGTTGCACATAGCAGCGAAAGCAGGCAACGCGGAGATCTGCAACTTAATACTGACGACGGTGGGCAACCCGATGTTTGTGCAGACGCTGTATGGCATGGATGCGGACCCCGAATCTTGTAAGGTAAGGAAAATAAATAAGGAGCTCGTGGCTAAACAATAACAGCCGCTCGGGACGATCTTTAGGTAAAGCCGTGCTTGCCTAGGTTGGTCTGTGGATGGGTGACCACCCATTACATACCGAGTTTCCTCCGTACCTCGGAAAGCACGTTAAGCCGTTGGTCCCGGCTGTCATTTGAAGATCTTTGACAGTCGTTAAAGTAGCCAGTGGCTCAAAAAGTCTGACAACCAGTCTTACCAAGGGGTATCGTATCTCCCAGTAGTAACTGGGTTGTGGAGGTCAGATAGGCAGTCGCTCCATGTAATATACTGGTATTCAGCTGCATCCGGTTAGACTGGAAGCCGACCCCAACATAGTTGGGAAAAGGCTTCTTGTGATGGTCCCGTGTTACTTGTTGGCAGTGTTTTTATTGTTTTTTTTCTCCTCTGTCAACCGTCACACTATAATTCTCTTTCTTTTTTAATATCATTCCTCACGGAATCTACCCACCTTTTCTATACCACCCAGTAAGTACTGGAAAATACGATACCCATTGGTGTGACTGATAGTCAGACTTTCGGGCCTGTAACGACTTAAATATTTATAATTTATGATACAGCTGGGACTAACGGCTCAGCGTGCTTTCCGAGGTACGTTGGAAACTCGGTATGTAATAGATGGTCACTTAGTAAAATGCTGCTTAACGTTTCCCTTAAGGGGGAAGAACCAGGGTAGCCCAGGTTATAGTTGCAAAAAACGTTAGAAAATTTTAATTCGCGGGGTACTCTGGCGCCTCATCTTCCTTAATATTAAATGATTTCGACCGAATAATCGAAATTCCTCAATCGACAGGAGTTCGCAAGCATACTAGTGGACCGCTACCTGAACACGCCGGACAAGGCCATCAACGAGACGCCGCTACACTTCGCCGCCAAGTTCGGCGCGGAGTTCGTGGTGGACGTACTGACGTCCTTCCCGCCCTGCAACACCGCCGCCGTCAACAAGTACGGCGAGCAGCCCAGAGATGTAAGCCATACTACTTACTAGCTTTGCGAACTGGTTATGAGATAAATTAAAAAAAACACTGGTAAAACATCGAATATTATTCATATTAAATTACAATTTTAACAGATAATCTGCAAACGAGCTTCAAACTGCGAAGCGGGCGTGGCTCACCGAATCGCACTGATGCTGCAGGAGCGCTACTACGTACCCGTGCTGCACAGCGAGGACGGTAGCGGAGCGCCCACCATAGGCTGCGCCTTCACGCCAGCAGTCCCCCCTGTACGTATAGCATCATGCTTGTTGACTCCGGGGTATACTGAGAAGGGTGTAGCTCACCGTATAGCGCTACTACGAGCCCGTGCTACACACATTACCTTCACACCAGCGATGGCGCCTATACGTCCAAATAGTGACGTCATAAAAAAATAGATTCCTCATTCCCAGGGTATCCAAAAAAACCCCATGCATTTTCCGCGATTCCTGATAATCGTAGTTTCCTGAAAATTGTGCGAGAACCAGTTTAATAAAAATCTATCTTTATTTTTTTACACGTAACATACAAATTTCAAGAAACTTAAACTGTATGTTTCACCATACATACGCCTTATTCTCATGGAAGAAACAAATCAGAACGCCACTGCATCGATTCTTACGTCAACTTAAAATTCTCCATAAAACCAACTGCCAACACATTTTTACACAGTCCAATTTGTCCCCCAGGAAATAAACAGTGACCCCCTCAGTCCGCGCTACGAGATCCGCGCGTACGCGGGCCCCATGGAGGCGCGCGCGGCCGAGCTGTTCCGGCGCCGCTGGAAGACCCCCCCGCGAGCGGCCCGGGCCCCCGCTCCCGGCGCCGCGCTCGGGCCCGTGGCCCCCCACCTGCCGCACTCGCACTACACACGCGATGCGCCCGCGCCGCCTGCCACGCAGAGGCCGCAGCAATTTAGGTTGAAGGAGATCACTAAAGGACTTGAGACTGTTGGCAGGTTAGTATGGAATAGTCAGTCGCCTGCTTTTTGCAGGCGGAAAACTATCGTCAGTTAGATACTTCTGACCATAGCAGCTAAATTGCAGTAGTTCCACCATGACTTACCCGTGACAAGCAAAACTGCTTGTTCTAACGTACAAAGGCCCTAACACGAGCGCGCGGTGTAAACGTAACGGAAATACGTCGATTTTCGAATCGAAAATACAATTAACCTATAACATTCTACTTCAATTGTTTTCAACAAGCACAATCAGGATCATCCTTAGACATGAAAAAAAAACGGGTTGCACTCCGGGCGTGACGGTAGAAGTGAAAACATGAAACAACGCCATCTAGCTTAAACAGAATAGCTTTCTGCAATAACGAAAGATGTCTCTGCCGTAGAAAAAAACTTGAAACAACGCCATCTAGCTTAAACTACACGCACACTCGCGCAAGTGCCCTGCGCCGCCGATTCGATCTGACGCGAGTTTTTACCCGTCCCAAAAAGTGCACAACGCCGCTGAAGAAGCTTTCACTTCAAAAAAAAAAAAACGAAATAAAATGTGAATCTCTGAAACTGATTTAACCTAAATAAATTGTTAAAATGATGAAAATATTGTGTGAAACAAGCATTTTTAAGTTTAAAATCCATGTTTTTTTTTTTAAGTGAAACTTCTAATGCGAATGTTGCGTTAAACGTTTAACGCTACCATGGAGGGGGTATGATTCGAACGCATGCGCGTAGTATACCTGTTACAGGACCACATTACACAGGAGGGACTCCACGCACTATTTTTTTTTTAATAAATTCAACTGACTCGTATGATGTTCCGCTACTCAAATCGCAACGTAATGCAATACTGTTATGTAGCGAAATTCGTATAGCCATTTCGCTTCATTATTTTTTCGGCGATGGTGTGCTAAGGCTCTCTACTCTAGTGTGAGGTTGAAGGAATTATCAACAGCCAATCGCCTCACTTCACTTTTGTTTAATTTTAAGACGTCGATAATTTTTGTTCGAGATACCGGGCCAAAGGCTGCGATGAAGAATTTACTTAGCATCTACTTCGAGAAAAAAAAACCTGCACGCGTAGCATGACCAATTCCATAACTCTCACACACACACACACACGCACACACGCGCGCGCGTTGAGTTAGATGCCACTTAGTGTTGGTGAAAACACGAATTAGGCATTCAGTTAGGTGACAATTACAGTTGGTGAAAACGGGCCTTAGGCATTGATTTAGGTGCCACTTAGTGTTGGTAAGAACAGGAATTACGCATTCAGTTAGGTGACACTTAGTGTTGGTGAAAACGGGCCTACGACATTCAGTTAGTTACCGCTTAGTGTTGGTGAAACGGGCAATTAGGCATCGAGTTAGGTGCCACTCAGTGTTGGCCTAATTGCCCGGTTTCACCGGGCAATTAGGCATTGAGTTATGTGCCACTTCTTCGGTCAATTGGCATTTTCTGATAAAATCTTTGCTGTCCAAAGCAGAGAGATCAAAAGCCCCGGTTAATGCTCGTACAGCATTCCTTTCGGCTTAAAACCTGAAGAAATAGCGACCCCGACATGATTTTAAAATCAATATAGGTCAATAAACACAAAGGAAAGTAATAAAAAGAATCTTGTCTAGGTTCGGTGTGATGACTAGACTATTTGACATTTGTTGAGAAGAGAAGAAATGTTTCTACCTTCAAGTGTCAAAATTTGAGAAAAATTGTTGTCATGCTTGACGTTGTAGAGTTTTGTCGACTGAAGTTTCTTTTTTACATTTTTAACATCGCCATGCTTACGGAAATAGACATCTTTCTACAATCTGTCATTTTCTCGATTCTTCCATCGACAAAACCCGTTTCCACGGTGGTCATGCAACGTGGGCTGGTTCTTAATATTTCCTGAAAATGAAACAGAATTCTTCGTGATTTTATCATTTATCTCATACTTGAAATGATCTGTTCGAGACTCCTTTTTGGGTTTTGAGAATTTATTATAACTTGTATTTATTGCCAACTATGCTTTATTAACAAACAACTTTTTCCTTACAGAAGCTTAGCAGAACAAATGAAAGTGGGCTGGAAGGAGTACTGGCCATTCTTAGATACCTTCACCGACCTTCGTACGCCTGAAGGCCTCGCATTACTAGAAAACTATTTAAAGAACAAATACGAAAGTGCTTGTTCGTTCGCATACAGTGACAGTTGCGCACAATCCCATGTTCCCGACGACCTTTCACTGTCAAGAATAAGTCTTTCTATGTCCCAGCAAAGTCCCTCCAAAGACACGACACTGAGCCCCATATCAGAACTATGTGTTGCCATGAAAACGTGCAAAATATCCAATGAAAGACTTCCACATTGGAGGAAAACGGACGTACTAAGACAGAGGCTTTGCAGGCAACCTGGAACGAAGATAGTGAACGGGGACGCGCCGATAGTGAACCACACAGTCAGCCAACTGCTCTGTATCGAGCGAACCTGCCAGGTCTTCGCGAAGAGGATAGCAGACGCGCTTACGTTCAGCCTTAACGCCGAGCCAGAAACGGCAGGCGACTCACTCAAATCCGAGTCCAAGCACCTACAACACACTATCTTCACATACATGGACGATGAAAGATTTCAGAGCATAAACTTCGCTTTAATACACTCTAGATTAGCGCAACTCGTCGTCTATAAGTTAAAACAGCAAACGAGCGATCTTGATGACGTCAACCATTTGTTGGAATTCTTAATCAAACTTCGATGTCCGAACGATGACATATTTAGTTCGGACGATGAACGGAAACCGACTTACAGGTGCGCGAATAGAGTTAAACTGACGCATGTGATAGACGGGCATGTGAGATGCTTGGCCAGCTTCATATGCGAAGAGATGACTGAAGGCGAAGCACTGAAAGCTCCAGCTATGTCCGAGGTGGAATGTACCGAGTTATGGCAGAAAGCGTCTAAGTGCAGGTGCGATTGGAAGATTGACGTTTTCGAACGAAACAGTAAAAAGAACTCGTCGTTTAGGAAAAATAGATCTATTTTGTCGACTAGTCCGAAGAGTGAGAGTTTTATTAGAAGACTGACTTTTGATCATGATATTGGTGAGTGACGTTTGTGTTATTTTATAATAACCTATGTTTTTCCCGCGGCTTCGCTCGTGTTTTGGAAGCCTATGTAGGTAGTGCAGAATGGTTCATCCAGCGAGATTTCCCTCTTTCTATATTATTGTAACATTTTCTAGTTGCGAGGTGTATAACGGCTAACAATGTTAAGGGTTTAATATTCACCAATGGCCTTGTAACACACTGTCATGACACTGACGCGTTCTCCTTAAGGGTTATTGATTGCGCATAAATTTCAAATAATACAACATTTTAATAAACAGACGTACTACAGGCTTAAAAGAAAAGTTACCAAGGGAATTCCCCATTATTATATTTATTATATTTTCTTGTCTTTTTTCTGTTATTGCACCTACTGTATATTGTCTCTGCATCACCCCAAGGTTGACTGGTAGAAAGTGCCCAAGGCATTAAGTCCGCGTTTGTACAGTTTTTTTTTTTACTTGTGCATAAAGTTTTAATAAATAAAAAAATCCCATATTTTTTAATTTCCAATCTTTGAGTGTAAGAATCGGTTAGAATGCATTTCTGGCTATCGCGATATTGCGGATTAATAGACGTTTAGAAAAGTTTTTATTATTCATGATGTAGCAAGTACAATTTAATTTGACTCGGGCCAAAATAAACAACATAAATTCACCTTATGAGGAATATTTTTTCTTGTTCATAGAATTTGTAGGTTTTTCAGTATTTTGAGTTGAAAAAAACTGATTTGGCAACTGGGTAGCCCGCTAACTAACTATTTCATGCAAAAGTCTTTCAATGGTATTAAACGAACTTAGAAGATTTTAATAATTATAATTCTGCAACTAAATATGTGTTACTTGCGCGACTCATTTTTCATCAACATACAACCTGACACTGACCCGCAAATTGCAAAAAACGTAAGAAAAATTCAAATTCGCGGTTTGCCCTGGGGCTTCCACCTTAAGCCGCTAATTAGAATGACAATATCATTTGCAGGTGACGGCAAGCTACAACACAACGAGTCCGAGAGGCCGGTGAACGTGAACTCTCCGGGCGGAGACAGCGGCGCGGCCTTGTACACTGTTGACACCGCCAAGTGCACGGTCGTGCACGCTGAGGTACGTGAACAAACAAAGAAAATAACTAAGTCGATGAGCTTAATCGTATCAGAAGAGCATATACTGAGTTTGAGATAGCCAAACTGACAAAAGATCTTGTAGCGACATCTGTGATACATATTAAGAACTAAAAATCCTGCATCGCGCAATCAAATTAAATAGTTTTAATTTCGCAAAAGTTTGTATCTAAGCTTGGCTGCACAATGCATTTCTTTTTGCTATGCTTCCTTGGTCTGCGCTAGTCTCCAACCATGTCTTTTTGTCACACCGCCAGCCGGTGATCAACTGTTTTCGTAATAGCGTAAGAAGTATCTTTAGAATCTATAACTGTACGCTAGATTATTGGGTAGAAGTGTAGTTTACAATATCCAAAGCTATTTTGAGACCGAATACCATGCGTCGTATCAGCATTCAAATAAAAGAGTTACAGGAACTGATGGAGGCCACTGAAGGTGCCAAATTCTGGGCTCTAATTTAGATTGCCACGTTAAGAAGAATAGAGAGAGAGAGAGAGATCATAACCCGCCTCTGCTTCGCACGGTTTTGAATTGAAAAGACATTTTTTCTTTATTATATTTAAGTTTATTGTAAATAAACCTTCCGGAAACTAATGTTGAAAACCACATAATCCATCCGGTCTTACAGACTGACAGGAAAAGCGACTTTATTTCATTATAAAGAGGCATTTGTTCCCGTCATTGTGTTTTTTTTTTGTTCTGGACCATAACTGGGAACCGAGAACGAGTTGCGGCCAAACGCAGGCATATTTAGCATAAAAAAGTCGGGGACATTACTGAGCCAGTATTACTGTCAGATTGTTTCATGTTTTCCACCGTAACATAAAAACAATATTTTAAACGTTTTTCTCTAATGCTTAGCAGATATCTGACGACGAATCCGTGACATCGTGCAATTCTGAGGATGAGGCGTTTCTGACGGCGTCCGAACATTCCGAGCGGGAGGACGATGACATGGCTGAGGCCAGCGACAGGGCGAAGGCCGAACCTTTTATATACGGGTGAGTTGGAATAACCATGTAATAGTAGAACTAGCTGACTATTTTCAGCATAGACTAGACGATGCTAGAGATATTATAGTGGACAAATGTGTGCGCAGACACAGGTGTTCTCTCTTAGTTCAATGCGACGGCAATGCGACACTAACCGAAGAAGCAACATAACGTATACATAAATATCCAAGAGCAAGCAACATAACCTATACATAAACACCCAATAGAAAAAGACCGTGAAAATTTGTATTTCTTTTGTTGCGGTAGTTGATGTTTTTTTTTGTGCGTACAGACCTGACTATATTGGTTTTATTGAATCTGCTTTGGTTTGTTAATATTTAATGTTTGGACGACTGAACTTTTTAGTGTTTAACGAATTACGGAAGCGTACGGTACGGACGTGTCGACAAAATTTTAATACAATAAATAATAATCTCCAAATAAAAGTGAAACTAAGTACTACCAAGTAGTAGTACACCCAAGTGCGCAATTAGCAATAACTCATTTGCGAAACTTCGGTCGTTATTGCTTCTCATCAACATCCAAGCGAGCGGTGAAGCGGCGGCAAGTTTTCTCCCTTCGACCATAACGGTGAAAAGAGACGGGCTGCGATTATTCATCTCGCTCTCGCCGCGGTGCTGCGCGAGCGCGCTCCAAAAATCCCAAATAAGCATACCACACGATGAATGTCGCTCGATCGTCCCCGCAGTCGCTTAATACGTGTAACGAATGCAATAGAGATCCTATAACAATAGCAAGTGGTATTGGGAGATCAAAATCGGTGGTGGTTCGCAACCAGATCTGCGTAAAATTGCCTTATCTAACTCCATCAACCAGGTAACCTATTGTGGCAAGAGAAAACAACCACATGACGACTTGGGTATACAATTCGAAAGATTCCAAGAGAGAATGGAATCGATTATAAAGGAATGGCTAAAACCTTATATTTACAATTGAATATTTTTATTTTAAATATTGTGATTAACTGCAACTGAATACACAAGGGAATCGGCACCATTCATTATCAATTGATGTAGATGTAAATTAAATTGGTGTGGTGGTGGGTTGAGTTTAAAACCTAGAGAAATCTTTTTGGTTTTTGTATAAAGTCTGACTGGGTCTGGCAGACTGTATCTCTTTAATGTCGTTAGGCAATTTATTATACAACGCAATTTAAGATGCACTGAACTTAAATTTGGTTTAGTTTGTAAACAAGGGAATCGGCACCATTGTTTACCTTACTATCTACTAACTAGGATACCTACTCTGTATTTCCTTAACATTGCAATAACTACATATAAATAGATTTTATGTATTTGACTTGCCTTCAAGATTCGATATGTAATAAGTACACTCACTTTTTCCTTTTACCCACAACACTGCAAAATTGTGCAAACATAGCTAAAATTGTGCCTTACAAAAAATAGTACTAACTCCTATTTCTAGTCCATTCCAAGTTAGGGAGAAGTGTTATTGGGTTTCCCATCTGGAGTTCTTCAGTAGCAGCACGGAGTTTGGATGATTATATTATGACTACAAACGTGATTGGTGAAAAGTGAGTAGTACACTGGACACAGTGACCTCTGTCATGCACGTCATGGAATACAGACGTTACGTTTATCTTCATCCTATTTGCAGCGAGGAACCCTCTAAGATGGACCGCTTAGTGTACGACGCGGTGCATCAGTGCCCGATCTGTCCCGAACAGTACCCGAACGTGTACCGATGGCGCCACAGCGTAGCACTCTACCCGCCCGAAGTGAGAGACAAGTTAGTACATAGTATAGCTTTTATGTAGCTCATTATATAGTTATTATTTCTTTTTTCGATGTTGATCCTATGCGGAAAGTAGTTCAGTATGCTAGTCTGCAGTTCTGCACCATAACCTTAAATATGACTAGACATATCTGTAATTCGCTTTATAGCCCAGTCAAAATAGACATTGACTCTTGCATAAATTCCCATGAAGCTGAAATTTTACATACACGTTAGGGATACCATTATAACGAAATTGGGAAATGTCCCCATCAATCCCATGTGTGCAAACATTTTTATGCGAGGTCAAAGTTTACAAAAATGGGTTTTTTGGATTTTTCTTCCATTCTCCATAAAAAAAAAATCCCACATCGATGGGGACTAATCACAATTTCATTATAATGTTATCCCTAACGTTCATGTAAATTTTCAGCTTCTTGGGAATTTATCCAAGGGTACCCCTATTTTTGTCTATTTTGACCGGACTATTAATTAAATGTGTTAACTGCTCGTCCAGATGGCAGCCCGCGCCGTCGGTGGATGACAGCTTGTGTGTGAGCATGTCGCTGTACGCCAGCCCCGGGCACGGCGCGCCCAGCCCCGGGCATAACGCGCCCAGCCTCGGGCACAGCGCCGCGCGCTGCTCCACGCCCAACAGGGAGCGCGAATCGGCTGCGCGTGCGCCGCCCTTACAGGTAACAGACATACATAAACTCTCGCCTCTTTCCCTCGGGCATCAGCAGAAACTCCAGAACGTCACCTGCATCGATCCTTACATGCTCCTTTCGCCTCGGTCACATTCAAAACACGCGGCATGCGTGTCTGAACACGGCTGCAAGTCCTAACGCACCTGACCTTTCTCAAGAACCTCACCAATAAGGTCAGAGTATGCCCTTCCCCAGGGCGTCCTCTCCTGGCGTTGCCGCCCACTGCTGCCTTGTTGCCTGCTGCACTGTTGCCTGCCACCTTTACAGGTAACTTCTTTACAGAGTATCAGCTTCTTAGCCAGTCTACCGTACAGAGATGAGAAAATGTTGCGATACCAAAGAACAGCGTATAAGCATTCAAACTACTATGTTGGTCACACAAGCGCGACTATTTAGCAACTTGTATTCGATGCCCAGGTCAAACAAAGTATTGTTGGGTTACTTCATAAGGAATTTCTCATCATCCAGGAAATGATAAAAATCGAAGATCTTAGATACAGCTCAGCTTATAGTGGCTGGTCATTATAGGAAGTCTTTCTTTTTTGAAGTGAAACTTCTAATGCGACTTCCAAAAAGGTTGCGTTAAACGTTCAACGCTCCTGGGGAGGGGGAATAGAAAGAGACAGAGCGAGAGTGAATGCGTCACATTACGAAGTTTCACTTCTTCCGCGCGGAGGGACTCCACGCACTATTTTTAAACGGTTTTATTTAGCTCACCCCGTTTGTTTTATTTATTATTCTTGGGTCATCATCATTATCATCATCATCAGCCTTTTAATGTTCCCACTGCTGGGACACAGGCCTCCTCTCTATGAGAGGGAATTCTTGGGTCAAATTTAGTAATTCAAATTTCACCCTCTTCCTGTCAACCGATTAATCTGAAATTTTGTATACACTTTGGATTTTGGTGACAATACAATTATGTTTATTCATTATCATTATAAATTCAAGATGGCCGCCGCTACAAAATGGCGGATAATTTATGTTTTATTAATCCCATCAATATGGGTATCAAATGAAAGGGCTCAACAAGCAGAATACAATATACTATAAAAAATTGAAATCCAAGATGGCGGCCGCTACAAAATGGCGGATAACGTAGGTTTTATCAATCCCATCAATATGGGTATCAAATGAAAGGGCTCAACAAGCAGAATACAATATACTATAAAAAATTGAAATACAAGATGGCGGCCGCTACAAAATGGCCGATAACGTAGGTTTTATCGATCCCATCAATATGGGTATCAAATGAAAGTGCTCAACCAGTATAATACAATGTACTATATAAAATTAAAATCCAAGATGGCGGCCTCTACAAAATGGCGGATAACTTAGGTTTTATCAATCCCATCAACATGGGTATCAAATGAAAGGTCTCAACAAGTAGAATACAATTTACTATGCAAAATTAAAATCTAAGATGGCCGCCGCTACCAAATGGCTGATAACAATTTTTTATCAATCCCACCAATATGGGTATCAAATAAAAGGGCTTGACAAGAAGAATACAGTGCACTATACAACCTCAATATTTAAGATGGGCGCAGCCACCAAATGGCGTATAATAATAAGATTTAAATTTAGAAATTGAATCTGTAATTTAGGTATCTGATTAATCCAGCCTGAATCCACCACCCAAGTCAAGATTTTGTATCGTGTTGAGGACTGTGTGGCGTTAGGGTGGCTAAAAATGATACGTCGTTAGCGGTACACCACCCAAGTTAAGGTGAAAGGTTAAAACGCGCCGAGAACTGTATGGCATTAGGGTGGATAAAAATGATATGTCGTTAGCGTTTTCCCCTCAAGACTCAGGCGCATCTTGTTGTACATAGCCTTGCCCCTTTATTGGACCTCTGGGGGGGTCGACCGTTTAAATGTCCATTACTCGTGGGAACAAAATGGTAAAAAAAAATATAAAAAATACAAACACAAATAAAACAGAAACTGCAACACAACGTAAACGAAGGCTTCAAAAAGCGAAAGAAAAGTATAAAGCAAAACGAGCTAAAGAAAGTGAAGGTGATAGAAATAGTCGATTACAGAAACGACGGGAACAATTAGCGTCAAAAACACCTGAGCAATATGAGGCCAGGTTAAAAAAAATAGGTAAAAAAACTTTTTAAGTTAAACGGTTTTATGTTAAACATACATTGCAATGTTTAAGATAAATGTACTAAAAACCAAAAAATAATAAAATAGATACAGTCGTGGGAATTATAAACATATGCATAGACTAGACTAAAATAAAACCGTGGGGCACGTCAATTGTCTACAAATTATCGACTTAATGTGCGATAGAAGAATCGTTTAATTCGTCGTTAAAATAGGCAGTTGGCCCGCAGACGGTGAGGAAATTACTTACTATTTTCTTGCTCATGGAAATTCCAATAGTTATACACTCCATGTAAATAAAAGAGATGTTTCAACTAGTTTATCGTTGGAAATTCACACTGCTGGCTGGCGAGGAATCGTTTCACTGCTCGTAGTTTGTCTTTAATCGACAAAACATATGATAAAAGTACTACTCGCTCACCACTATGAAACCCTAAAACTCGCTTATAATCGAGCTTGCTAGCTTGTTTCCACATTCTAGCCCTACTTATCACACGTCCATCGTTGTCGGTTGAACAACTGCCTAATTATAGTGTAACATTACAAAACAAACATTTTAATCAACGATTGTAGACAATTGACGTGCCCCACGGTTTTATTTTAGTCTAGTCTATGCATATGTTTATAATTCCCACGACTGTATCTATTTTATTATTTTTTGGTTTTTAGTACATTTATCTTAAACATTGCAATGTATGTTTAACATAAAACCGTTTAACTTAAAAAGTTTTTTTACCTATTTTTTTTATAAACATTCACTTCTTTATTTCAGGTGTCAACATGGATGCGTGTTACAGGACCAAACTCTCCGCGCTCGGCGCTGGCCGTCAAGAACGCGAACCATAACGTAAGCTTCGGCTTTTGAGCTTCTAGCTCAATGAACACTACCGACGTGCACAAATTAAACAACGTCTAACATAACAGATGAGTATACAGGCTAAATTGCAGCTAATTGTTAAGCCAAAAGACTGCTGAAAAGATGATTATTTTACTTCACTTTTAAGGAGTGACCACACTTGATGCGTTGTCAACGTGGGTCCATGCAATAAAAGTGAATAGTGCGACGCGGTATCGTTCATACTGAACGAGGCGAATTACGTCATTTTCGCTTTGATGCTCTGACAAGCTTAAGCAGACTCCGCGTCGGAGTGTGGTCCCTCTCTTAAGGGTATATCTTAAAAAAGAATCTCCGGACACAAAAAAGATTATTAGCAGTTTAGTAGAGACATGAATATTTTGCCTGTATACCTAACTCTTAAGTTGACGAGTTCGACATGTTTTTGAAGGTTCCACCAGCAAAATTTCTCAGACAACGATCATTGCCACTAGGTAAAAGTATCAAAATGTATAACAGTATCAAAGTGGAGTAAAATATTATTATATGTATATCGAGTATTCGAACCTTCAAATTGTGTCCTACTGTACTAATACTATGAACATGTGGCCTTTATCAATGTATATTTGATGATTCCTGTAATAATGTAACATGACTAGCAAATATTTGTGGTTTATACTTGAAATCTCGATAGAGTAAGATAATTACGTGTGATAATTAAGTGATGCAGACGCAACTGAGGTTTCTGAAACGAAAATTATCGACGTGTCAAAATTTAAATAATCTGATTGGCTGTTGATAATTCAGTAATCCAATCACAGTAGAAGACGCGCATGACAGTTCGCTAACTAATTTGTGTTGTAATTTGTTTTTTTTTTTGTTGATTTTCGTTCCAGCAACCGGGCGCTAGATTTTCATTATATCGGTTTTTTCTTGGGTAACAAAAATAGGTAAATGTTTAATTATACTAAAAAAGAAATCAATGTTTCTTATTTAAGTACTATCAATATTATAAAATAACCTTTTTTATGAACTCCTAGTAGTTTCAGAAATCTAAAAATTATAATAAGTTGACTTAGTAACAGCATAATTCAATATTTCCTATTTTGATTTCACACTGTGACATAAATTAAAGTAAATTTGTTTTTTTAAATATTGAATTGAATTCGATATAGTGATTGAATGATTATTTCTGAAATTGAGAATGTTTATTATATATTTTGTTTGTTTGGTGTCGTCTGTGGTAATGTGAATTGGCGCAGTACTTTGAGTTAATAGTCATTCGATCTATGTTAAGCAACTTAATTTTTAATGTAAATTTAATATGTGACATAGATAACGCATAGGAATATAATTACAGAGACGATGTTTTCTAAATATAAATGAAAACTGTAAATGCAAAGTGTATTGAACTAAGTACTTTTCAATGAATAAAACAATAACAAATTCAATGGACGACGTAGTTCGCTCACTTCGGAACAATATAAAAAAAGGTTCATATATATACTAAATGTTAACATCACAATGATGATAGGTTAATAGACCAACTGAAATTACAGTAATAAATAGACTGAAGCGTGCAATGCACGTTTCTTTTGATATCGAACGAAACTTGTCAGAGACCAACTGAAATTACAGTAATAAATAGACTTTAATATATGAAACATATTTTCAAATATCTCATTAATGGTCAGTTCAGTGCAACGGAAGCGTGCAATGCACGTTTCTTTTGATATCGAACGAAACTTGTCTACGAATAATCTATCTTAATATTATTTGTATTGTATAACGGGCTCTTGTCCGCTTCACTTCCGAAGCGCGTATTTTGCGTAAAACTTATGCTAGTTTCATTCAACCTTCCTTGTTATTGCTTAAAAAATGTATTGCCTTCTATTATGAATAGAAAGACGTTTTAAATATTTAATGTAGTACTCAATGAATGAGGAGTTTCGCTGGCATCATTCTTACTTTTGCAAATCTGTTAAATAAATTTGTTGTTAGGTTTGCACATAATATTTACACAAAATAGATAAAGATATTTTCTGAGAAGAAAAAAATGTCATCTATTTTGGATACGTTAATATTATTTGATTGTGAACTATTATATTCATGTTCTATAGTTGCATTTGTTTATTATGTCCTGTGTTATATGACAAGTTGTTTCACTGCGTTGATTAGTATTTAATGTAGTTAAGCGACGTCGGGACTCTTTGTATGCCAAAACCTGTGAGTTGTTGATATGACGTCTACGAATGTTTGTACTTTTATATTTTAAAGTTACGAGAAATTGGTAAAAAATGTATGTTTTATATGATATTATTATAAATTTTTAATTCACATAGACGATAGATAAATAAATTATGACTGGTTCTTTTAACTGTTGTTTTTTTATTACCACTTGTATAAAAATAATATACTAATACAATAAATAAGGTAAATTTTGACATTCGATCAGACGCTTGACACTTGATTTATGTCTAACAGCAGTCTCAGTGCATTGCCTACCTCTCCCAAAAGTTGTCATCCTCCGCCATATCTCCTCCGTCCATCGCGGGCAGAGATATCCGCGAGCGTTCGCTCTCCGAACGACTGTAGTTGCCCGCAAGAGCGAAGTCGGCCGGATAGTCTCCCTTGTCGTACTCGCTCATGCCGTCCTTGGACAGCGCAAGTTGTATCTGTATGCTGGACTCGTCGTTGGGGTCGGCGTGGAAGATGGCGTCGAGGACGTCGTTCCTGGTGAGGCGCGCGGCCTGCTCGGGCGAGGGCGTGCGCGCGCGGTCGCTGGGCGAGGCGACTCGCTTGGGGCTCACGATGATGGTCATCTGCGCCGAGAACACCTCGCTGGCCACTTTGCTGTTCACTGTGCTCTGCACGACCAGCAACATGTCTTGCGTTTGCGACTTAATATCGTTTATTTCACTGATACTTTCTACTTCCAGTCTTAGATTGTTTCCGTTTTCCGCGTTCGCATGATTAATTTGTTGGTCTATCGCAAAAGTGAAGTCGCGGTTTGATTCGTGGTACATTTGATTGATGTTTCGTTTTAATATTTGTAGTTCGGCTTGCTTGCAGTGTTTAAATTTATGTAACGCTTCTTTTCGGGCGGAGATCTCGCACTCGGCCTCAATTTTGCTGATGCTGTTGATGCGAGAGTGTGTCGTCGTCTCAGTGTCGACCTGTCGGCTTTGTTTGGCGGACGTGTACAATTTCCTGAACTCAGTGAGTGGAGCCTCGAGATAGTAGCTGCGTACTTCGCGCTCCGTACAGCCTACCTCGAAAGTGTCAGCAATGGGCTTCACTTTCTCAGAGACGGTGGGTTTGTTCCTAAAGTACGTCTCCCCTACGTCAAACTTGGTCTTGTAGTCGAGCATGTACTTATCAAAGTCTGCGCGCACGTTGTTTTGTAAGTCAGCATAATGCGTTTCTATGTCATTTCTGGTGGCTTCATCGAGTTCGTGCGCTGAGTGGCTTCGTGTGACGTCTGTTACAGAAAAGTGCATTTTAAGGGTCCCTATTAGTTTTGCGGTCTGAAAACAGATAACACTACTTTTTTCAGCTGAAATTTCTCAATAATCATAAAGTATCTGGTATGTTTTATAATGCACAGTTATAAATTACCTATATGTCTAATAAGCGTACCCACGGGCGAAACTAAAAGTAGCGAGCAAGCGTACGGCTTAAGGCAATATTTAAATATTTTATCACAATTAAGTATTAAAAATAAAAATAAAAAATTGAATTTGATAGAGAAATACCTCAAGTTTCATATTCATTAATATTTTCAACATTTTCTTACGAGTACTGCCGTCATAAGGAAAAAGGGCACAACTAACATTTTTTTAATTGTGTTAAAAATTCTAGCAGAATTGCCTTTTTTTCTGATTCCGAATATGTATATATATAACTCAATTTTGAAAAAAAATTTAGTTGTGCCTTTTTTCCTTATGACGGCAGAGTAGTTTTTATTTTTCCTAATTTATGTCGAGTGGTTATCAAAATAAAAACTCATACACTTACTAAATATATAGGTGATATATAACTCCATTAAAAGTACCAGATTCCTTATGGTTATTGAGAAATTTGAGCTGAAAAAAAAGTAGTATTTTCTGTTTTTAGACGGCGAAATTGATAGGGACCAGTGAGACTAGGGGAATTGTTAAGGTAATAGTAGAATTCTTTATAGAAAGAACATTTATGAGTATCTTCATTAGCGGAACTGACACTACGTATTGCATGATTTTTAATTAATGTAATAGAGCGTATGCTATGTATGTAACTAACCGAGTGGCTTGCCGAGGTCATCGTTCAGTTTCTGGTCCTGGCCGGCGCGTCGCTCGGACTGCCTACGCCGGAAGTCGCGGTAGGACTGCTCGACGGCCTCGGCCTCGATCTCCAGCTTGCGCAGGCGCAGCTTGGCCTCGCGCAGCACGGAGTCGGGACTCCTGTCGCGCGAACTCACGGTGCTGGCCCTGTTGCTGTTGGATGGTGGAGTTTTAAGTGTAAGGCCGCTTGTACACATTTTTTTTAATATCAACAACCTTCTATGAGTGTGTGATTTTCACGGCAAAAAAATGTGTTTGCATAAACGGCCTAACAGTCCGCTAAGACAGAAATAGCTTGGGAGTTACCCATGAACTCTTATAGCAGGCTAATATTTATCAAAAATGTGAAGTATCAAGCCATTTTGAACCATATCCTGTGCCGTGTAGTTGACCTGCTGCCTCCCGTATTATTACGAAAATGTTTCTTAGTTACCAACAAACCCGGTCCTTTACAGAAATCCTAAGACTTACACAAATATTTTCAATTATCCTGCGACATACATACACGTATGTTTCAACCAGTATTCGAATTCTCACCTCCGCAAGTTCTCCTTCGCCTCTTTGAGAGGGGACTTGGTGCCCTTGTCCACATTCCGGCTGTCCATGCCTACTGCAGCCCTTGGACGCTGCTGAAGTCGATCACTACAACAAAATATAGGGCTGACAATACTCGTAGATAGTGACAGAAAAAAAAAAAATATTCGTAATTCAGGAGCCATCATAAAAAACAGTTGGATATTCATTTTCTACGAAACGTATGGGAAAGCTTCTTGTCGATTTCGAGTAAAGCACCATTGAGCTTTTCTAGTAAAGCTCAATGGTAGGACCAACTGATACTCTTAAAAACAGGATGTAGCATAAGTATTTGGGAAAATCGCTCATTTTCTTGCTGGCTACACTTTTCTAAAATCTATGAATGCAGATCGAAACTTCTCAAAAGTATCAGACAGCCTCCTAAGACCGTTTTCTTGTAGCAACTACGATAAAGGTCCTCAGCCCCATCTCAAAATTACTCATTGTAGATAGATGATCAGCATCGAGGCTTTGGTATAAACTTACCGCATGAGCGGATACACGTCTTCGTCCTGTTGCAGCGAACACGACGCCTCGGGCAGCTGCGAGCCGCTCACCTGGCCCTGCCTGCTGCTACCTGCACCTGAGTCTGACATCATGGTCATCATACAGGGTGTAAACAGACTCTTCACGAAGCCGTTAACCAAGCATTATGAACATCAAACTAAATAACTTTACGCAAAAATTATGGCTGGGAAACGACTTTTTTCTTTTGGGTGAAAAATCACGATTTACGGTAGGACTCAATGTAACGCATTCAAAACATTGTGCTGATGGATGGATTGAATAGTAAGGTGGTCCTGGAGGTGTTTAAAGTAAAAATCTTACATTAAAAACATGTATTTCAAAAAAAACTTTTGAAAAAGTTGGAACTTTAACCCCTCATACCTCCGTAACTAGAAGGTTCCCAGGTATGGTCTAGAGCAAAAAAATTACCGCAATGGCGGAGAAAACAAGTGCCTTTCGGCTTCGTTAAGAGTCTGTTTACACCCTTTATAATCATTTATATATTAGAATAATATAAATAACATGGTTTGCCAATATTCTCATCACATTCTGCCTCGTGTGGCGTGTAAGTATTAGGTGGATAGAAATACAGTCCATAAAAAAGGTGTCAGCTATTACCTTTAGGAAAGGCATGCTCCACACTTTGAGAGCGATTCCCCGTAGTCCCGGCGCCGGCGCACGGCCCGCTGGCGAGCCGCTCGCGGGCCGGCCGCACTGCCTGCGGCCTGCACACAGACACAATATATTATGTAGCGACATAAAAAACGGGTACACTACAGAAATACGAAAAAGTTTATTCCGTCAGTCACAAATACGAATCTCAAAATACCGATTTTCATAATTCCGAAAGGTTCAAAATTCCTAATATAACAACTCCGATGTTTAAAATCATTCATCCTAATTTTCAAGTTCCGAAATTTCAATATTTGTAACGTTTATAATTACTATTCACAAAATACCGAGTTTTAATAGATCTAATGATAAAAAGTCTGACTTAATGATAATACGAAACGTAATACGATTTCCGATGATTAAATTACCGATTAATTAGAATTCCGAAATAAAAACGCCTTGTAAAACTGAATATCAAGACAAATAAACACATAACCAACAATAGAGGGGATCTAGCATTAATGATCACTGTTCTAACCTAATCTAACCCAAATGATTCACCAACAATACAGGGGATCGAGCGTTAATGGTCACTGTTCTAGCGTAACCTAGCCCAAAGGATTCAATAACCGTAGATGGTACCCGACGCAGATATATGTAGTTCTACGATTTATAGCAGAACTTTTTAAGTCATAATATTATTTTACATAACAGCGGATGGCCTGTAAGAAGCATGCAAACGGGCATACACCATGCAAGCAGCAAGCATGCAGTATACAAACATGCAAACAAGCACACATCATACAAGCAAGCATGCAGCATGCAAACGAGCAAGCAACATGCAGCAAGCATGGTTTCTGTCACGGCTCCGGTGCTCAGTGGGCTGGAATCGGGCCGCAATGGACTTAGGGATTCATAAAAATCGACACCGTATTCTTTAAAAACTAATACATATTTGGATTCTACTACTAAATACAAGACATTTTTACTGATTTGCATTTTTCACTATATTTTCGAAGATAATACAGCATTTATTTATTTTTTGTATGAAGACAACTATATTTCTATGAATAACTTCTGATTCTCAAGAGCTCTCAAAAAACGGTTTGCAGATTTGAATTATGCGATGTGTTGTGTTTACGAATCATTTTGTGTCTCTTTGTTGAAATGTAAGGGTCAGAATCAATTAACAAGTTATTTAGAATGTCTTGATTACTAGCTGTCCTGCTGAACTTTCGCGAATGGTGTTCACGGTAACTTCTAAAGTCTTTGTTTCTAGATTCAGCAGCTTCTTCTGACAATTTTCCAATAGGGATTAACCCGAAGTGCTTAATTATATCTGCTCCGTGTACAAGAACTTTATGCACGCTAGAGGGCATGTAATACCACTTACACAAATCTATATATAGCTTCATTGTGGCCTCTGTGTATTCTTTGAGCTTAACAGTATCAATTATTGTCTGGCCTGAAGATATGGTTTGCAAAATAGTTGCGAATCTTCGTGTTAAAATTTTGTCGTCACCAGTAATTGAAGCCGTAATATCTGTATTTGTGAAAAACCTTCAAGCAGTATTACCTTCATTGGTGGTTCCGTGTCCCTGTTTCACTAAATCTATTAAAAGACTCATTTGGGTTTTAAAAGCTTCTTGAATTGCTTTCTTTCTGTTTTCCATTGCAGCCTTGTTATCACCTTTTACAACCCATGTTTCAAATTCTAATCTAAAGGCAATATGAAGGATGCAGCCAAGACTACGTGGAGTTGATTTTGCGGCGATTCGTTTCTGTCACTAACTTTTGTAACACAATATATTGACTTTTTTTAACAATACACAAATATTAATAACAAAGTAAACGTTTTTAAACTGCATTAAACGTTATTTTGAATTTATATGCGTCACTGAACTAATTAGATCAGAATCCTAATTTTAGCAGTTCATTTGAAGTATTGAAAATCGGAATGTCGTTTTTTGGACCGAGAACCCACCGAGCATTGGATTTTTCGAATATATGAAAATCTTTCCGATTTTTTGACAAACAAATCGCATTTACGACTTTCGGTAAAACAAATTAGTAATTATTATTATACTTAATAGACATTAAAATTCTTAGGTAAGTATTATGAAATTCGGACTTTTAATACTCGGATCATCGAAATTCGGAATAAAATATTTCAGAGTATTTGGGTGTTCCCAGAAATAACATATTAAGATAAGTATTGTTGATATCTTCTGGAATCATTGCAGAAGAACTGTCAAAGTTTATTGTCGACGGCGTAACCATAGCTAAATCCCAATCCAACCAATGAAGTCATGCTATTTTGTAATATAAAATATATACGTACTGGTCGGAGCAAATGATGAGTCATCGGTTTGAGAAGAAGAAGAATTTAAAATAAAATTAACGAAAACCACATCAGGAATGCGCTGTGTCGTTTAAAAGATCTAAGCTGTCAAATAGACACAAAAAGCGACTTTATACTTCGTTCGTAGAGATATATGTATCACTATTCGTATGTGACGCCTCAAGATCATTATACGTACCTCCTATTATCTCCGTGTCTATCCCACAATACTCCTATGAAGCTTTGAATCTTAGGCGCAGGGGATACACTGCCTAGTGTATTCCCTGCGCCTAAGATTCAAAGCTATGCATTACTGAACATACTCAGTTGTTGCCGGCGTTAATACGTCCTTCAAGTGGAACTCATCGAAATGTTCTCTATCTCTATATCGACGGCATAAAGCTTATACGTACCTCCTATTATTTCCATGCCTATCCCGCAGTATCCCAATGAAAGGTAGCGTATCACCCGGGACTAAGATCCGAGGCTGTGCGTTACTGAACATGCTCAGTTCTTCGCCGGCGCCCTTCCGCCAACCAACGTTCAGGGTGCTGGCACTTACACTGTTGTTTAAGCTGGGAATCGAGAGAAGCAAATTTGGGTCTGTCTCAAAGATTTATTCATGTCAGCGTGACAAATGACAATAGTATTTAAGTCAATGAAAAAACTATATAATAGAAAAGTAACGTTTGACGGTATAGGGCGGGTGAATCTAACTCAAATCCCTAGCTGGAAGTTACTCTTTGGTCCGATTAGAAAAATGTTTATAAAGATAGAAGAGCACAAATTGTACTGTTTATTTCATTAGAAATTTTGCGAAAGGAGTGTCTAATGCCATTGGCCTACCTTCTGGCAGGCTAGCGGCATTAGGCCCAGTTTCCACCTAGTATGATGCTGTGTCCAAAGAAACGATGGATGGGTTATATGAAGGATTACATGGCTAGAAAGTAGGTGACTGCTGAGATGACGAATAATAGAGAAGTATGGAAGAAGAAGATATGCTGCGCCGCTCCAAATAAATTGGGATGAGGGCAGGAGCATGACGCCGACGACGATGATGACGATGTTGGAAGTTATTTTGAAATATTATAAAACGTCTCCAGTATAGCTTGCTACTCACTTGAGCATGCGCTGCACGTCCGCGGGCGCAGTGTGCGGTCGCGTCGCCGCAGCGCAGCGCTGGAACAACACGCCAATACGTTAGCTACAGTTAAACTAGGACAGGTATCACATAAACAGCCTGTAATATTCCCACAGATGGGATTCAGGGCTTGGTAGATGTTTTCGAATTTTCGGTTCTGGTACTGGTTCGATTTTTTCACAATGTTTTCGCGTGTTTGTGTGAAAATTTCTCAACAAAATGAGAAGGACTGGTAAATTTTAATATTTAAAAATCTCGCTATTAGAAAACTTTAAGTTTGGTCTACTGCTATCAAATCGTTTCACAAACTAGTCTCGTATTCCTTTATCATATGACACCCGATTTTAAAAGAGACGTAAAGCAAACAGTCTCCTGATAGAAAGTAAATATTTGTTGTCCTCACCTGTCTAGCGAACGCCTTGAGTCTATCGTTCTCCTCCCTGAGGCGCTGTATGAGGTCACGGTCACGGTCGCGTCCGCGCTCGAGGTCAAGGTCAGGCGCCGCCGTGTCGCCCGCCTCGCTGGAGTTCGTCGAGTGGCTGTGGTCGCAACTCCTCTCGTAAATCTCGTCTAGGTTCGACTGAGTAACACAAATAAAATAAAAAATAAACAAGTTAATTAAAGTTTCAATTTTGAGTGAAAGTAGTTCTGCAGTCACCAATACACTAGAATGAAATTGATAATATTTATAGTGCAGAAGAGTTCCTGAGAAAAAGGGCCTTGATAGTCGGACAACAAAGTGATCCTATTTAAGGTTCCGTTTATGCCTACTGAGGTACGGAACCCTGAAAGTGAGCACGAAGGATAGATTTTTGGAAAGTCAGTCCCCGAAGAAGTTAAACAGGGGATGAAAGTTTGTATGTCAAGTTTAAATGGTAAAAGTACATACGTGACTAAAATTAACATTCTTCTTCTTAAAATCATTGACAAGTTGATTCATTTTGACTCTTTCATCAAAATCATCGCTTTTGGAGCCCTTGCCGTTTCCCTGTCTGTTATTTAACGCCACAGTCGTGTGGGACACCGCTTCGGTTGCTTCGGTCATCGTGGCTCGTTCAATGACACACTTCGCTTGAATTTGAGAAGATTCTAGATACGACTTGAGTATTTCCAGTTCGTTTCTTAACAAATCATAGTGGGAATGAACTTCCTCGTTTTCTAAATTGTGTACTTTAATCACTTGGCTGGGTGAGTCTTGGATAGTTTTCAAGTGTTCGAGTTCTGAGCATTCGCGTGTAATGCTTTCTCTCTCCCTCTTCATAGATTCGAGGTGGGCTTCTAAGATCGCTAGCTCGTCTGATATCTGTGCCCGCATTTCTTCGCCGCGTTTCTTTAGAATATTTTCAGCTTCAGCTAGTTGGGTTTTTAGGCTTTCTTCCTGTAGAAAACAAAGCTGTTTGAGTTGCGTTTGAAACTGATACACATTTGTCCAATACCTTTAAAAATACAAAAACAAAAGCCCGTGCCCCAGCCGTGGGAACACCATAAGGTGATTATGTTACGTGATCGTCGTCTCGCGCACAGTGGGCTGTAAATGAAGCTCCATAGACTTAGCGCCCCTTCAAAATAAATTAATATATTTCGAAAAAAAAAAAAACCTACCAAAGTATTCGTTTACTGATTAGCAATATTTTATGTATTTTTAAATTATGTACTAGGTAAAGGAGTAACTAAGGAGGTATAAGGTAATTTTTAAATGTAAAATTTGATGAAAAGGAAGATATTATAGAGATATAACCGATCGAAGTTACAATCTTTGCCATCAGCTCGTGGAGATTGGGACAAGCAAAGAGAGGCCTATTACTCATGAGTGGGTGAAGTCAGGCTGGTGATGATAATGATAATGCATGCTAAAGGCGTTACCTTGAGCTCCAGGCGCTCGGTCTCGGCGCGCACGTTGTGCATGGCGCGCGTCATGTGCAGGTGCTGGTCGCGCAGTGAGCGCGCCAGGCCCCACAGGAACTTCTTCTTGTGGTGCACACTGCGTTCCAGTTCCTGCTCGCGGGCTTTGAACGTCTCCTCCAACTATGCCAAGAATATTGGGACACGTTATAAAACTAACAGGATAATTTGCTTTTCATGAAAAGATACTGTCATTATCATTTTCCTGCCCTTATACGAATTTATTTGTCTCTGTTACTCGTCGTCTCAGCAGTCACCTTCTTTCTAGCCCCATCATCCTTCACACAGGGAGGGCCGTCTTTAAGCAGTTGAAGGCCCTGGGGACTTTGTACATAATAAGACCCTTGTAAGATGCAATAGCGAGCGAAGCGAGCTTTATTTTGATTTGCACTCTGCCTCGGAACGGTGGACTGTCACAAAAGAAAGTTCATACAAATATAATAGGTTTTTATAGCGGCGGAGAACTTTAATTTTAAATAAAACACAGAAAAAGTATTTTGCTATTCATGAAATTGGCTTTATTTTACGGATAGTTTTATGCGATTAATGTATGACTATGGTTTCGGTCATGTAGCCACCGCGACTAGCGCGAACATGCCGAAATCAAGAGGTCCAGCGTGTATGTCGGCAATAATGCGTTTAATGTTGGCTGATAATCACAACGTTACAGTCAACAGAGCAGTACTGAGACATGATTATTAACTTTTCGTGTCTCAATTGCCAGGCATTAATATTGCAAACATGTGGTTTCAAAGGAACAAGTCCATAGGTCAAACTGTGAGGAATGCACATCATATCCATGAATTTTATTTGGAGTGCCAAAGGAAGGTTTTCTTTCATGAGCTCCTCCTTATTATAAGTCAAATAAAGCCAACTACAAGGATTTAAAAAACTTTTATCTGTGTTTTATTTCAATGTAAAGTTCTCCGCCTCTATAAACATCCTTTAAATGAGACTATTGACTTATGATGAAAAGCAAAAAGTAAAAACGAGCAGAGCGAGCTCGAAAATTTTAGTACCCTCCAGCCTGGGATAAATTTTAAGTTTCTATTATGTGGGAAAGATGCCCCTGGAGACAGAGAATGAACTAAACAGCGAAAGACACCTAATTCCTACATCGCGCAAGTAAAGTTATCCGCGATATAGATTCTGCAAACTTGACGTTGCAGTCGAATTGGTTTGTGTAAGTGACCGCTAGATGGTGTGGTTAATTAGTTTTACTTTCTAGGAACTTGGTATTTTTTATAATTGAAATGTTAACTGTTTAAAAAAAGATTAAAAAAAATGTTCTGGGGTTCGATTGAAATTCGCTAAGCTACTACCTATTTTCATATCTTAGACCTCTTAGGCCTAAACACTCCTTATGGGAGAAAATGTTTTTCATTTCTGCAAATGTAAAATTTATTCTTGGGATAAAATATTATTCATCCCGACTCCGGAACCCTTCGCTGCGCGTGTTCCAACACGTTTTAATAGATAAAGCAGGACATTTCTACCGTCTCACTCCTTCATCCATAGGCGTTTTCTCGAAGTCCAAGCCCAGCAGTGGACTTACCTCGTTCCGTTTCCTCTGGAGCTGCATGGTGTGCGTCGCAACCGATTTCTCCATCTTCTTCTTTTCTTCCACCTTCACCATTTCCACTTCAGACTCGTACACTGACTTCATTTGCTGGAACATCTGCAAAATAATTTGTTTTAAAAATCGTATAAAAAAAAACCACGTACAAACTTGGTTATAATTGGTGGAATCCGAGCCATAGACTGGAGCCTGGCGAAGCCTGAAGGAGGCCTATTTCCAGTATTAGTCTTTCGATTGAACGATGATAATTTACAGCAAAATTTTAATTTTGGCCAAGACAACCTCGTGGGTGCTCGAGACCTTGAGATGCCTATTCCTACATAAATAGCTATACTTATATTTTAAAGTAAAGTATTTCTTTCTTTCGGTGTATTTAGGTACACTTGTACGGTGTGTACTTTATTTAAATAAATTTAAAAAATAGATACAGGGTGGTGGAAGGGACTCAGCCGCGAAAACGGTTACCACATATTCAGTTCATCATTCTGAGCTCCCGAAACCTAGAAATGTTTGATCGGTTATTAAAAAAAAAACAGCTGTTTCCTATAACAGTGCAATACCTACACGGTGAAATGTATGGAACAGCTAATTTAAAAAAAAATAACCTATGAAAAATTTCTGTGCCACTAAGAAATTTTTAGGCTCAGAATGATGTACTTAAGGTAGCACTAGTCGCGGGCTCGAACTCACTGGTGGGCGTGGCCAAAAAGCACGCTGTCTCACCTGGCATCGTGCCCGATAGTGAGATGCGCGATAATTCATAGTAAAAGCGCGCGAAAAAAATACGAAAAGGGCTTTGGAAAATCGAGTTTTATGAAAAATCCACTGCATAAATCAATTACAAATAAAATTTATTGAATTTTTCGATAATTGTGTTTTGTCGGTACCGACTTTGTTTTGGAAATTTGACACTTCTTTTATTACTAATTTACGCCCAAAGTTGCGTTAAAATTGGCAATAAAAACGAATCTTTGGTAGCTTGTTACTTTTAAATGGCTTATTATTTTAGTATTCTGTTTCCGCACAGGCAAAATTAATAATGAGACAAAACGATGTCATGTTTAACTTTGGATGTACAGTGTCAAACAGTGGAGTAATACCCTCCCGAAATTTGTAGGGAAAAAATGTCGAATAGTGTCACCTTAATACGTGGTAACCGTTTTCGCGTCGGTGTCCTTCCCACCCTGTATATTCGTCTATAACGCGTCTATAGTTTATAGCGGAATTAATCATCACAAGGCGCGGATAGGTAGGGTATTTTTTTTTTCTTATTTTAGTTATTATGATGGTCATGGTTGCTTGAGCTCCGAGCACCCAAGGAGTCGGCGCCCCTGATTTTAGGCGTAAGTTGAACGATTTGAAATGGGTGGTATTGACCGCTGACAGTCAATTCAAATAAATTATACAACAAAATTATACATAGATACATCTAATTTTAACAATTGGAAGCGCCTGGCCAGCTTTATGGGTGCTACGTGAATGAAGCTACCAAGTGACTCACGCTTGGGCAGCACTAAAATATGTATATGAAATATTTTTAATAATGCCCATTTTCAGTAACACTCAGCCATAACTGCCAAAATATTATTGATATTTCGGAAAGACTCTCCAATCGAAAATTCAAGTGCGTTTTCATCTAGGCTTTCAAATAATTTCTTATCATGTATAAGAAATTATTTGAAAGCCTGATTTTTCCAAGTGGGCGTTGATGGCAAATTTCGAAACTATGACGAATAGCGAAAAATGAAAAAATCGAAGGAGTCTCGAGCCCAATTTGATGAAAACTAAAACTGCATCATTAGATTTTTGAGAACTCAATATTCTTAGCCAGGAATCGAACCCATTGATTTTGGGAAAAAAGCCACACACTGAATTTTTACACTATTCGATAGTGTCGCTAATAAGGATCAAATTCTGGGAAGTTTTCTATTTTTTCGTATTTTTAATTAATGTCCTTGATTGATGACACCCGCAGCTTAGTCGATCTTCAGAATATTATGTTCTAATTTCAATTTTGTTGACTCTTCGCGGCTAAAAGCCACAGTAAAAGAAAAAAAATCGTAAACAATTGAAATTAGAACTTACAAGTGAGTTGGGGCCAATAGTGATTTTGTTCGACGTTTCGTTGATTGGCTACTAACTGCTTGCATACTAACAATATATGGTTTTATCAAAAATGAACTCTTTCCTTTATTTTTCCGTATGTCATTATTTGCCAGAATTTGATCTTTAGAAGAGAAAGAGAGACACTATCGAATAGTGTAATAATACAGTGTGTATTTTTTCCGAAATCAATGGGTTCGATTCTAGGAATATTAATTTTTCAAAAATCGAATGATACAGTTTTAGTTTTCATCAAAATTGGGATCGAGACTCTTTTGAGTATTTTTAGCTATGCCTTATAGTTACGGATATGGCCATGCATGCCCACTTGAAAATTTCATTCTGTATAGTGTCAGTGAAAACAAACATTATAATATCGGCCTATTGTTAACGCTTCAGAAACAACAACAAATAAATACAACTAAAAAGAAAAACTAAATATTAAGTATAAAAAAACCTCTTCAATGAGGGATTTCTCCACAAGGCTGATATTTTTAATAAGGGTTTCCGATTTCAAAAAGCTATCGCTGGCACTCGGTTTGTATCTATTAACATACTGAAAGAAAACCATAATAAAAATATTAGTAACAGCGATTTTAAAATGACTTGAAAAAATGGCCCAAGTGACTTTTGTGTTGCTAGGGAACAAAACGCGGTTGTGACTTTTCAAGAAGCTATAACTCGAAAACTATAAAGAATCGCGGAATACACATGGGGTATTTTCGAATACCTCTGGGCGTGAGGATTCTATTTTTTTAAGACGTCACTATTTGTATATAAATAAAAAAAATATAAAATATTTGAATAAAAATTCGAAGACATGTGACATCTACCAATCCGCACTGGGCCCGCGTGGTGGATTATATAGCCCATTCCCTCTCATAAGAGAGGAGGCCTGAGTCCCAGCAGTGGGAACATTATAAGGCTGATGATGATGATGATGATGACTATTTGTATAATCAGCTGCTTCTACTATTTTTAGACCGTAGATGCCTATAAGATGGGCAGATGTCACTTTTCCCATTGCGGGAATATTCTAGACGAGACTGGCACACGAACGTGGTGCTTGGCACAAGCAAAGAGAGAGGCCTATACCCAGCAGTGGGTGAAGTCGAGCTGTGGATGATGATAATGAGATGCATATAGAAGCGAAATCCAAATGCAGTAATTAAAATTTTAGTACACCTCATTGCCTACAAACAATTTTAAGCCCCTAGCTTTTAATCACAGAGTTCAATTATTATTTCGCTCAAAGCAAATGCAGTGAATTCAACATACCTTGGCTAAAAATTTCTTCTTCTTATTATACCTTTTTTTGAGTTTATCCAACTTGCTATGACACTTCTTACAATATGCAGAGTAGCTGCACTCTGGCATAGCCGAATTCTTTGTATTTGCAGCCCCTAATTCAGTGCTATCACAATATTTGGAACTATCCATAGAAATACCGGATGGACCTGTAGAACATACATTATACAGCGTGTAACAGAAAGGGTATAGTCAATACTTACGGGCATTTTTTTTTTTGTCGGTCTGTTTGTTCGGTTTATCTCCCAAAACAGCTGAACCGATTTTTACTGGCAGACAGCTGATATTATAAGAAGTAAGTTAGGCTACTTTTATTTTAGAAATAAGATTAGGGTGCCAAATTTAAAACCCATGAAATTTTTAACAAAATCCATTTCACATAGGGAAGTGATATTTTTGTAATTATTTCACGCCGACTTTCAGAAGGCACTCTCATAAATGAACTTACTTGACGGAGGAATACAATCCTTATTATACATATGCATGCCTTTTAATATGCACAGCAATAAAGGATTTTGTGGTTCATTATTATACATTTGTATGATATTCGATGCATGTTCCGAATCACACTGCACTCCTGAAAATTATCAGAGGGGTCACATTTATGAAATTTAGTTTATTTCACAAGCAATTATAATGCCTACATAAACATAACATAACGCCTGTAATCCCCGAAGGGTTAGGCAGAGGTGTACCTAAAGAGGGTGGCCTAATAAGACGTAATCGTACTCAGGATCTCATGCGCAGCAGTCACGCTTGCGAGCACTAAAAAACGAGGCAGTGCTATTATTCAGGCTTTGGTGATTGGTTAACAGCATAGATGAAAGCAGTACTTCGTATAATACGCCCCTGATCATTCATGTAGCTATGCAATTCTAAATAATTCAAGAGCAGAACTCCTATCCTGTCTGGCTCCTAAATGTCATTGCAGAGAAATTAGATTGCCCCTTGTCAAACATATATTTCACTAGCATAGTTTTTAAGGGTAGTTTACCAAAACAATCTAATTAGCCCGTCAGATAGATTTCCAAAAAATATTGGACACGTATTTTTTTCTTTTTTCACGTAAACAAAAAATGAAGACAATATAGTGCGCCGAAAAACTCGTGTGACTTCATAATGTTAGTACACTTCTACTGACGGAGTGACGTCACAAGCCCCAACACATGATCTTTTATGCGTTTTATCTTCGGCAGGTTTTTATTGATTTGATAAAACAAAAAATACGTAAGTATCCAATATTTTTCGATAATCTAACTGACGGACTGAATAGAATAATATTTTTTTTTACTCAGGAAAGGATGTAAAATGAATTCTGAAATAAAATGATGATATGATAACCGGCGTGCATGTATGACCAGTTGTATGAAAGTGGACGATGCAAAAGGTGTATCTAAGGATCGTAGCAGGTGGCGTTCAGTGGTTTCTGCCTACCCCCATGGAAAAAAGGCGTGAGTTCATGTATGGATGTAAACTAATTAATAATCTAAAGATCACGTGCAACCAGTCAACATTGATTTCAACTATCATTGAAGTAGTAGTCTACAGTGTACACTTTAGGACAGGAACGTGATCAAAACCAATGTATTTTTTACTAACAAAGACAAGGACCTTATCTAGAAAATTCCTGTTATAATTAATCCATTTCCAACGAGTAAGGAACCCTAAGACCACCAAGCTAAGGGATAGTGTTGTTGAACTTCTTACCTAAATAATTTAGTATTGACCAAACGTCCGCCTCCTTGAACCTAATTTCTGAATTGTTGTTATCTCGCTCCATTAGAGACTTGGAGAATCCAAAGACCATGTTAGCCAGTGGTATTTCTGACACGAACACTGAGAAACTGTAGTTGAATTCCTGAAAAAGAAGAACATTACAACAGGCCCGAAGGCACCTAAGAAGCCGATTCCTGCCGGCTTCCCTTCGGGAACAAGGAGTGCTAGGCGTAGTGTCTAATTACAATCTTTAAATATAAATATTAGAACTACAAACTCCATAGAGTTTATGGTTCTAATATTTCTATTTAAAAAAAACAATCAGTAGTTCCATCATGGAACTGTTAATGGTACCTACTAGTGACAACAAAGGTTTAAAATGTTCTGAATAACTAGGTTACAATGGAATTAGAACTCCATACGTTACAATTGGCGTTCGTGTTGGCGATACGTTTTTCTAACTACCTCCCGATAAGGAAAAAAATAATCGATATTACAATAAACGACCGATAGATGGCTGTCTCATCAATATCTCCATGTAAATATGTAAAGTAATTCATTCGCAAAAATAATTTTTTACTGATTCTAATCGATCACTATTAATATACCTATTATAAAAAAGTAAAGGTAGACAAAATAAATATTTGTTGATTTTATTGAATATAATTATTATAAAAACTAAGTGTTTTTACCACCTAAATTAATAATGTGGAACTAGTGATATCAAATTCAATATTAGTTCCATTATTTTCATATTCTTTTAAAAATGGAACTACAAAAAAAACAGTCAGTAGTTCCATCATGGAACTGTTAATGGTACTAGTGACAATGAAGGATTTTAAATAGTCACTCAGACACCAAATTAGAATACATAAAAATTAAGTACCTAGATAATTGTGTGTGTATGTGGTAATAAAAGAAAAGGAAACAAAGAGTCTTCTAGGCTACTAATATTAACAACAAAAGGTAATTGAAAATTACAATATTGTCAATAGGAAATAGAATCAATCCCACCATTTGGCAAACAATTTAAACTTGGAACTATTAGTCATACAGAAATTCATTACTATCTGGATAAACACAGTTTATAAACTCGGTTGGTAATAAGGTTAAATGCTAAGTAAGTTTGTCCTGATTTGATTGTTTTACAAACACATTAGGTAGAGTGATAGCCCAGTGGTGTGACTATCATCGTCAGACTGCCAAGTCATAGTTCTTGACATCAAACCCAAGTCAGACCTCCGATTATTGGGATTCATGTGCATATGGTTTAATTATCACTTGCTTCGGTGAAGGAAAACATTGTGAGGAAACCAGTGTGCCTGGGGTATATTTCTTCACAGCATGTAAAGCCAAGTCAGATGATTGGTGTCAATAAAACTATGACATCATGTTAGGCAATAACCACATGAAAAAGAAAGAAAGACAAACATACACACATTACTATTTAATAATCAACCTACAATGTTTCCACTGCTGCTACCATTGTGGTATAGTCATACACAATATGTTCTCAAATTTTTCTTCTAGAACATGCACAATGTTTTCCTTTACTGATTTGAGAGCAACTTCGGTATTAAAATAAAATGATGTATTAAGTTATAACTTACTAAGCGCATCAGATATTCAGCAACTAATATGTTTAGAGCTTGACATGTGAGGTCCAACCGCTGTGTGAAATTTTTCTGACAGGCCGGAGGTTCACCTTAGAATAAAAAATTATATCATTTAACTATTAGAGCTCCGTCTTTAGAAAAGCAGTAAATATTTGTAGTATGCTACCTAGTATCTGTTTCGAGAGGAAAAGATAATTAAGACATTAAAATGATCTGTTCATTTGATTGTCTTAAGATGGTGTGGCTTGTGTACTGAAATATATACAAATTTGTTGCGTTGTTGTATTATTTTGAGATGCCAAATAAAACAAAATCTTTGTGCAGGATCATCTAGGATATTTCCAACAAAGTGCTTGACATCAGCTGCTTAGCATTTTGATTTTCAACAGATTTCTCTGAGAAACTGGAGCAGATGATATTTTGCCAAATAAGCAACAGATGTTTATCGGTAAACAAAAACAAATGCAGAATTCAGAACAAGGATGGGACATGGTGATTTGTTCGTAGACAAGAGAGACAAAGCTTTTGATAATGCTTCAAATGTCGCGTTTCATATCACTGGATGACTGGAATGTGACACGCCAGGAATAGAATGGAACTTACGGAAATATCAAGGGATGGTTTCACTGATTTCTTACCTGTTTGTGCACTTTTTAATACATTTACGATATGGCCACGTAAGTATGCCCTCAAATCGTTGAGGACACCATTCTTTTCAAACAATTCATAGATGAATGATTGAAAAGATTCTGCAGAATCAGAGTTCACCACATTCTCAGTTTCTGAAGCAGCAGACTTCGCATCATGCGTAGTGCCACTTTCCATTTTATTGCTCTAGAATTATAAAGATCAAAAATATTGTGCCTACATTCTAATTTTATACCAAACAATTTTATCAGTTCACTGGAAATTTCAAACTTCCCAAACACAGGTCTTTGACGTTTGTTGTTTTGTGACATTTCCGGTTGAAAATGTCGACAACGGACAAACGGATAATTTATACTCTTTTTACAAAATTATTCATAAATGTGGCTCAGGAATATGAAATTATCGGAATAAATAAAAAAAAATACTTGTTTATATTTAGACAAACATCTAATTAAGTATGGTATATTTTACGATTCAATTTCAGTTTGTAGTTACTAAACAGTAATTTTGGCTTGTCATACAACAGTCCCTGTGGCGCAGAGGATAGCGCGTTGGACTTCTAATCCAAAGGTCGTGGGTTCGATCCCCACCAGGGATGGCACTTTCTTTTTATGTATCCTTGTTCTTTTCAAAGAAGTAATACGATGTCTGCTTCTATTTTTTTGTTTTACATTAACCTTTGTTGATTATTTATTAGATTATTGTCCTTTGGTTTTGTTTCTATCATTGATTTTTCAATTTGATCAAATGGTGATAATGCGAAGAGTTTGTTCACAAACAAACTCTTGCATTATCACCATTTGGTCGAGCCCAGAATAAAACTATATTATATAAGGTCCCATTAAAATAGATGGACAAATTTTAACACAGCGTTCAGCTCGTCCAACCAAATATATCCAAGCAAAAAAAAACACTGATTAAAGTGATTTTATTTTGACCTAAAATTATAAATTCCCGTATTTTTAGTGTATTTTCGTTATCTGTTTTTTTTTCATGTAAGTACCTATCTAATGCGTTTTTTTTTTTACCATTGTCCTTATTTTGGTGGTCTGAATGATTTCTCAAAGTCTGTCCATCTATTTTAATGGAACCTTATATAATTAGGGAGCGATGGGATGGGATGGGAATAGCACTGTCATACGTATTGCGATTATAAAAGTCCCATACAATATTGAAAGCATCATGGGTACTGAGTATTTTATACTTACTTTTATTCTTCCTATAAAAGAAGTAGATAATAATTTATGCTGGGACCTGCGCCAATCTAAGGGCTGAATAACGAGTGTGACTACGGTGAGATCTAAAGGTGAGTACTGACCAACGTTACGAGGTGTAATCAGTGTAATGTAACATATTACACAGCGAGCATTCGTGCAGCCAGTACGTCGTGTTACGGGGAAACCAGCGAGCAACGAGCCGCTCGTTGCTCGCTTGGAGTGCTCCACCCGGTTGTCGGGTTTTTTGGCGAATCCTTCGACTGTTACGCGGTTCAGTCAGAGTTTTGACGAGCATGTTTCGCCAATTTTACAACGTACTGACTGCACGAATGCTCGCTTTTTAACATGTTACATTACACCTCGTAACGTTGGTCAGTACTCACCTTAAGAGGGATGACTGCGACTACGCTGCGTGCTGCACGCTGTCAACATAAAGGGTGTAAACAGACTTTTCACGAAGTCGTCAACCAAGTATTTAAATGTACATCAAACTAAGTAACTTTTCGCAAAAATTAGTGCTGGGAAACGACTTTTTTTTTTGGCTGAAAAATCTCATTTTGCTGTAGGACTTAATGTAACGTACTCAAAACATTGTGCTGATGGATTGAGTAGTAAGGGGGTCCTGGAAGTGTTTAAAGTAAAAATCTTACATTAAAAACATGTATTTAAAAAAAAAATACTTGTGAAAAAGTTGGAACTTTGACCCCCAATATCTCCGTAACTAGAAGGTTCCCAGGTATGGTCTAGAACAAAAAAATGATCACAATGACGAGGAGGACAAGTACCTTTCGGCTTCGTTAAGAGTCTGTTTACACCCTTTAGAATCATACTCTGTTAGTTGACCTCTCCACAATAGTCAGTAACTCTCGGCCAATAGTCTCGAATGCTTAATTAATCCAGGCTTAGTTTTCCTGCCAGAATCCGAACCATGAATACGACAATTACAAGAGCTACTTCTACTTTCTCTGTTTCAATTTATTTAGTACAACGCCATCTACCTTCTAAGTGACAACAAACATCTGTGTTTCCAAAAATACACGTATTTCAAATAATTTAAATAATTCATCAAGATAATCGAAAGTTTGAGCAATTATAATATAAGAATATATATTTTTATACGAACTTATTTTGGAACCAATGGAACGAAAGGTGGCAATGTCAATGTCAAAGTTTGAGAGTGGGCGAGTGATGAGGTGATGACTAGAGATCGGTCGTACTAGGCAAATCTTGGACTAGGTGCACCTAGTCCAAGTCCGTACAAATACTCGATCCAAATACCTGTTCCACCTAGTCCACCTAGTCCATGAAATACGCATACTTTATAGTGATTCTTAGTCTTTGCGTAACAGTGATACGTGTAGTACGTATGACGCAATAATGAATTGTAATCTTCCCTTCATACTTTACACAGGCTTAGGACTGTCAACGTATAGATTTATCTACATTGAAGATTGTTAGCGTATTTAAAAGATTTGAATTCATTTTTCAGAGTACTTAATATGTTTTGTTTTCCTTTTTTTTTGTTTTTATTTTAATCATGTAATTTACAATAATTTCTTTTTGAATTGTTTTTTTTTTAAATCACGTAAGTATATACAATCATTGCTTTTGTTTTTTTTTTAAATCGCATACCTATTTACAATCATTAAAAATAGATCTAAGTTCTTTAACAATATATTAAAACTTCGTTACGAAAACCGATCACTAAATAAGTCCGATAGAAGTTAGCGACGTCGAGTAGGTATCATAAGTCAATCGAGATCACATTCGCACGAGTCCGTACTTGATACTCGACTGCATCATATAGTCTTCATTCGCATCGAGTATTGTCAAAGTATCTATTCTACTTATTCTATAAAGTCTGCCTAGTGCCTAGTCCCGACTAGTCTCGATCTCGAGTATTGACAGACAAGGATGGAAAGACTGCGGAATAGTGTAGTTAAAAAAGGACAGAATATATTCTTCCACAAAACGGTGCGCGTCGCGTAACTTTTATGCCATTGAGATATGGTTCAAATTCATACGACTGGCACACGTATGATCTATGTAAATACGAGTGCGCATCGCGTTACTTTTATGCCTTTTGAATTAAGGTTCAAATTCAAGTGACTGACTCACGAATGATTTTGGCAAACATGGATGAGCTAGGACTATGCTACTATCTCGCTTCACCGCGCCCCGACGACACGGTGAAGCGAGATAGCAGCATAGTCTAGTACAGTCGGTACTTCGATTCGCGCGGGCCGCGGGTGCCGTGCACTGCGTAGGCACAGTGAGACTAGGTGGATCAAGTATTTTAAAAGTTAGAATAGGTGCAGCCTAGTCTTGTTAAATACCTAATCCCTGGATCTGTTCTAGTATATACGCTTCATCTCTAGTGATGACTGTCACTGTATTCGTATTTCGTTGTATATAGGTAGAGGCGGAGGAGAATAGTAGCATTTGTGTTTTAATGTAAAAAATACAATAATATTTAACAGCAATCATGAGGCGTCGAGCAGGAGTTGGTGCCATACAAAAACAAAGGTTAGAACAAGAGAAATACAGAGAAAAAGGCTCAGAGATCCAAGAAAATCAGTTTCAACAGATGTCCAAACAACTGGAAGTGTTTAGGGAGAACTTAGAAGAATTCGCAACTAAACATAAAAGCGAGATCAAGAAGAACGCTCAGTTTAGAAGACAGTTCCAGGAGATGTGCGCGGCTATCGGTGTGGATCCTTTAGCTTCGGGAAAAGGATTCTGGTCTGTGTTAGGTTTGTACTCAATTATTTTGTATGTTTTTTTGACCATATCCCTAACGAAAGACTGACCAAGCTTGTCTGGAAGTCACATGCAAACTAAACAACAGATTAAATGAAATGTTACACTATGACCACAATCATGAAGAGTTAATTATTCAGTAGTAGGTACAGCTCAACACACTTGGCGACACTTGGAGGTGGCTTATGTCCAGCAGTAGTCGTGTTTCAGCTGAAATGATGATGATGAGAGCTCAATAAACAACCACATTCCTTCATTCACACATTCCTCATTCCTCCCGACTAACTACAATTAAACTGATTGATACCAAAAGTGTCATTAGCTTTTGCGCTAGGGCGGAGGTGGACAGGGGCAGAAAGTTGGGAAAAAAAACAGATTTGTGTTTTCTTTATTATTTTCAGAAATTACTGCTTAGGTAGTTCTTCAAAAAATTTGTATAACATTAATTATTAATTAATTAAATTTTGTTCCTTTATTCATTTTAAATTTTACTAATTATTATTAATCGTTACTACAGGTAACAACTATTGACTGTTTTGAAACGATTTTATTTGTGTGATTTTTTATATTACATAAGGGACAGTATGGTGATTCTCTTCGTCCAACAGCGACACCTTTTAAGTTCAATAGCTTTTTTATTTTTGTGTGCCCACTAACAAAACTTTATACACAGTAGGAGAAGGTAACATAACAAACTGAATACAAAATGTAGTTTGTTTGCGCCATACATTCTGGTCAATGGCTTTTCTATTCTTCTTCTATAATACTATATGATCATCATCTGCCTAGCCTTTTCCCAACTATGTTAGGGTCAGCTTCCAGTCTAACCGGATGCAGCTGAATACCAGTATTTTACATGGAGCGACTGGCTGTCTGACCACCACAACCCAGTTAGTACTGGGCAATACGATACTCCTTGGTAAGACGGGTTGTCAGACTTTTAGAGCCACTGACTACGTAACGACTGTCAAAGATCTACAAATAACAGCCGGGACCAACGGCTTAACGTGCTTTTCCGAGGCACGGAGGCAACTCGGTATGTTATGGGTGGTCACCCATCCACAGACCAACCTAGGCGGGCACGGCTTAACCTAAAGATCGACCCGAGCGGCCGTACTTAGCCACGAGCTCCTCAATTTTCAATAGTATATGATCAAAACAAATATAATTATATTCTACCAACATGTTAGATTTTTTGCAACCTTGTGTATCTGTGTACCTCTGTTGAATCTATCAATCAACCATGCAAAACTTCAATAGGGGTGTCAAACTAGAGGCAGAAAAAGGACCCCTGTGATAATGTTTTTATTGCCTTTGTGTTTCAACGTATGGATCACGCATGTTGGTTCAAAGAAAATAATTATGTAAGTTTATAGCAGTATTAGGAGTACATGATTCTACCGTAAACTAAAATTTAATAAAACTAAATTCACTCCCCAAGCCATATTTAAACTAAAATTCTTACAACTAAAGCAGCTTTTTGCATCTTTCAGGAATTGGTGATTTTTACTACGAAATAGGAGTACAGATAGTAGAAGTATGTTTGGCTACAAACTACAAGAATGGTGGGCTCATAACGTTGGAGGAACTGCGGACAAGGCTCATTGCTGCCCGAGGCAGGGGCAAGGTTCACCAGGAAATCACTAATGAAGACCTGTTGGTTGCTGTTAAGAAATTAAGGATATTTGGGAATGGGTGAGACAATTTTGATATCCAAATTGTTTTCTCTGTATGAGAACAGGCCTTTGCCCAGCACGGTAATAGGCGCTGGTATTGTTTATTATCATTGTCAACATGGCTTTTTTGTATCCCATGTATAATCTGTCACTGCCTCATTGGTCTAGTGTTTGTAAGTGCGACTGCTGAGCATGAGGTCCTGGGGTACGATTATCAAATCGGGCCGTTTTATTGGGTTTTCCCATCATGAATTTCTCAGTAATAGCCACGGAGTCTGGATGTGTGCCCGGTTGATGGCAATGGGACTTAAACATAACTGGCGAAACGTGGGTGTACCAGAAGGTACACCTCAGCATAACTCTTCCGGGATTAATTACTGGCATGATGTTCTGTTATGTATAAAAAGTATATTTTTTAGTTAATGCAACTCAGGCAGTGGCGTGCCTACGGGTCAACAATATGGCAAGCGCATAAGGCTAGCAAATGTTCAGAAACTCTAACATCATGAACATTAGTAGCTTATAAGGGCAAGCCAAGCTTTTAAACTTGTATGAAAGAACCCCTGCTACTCACGTCCACATGTTGGATTACAGCCCACTCTCACAGGGCTGTTCTCATTACTGGGAAAATTATAAGCTGATTATGCATACATATTATTTTAACTTATTTCACTATTTTTTGTTTTTAAATCATTTTCAGATTCACAGTGGTACCTATAGGCAAAGGCAAGTGGTTGGTTCAGTCCGTGCCTGGTGAGCTGAACTTGGATCAAACACTAGTACTGCAGAAAGCTAGTGCTTTGGGCACGGCGTGGGTCTCCCTTAGTATACTCACTGATGATTTAGGGTAAGTAGACTAACTAGAACTTTTAGAAACCTTTCCTGGCGTATGTAGAACAACTGTGCAAAAGGGCATTTAATTATTTGAACTCAAACTCAAAAGCTTTTATTTCAATTAGACCATTACAGGCACTTTTGACCTGCCTAACTTCCGTAATTTTAATTAATTTTGAAAATAGCAGTCACGCATTATTATTATGAGCCCGTTGTGTCCTACTGCGGGGTAGAGGTCTCCCTTCCTTTTTTCCATTCTTCTCTCTCGAGCTATTTCAGCTCAATCCTATAAGTAGAAGTCCAGCTCATCACGCCATCTCCTTTTGGGGTGCAGACTCCTGTTGTTCGGACCCCAATCTGTAGATATTCCCGCATTAAACTTATATTAAGCTGGCATTACTATATACAAGTTTTGTATGAGAGAAAATCTTCTAAAGCGTCATGTTTCTGAGATCTAGTTATTGCAAAATAAGCTCTACTCCTTTAGCTATTTCGTTTAAAATTAAAATATCAAATAGAAAAACGGCGAGTGGAATTTTTTGCGGTCGCCGCACGTTTTAATGCTGCCTTATGAGTTATAATTTTAGAAACCTATATGTTCTACATCTTTGAAAAGATCACTACTTCTTTCAGATTTCATTTAACTGTTAGTAAGCAGATAATTACAGATAACATTTTCATTTTGTTTAAATATAATTATTCTGTAACATTCTAGTTGGAACGAGACAAGAGCTCAAAATGCTTTGAACCACATGGTGAAAGAAGGCCTTGCGTGGGTAGATTCCCAGGACAGCAAGGAAACCCTGTACTGGTTCCCAAGTATGTTCTCCGAGTGCGTCGCGGCGTGATTTACGACTATAAAAGTTATTGTCAAGTGATAAGAGTCATATTGTGATCTATATTTATATTGAAAATATACACATCGAACAAATGTTTGGCTTTTCGTGATTTTGACTCAAGTTGGAAATAACTTTTGTACTATGGAGTGATAGGATTTTTTCATCATATGCCTAGCTTTTTCCTAACTACTTCAGTCCTGGCTTCCAGTCTAACTGGATGCAAGTATCTAGCATGGAGCGACTGCATTTCTCTTCACAAAAATAACGAGTAGGTCCTTAAAAGTAAATAAAAAAACTAAATTAAAATATAATTAAAAAGTATATTTATTAATATTGCACTGAAGGACCATTCTTAAACTACAAGGAAAACATTTTTTTTTGAGGTAGCCATTAATTTGGAACACATTGCTAAAAAGAATATGTAGACCTCACTCAACCAAAGTTGAAGCATCATTGCAAATAGAGTTGCAGTATTGAAATTACAACTCTATGCGCTGAGTCGAGGATTGAAAATACAACAGTGTACTTTTATTTAGGAATTCATAGTGTCACATGTTGTGTTATATTAGAATTCATAGTGTCATCTGTTCTATAGGACGAGCAATTATGTGTATGAACTTGTACACAAAGCTCATAATTATCTTGTCAAGACTGTAACACTCTAATAACGATATATTTTTGGTAACGAAACACCAATTGCAATCTTAAAATTAATAAGGGGAGAGCATACCTCGTGAACCACAGCACAGTGTGACTTTCACTGCAAAACAAAGCTCAACATTACATGTGTTGACATAAAGTCGAAAACACAAAAAAACCTTCAAAACCATCAATGAAAAGGCACGAGCAAAGTTTACTAGTTTTCGACGTTATAACAACGCGTGCAATGTCGATATTTTTTTGGCATTGACAACAGCTCTGCACTCGCCATTGCCAGTTATGTCTACCCGGTAACAAAAGCTATTATTCTATTTCTACAACTACACTAAACGGCAGACGCGGTCATAAGATGTGTGACAAAGATAGTGAATCGTTAGTATAAGTTTTCTAGATACTGGGTACGTGTCTTCTCGCTCATAAGTTTAATGACCGCACTTGCCAGGTTCTACAGAGGTAACAGGATAAGCGCCTACCTCTTAGGTGGTGATTCAGACAAACAATCTTAAAAAAAAATAAAAATAAATTGGACTTCCCATACAAAATATCGCATCGGCCAATTTTCTTTTCGAACCTTGTTCCTTCAGGAAAGTTGTCCAGTTTGATGGTCTGAATCACCGGCTTAAGAGGTTTTGTGCTAATTCTGTAACACCCTGTGTGCCTGTTAAATTCGTTAGCTATTGCTGTCTTCAGAAGACCCAATGTAAGGCTGTTTTAACTTTAAGCGAAGTTCTTGATTCTCTTTCTGCATTTCATCAAGTTTCTTCTTTAGCTTCTCCGTCATTTCTAGGTAGGATTCTTTCCATCTGTGAATTACAAAATTTTGAATAAAGTTCAAGCCCAAGCCATATTGTTGTTATTGATTGTGTACAGTCAATCAAAGAGATTATTATACAGTCAGCTATCTTGCACGTACTTTAAAATGATGTTGTGGGTGTGCTGAAGAGTACATATCGCACCTTCGGTGCAACAAAGTCACAACAGCCCATTTACAAAATGGGCTGTTGTGACTTTGTTGCACCGAAGGTGCGATATAGCTAGACGTTAATCTCTTTAATACAAGAAAACAAAAATAACCGAATTGAGAACTTCTTCCTTTTTGAAGAAAGTCGGTTAAATATATTTTATTGTTAAATAATATTACTTTTTACTGAGCTCCATTTGATTTTCCAAATGTTTATTCAATTCTACAACTTCTTCTTCTTTTGTCGTCACCATTCTGCAAGTTTAAAAGACAATTTTTGAAGATGAACATTTAAAGCAGTTTTCTTGTGAAAAAAGGTTTCAGCATCAATCAGAAAAGTCTGCATACGAGACTGCCTCGTTGATTGGTTTAAGCGCTAGTGTTATTAGGTTTTTCGGTTAAGAATTTATCCGTAGCACCCCGAAACCTGGATTTGTGTCCGGTTGCTGTTGATGACAATAAGCTGGTGAAAAGTAGGTGTTTTACAGGCCGGGCCTCACCTCTGCCTTGCCCTCCAGGGAAGAATAGCATGACGTTATGTGTTAAATATTTTGCAAGAGAAGTCTCGCAAGTAACTGGCGAAATGTACAGTCGCCAGCAGATCAAGCTACCCGAAACTGTCAGATTTTCCCAACTAACCTTGAACCTAATGCTTCAGAGATAAATTGTTTTTTTTTTAAACGTTTCCCCACACTAGGAATTTCTTCTGTATCGTGGTGCGTTTTTACAAACATTTATACTCACATACACAAACAACCAGACCCGGAACAACTATCTGTGGGTTATATAAATATCTGTTCCGTGCGGGAATCGAACCCGCGACACGCAGAGCAGCAGTCGATCGCTCAGCCACTGCGCCAACCGTGTCGTCAAAATCTACTAAAGAAATTTGACAGCTTGTAGTAGCTTGATGTGCTGACGTCTTTACCATAGGTCCAGCTCAGCCTGACCCTTCAAGGAAAGCAGTCTTGATGTTATGCTATGTAAATTCTTTATAATATAATGTTTTTACGCACTTTTGATTGAGTTCCGTTCTAGAAGCGAGCATATTCTGTAGCTTGTTGACCATCTCGTGGGTTTCATCTAGAGACTTTTGGAGATGTTCCACTTGCAACCTGGAATGCAGAAACTTGTTTTTTTTAACGTATAATGTTCTAAGAATCCGTAATTATTGTTACGGCACTAGGTACGCATTTTATGTTATATTCGGCGATCAACGTGGTAAAACTAGTTTTATTAAAAAAAAAAAGCTTTCTCGTATTCTTCTCAGCAAATCCTTTCTATGATACCTATATCATGGCGGTGCATAAAAACGAACTATTCCGCCATCTTTGGGAGTCCGCCATATTGGATTTAGAATGACGTCACTTAGCTGTCCATGCATTGTCATCTAAACTAAACATGTATGTAAAGTTTAAGCTCAATTGGAAATCGGAAAGTGGTTCAAATTTAACTTCTATGTTTTTTTTTTAAAGTAACTATTACGATACTAATAAAAGCGTATTAAAAACGAAAGACCGACGTAACACGAGTCAAATTGCTATAGACTCAGACTGGCAGCTTAGTTTGAAGCTAAGATTCATAAACATTACATAGTACGAGATCTATAAAAATTACACGTACTTTGGCGTAGACTCATCCTCGTCTCTATCGGTATACACGATCGATTTACAGTGATAAGAAGATTAGCGTTCTTCGCGTACCTACTACCGGATTCACTGACTGAGAATTGATTGACAGTCAGTGAGCGCGGTCATCTGCCTAGCCTTTTCTTTTTCCCAACTATGTTGGGGTCGGCTTCCAGTCTCACCGGCAGCTGAATACCAGTATTTTACATGGAGCGACTGCTTATCTGACCTCCACAACCCAGTTAGTCCTGGTTAAAACGATACCTCTTGGTAAGACTGGTTGTCAGATTCTTTTGGGTCACCATCTCTGTAACGACTGTCAAAGATCTACAAATGATAGCCTGGACCAACGGCTTAGCGTGCTTTCCGAGGCACGGAGGAAACTCAGTATGTATTGGGTGGTCACCTATCCACAGACCAACCTAGGCCAGCACGGCTTACCCTAAAGATCGACCCGAGCGGCTGTTATTACTTAGCCACGAGCTCCTCCAGCTCGAGCGCCTCAGTGAGCGCGGTGTTACATGCTAAATAGTGTCAATAGATCTGAGCCTGGAAGTAGCTTACTTGAGCTCATCGCACTGCGTCTTCAACAGTTGTTCCTCCCAGTCCCGTCTTTTAGTCTCCCGCGCGTAGATGTCTTGCATTCTCTGCACATCTGTCACGAGGCATTGCTTCTCGCAGACTAGCTGGATGTTACGCCTTTCTGATGATACCTGAATGTAATATTCAGTTATGCTAGTTTTTTATGCATCTTAGCAGGTGGTTTCTGTCTACCCCCATTTATAAAAGGGGTTTATGTATGTGTTTTCTGGAATTTTCTGCAATGGAAGGTGTACTCACCAACTCTTGAAACATAGCTTCCAGTCTTTGTTCTGCTAGCGCCAGTTTTGGATCTACCGACTTCAGAGAATCCTTCTGCTGTTTCAAGTAATTCTCGTTCGTTGCTAGCAGTATTTTGTTTTCTCTGAAATATTAACAATAAATTGATCGACTGGCTCGCGAGGTTGTCGACATGTGGGATGTAAGTACAGCAGTCAATGTGCCGATAGTCGTGTCAGCCAATGGCTTAATAGCCAATAGCCTCGACCAACATCTGAGGAGGCTTTCGCTTGGCAGCTGGATCAAGGGCTTGATTAAGAAAGCAGTACTTCTAAACACGGCGCGTATTGTCAGGAGGTTTCTCTCTCAAGAACCCTGACCACCGGTAGCTCGGACTCCGTTCCTAATGCTGGTGGGCTGCTATTTTTTATATTTTAAATGTTTTTTTTTTTTGTATTTAAATAAGTATTTAAAAATGTAATGAATACGTATTTGAATGTCTAAAGGAAATAACCAATTGAGCGATAAAAGACAGGGTTGGGCCCTTGTGTTTTAGGTCCGTATATCATTTTCAGTGGGTCCTTAGATGCTTGGCAAGTAGCGGCTTGTGAGATGGCGACAAAAAATATGAAAGAATTAAGTTTCTTTTAGTAGTATCCGTATCCATCACCATCGCAGATAAAATAAAAAAATAACAAGCTGTTTCCTACAAAAGTGGAATAGCAGATGCAATATGGAACAGCCGATTTTTTTTTTAAATTGCCGATGAAAAATTTGTATGTCGGGCTCAGAAAAACGTACTGAATACATGGTGTTTTCGCGTCGTTGTCCCTTCCATCTTGTATAATAAGTTAACCAGAACTTATCTGGAGGTGGTAGAATGGCCTATAAACACTATACCATCGTATCCTTAGGATAAATCCTGTCCAACCAAAGAAGAGATACCTCATAGTCCTGTTCAGCAGCAACCCTTTTTCCACTAACTCAGCATCCATGTTCCTGATATGCTGCAGCATATCCGCTACTTTTTCATTGTACTTCTCCTTGACTTCGTCCAATTCCTTTCTGCTGGACGTTTCTATATCACGTCTTGTGGAAGATATTGCATGTTTTAGTTGTGAGACTTCTCCTGCAAAATATTTAACTGCCAAGGTATATTTTCTGTACCATCCACATTTCATTTCTTACGTATTGATTCTTGGTTTATATTGAATAGTTATGTATAAAAAGTGTTCCATTTTCTTCATTTAGAAAAAAAATGGTAAAAAATACTACGTGCCAGTTGGCGCACTGCGGTCAGTTGAATTTGATACTTCGGTGTCAGTCACCGGTGGCTGACATGGCCTGAACAGATAGTGAGTCTGTTAGGCACCGGTGCACCCGCATTTCATCGTGTGGTTAGTGCCTAACCTGGTGTCAGAGTTTTTATGCCACCATGTGCCTCTGCCTTGACTGGTTTGGTTTCCTCACGATGTTTTCCTTCACCGAAGCAAGTGATAATTATACAATACGCACATGAGTCCGAAAAATCAGAGATGCGTGTAAACGCGTGCTCGCTGCGTGTTTTCAATGAAAACTTACTAGTTAACTCCTGTACAGTTTTGTATACCTCATTCTTCTGTTTTGACACCACATCGTATAGCTGCAATGCTTCTGCAACCTAAAACAAAATAAGCGTTAGCAGAATAGACGTGGTAGGTCTGAATTAATTAAGCAGGGTTTTCAACAATAAGCCCCAGTTTTTACCAAAGTGGAGACAAGGGGAGTGGGGCGGATACGAGCGGAGCAGTGCGGAGACGTGTAAGATTCGACCAGCCACAAGAGAGACCACTTTGCGTAAGAATCGGTTCTGGAGAACTTGCATCCTATAGAGGTATTTAGGCTTGGTATGTGCGAACACGACGCGACGTAAGCGTACGTCATGATAGGACGGATCACCTCGGTTTGCTCTTTACCGTAAGCAAGAAACGGAGCCTGCCCATAGCGAAGAAAACTCGGTCGCGAGCTGCAGTGATGTGAGGACTGAAGGTCAGATGTTGGTCGAGTATGACTCCTATATTTGGCTTGATTCTCCCAAGGGATAGGCTTACCGTACATAGTGATCGGGCTGGAGGCAGCGCCGCGGCTCTCGGCGCGCTTTATTTACCCAGGCGTGTACAACCTTCAAACGTCCAGCTTAAGCTGAACCCTATTTCATATGATTGATGATATAGATCTGAGGTCAACTTACATTGGTTATTAAAAATTTCCGAAACTGATTATTTTTAAATTACTATTATACATACTCATCATCATAATTTAATATAGACCATTATTATGAAGTTTAGTAAAGTTTCATTCAATGCTACTGAACAGAGAAAGAATAGTAGATAGTAGATATATATAGTTTAACAAATGTTTTACGTGATTCTTTAAATTGGCAAAACTTTTTTATTTATGAACAGATTGACATGAACAAACACTAAATATTAAGTGAAGCTTACCACAATATTATAAGTGAAAACCACGTCTGAATCGGATAAGCCGTTTCTGAGATTAGCGTGCACAAACGCACAGACAAACAGACAAAAATTCTTAAAATCATTGTTTTGGGTACTATTTGCATTGATAAAGGTCCCTATAATATTTTTTCGCATATATCTTCCATGTACAGACAGCGATCCGTTACATTTTTGTTATACGTATAGAATAGATAAGAGCCTTACTTTTGACTTGGCTTCCGCCTCCCTCTTGACTTTCTCCACACATTCCTTCTGACACAACCCCAACTGTCCCTTCAAATCTTCAGTATTTTTCTTCTCCACCGCCAAATTTATTCTATGCTCTTCCAAACTCTTTGTGACGTCACTCAACTTCTTTTCTAACTCTTTGCCTCTCTCTTTGTATGTTGCTATCTCTTTTTCTCTACTTTTCAAGTCGTTTTCTAGTATACTGTGCTGCGTTTGTAAGTCTTTATGTTTGTTTTCTAGTTCGATGTAATCTGTTAATGCTGTTTCAAGTTTTAGTTCGAAATCTCTTCTTTCTTCTGTTGAGCTCTGTAAAATATATTATTTATTTTTTGTCAATTTATGGATGTTTGTTACCCATTCACGCAGACTAGTACTGTACGAATTTGGATGACATTGGCAGACATTCATACAGATAGTTTATAACCTGGATTAACACATTATACATTTTATCCCGGTAGTACAATCCCGTGGGGCATTACCATGCGCCACGTGGGCGAGACCGCGGGCATAAGCTAGTATGAGATATTAATTTCCATATGCTTACATATTTGAGTAATCGTTGACTATAATCTAATACTATGCCTGTGAGCTGTGACGTTTTAACTAGCAAAAAAGCACCCAAATAAAAGCGCACTGGGCTTAGGTGCGAAACTGAGAAGTGGACTGCAAAAGCCTGCATTTTTAGGTTTTTATTTCCTTAGTCTAGCAGTGAGTGATGACTGATGAGTCTTAGATATTAAAGCGGTTTCAGAGCGTAGCGTATTGTTCTGCGCGTATAATCTTGTATCCGCTTACGCGTTTAAACGCGCGCCATATTTTGCTCTTCAAAAATCGAACGTGCATTTATCGGGCGTGTTCGCGCGAGATAAGAGGCACCCGGGGAGGCGTCTCTCCCGGATTGCGCTTCCATGAGCTTATAAGCGCATCTACGCTCGTATCGTACTAGATCGAAGTTATGCGTTCCGAAAATACGCTTATCTGAAACCGTCCTTAAGGTGTATATGTAACATACGTACATGTTTTCCCCTATTGTCATAACTTTGATAAGTTTTCAGTTCAGTTTCTAGTGCATCTATAGTCTTCTGCGATGTTTGCCATAGCACGTGTAGCGAGTCTCTTTCCTGAAAATGAGATTATAAGGACAATAGGAATAGAGCGGGTAGTATTTTTTTTTAATGAGAACTGTATAGTGATGCATTCTTAGTTAAGTATATCAAGTGTACAGTCAACAAAACAGATAGGTATGCAGGGTCGAAAAATATAGTTTTAGTTTTTTTACAAAATTGTTGCACATCTTCAAATGAAATTTGAATTAATTTAACCAATTGATTATTTTTCTTCATTTAATTTTAATTTCATTCGAAAACATCGATCGGTTTTTAAGAAAAAATCAATTATATCTTTCGACCCTGCATACCTATCTGTTTTGTTGACTGTACATATGTGGCAGGACATATGCGACGCTAGATGGGAAGGAATTCAGCTGTGCGAAGGTATTCGCACAGCTGAATTTTGGGCAAAACATATTTAAACTTATTAGAATGAGAACAATATCGAAGAGAGCTTTTATTCCGTTGAAAAAAGTTATAAGCGGTGACAATGGAGTGCGAATTTAGATGTTAACCTTAGCCAGTGAAGAGATTTGCTTCTTCAGCTCCTCTAACTCCTTGCTGTTGTCCTGGTTATGGCTATTTGCTCTGGCAACATCCAGCTTCTCTTTGAGCAGCATCCCCACTTGCTGGGACAACTTCTGATTGTCAGAGATCAATGATCTTATTTCTTCTTCCACCACCGTTTGGTTATGCTGTGAATTTTTATGTTTAGTTTCCCGGTTTCACAAACACTAGGTGAGAGGAAAGTACTGGAGTGGATACTATAGACGGGACCGAGGAATGTTTGAAGACAACCGACTAGGACCTATGTCGGTTGGCTGACATGAATGACATCGAGTCACTAGATGGACCTGTCATTAGAGACGCCAGAAAAAACTAGATGACACAAATCCGCTAAAAGTGGAGAGATTTGGAAGAGACCTGCATTACCAAAGATTGAAGAAAAGAAGGTGACATTTCTAACGATCATCGTTAGAAATCCAACAACACGTTTTATTTAGGTCTTTATTATTTTCAAGATATAGTTGTGGTATGGTAACCAAAGTAGTTATGTGGCGTTGGCATTGCCATTGCGTTGCTGGGGAAAACATGTGCGAAATATGACTTGTTGACTTGGTACCTTTCGGTATATTTGTTTGTTAGTACTACTGAATGGCTATGAGTACTTATCTGTATCGTAAAGTGAACAAACAGGCAATATACAGAACTTACCCTGAAAAAATCGACTTCCGATTGAAGTGCTTCCAAAGTAGAATTTTCCATAATATTTGCGAATCAGCAATTAGGCCAATATGAACACTTAGATTACTTATCAGTACATACTTAATAACAACATTATAAATTATATGAAAACTTAAATCAACTTTTTGGGTCCACGTTTTGTTTACATTTCGCGCCCCGGGAACGTCATCATAGGTTGCTAGGCAACAGAACTACAACGTTCAGAAATACATCAGAGAAAACATAAGATAAGACATAAAATCACGCCTGTAATCCAAGTTGGGGTTAGGTAGAGATGTACCTAATAGTACATCCACATTTTGCCAGGTATCATTAATTAAGTCCCATGTAATAGGGGGCGAGCATCATAAAAAGCCAATTTAAAAATAATTATGAATCGTTGTTCTCTACTTTATTATTAAAAGTGTCCTTAGAATGCCTTAGATTGACATAATCAGCTAAAAATTACACAAGTACCTACTTGTGTAAGTTTTAGAAAGATAATAACCGAAGTCATAGTATTTTTTTTTTAGATTTGTCTCACCGTAGTTTCTGAACGTAATTTTGGTTTTTGGCATTGTCAAATTGACATCCGCGCAAAATCGAAATTGCATTTCGCGCAGTGTCAGGTTGTTGTCGCAGAAATGTGATGTTTTTTTAAGTTTGGTTTTGAATTAAATTTGAAATATTCTGTTCATCATGACAAGGTTTGTGTTGAGATATGATACTTTTCTAACATGTGGTTGTCGTTTTATCATAATTTAAATCTTCAAGGTCTCATGGTGTGTTTTGATAGTAGTTTTTAATGATTCCAGCGGTAATTCCTGCTTATATTTCGATATTTCTGATAGCCAGTGGCCTCTGGTGTATGACGATCACTATAATGTGTCGTTCATGGGCTTGGAAAAGTTACATGTTTTCGATGCTCAGAAATGGCGCAATATAGTAAAGGTACTTTACTAATTATACTTTTTTTCCCTAACTTGCTGTTATGATACTTATCTCAATATATAAGTATGACGATTTATCGAAGAGGATTTCTGTAGAAGCCGCATTCCTTTTTCAATCACTGACAATTTACCCTTTATCACAAAACTGAAGTTAATTTCACTCATTCCACAGCACCTGAAAGAAGCAGAATTCATAACAGATGAGCATTTAGTCAGACCCCTAGAAGCGCAGAAGAGTGATCTAGAAATTGTTCACACCAAAAAATATCTGAAATCTTTAAAAGTGAGTAATGTTTAATACTTACAAATGTGTACAAGTGTGTAATCTTTCATTTATTTTGACACTACTTTTGGCGCATCAAAGTTGGATAGCATCTCATGAGCTCATTCTATGGGAATAAAAAGAAGTATCCTATTCCCTAACCCAGATCATGATCTGCTTGATTGCAAAAGGACCATTGGTAATTTTTTATGAAATTTGGGCATAAGACCCAACAGAATTGAAATATATCTAATAATATCTTATGATTAGGTCTTCACTTCATACTAAAAGTACACAACAACTACCAAAAAAAAAATGGAGGCACTTGAAATATGATGCTTTTTTATTACCAAAATTTATATTTTACCAAAGATTTGACCTAAAATTCAAACTAATAATAAACCTATTATTTATCTTATCTTATTTAGCAAGAAGGTTCAAGATTAAACAACCTTAATTTAATGACTATGTGTTTAGCCTTAGGCACAATATTTTCAACATGATCTGCTTTAAAAACTGTGATCATGACTGTTGTAATCAAATCTTTGATGAAAATAAATACAAAAAATACCAACATTTTCAATTGGCCTAGCTCTGGTCTCCAGCAACTTAAATACTTATCACTATAATACTATTGGAAGTACTTAGACTTGGCCTTTCAGCACAAGTTATTGATGAGATTAGTGATTTGAACTACTTATTATAACCTATGATTTGAGATACATTTAAATTTTTTAGTTTCCGTGGGATAATGTTTGACCATCACATGGGCGAAGTTATAGGCAAACAACAGTGTTAGTGTAGTTTCTATGTTATCAATGTCATGACTACACAAATGTCTCACTGATAGTGGTGCTGGTATTGGATGGTGGCACGTGCATTGGAACAGTTTTTGTTCCTTTTTTTTAATGGAATCTCGCAGGTCATGCTATAAGGGTCGGGGGGGGGAGGTATTTTTTCTTTTTTGTCCTAATATTTATGGAAGCAACACTAACAACCAGTGCTCTGTAATACCTAACTTGATTATTAAAAGAGTCTCCATGGAGTTTCTTTCCCATTCTTCTTCATAGAGATCTACGCTTTAGAATGGGCAACCGCAGGCCTTGCACGGTTATTATGCCTTGTACTTGGAGTGCAGGTTCTGTATCTTCTTCTTTTTGACAATTCAAAAGTATCTGTAACTGGTCTCTAAGAAATAAATCCTTATAATTTGATTTCCAGTGGAGCGCGCGAGTAGCTATTATAGCAGAAGTGCCAGTGCTTGCTTTAGTGCCAAACATGTTTGTACAGTATTCATACCTGAAACCTATGAGGTAAGTACTATAGCTACTGAGAAATTCTAGTTAAAAACCCAAGAACACTTAACTGAACTGGACTGCAGAGCATGGGGTCTTGGGGATCCTACTCAGGACCCCATACTCTGCTGTTGAGACAATGCAAAGTTACTGCCTGCACCATCTGGGCATAGGTCTCTCAATGTCGGCTACTGCTGATAGTCAGGGTATGGCAAAGGGTTTTCTGCCATCCTCTATGTAGTCTGGCTGTGTCAATGCTCCACATAGTGGCTATTGTGGCTCATTCGATATGCTGCAGACCTGGCCGGCCTGGTCCTATACAGTTTACCAGGTTTTTTAATGCTACTCAATATAATAAGTGTTGCTTCAACGTTTGAAAATATATTTACTTGCTTACTGTATCACTTGGGTTGTGGAGTAAAGTAGTATTTACCTGCATCCAGTTCGACTGGAACATTGTTTGGAAAAGGCGAGCCAGGTGATGTTGACTGTATTACCTGGACAATGAACCAGTTTCCGACTTTCTATTTCAGGCATCAAGTGGGTGGCTCGGTTCTGGCGGGTAAGTTGGCTCTAGACCGAGGCTGGGCCATCAACGTGGGCGGTGGCTTCCACCACTGCAGTAGCGACAAGGGCGCCGGATTCTGTCCCTATGCAGACATCACTCTGCTGATACAGTTCCTTATTCTCCATCGTATGATACAGAACGCCATGATTGTGGACTTAGATGCTCATCAGGTACCTATAAGTTGAGTTTTGTAGTGTGTTGGTGCCATTTTATAGTGTATATAAAATTTTCCAGAAATATTTATTTTAATTTTGTTTTTATGGTGTCCGCCTACCCCCATGGGAAAAAGGTGTGAGTTTATGTATGTATTTATTTTAAATACATTTCACCACCTAAGAGGTATTGCACTTTTACTGTTACATCCTGTCCACTAAGATTCTTTTACATGTCATGACTGTATTCATACAATCCAAAATTCCTTATTCAAATATCTATTTTATGACATGCCAGGGCAACGGCTACGCACGCGACTTCATGGACGTACAGGAAGTATACATATTTGACATGTACAACAAGAACATATACCCTAAAGACAGGGCGGCGAAGCAAGCCATCCGGAAGAAAGTGGAGCTGGGCAACAAGGTCGAGGACTTGGAGTATATGCTGAAGTTGAGGCAGTAAGTTTCTTCAGCTTTTGTCAAGTTACCCCAGGAACAGCTAGGCTGCTCAGACTTCATCATCATTCCCTTGCCCTTATCCCAGTTACTTTGGGATCGGCGCAGCATGTCCCCTTCTTCCATATTTCTTTTTCTTCATCTCATAAATCGGCCGTCCCAATTTGAAAACAAGTCTTTGGTTTTTTTTTATTTTTCACGAGAACTTCTGCTGTTTGTTTATAAATAATTGGACAATGCGTACTATTGATACAAAAGAAAAAAGTGTGTGTGTGTACTTATGTACACGCGTTAGAAGTTATACTTATTTTAAAAAAAAATATCTGTCGCCTTATCTCAGCCAGCAGTAGATTAAAAATAAAAAACCTAGGCTTGTCAATATCTGACACTAAGCTAACTTCAGGGTGTATGTTGACTAGCTAACTTCATGCTGTTAAATTTAGGTGTCGGTGTGCGCGCGCATCGTAAAAATTCACTCTCATCATTTTTCTCCATCGCGCCAAAAGAAGTATAACTTCAAAAAAAGAAGTTGCTTGGAATGTAACGAATTGCACTCAAAGATTTATCATTCGCGTGCGTTCGTTCGTGTAAACGTTATACTTTATATTTTTGAATAAATTTATTATTTATTTTTATTCTTCTACCTGTATCTAGGATTATCATTTCGAACGGGGTTAAAGGGGTTCGAATTACTTGGCTTGCCTAACGTCCGCCATTTTATTTTATTTTCAAAATTGCCACTCATGCATAAGTCTGTGTTAATCAATAGCCTATAATATAATAAAATTGTCAATACAAACAAGCTTCACATTTTCGTAATATAAGCTAAGTTACAATCTTCATCAACTGTTACTGTTAGCCTGTGTCATCCCACTGCTGGACAAAGGCCTCTCTCCATGACTTCCAAATTTTTCGATTCAGGGCCAATGTGGACCACTGGTCGTCTAATCTAGTAAATAATTGTTTCAGGAATCTTAAAGAAGCCTTTAATGAATTCAATCCAGACATCGTAGTGTACAATGCTGGTACAGACATTTTGGACACAGACCCACTGGGAATGATGAGGATCAGCGAATTTGTAAGTTTCACTATTTTTATATTTTTTTCGATATTAGCAAATAGTAAAATCCAGTAATATTAAAAATAATAAACTTAAATATAAAAAGTGTCCATTCCATGCTGCTTCTTGGTTGACCTTGGTACAGTTTCCATTTGTGTCAAAAGTTTAACACTTTGCTCGATAGATGGCGCTGTACATTCAACGCTTATTTCTGAATCGCGGTGTTAAGATTCTCCGCGAGTGAATGACTACCCCGGTGTTATAAAGATTCGGTATCGCTTCTCGGCCTTTTGGCTAAGATCAAAGTGTAGTATCTGTTCTTTTCAGCTTAATATCTGAAAGTTCCCTCACTGAGGGACCAGTATATTAATCTGATTTTTGTAAGCTGACGGGATGTTCGGGGCTCGCTCCACTCCCGTCACGGGTCGGCCCGGCATTGCAGTGCCGCCGGGATCGGCCCACATAATACTGTTGGACTACCTATAGCGGGGCTTATCTCCATGTTTCGATAGTGATGGTTTAACCATTCGGATTTTTTCAAGCTCTTCGTAAAGTTTGATTTCTGCGGGCGGAGCGGACAAAAACACAAGCTGTCTTTGTAATTTGTTTAAATTATGTGGTCATCATATTCCTGCCCTTATTTCATTTTACTTGGGGTCATTACGTCTTCTTCCATATAATCTATTAGTCGTCCGTCATCCGGCATCCCTTTCCACTTTCCACTCAGTTCCACCCATTTCATCTTTCACATTCGTACTCAAAACTTTCCTCACCTTGCGACACTTGTTTAGATATCTAATCTTTTATTCTTTTGGCTGAATTATAATGTTTACTTGCAACATGTGCTAAATAAATGTATTTTCTTTTTTTCCTCTATCCTCCGTATCCCATGCGCATACCCTGACAACCGATTACCACACAACTGATATTTCAAAAATTATTCTATAAATGATAATACTTTGTCCTTTTCAGGGCGTAGTAAAGAGAGATCAGTTCGTATTTGAAATGTGCAAAGAGAAGAACATACCAATTGTTATGTTGACCAGCGGAGGGTACTTGAGGAAAACAGCCCGGATCATCGCAGAGTCTATCATGAACTTGCATCGCAAGGGACTTATTTCTGGTTCATTGAATTAATGCTCACTCCATCCCTCTCGCAAAAAAGAGGCGACACTGGGAACATTGCAGATTATGCAGACAAAGCAGCAAGGCTCGCAGTTTTCATTGATTAATTTTGATCATGAACTTTAAACAAAACTGAAATACAGTTTATATTAGTGTGTTACGACTAATTAATATGACATGACACTGGGTATTTGGTTTAAGGTGTAACCTTTGAAATGCCTTTTTTACACCTAAAATTGTTGCAATTCATAATCAATATTTTAGTGCGATACAGAGCGATGTTTATTAAGTAATAGTATTTTTTTAAATTATGTAACTGCAAAATGATTGACAGCTATTTGCAACGTCGCTAAGTTTCAGAATGCAAAAACACTTACCAATCAGAATTAGAAGAATTATGACGTTTGTATGATGTATCAGAATATCATTAATGTAATATTGTCATTATCATATCATCATTATGTATTTACTAAGGCGATGGGTAACATTTGCCAGTTGATAGAAACGCGCTAAAGGATTTTCAACACCTAGCTCATTGCTTGAAAGTTGAAACTCCCACAGGACATCATTGTTGTAACAAGTACAGTACTTAACAGAAAGTTGATACATGGTTTAGGATTTTAAAATTATAGATGTTCGCTACTCCTGCTTTGTTATTTTATGTCCTTGATTCTATAAATATATAAAATCATCTCTTTTTTTGGTTTTGATGTTGGCTGACATTTTTAGTGTTAATTAAATTAATCGGTTTAAAATAAAATTCACGTAGGTATGGAAGTTTTGCAGTTAGTTCTACATAATAGTGTTCTAGATTAATTATGAGCAAATCTTTTCAAAATAGCATACTATTTTAAATTAAAAATTTTAATTTTAAAAAAGCCAAAGGATATTTGATTCCATAATTATTATACCTACTATTTTATTAGACATAGAATAAAATTCTATAAGGTGGAAAATGTATTAAAGTCCCACCTCAACTTTGATCTTACTCTGTTGTGCCAATGATTAATTAAGCAAATTAAATTTGCGGTTTTTAGTGATATTAGATTTATATAATTTTTGTAGTACATACTTATCAGTATTTAATGTAATGAAATCAAAAGATTTTAAATTCATGATTGTAGCTTGGAGATTATTTTTCCAAATAAATGATTATTTTTCTTCCAATAGTTGTTCTTTCAATTCCTAATAATTGTTTGTATTTGCTTATTATTACCCGACCGTTGCGAAGCTCAAAAGGAAAAGGTAATGTTTTTAAAAATAAAGGTAAAGTTTTAAGTTTTGGAAATCAAACATTAAGTAATAAAAAAGAAAGTTTAATTAATAACATACCTAGAAATAAATAAATAAACAGCATTTTTGCAAAACAATTTTGGACAACACTGCTAACACTGCTTAAAGTATATATTATATTTGAGCAGTGCAAAGAATTATATTTTAAAGTGTCCTTTCTATGAATTTATAGCAAAAACGTGCTTGTAAACATGTCTACGTATATTAAGAAGTATCTGATTGGGCTAAATATTTCAACGTCTATAGTAATCTATAATACTGAGGTAGATTTAAAGTCCAATCAGAAACTATAAGAAAATAAATTAACAAGTCGAATATTATCTATATTTGGGGTCACATGCGCACATTACATACCACAACGGGGTCATGTGTGCCACTGTGGGAACAAATACATCACTATAGTGTCAAATACGCCGTGAACGGATAGTTCACACACAATAATATAGACTGAAATAGCAAAAGATTTATCCAACCTAATCTAATCGACCAAAATCGTGAACACAATTTGGCGGGGTGCAACTGTACCCCACTTCATTTGGTGGGGTGCACTGCCACCCCAGTTTATCTGGTGGTAGTGTTGAACTGCGAGTAGTAGTCGTCGGTTGGTGTATTGTTGTACACCACTTCTCTGAAGTATTTCTCCTTCTCCTTCTGCTGTAGGGCCATGAGTTGGTTTTCGTCCATCAGTTGGCGGGCGATTTCCCTGTTGATAAGAGAAAAAAACCAGTTACATCGTGGAACTCACAATTACCAAGCATCGAGACCACTGGTTGTTTTGGCGAAGCTTATGTACAGTACAGCGATAGGCAGGTTGAATTCATTGTGATCAATGATGGTGCCTTATCTATATGAGACTGCAGTGGACTGTCGACCATCCACTGGACTGAAACGTTTGTTTACGTAGACGTTCGCCACGTTGACTGCTCAGTTCCTTATCAGCCACGCATCCGTGCGTTGCGTTACTGTGGAATGAGCCGGCATGAAAGAAGCGTCCCTGCTAATAATGCCTATATATCCCCATAGCTGACTTATCCATTAACCCTACAATGGTCGCGTGGACTACATAGGTAGTCTACTGGAACAAATAGCGAAATGCCAACTAAGCGAAATTTATTATTATTTTTAAGCAATTATGACACAGAGGTTGTGATTAAGTTTTATTGATTTTATCTAGTTAAGAAAACTGTACTGTACTGATTATATTTTCAAATGGTCTAGCTATCACGGTTCATGAGATACAGCCTAGTGACAGACGGACAGATAGACAGACCGACGGACAGCGGAGTCTTAGTAATAGGGTCCCGTTTTACCCTTTGCAATACGACTACTAGTAGTTAATACGACTACTGCTGTCTCATTTAGATGCGCGACCACTGCAGGGTTAACCACGGTGGCATCGACACGTAAACAAGAAGCTTGTGGAACGGTGTCTTGAAGTGGCTTTGTGTTTACCTCCTCTTTCTGTTATCAGCGATATCCTGTCGAGCCACTTCCCTCTGGATGGACTTGGCTAAGGCCTGCCATTCAGCTTCCATCTTGTCCAAAGCATCGCGTTTCGCCTGAAAAGAAGGTATCAATGTGAATCAGGTTGCTAGAATTAGCTAGGGGTCCTAAAATGGACACTTAAGCAGAATTATAATAGGAGAAGCAGCCATTTTAGGCCCACAGGTAGAATCAGAGATACTTATGTATCCTTATTTCATTAGGGATCTTAATCGGCCCATTTCGGATATACTTAAATACTTCTAGTTAAGGTAAAAAATCTTTCTCGTAACATCTGCGGGTGTCGTCATCTTCATCACCAGCCTTTCATCATTATGTTGAGTTGGCTACCAATTCTAATCAAATGGAGGGTCCACTACCCAGTCACTGCCTAATACGATATCCCTTTCTAAGACTGGCAAACTTTCGGGCTTCAGACTACCAAAGGCTGTCAAAGATCTAAAAATGCAGCCAGTACAAACGGCTTATTACCTGGCTTTCCCAAACACGGAGGGTTCTCTGCATAAAATTAAAAGTCAGACCGACCGCGGTCAGCGTTTCTCAATCCTGATCGATTGAAACTTGCGGCTGTAACTCCACCACGAGTATCTTAATAAAAACGGGTCTAGAAAACGAAACCAAAATATGTCTAACTTCTACGGCAGAAGATGTTGAGAATAGATTCTTACCTTAGCGGCAGCCATTTGTTCCTTCTGCGCGGCGTAGAACTTCTTGAGCTCTTCCTGGTTCATACCCTTGTACATGTAGCCGATCGCTCTGGAATTTCATCAAATGAAAAATCAATAAAAGTATGTTATGTGTTGGAATGAAAAGACAGTGTTGACAATGCCGCCACTAGCAGCAGCTGCTGGCTGAGGCGTCTCCTTGATTGTAGTTCTGATGATCTCTGATTATAAAAGGTGTAAAAAGACCCTTAACGAAGTCGAAAGGCACTTGTTCTCCCCGTCATTGCGATCATTTTCTTGTTCTAGACCATACCTGGGAATCGGAGTTACGGAGATATTGGGGGTCAAAGTTCCAAATTTTTTTTAAAAGGATTTTTTTTATTTAAGACACCTTCAAGACCCGTCAAGTTCGTACTATTCAATCCATCCATCAGCACAACGTTTTGAATGAGAGCAGCGGTGGCCCAGTGGTAGCGACCGCGACTTACGAACAATAAGTCGTGGGTTCGAACCCAGGCAGGCGCTTTACTTTGTGTAATTTATTTCATCACCACTGCTCTCAAAAACGGTGAAGGAAAACATCGTGAGGAAACCCGCATGTCCTAGAACCAAAAATTCGAAGACATGTGACATCTACCAATCCGCACTGGGCCCGCGTGGTGGATTATAGCCCATTCCCTCTCTTAGAGAGGAGGCCTGTGTCCCAGCAGTGGGAACATTATAGGCTGATGATGACATTGAGTCCTACTGTAAAACGTGTTATTTCACCTCAAAAAAAAAAACATCGTTTCCTAGCAATAATTTTTGCGTAAAGTTACTTAGTTTGATGTACATAGTGCTTGACGGCTTCCTAAAGAGTCTTTTTACACTCTGTATACATCGATGAACCAACAGAGAACAACTTTGGATAGAAAACCTTTAAGCTACAGACCTGTTCTTCCCGAGCGAGCTCTTGGCGACGTCAGGGTTCTCAGTGAGCATGTCCGACGTCAGGTTGTTAAACATCTCCGCAGTATTGTCAGCCTCCTCCTGTTCCTTAAGGATTTGCTCCAGCTGCTTCCTTTCTGCGGCCTAGTCACAAATAAATGGTTTATTGAGTTTTGGTCTTGTAGACAATGACAAGAATTGTTCAGGAAAGATGGTTCTTGTACTATTGTATGCGCAGTGTGTCAAAATGCTTCTACTGCTGCTACCAGTGTTAAATTTCACTGTAATTCGACGAAGACGTGAAAAGGTAACAGACAGACAGGTAGGTAGAGTTACTTTGCATTTAAAATGTTAGTAGAATGGATGTAGGTACCGCCGGTATAGATCTGCAGCCGGGTACAGCCTGTATCTTATCCAATCTTATCATACTATTAAATGAGCAATATTTTGTATATAATTATGGTTGTAATTACGTTCTCGAAAACGGCTCTAACGATGTTAATGGGTGTTCTAATAGGCGGGTTTACGGGGGCGAAAAATCGATCTAGCTTGGTCTGATATCTGTGAAAATGTGTTTTCTCTATTTTAACCCAAACAGAGCTCGGTCGCCAAGGTACTAAGTACTAAAGTATCATACAAAGACCTTACCAGTGCTTCGTTATATTTGAGGTTGGCTTGCCCGAGCCTGTAGCGACACTCTCGCTCCAGTTTGTCGAGCTCACCCGCGCGTTCGTCGCGAGCCTTGATCGCCATCTTTGAAAAACAAACATCATTGTTGAAGTAAACTATCAAAAAATTAATCTGGTAGAGTTTGGCTGTCTGACTGGGATTGTGGGGACTAAATAAACTGACGGACAGATTGAAGACTTTAAAGCTAAGGTATTGCATTATTTTATTTTGGAGCAGGTCTTTGTGAATTCAGCTATGGTTGCATTGTAACATTAAGGTAAAAGTTTTATAAAAATTAATGAGTAAGTATATACAATGACCACTTTTCAGGCCATGTGCAAAATAAGCTAGTAATAATGTCCGCCTTTTATTTTTGAGAATTTGTATGGGAAAATCTGTATTTCCGAAATGCAGAAAGACAGGAGTCAATTGAATTGAAATTACCGAAATTAATCGCGTAACGAGAGCTCCTAACTTTGACTCTCTGAGAGCTCCTAACTCAGTATCTAATCGACGATAATTTCAATACACTGCCATAATATTAATTGTATCGCTGTTGGTAACCAATTGACTATTGTGCTAGATGTTCATACTGTTGGTTAAGGAAACTTTTAAAACGTGCCATGTAAGCGGCCTCTGCTTTCTTCCTCTCATCTTCGGCCGCCTGTCGCTCCTGCACTTGCTGTTCCAACCAGGAGTTCTTTTGCGCAGCCATTATTTTCTTACGCTCTTCATACTCCAAGTCTTCCCCTTCGAACCTGTTCACACCACAACGTTTAAGGGTCACGGCACATTGATCGACGGCGTTCGACGGATTGTCCATACAAAAAGAGCACAAAGTATGGGAGTGCGTCACGTCGATGCTAGAGGATGCATACAGCATTCCATAACTTGTGATCTTTTGTCGAGTTGTGAGGTGACCCTAAAATTACAGCTAAGAATAGGAGAAGAAAAAGTGTGAATTTTTAGGAACATTAAAGTGCAACATTAAGCCCTAGGATACTTGGTAGGTCTTATTAAGATTTAGTAAATGATGCTAGTGCTATACCTCAGATTTCTACCAGAGCGAGGAGACGTGCAAGATCGACCTATCACAGAAAACGCGATGTAGATTTCGACCAATATGATTGGTCGCTTTCAGTGCATTTCCTATCCGATCCGGCATCGCGAGTCTGTGGTGGAAACCGGGCCTCTTACGGGAATTCATCCGAAGTCATAACAATCACGCCGGTATTTTTCAAAGGGTAAGATTGAGGTGTTATTAATAGTTCACCAATATTTCGTCCATTTATGTACTATGTTATAAGAGCCTGTGGCCATTAACTGGACACAAATTCTGTATGGAAAAACCCAATAACACTTTGCCCCATCTGGAATTCGAACCCAGGACCTCATGCTTAGCACGAGGCAATCGTTAATCCGGAGACGTCCCATTAGTTTAAAAAGTGGCTAAATATCTTTGTTGGACTTACTTCTGCGCACTGGACATGCCAACTGGGTATTCATCGCCAGCTCTCGGAGGCAGCTGCTTCTTTAAGACCTCCGGGTCGTTGAGATCATACTCCCGTCGGTCCTCATACCGCTGGAACTTTTGACGAAACGAGTCGATCTCTATACCGATGCGACGACGCTCCTGTGACAGAATAGAGTTATAATACAAAGATGTTCTTCTCAACGAGTTAAGGTGGAAGCGCCAAGGAAGCCCGCGAAATTCAAATTTACTTACGTTTTTTGTAATTTGACAATTTGAATGACTGACCTGAACTGACGCAACCATTTTTTATAACTTTTTTTCTATTTTCCTAGTAGCGACTTGTCTAAAGAAAATATATGCAACATCATTCAGTTGAAAGACGTCTACTGTTGGACGAAGGGCTTTTTTTTTACGGATGGGAAGTCATCAAATTACTTCTCCCGCTCCGGGCAGAGCGGAAGGGAGTGTCAGACTTGTACTGACTAAAACCCATCCATGTTCCTTCCTTGCTCTTTGTGTTCCAGGGCCGCGGTATCTCTTTCGAACAGTCCCGCAGCCCTGGCAGGCATCGGCCCTTGCGGGCACCTCCCTGTTTGCTGACATCTCTTTGAGGCGCGCGTGGAACACGAACGCGCCGTCTACACGGCAATTGGACGTAGGCACAAGTAATCCACAATGAACTGTATTTTGTTTCCGAATCAAACGCATTCGCAGTTTTCTCTCAAGTTTCAAGGCGTAATGTCTACGGCTATATCTACGGCTATGTCAACGTCTCTCGTCTAAGGGTTCTACCGACACTGTGCCTCTTGGAATGTATCGCCACTACAGATTTTTTCACCCATCTTTTCTAAGAGGAGCCTATAAACATGGTGTCTATTTTCACCAGAACTGAGTCAAACGAAGCTATGAAAATTAAACGATCTTTTGGTTCTTCAGGCAATGACTGAAATAGGACTGAGCAGGCCATATCTGCCGGATGCTGGCACAGCTGTGGAGCCGTATATCGCATAACTAGAGCCCTGAGATAGCTAGACGGGGTCGCTGCAGACGGAAAAGATCGGCTTCCTTATAAATTGGTGAGAAATAATAGTGGAACGAATGAGGGACGGCTTTAGCCCAGCGGTGGGACAGTTGAAGCCAACAATAAAAAAGATACATATTATAAGTACTGACCTCTCTCTCCCTCGCTTCGAGCACAACAGCAAGGTTGCTGTCTTTGATCATCTGTTTAGCAAACGCCAGGTCTTTTTGCTCCTGCTCGGATCGCTCAGCTCGCTTCTCGGCTACCTGACGCTCCAGGAAAGGGACGTCCACCTAGAAACACTGCTGAGCTTAGAAGGCTATATTTAATTTTAGGGTAAAGCCTGGGTGTGCAAAACTAGACAAAACACATACACACTGTAAAAATAAAAAATTAAATCGTTCGTGCGCTTCCTTTTGACATCCTGCCCTACTCAAATAATCTGATATGATGCTAAAGTTCGCAGTATAAAATGTTCACATTCGCATTAGCGTTCGCGAACATTTCGCGTTTTTTTATAGGACACCATTATCTGTCTCTAATGTGACTCTAAACTTATCACGCGTATTGAACGCACACATAATTGTCGTATTGCATTGAGAATTGTTGAGCTGATCCGAAGAAACTTGATGTTTGTTGATTAGACCCCATACACGTTTGGAACGCCCTTGATAACCATGAAAATGACACCCATGATGTAGCCGCCATCTCTGATTTTGATCCCATATGCGTTTAGAGCTCTCTCGATTACCATGGAAATGACACCCATGATGAATAATTCAATTAGTTTCGTAGCCGAGATCGGTGATTTTGATTTCGATTTATTGTAAGGAATCTGACTTCTCACAACCATCCATCCACGCTAATGTCTTTTACGCATGTGTAAAAAAAACATTGATAAAAACCCCTTTTTTTCTTTGCTATCGGTTAAAATGATTAAGTAGAGCAGCCTGCATCATCACGCCGCTAAAAGTGACCGATCCTGGCGACATGCCGACTTTTGTGGCAAAGGACTTACACAAGCTCCCCCCTCCCGTCACATACTCACATCCGACCACGTCGGTGTTACTAGCCTGTTGAAGGAGATCGTTCTTCTTAATGCAAAACTAGTGGATGTGCAGAAGAAGTTAGATTACGCAACGGACTCAATGAGAGGCGTCAAAAGGCAACGGTATCAGGGTCACCGTTGGGTGCATCGGACGTAAACATGCGTCGCGAAGCTGCCTTCGATTTATCGTGGGCTAGTTTCGCGTCAGCAGTTTTATCGCCGTCGTCGTCACCGAAGAATGCTGAGTCTGCAGAATACGCTGCTCGTACGCCCCACTGCCCCGCTCCGCCCGGCTCCTCTCCTCGCCGCCGTAAGTCCGCACGTCGCGCTGCCTGTTTCTGCAGCGCCTGCAAAGTCTCGACAGGTTCCTCGAGATTTCGCTAGCGTATTCGCGGGCATAACTGCTCCCACTGGAAAGCCCGTGCCTGAAAAGGTACCGACTCGGGCTGATGATGATTTCGTGACGGTGGTCAGGAAGAAGCGCCGTCAACGTACCAACAAGAACCGCTGCGGCATGGCTCCTTTGAAACCATGCCTTTGTCTTTTGTGCCGCGAAGTCGAACACACCAGGAACATCTTCAGCCTACACTACATCAATACGGCGGAGGACATCGTGGAGTACGTGCGTCAGAAGACCAAGTACGTGGTACAGTGCAGCTGCTGGAGTGGCGCCGCAACGTCAACTTTAAGGCGTTCGTGGTACGAATGCCAACATGTTATCTGCACCACGTCTTGGAATAGGACTATTGGCCATTTGGCCGCAGGGAGTGGTGTTCCGTCGCTTCCACATGCAAGTACCACATGAACGCACAGTGTCATTGTGGAAGTGAAGTGTAACTAACGCAGGTTTAAGGCTCTTTTTACTATCACAATTTACATTTTATTATACGTATGTTAGTCAGTCAGGTATATATCTATCCTTACCTCACAGTTTCACCTCAACCGCTAGGCGGTCACTAAGGAAATGGCAAACGTTTCTATTTATAAACTAATTTCAGAGGTGTTTCGGTATACTTATTTTTTAAGCATATTGTTGTTCAACATTCCTTTAATAAAATCGAATAATAACACAAATCTATTGATAGAAACTATTGTATTTTTTGAGAGTAAAAACCGGGTTTGGGATATTATTGCAATTAGACTAAGACAATAAAAGATTTTACGAAAAATAATGAGCCAATTTGGACCTCTGTTACCTGATAAGGAGTGCTGAAATAAACTAGGATTTGCGTTAGGTGTGAGAGACATCTTTTCAACATCTTATTTATCTAACAAGAGTGAGATACGTAATCATTAATCATACGGGGTGGAAGGGACACTGACGCGAAAACGGTTACGACGTATTCAGTATATTATTCTGAGCCTCCCCACATAGAGAAAAAAAAACAGATGTTGTCTCATAAAAGTGCAAAACACGATGTATGGAAGAACTGATTTTTTTTTTATTACCGATGAAAAATTTATATGGGCACTGTAATGTTGTACTGTATAACCAATGTTATTTAGCACAAAAAAAATATATTAAAAACAAACATTGTAAATCTGTGCGAATATTTCGGCGGGCTGTCATTTTTTATAGACTGAGCCTTTTTTTTAAATCCGCAAATAAAAATGTCTGAGAAATAAATGTGTATTGAACGCTTTTCCTTTAAATCCGTCTTATGTTAGAACTGAAATAAGGCGTAGAGATACTTAAATTATTTTTACATTTTGTTTTTCTTATAAGAAATGGAACTTTTTTCAGGAGCCAGAGGCAGTCGAGACAGGTATATAATCTAGTGCTGCTAATAAGAATGCGTAAGTACGTAATACATCAAGCAACCCCAGAACCAGCCTGACTTGGGGTTCGAACCTGGAAATTGGCGTTTGCCAAGCGTATTTCAAATTATTACTATATTATATCCAAATATTTTAATGTCTCTTACCCCAATTTTCCTGTTCCTCGCATTGAAGATCCTGGACCTTCTCTCAAGCTCACATTGTCTCCTCCTCTCCCTATTTTGAGCTTCCTTCCGGTCTTGTTCGTTGGCTATCTGTAATTTCATCATTTTTATAACTACGCAACGTCAAAATACTCTAAAAACTTGGACACAAAAACTGAAATACAAAATTCCCCGTTGGCGAGATAACAAAGTCTATTGCTATGGCAACCGCTTGCTTATTTTTTAATGAAACGGCATCCAGCGACGGCATTGATTTAAATTGGTTGTTGTTCGAGAAAACATCAAGAAGGTTTTATTTCTGTGCGACTTTTATAATTATTCTTCTGCCTAGGCTTTTTCCCCCCTTCATAGTATGTTGGGGTCGGCTTTTAGTCTAACCGGTTGCAGTTGAATCTTCCTCGTCGTCACACTCTTGTCAGAGTGGTCGTCATATACATTCGTGGACCATTGAGTTCAGTTTTGACTTGGTCGACCGCTGCTTGGTTGTAGCTGAATACCAGTATCAGAAAAAAAATATGCAAGGGGGTGACCAATACAGAATACAGTAGTAGAAAATGTACTGCGCTTACCCAAATATGTAAATTGGGGTAAGGGTAGGAGAGTGACGTTGATGGTCTTAGGGCTAAGTTGATGATGAGGATCAGACCTCATTAGAAATTACAAGACAAACCGATAGCGGCTGAAATTCATCAGGCCCCGATATGCTCCTTCATTTATAATTGAAACGTATCAAAGTTTAAGGAAAATTGGATATATGTAATTGTATAAGAAAGTCTATAGAAAAACAAGCTAATGGTGGGCCAGTTTTCAGCTTGTCTGGCTGTACGCTATTGGTCGCTCGTAATACCTAGAGCTAAACGGTTAACGGACACATTACTTCAGTTATAAGATAGCTATCTCGGGAACTGCTTTGAACATTCCTGTTCCCTTATCTTGTAAAGGATATCCGACAGTCATTGATGTTCATAATAAATAAATTAACATTTGAAAGGAGAGATTTATCTTTCTTCTGTATTTATTTAGATTTGCTTAGTACTTCCGCAATTCAGGAAGGAAATTGAAAAATATTATACGATAAAATCTGAGGGGTGGGTTTGTATTTATGCTTTTGCGGTTGCATAACGACATGCTTGCTTGCTTGCTTGGTAGATACAGACCTATCTTACCTTCTCCTTCAGAGAGGGTGGGATGGCGTAGTTTTGAGGGAGAGCGCTACAGTCGCGTAGATCCTCAAGGTAAGTTCGGTCGGTTTTCCTTCACGTGGTTGCCACTCTGTTTTTGCTCCAATTCCCTAAGAATTAGACGTAACTAAAACCACCGGGCGATCCAACGCAGGGGTGGCGCGGTCATGCCCCTGGGTGTCCACCATCAAACAGCCAAACCATGGAACCAAACAACAGGCCGCGTGTCTAGATGCGCCAACGTCACCTACCAAAACCGGCCGGGCTGTGTCTCAAGACGCGCCCAGAACGGTCAAACAAACTAATAAGCATAAGAGAACTGCTGCGTCAAAGGATGCGATGAGGAGGGTAGCCGCCAAGAATGCGCCAATCCCGGCTGCGTCCAAAGCGTTCAAGGGCGCTTCAAAGGTGACGGCTTACGAGGATGCGCCTTTCCAGGCTGCGTCAACGTCTGCAGTCCCTGAGAGGAACCCGGTGGGACTAACCGAAGCGGATGCGGACCACAACATAATATCGCATGCGAGGCCTAGGGCAGCTCCTGTATATGGCGACTTAAAGATGCCTGCGGACGCTGATCCGCCAACCACGGCTGCGTTAGCGGCTGCGGTCTCTGAGAGGGACCTAACAGGGCTATCCAGGGCAACAAGTGCGACCACATCAACCTCGAATTTGAACGCAACAAGGATTGATTTGTCATCCCTCAGGGGCTCCTTCTTTTTTGGGGATTGAATAGCATCAATCCCCAAAAAAGAAGGACCCATGGACCACCCTAGCCAGCAAAAAAACTTCGTCCAAAAAGCGCTTGACTTCGCTGGTCCGAGCTGACCAACCAAACGTCGTGGCAGACAGCACGGCACGGAATGTGAGCGCCGTGGCAGCGGCCCGAGACCCAAACAAGCCAAGACCAGACACCACGGTCCACTTTCGAGGCAAGGCCCACTTCTCAGAGGGAGTTCTGAAGACGTGGTGTGAAGACGCCTTCACACTGGCCTGGCTCAAAGGCATCGTGGAGACCATACCGTCCCCAATACCGGGGACCAAACTAACCGTTCGGCCCCAGGGAGAAATCCCGAAAAAAGCATTTTGCATGCTTTTCGTCCCCGACTGCGGTAGAGGGACCGAAAAGCTGCTCACACTGCTAGATGGGCAGAACCTCAACCTGAGGATTGACACTTGGACACTGACGCACGAGAGGGTCAGAGGGTACCCTGGGGCTCCTGTCTGTTCTACCGGGTGCCGGAGCCTAGTGTGAAAACCCTGAAGGAACAAGAAAGGCGCGTGTATTACCTCATGGGAAGCATCTACATACGCTTCCTAGAGGAGACAGCCGACACTAAGGTGGTCGGCGCGCCATCAACCTCGTCGGCTCCCGCTGCGCCGGGGCCTGAGCTTTGGCATCCTGGAGCGGGCTCTTGCCACGGACGTAGCGGAGGCTGATATAACGACCGATCCAATGCCCGAACCAACACCAAGAACATCACGGGATCCAGCCTCGTCGGGGCTCACCTCGGACGAGGACTGCTTTCCGAGGGGGGAGGAGAGTGAGGTCGACGACAGCAGCCTCTACTCTTCTCCCTTGCGGGACAACTAGGATCCTGCAAACCAACCTCCAGCACAGCCAAACTGCGACGGCTACCTTGCGCAGAGTGCAGGACAACCAACAAATGACCATAGTCCTTATCCAAGAGCCGTGGATCAGGAATGGCAGAATCTGCGGACTAAACAACACGGGAGGTAAGTTGCTGCTAGATACCTCCGCAAACAACTCACGAACCTGCATATTCCTGCCTAATCATGTACCTAACCTTCTAATAAACGAATTCTGTTCAAGAGACCTGACAGCAACTAGGCTTTCCAGAACAGCACAGAATCTCCCGGACATCGTACTCTCCTCGGCCTACCTGCCGGGAGACGATAACGTGCCTATACCCGAGCTGGCATCGCTGGTGGAGTACTGTGAAAAGGAGAAACTGGAACTAATCATCACAACAGACTCCAACGCGCACCACACTATATGGGGTAATGTTAAAACCAACAACCGAGGTGAGGAAATGCTCGACTTTATTCTTAATAACAATCTAGTGTTACTCAACAAAGGTTCAGAACCTACTTTCGTAAACGCTCGATCTCAAACAGTGATAGACCTAACCATTACAACCGTAGGTATCTCCGACTACATCAAGGACTGGCATGTATCCAACGAATTATCATGCTCAGACCACAGATGGATAAGATACACCCTAAACTTTAACCTACCCAAACCACAGCCGAGAAGGGTACCTCGTAATACAGATCGATCAAAGTTCTCTCGATTGGTCGAAGTAGGCTTGGGCAGCTTAACCGCCCTTCCGGCTGAAATTACAATAACCAACTTAGATGAACACGTAAACAACATAACAAACATCCTTTTATCCAGTTACGAGTAGTCTTGCCCACTCACACTGCCCAGGCAGGGAGTTAAACAATCCTGGTGGAGCCGAGAACTGGAAAGACACAAACTGAGAAGGCTTTTCAACAGAGCCATGAACAGGCGATCGCCAGATGACTGGGACCGATGCAAAACAACGCGCAAAGCTTATAAGAAACTAATACGCCTAAGAGGAAGGACCGGTTGGAGACGTCTCTGCACCAACATTGAAAATAATAACCAGGCAATGAGGGTCAAAACCTGTCTTGCCACAGGGACAGATTTATCCATAGGATGTCTCAAAATACCTGACAACACTTTCACAACAAACGACGCAGAAACAAGCGAACTACTTCTTAAAACCCACTTTCCAGGCTGCCAGATTGCAATCCATCAAAACTGGGAGCCGTACGGTGAACGTACTACGACCAGTCTGGATTGGGATGCGGCTTGCGAAGTCGTTGACCAGGATAAAGTAACTTGGGCCATCAACACCTTCTTACCCTTCAAGGCAGCGGGAATGGATGAAATCTTCCCAGCCCTGCTCAGATGGAGCGGAGACTCACTGGCCAAACATCTGGTCAACATTTTTCGTGCTTGTCGAGCCCACCGCTACATTCCCTTGATCTGGCGAGAGGTAAAGATCATTTTTATTCCAAAACCTGGCAGGGGCGACTACACACAGCCTAAATCATTCAAGCCCATTAGTCTCACTTCATTCTTCCTGAAGACTCTAGAGAGACTAGGGAAAAAAACCATCAGAAACCAAATCGCAGTTTTCAAACCCCTACACCCCAACTAGGGCTTTCAAATACCGGATATTTTCAATACCGGTATCAATACCGGTATTGGAAGTCAATACCGTGATCACGGTATTAATACCGGTATTGACGCAAGTTCAATTAGGACATTAATAAAACCATTAAAATATGTGTTTTTATTTTCAAATCACTCTTTATTTTTCTTATTTATTTTAAACTAGCTTTTGCCCCCGACTCGACTTAAGACTCTCCACAATCGCGAGATATGCAGTCTCAGGGAATATTTCCTAGAAACCGACGTGGTGTTGCATCGAGATGTGGTCGCGGTGGACAAAGACCTCACCCCGCTCTCCTTGGCTAAAGAGAACTGGCGCAAACCTGTAGTGCTTGACACTAACGACCGCAGGGAGGTATGGCAGAGTAAGGAGCTTCACGGACGCTTTTTCCGAGCATGGGCCCGATGTAGACCTATCAGCGTCCTTAGCCTGGCTACGTTTCGGGATCTCTTTGGAGAAACCGAAGGTTTTGTCTGTGCAATTATAGATGAAGTTATGATGACGAATAACTACCGGAGATTTATTGTGAAAGACGGCATGTCGGGCATGCCACCGTCCAGGTGAATCAATCCGTCATATTATCTCCGGGTGTTCTAGTCTGGTTAACGGAGAGTACTTGCATAGACACAAACTTGTAGCCAGGATTATCCATCAGCAACTTGCTCTAAAATACAGCCTTGTGGAATCGGAAGTGCCGTACTATAGGTGGGCACATGCCTATGACCCAGTTCTCGAAAATGGCAATATCATACTGTATTGGGATCACTGACAGGATTATCGTAGCCAATAAGCCTGATATAGTGGTGGTGGATCGGTGGAGGTTGTCAGCATGTGAGATTTGTGCTCAGCGATTGTTGTGCCGATAGTCGTTTCAGCCAATGGCATATTTGTCAAGAACCTTGACCAACACCTTAGGAGGCTCTCGTTAGTTAGCTGGATCAAGGGCTTGATTCAGAAATCGGTATTCCTGGACACGGCTCGTATTGTTAGGAGGTTCCTCTCTCTGGAGCCCTGACCGCCGCCGGTAGCTTGAACCCTGGTCCCGATACCGATGGGCTACTATTTTTTATATTTTTAAATGTTTTTATATGGTGTTTTCTAAGAAATATGTAAAAATATAAAAAAAAAATTGTAAAGAAAAATGAATAAACAAAATAATACAAATAATAACAATGTTGACGGTCTGTTAAATAATTAGCCTTTTGAATAAAAGCACGCTCTGCTTCAACACTTGTAAGTATCACAGACAGGAAACATCTGTAAGCTGTAGTACATATATTTGTACCATATTCTAACAAATAAATAATTTTGATTTTGATTTGATAGAAATATATCCCGACCACCCCCAGCAGTTTCGAAGACACACATCTCTACTCTTATTATAGATTCAAAATCGGTGCTTGTAGCTGAGATAGCACTCTTGGTTTTAGGCAATTTGTATATCTCCCTCTCTAATTGTTTCTGTATGGACATCTCTTAATTTTCACTGGATGTATTCAATGAATTAGAAGGTTCTCCTATAGTCATATCATGTTCATGATTAGTCATTATTGTAATACCGTAATCACGGTATTGAGGCGTTAATACCGGTATAGAAAAAGGCCAATATTAAATTCGTGATCCCGGTATAACGGGATCCCGGAATACCGGTATTGAAAGCCCTAACCCCAACCAACACGCCTACTGCGCAGGCAAATCAACCGAATCTGCACACCATAATTAGTCTCGCGCATAGGCAGTGCACTAAAAATAAAAATCCCAACCCTGGGTGCCTTTATTGACATAGAAGGCGCTTTTGACGAAACTAACTTTTCCAGCATCACACAGGCTTTGGCTGCGCACGGTGTCACGCCAACCCTTACAGAATGGATACACAACATGCTGAAAAATCGAGCTATTCAACTCACTGTGAACACCACCACACGAGGCATTGTGAGCAGAGGCTGCCCGCAGGGTGGGGTGCTGTCACCACTTCTGTGGAATCTAGTCGTAAACGAGCTCATCACAGAGCTCAATGCCAACAGCCTGTACTCGGTAACAACAGACGAAATAAGAGACCAGTCAGGTGTCGATGAAGTACGCATCTACACAGACGGTTCAAAAACACGCAACGGCTCAGGGGCCGGTGTATACTCTCTAGATCTCAACATAAAATCTCACATACCACTGGGCGAACACAGTTCCATTTTTCAGTGTGAGACTGTCGCCCTGACGCAAGCGGCAATGGCCGTAAAGCGTCTGGGGATACAAAACTACGGTATCAGGATTGTATCGGACAGTCTCGCTGTGCTCAAAGCCCTAGAAAACAGACAGATGAACAATAAATTAATCCTAGAGTGTCACCTAGCCCTGGAGAGTATTTTGTTAACAAACCGAATTACACTCCAGTGGATCAAAGGGCACAGTGGATCCTTGGGCAATGACGCCGCGGACGAGCTTGCGAAGAGAGGTTCCGAGAGTGCAGTGCTGGGCCCGTACCCACTGCTCTCCCTACCTTTCTCGCAATTTCGTACATGAATACGGCAGAGATCAACGGATCTCCACAACAACCGATGATCACGGGTATCAGACTGTAGGCAGTCAAAAATTGCCATGCCGTGCCTTAACCCGAGACTAACCAAACGATTGCTTAACCTCAATAAAACTAACCTTAAAATATTGATAGGGACAATCACGGGCCATTGCCACTTAAACAAACATCTTTTCAACCTAGGCATCACGGACAGCCCTCTCTGTAGAGGATGTTTTGACGCCGCGGAATCAGCCGCCCACGTCATCCTGGAATGCGAGGCCGTGGCCACCCAACGTGCACAAATCCTCGGAACAGTGAGGTCGCTCCGCGAAGCCTGTGAAGCTCCTAGGAAGCTTCTGTGCTTCTGGGCGGAGTTAGGCTGGCTATGTTAGCCAGGACCCCCACGCACAACGGACCAAATGGGAGTCTAAGTGCGGATTAAGGAGTCACACTCTACTCTCTACTCTACTACGATAAAATCTAAATGACCGGATGGTAAAAGAACTAGATTCTAATAAGAAATTCGGCAATTCTGTTTTCTTATTAAATGAAATACTGAAATTCCCAATACTGAAATTAACCCAAACCATAATCTACCATTTTCAAAATTATGTCATAGTAGAATTATATTTTTCTCAGCTAGCAACACGGACTGCGACAACGTGAGGTGTACGTCGCAATTGTCGGCCGGTCCGCTCGCCGAGTAGCTTAGATTAGAATTCACCCACAGTGCACGCCACACCGCTGTCGCACGAGGTTGTAACGCGTTCGCGGACAAAACGCCGTATTACATGTGCGTAATATAACGTATTTACACACGTATTTTTTCAGTGTTATAAAATACAAATAAATTAAAGTGCTGTGCTTTTGAATCTAATTTTTTATGGTGTTATGTGACGGAAATTATGACAAGTGTTTTGAAGAAATCTAGAGGCACTAAAGGTAAATCCGAATCCATGCAAGAGGATCTGCCTTCAAGATGGGGGGAAACATCCCACGAAAACAAATCGGAGGACGTTGCGAAATTAATAAAATGTATCGATGACAACATTATTGGAAAAGGAAATTCATTTTGTGGTCCTTTCGGAAGGAGAAAAGGTAAGATTTTGTCATTTTCATATTATTATAAGTTTTTCATAGAGGACCGTTCGTTACATTCAAAATTGCGTATGAAGATTGCTTGCTGGTTTTATCTGGCTGTAAATGCCAATGGTTTTGAGAAGCAGTGATTACGTCATTTGAATATGTCAATAGGAATTGTACATTTTATTGTGCGCAAATCTTTTTGAGAACGCTTTTTTGATTTGCGTGTTTTTAACGTATTGTAAACAATTCACATTGAATATTCAAAGGAAATTAGCATTAGTTATCTATTTCAAGACGTAAAAACGATGCCAATGTGCTAGTTCGTTGCTATACAAGGTTTATAAATAGAAAAACATATGTTGTGTTAGTAATAGCCGGCAGGTCGTAAAACTGTTGATTCAATGATCAAGGTTGAGTTATTATAAAATCATCTAATCATGGAGATTTGGGGAGAAATGTGGGTATAATATCCCACTCAAATGTAGACCATTAATCCGCCCTTAAGACGACCCACTGACCCATGAATCTCTCTGTCATTTACAATGACTCCGTTAAGAGGGTCATCTTACTCCTAATGAAAATCGGTAAAAGAAGCTCATCGGAAACTAAATGAGATATTTTTGAAGAAAACTTAACGTGAACCCTTAGGAATAGGACTGACACTTCCGGTTTTTCGCAGCTTTGAACTATTTTTTATTTCCATAGATATAATATATGGATGTCATTTAGTATAGCAATATTCTCGTTATTTTCACATTTTCAGTAGTTCATATGCATCTTAAAGCCTTGTAAATCGCTTTCACAATATTTGTAACAAATCGATTTCACGTTTTCAAATTGTACCGCGATATAACCAACTGAAATTAACATTCCAAAGGGTTAGGTATTTAATTGAGAAAATACTCTTGGAAAGCCATTTTTTTTACAACCTTCAACCTTTTGGATTGGAAAATTTAGTAGCTCAGCAATTACACTGTCTAGAAGTACTTAATTTAACCTTTTAATACAATCTAGCTACTGCAATAAACACACAATTCGTATGCTAAAACGGTTTCTACTATCGGGTAAAAAAAAGGGGTTAAGGTCGTTAAATGTTTAAGCCCACTTGAACTTCTTATGGTACTTTATTCCTGCGTATGCGGGCCAGTCGAACGAAAATAATATTAAAGTACTTAAATATTTTGTCAATTAAACTCTTAATTGAGAAACAATTTATTCTATGAGTAAAAGTACACACGTGCCCTCACATGTTTATAGAGTTTAATTATTTATGGCATGTCGGTGGTGGGCGCCAAAACTTTGCTTTTGTCTACCATGCATCATCCAGTTGGCGAATCAATTAGCGGCTATCAATACTTGTCATTCGAATTCGAAAATATACGAGACACATTTACAATGATTCCCATCGTATAAATAGATTGTTTATTGATGTTTGTTAAGATCAATAAAGAAAGTGAAGAAGACCTTCATCAGAAAAACAGTTTATTTAATAAATATGGAAAATAACAAATTAAAATTTTGTCCAAAAAATTAATATCAAACGGTAGTAATTAAATAATAATTTTTATATGCATCCATGTTTTTTTTTTAAGTAAGGTTGATATGACATACATAATTACTTTAATATATCCATCAATCTTATATGCTTCACAACTTTCTCGACAGTTTTTATATTACAAGACCGTTATTATAAGTTTTTTCATCGTAAGTTGTTGAGGAAAACACCCTAGTGATCATAAAACCCGTTTTGAAGGTCATCCTCAGAGACGGGAGCAAAAAACCTGGACTTTTTATGTCCCTACCGGACTCCGGGCACATTTTTACGATGCTGTTACTTATTTGATGTATTATACTAACGTAGAGTTTATAGCCGCATTAAATTCTCCTGTTATCAATTAAGAGATTATTGATGTCTTAAGGTCACATTGATAACGAGCATGCAGTTTGAAAACAGGTCAGATGAAAATATGTACGAGCAAGTCTCGTGTATTGTTGAATCAAATTCAATGGAATTTATAAGCAAAAGAGTATGTGGACGTCTATTGTCGACTTCACCTTACATAGTAAAATTCAAAATATTTGATAAATGGAAAGTAAAGAAAAATGTTTATCTTTGCTTAAAAGAACTCAAATAAAAAATGAAAAAGTAGTAGCAAAATTATTAAAAAAATAAAAAGATTGTGTATGGCCTGGATTAATAGCAGCGTAGTTCTGTCCACGTTTTGAATTGTACCGAATGCATGTGCTTTGAAATTAAAATTAAACAGCGTACAAAGTCTACAAATAGGAATAATTTATTTTTTATTGTTGACTAAGTGCATGGGATGTCAGTGTCATGTTACTGACAAATACAGAAGTGCATATTGGACTAATTGAATGCTTTGTGAGTGCGGAAGTAGGTGCAACGATACGCGGTGCAATACTACCCACGTTTCTAGTCACGTGTAGTTCTACGTTAGTCATTTGTCACTGTGCTGAGTAGTCTAGTACTCACTTATTAATTATATGCACACATCTGTGCATCCAACAAAAGGAAATGTGGTTACCAATATTGTGTCTAGTAAAAACTTTTGTTTGTTAAAAGTATAATGAATATTGCATTGACTTGACTTGTTTAGGAACACATTCATTTCTTTCGTAAACAAATATCAACATAATTTTGGCACTTTAATAATACAAACACATGACTCCTTAGTCCTTATTCACCCAACGAATTATTGCTATCCTCATCCTAACCTAAACCCACAAGAACGTACACATTTGTAAACAACTCAATAGCAATGCTATATTAATACATATACCTGTATATTGTGGTACAAATAAATCACGACTTGAATGACAATGTCTAAGTCATCTCTGACCATAAATCAAAGCCCTTGTGTTTTGATATAAGGACAAATAGCACACTGAATGCGATGAGCGTACATTTGCGACACACATCAGTTAAAGACAAGATTAGCATGGAAGTTAAGGGCGTAATGCGTACTAGATTTCACTGTTAGTTAATAAAGGCACACACACAAATGTGTAATTAATAAAACTAATTGTTTGCTTTATGGTGGCAGTTTAACTAAATCCTTAGATAATATATATTGGAAGCACTTTGCCAAGGAAATAGTATAAATAAAAAAATAAACACAAAAAAATATTGAGCTCTTTTGATATTGATTATGGTGACAATGACTGGTGACTTCACCCCAAGGGTTCCTTATTTTAAAATCTTGTTATTTTAAAAAAATCAAAGTACACTGTTATTTTTTTTATAACACATTTGCTCGTAAAGGGGCTCTTATTTCACCAATTTCAATATTGTATGGTCATTACGTACTTGTGCGGTAATGTAAAGTAAAATGCTTCAAGATGCTCTGTCAAAAACGAACGGTTCTTTTTAAATCTTAGCAAAGAGTTTTTATGTCAGAAAAGTGGTCAACATTTTATGAATAAAATTAACTTTGGGAGATAAAATATAATAAATAAACATTAAATTCTTTAATTTAATTAATTTTGAAAATAGATTACAACCATTTATCTGTAACAAAAACACAAAAATATTAATTTACTGTATTAGTAATAATGGCTGTTTTTGTGCCTTTGCCTTAAAAAAAAGCGCTGATGCGCGCGGCTTAGGCTCACTAATTTGTGAACAAGTAAAAATTATTCCGCGCGGTTTTTCTTTTCGCTGTATTGTTTTTATTTGAAAATGTCGTCAAGTAATGATGAATTTATTAATTCGACACCGCCTGAAGTCTCAGAGGCAGCGAAAAAGGCTACTCTAAGCCTCTTGCCCGAAAAATCGACCAATAGATACTTACAAGCGTATCAAAATTTCGTTTAAGAAAGTCCGAGTTTTATTTATTTCCTCGCAAATATGTTATAAAACGTCGTATGACATACGCGCGCTTTGATAATTACAGCCTCTGCTTTCTTGTAGCCCTCACCTACGGCTCGGGCTAGCAATATCGCCTTGGCTGTAATTTTCAACTTACCGCACTTATATCATAATGTACTATTACGATCCCAGTACAAATATGTGTTACTCATTCTCATAATTTATTATATCCAATAGATTAATCTTATCGGATTTTTATGAAATTATAAGAAAACTCATTGAAATGCAAGGTCGTTGTAATTTTATTCAACACATTCAGTGCCGGAACCCACCTGGTGGGTTCACTTTTGCGCAAACGTAATGCCAGTGACCCACCTGGAGGGTCCACTTGCAATACGTATGGTGGGATGGCACATGAGTTCTATGAAACGGGGGTGGACTCGAATGGGTTAAAGTTCTAGTTACACGATATCACAAATTCTTATATACTTTTCGAACGACATAGCTTTATTTGGGTATTAGCTTTCAACTACAGGTTTATTGATAATAGAGGGTGTAGTAAACAGACTCTTAACGAAGCCGAAAGGCACTTCTTCTCCCCGTCATTGCGATCATTTTTTTCTTCTAGACCATAACTTCTAGTTACGGAGATATTGGGAGTCAAAGTTCCAACTTTTTCACAAGTTTTTTTTTTTAATACATGTTTTTAATGTTATATTTTTACTTTAAATACCCCCAGGAATCACTATTCAATCCATCGATCGGCACAATGTTTTGAGTGCGTTACATTGAGTCCTACTGTAAAACGTGATTTTTCAGCCCAAAAAAAAATCGTTTCCCAGCACAAATTGCGTAAAGTTACTTCGTTTGATGTATGTGCATAATGCTTGGTTGACGGCTTCGAAAAGAGTCTGTTTACACCTGTATTATCAGTGGCTTACAGGCCTACCTATTAATTATCAAGGCAAAATACAAAATGCTAACAAACTTACTGTTGTTGCAGGACTATAAGTATGACTAAACTTGGACAAATCTTTGAAAATATTTGGAAAGTTGCGGATTTTCTTGTTTTAAAAAACTATATACATATTGCCCATCACAATGTTTTCCTATTGAACCCAAAGGTTGACTGAAAATGTTCGATATTCATATCCTATCATCTAAATTGCCATTAATTAACAATTTATTAGCGTGACACTTCCTGTAAATATAATGGTTACGTCACATAGTTGGCAACACTGACATGGCCACAAAACCTTTGAAATAATATATGATTCAAAATAGATTGCACCAGCGATTGTATCTGAACCGATACTGAGTATTCTGGGTATGTCTCCACCGATCACGTAATCAGACTGAAGTAGCCCCGGATCATGGCGAGTTTTACCCACTGATACCGTGATCCGATTTTCTCAAAAAATAAATTAATTTTTGTGACTACTTCAGTCTAATAACGTGATCGGTGGAGACATACCCAGTATTATTATCATATTTATTACTCATGTACCCCAGTTAAGCTATCAGATTATAGTATAAAATAGTCTGAGGTCCAAGGAATATTTTAAAGAAAGTGTTGGAATTGCGTCCCTAAGGGCTTACCAATCTACATTATTATTTTCATAGCTTTATATGCATTCCATAATAATTATTAATTATTATCTATATTAGTTTAGATTTTCATTACAATAGTAGGGTCAGCTTGTATTTATTGTTACGTTCAATAATTTGTTGTAAATTGGTTAATTTTAAGAAAAACCGAGTAATTTACTCTTCATATCTAAATTCAATTAAAATTGGTAATCCGGTTGTTTTGCTATAGCTTTGTGAGGGTCGCTTTCATTATTATTGTATTTTTAAGTTTTCTAGCTTTGGCTGGCACCGATTCCAAAAATTACTGTTAAATATTTCAATAATTTAATATTTTATGCAATATTTATATTATTCGCAACATTATAATCTAAAAGATATTACATAAGGATTTAAAGCTATGGTACAGTTATAGACCCTGTAGGGCACAGCAAAAAGTACAAAACTAATGTTTATAATAATCATAAAATTAAACATCATTTAACAATTTTTTTTTTATTTTTTTATTTAAATATCTCGTGTCACGGTGTAAAGTTTGTGGTCGCATTCCTCCGAAACGGCTCAACCGATTTCATGATTTTTTATGTTTATTTGGTAGGTATGAGAATAGGTCGTTAATATTATATTTCCCTCTCATAGAGAGGAGGCCGGTGTCCCAGCAATGGGAACATTATTGGCCGATGATGATGATGATTATATTTCACACCGTAATGTATTTGGCAGAGCAACGTTGGGCTAGTATTAGTATAGATTCTATAATAATATTAAAAAGACGTAAAATTAGTTTGTAAGTTTGTATGTAGGGGGTAATCTCCGGAACAAAAGATCCATTTTTATCTTATTTCTGATCTAAATACATTATTCGTGCTGTCACAATTTTTGCGGTCGAAGTCGCGGCCTTCGATAAAAAAATTGTCTTGCCAGATATTGTTGCCGATTAAGTAAGTATTTTGCATGAAGTTGCCATTGTCCTTTGAATCGTGAAATCTAGTAGGTCCCACGTCATTAAAATTAGTGCCTCTTAGTGATAGCGTAACAAGAATTGCGTAGCCAAATGATGCAGCAAATCATTTAATAAAATGCCTAAAAAAGGTTATTGATAAACGGAATTGTTATCAAGACCACACAGGAAAAAATTGCTTAATTAAATTAAATGTTTAACTAAACCACACAAAACAAAAATAACATAAAATATGAGGATGTATAAAATAATATTTTAAAGAGATAATGTTTGTATGTATGGGATAATCTTCTAAACTACTGGTCCGATTCTGAAAATTCTTTCACTATTGGGAAGCTACACTATCCCCAAGTGTCATAGGCTATATTAAAATATCCCCGTGTGATGATTTCCGACCATAACACAAAAAAACTAGTCAATGAAAATACGGTCGCCATATTGTCTGGTTTGAAGAACATAAACAATTAAAATTAATCTATATGCGTACTTATTTAGTTGAAACGTGTTGTAGGTACAGCCGCTTGGTGTCACAATTAGTATTAAGTGTTAACAGTAACATTACATAGGTTATATACAGTAAATGAGTTTTTATTTACATAACATTTAATGGAAGAATTCTTTGTGGAATATTGTTTATGGTGTTAATATGTGAAGTCATGAGTTATAGGTACAAAGAGTCTTTATATCGAATTTGTAAGGGCGCGTTTCCTCTATGTCGTGACGATTAATTTATCGTTGGTTTTTAGTTGACAAAAGTCGTGGACGACAGTTAATCATGTCGTCCTTTAGTTGAATACTTCCATTTAAATACACAAGCCACGACGCTTTAAACGAAACGATAATATGTCGTCACGACATAGTGGGGACGCACCCTAATAGGGAAACACAGATTTGGTTTAAACAAAAAACATAGAATACACATACACACACACACACACACACATATAATGTATATTAACATAGTTATAGCTAAAACGTGACTTAAACTAGATGAACCAGTTTTTGTTACCAACTTCTTAAAATATTTACGCCTGACAAAAATGCGTTTGGGATTTATATTTTTCTCATCTAATAATTCCACTAGGAATTTGAGAAAGATTTAAAAAGCATAAATAACATAACACTACATCACCCCTGTAGGTAATTCCTGAAGGGTTAGGTAACGGTTTTTTTTTAATAGCCTGCTCTGTCTCACTCCTGGGCAAAGGCCTCAGTGGGTCAAAAGGCTGCTCAACTCAAATGGGACTGGGCAGGACATGTCTACCGCATGCCGGACAAACTGTGGGCCAAAATAGCACCAGTTTCCTGCTATTTTAAATCGACATTAATTTCACCAGTTATGTATTATAAGTCCTACGTACGTAATTAGGGGCGAGCCTATTGCTATGCACCAATCCCAAAACCAGGCTCCGTGGCTGCTACTGAGAAATCTCTGTTGGAAAAACTTAATAACACTTTGCTCGACCTGGGAATCGAACCCAGGTCCTCACATTCGGCAGTAGCGCTTGCGACAACCTACAAGGCAGTCAGTTAAATTAAAAAAAAAAGTGTGTGTGTACTTATGTACACGCGTTAGAAGTTATACTTCTTTTAAAAAAAAATATCTGTCGCCTTATCTCAGCCAGCAGTAGATTCAAAATAAAAAACCTAGGCTTGTCAATATCTGACACTAAGCTAACTTCAGGGTGTATGTTGACTAGCTAACTTCATGCTGTTAAATTTAGGTGTCGGCGTGCGCGCGCATCGTAAAAAATTACTCTCATCATTTTTCCCTAACGCGCCATAAGAAGTATAACTTCAAAAAAGAACATTTTGTTTTAAGCGTTCTACGTAATATGTAAATCTATATCTATACTAATATTACAAAGAGGAAAGATTTGTATTTTAGTATGTAACGAATAAACTTAAAAACTACTGGACCGATTTGAACAATTCTTTCAGAAATGGATAGCTACATTATCAGCGAGTAACATAGGCTATATTTTATCCCCGTACTCCCACGGGAACAGGAAATACGCGGGTGATACCGCGAGACGTCCGCTAGTCAATCTACGAGAAAAACTGCTACACTTGGCCAGTATTACTTTATATTAATTATATTATGCCACTTCCTTGCAAAAGTAATAAGTAATAATACTAGTTCTCATACTACACACGCCTGCATTGAACAGGGCTTGAAGCAAGGTCAGAAAAGACAGATAAGGCCATTAGTGCGATAATAGCTCAAACAACTAGTTTTAGAAACCGTGAACCTGTGTCATGAAGCTTTACCTACTTATAACACCTGTGACACCAACTTCTACCTGTGACAATGGTTATTTTAGCAACCAAATTAGGATATCACCTATTACAAGGTTAGCATATTATTTGGCCTAAAAACATACACAACACACACACACACACATACAACATACCGCACACACAGACACACATACAACATACACACACAAATACACAACATCATGCCTGTATTCCGCGAAGAATTATCAATTTCAAAAGCAATAGTTTTACTCTTTGAAACGGCCGACAGTCGTCTGAATAAAATATCAATTCATTTTGAAAATCACATAACCGCAGGCAGCGGCAGCGATGCAAAACCGTTGGCTTTGAGCCGATTCTCCGAGTTGGTAACCTATACACTTCTATCGATTTTTACAATACCTAAAGACTGTAAAAATGACTCATAACGAAGCCGAAAGGCACTTAATTCTCCCCGTCATTGCGATATTTTTTAGTTCAAATATATATAGATATTGGGGGTCAAAGTTCCAACTTTTTTACAACTTAGATTTTTTTTTAATCTTAGATTTTTACTTTTAATACCTCCACGACCCCCGTATTATTCAATCCATCCATCAGCATAATGTTTTGAATGCGTTACATTGAGTCCTACCGTAAAACGTGATGATTTACCCCAAAAAAAAAAGTCGTTTCCTAGCAATAATTTTTGCGTAAAGTTACTTAATTTGTTGTACAGAATGCTTGGTTGACAGCTTCGTGAAGATTCTCTTTACACCCTGTTTATGAGAGAGGACAAGTATGTGTTAGTTTCATTATTTATCTGCTATTTTACCTTTCTACGATTACTAGTTGTTTTTCTACTGGTAAACGGGACCCTACTTAGGTAAGTGGGGTCCGAAGGTAAGAGTTCCGTCGCAAGCTTTTGACCTATGCATACATTTATTTATTTATTTAATAAAGGTTTACCAACAGCTTCTGTGTACAACGATCACAAGCAAAGGTTATACAATATTATACAATACTTACACAGTCGCCAATTACTGGTTAACCAGCATTCGCAAAAATAAGACAGTGATAACATAATTAGAATATAAAATTAAAACGAGTGGCTCTAGAAATAAAATAAACATAACGAGACTTTGTATTATTTTCTTGTTACTGAAAGGATCTTGCTAAATTGCAGACAATTTCGCCTCTCAGATGAGCAAAACCATATTCAGTACTCAATACTCAATACTTTTATTGCCACTAGCCCTGTCATTGTCAATTCTTTCATGACTGTCCCATATTATATTACAGAAGAAAGAAAGATTGAAAGAACAGAAAAAGTAAACATAACTTACAAAATATACCCTTCTTCTTTGTCACATAACTATTGTCATATTATCACGATATGTTTTTCTCCTAACAGCTTACAACTTGTACTTAACTACAACTGACAGCATACACATAATTTATTGAATACCGGTCGAAACGACGAAGGTCGGGTTGCGCAAACAGTACTATTAAATATTTACGAGAAACGGATCGATACTAAGCAAACAATTTATAAAAAAGGTTAAGGGACGGTAAAGGCGAATTTAGAAAAGTTTGTGCCCGTAATTTGATATAAACAAAGTTTATTTCAACCTAGTACTAGTACCCATTAAAATCGATAATGATGAAAGAGGATGAGTGTAATAAAATCAATTTCAATTGGAGCAACGATTTATTTTGATTAAGTATTCGTCGTATCATCATTTCCCTGCCAGCTCATTTTCACAAATATATTTTATGATCTTTCTTATAGTCTCAAATTCATCGCTCCATGGAAAATACTGGCATGCATCTGGTTAGAGTGGAAGACGACCTTCATGTAGTTGGGAAAACGGGAGCCAGACGAAGATGATGATCTTTTACTTCCACATATCTCCATCAGTTGTCGTTTCATTGTTCATTTCTTATCCTCGATGAAAATCAATATCACTTTTTTTAAAGTTGTGCAAGCGGTAATTCAGAACTTAAAACAAACTTAAATGTCTACATTTAAAACTTAGAATAGTTAAACTCGACACCTAAAAAGGAAGTGCCCTACATAGCAAACAGGAAAAATATCTAATAACATAAACTGTTTATAATAGTCGCGTAATTACAAGTGCAGTATTCTAGTGCTAGTTGTGAAGGAAAATTATTATATTTTACAATTCGTCAATGCCATCTATTTTTATCAAAATATGAGTCATAATTATCCTTATTTCATTTGGTGCTACTCCAAAGGTGACACCGATGGTAAACCATAGCAACACAACTGGATTCCAAAGAGTAGAATACTTATACTAGGCTGGATTCCATGTACACTTCAGCCAACTTATCTGTCCAGGCGGAGAAACACAGAACTAAAAGAAATGTATCAAGTTTGCATGTCGATGATGACAATACATGTCATCTTTCTTGAAAATCAGCGCCACTTTGAACTGCACACTTAAGGTGGAAGCGTACGAGTAGCCCGCGAAAATAAAATTTTCTTACGTTTTTTGATTTGCAGGTCAGTGTCAGGTTGTATGTTGACGAAAAATGAGTCGCGCCAGTAGCACGTATGTAGTTATAGAATTACAATCATGAAAATCATCAATACAAGCCTCTAAGTTCATGTAACCCTATTCATTGAATATTTCATGAAAAAGTCATTCAATGGGGTTAAATGAACTTACGTTACGTTCTACGGTGCAGTCCACTGCAAAACATATATCGAACAGCATATACCTCTGTGGAGGTTAGCATCGTAGACACTCTTCATACTTGTCAAAAACAAATGCAGTTTTTTCATTCTCCCATGTTGTGCGATAAAGTTCTCGGTTTTATCTGGCTAGTTATTTTGTCTTGTTGCCCTTTATAAAATTGAAGGAAGTGATAAGTTTAATTTAGACGAGTTTCTGAAGAGAGTTTTTTTAAGTCCGAATTTGGAAGATGGCTCTTCATTTCATACTACCGAATGTAACTACTGCCAAATGTAATGTATTTTCTTGGATAAGTAGACAAATGTAACGTTAAATATGTGTACGTTGAGCAAAATGAAAGTGGTGTGTTCTCCTACATAAAAATAAAACTAAAAAAAAATAGAATTTCGGGTGCCGTGGAACTGCACACTGTATTTAAAAGAAATTAACCAGATAGACACGTCGAAGAAATCAGAATTTTAATCTGCAGGGGGGTAGCTGAAAGACTAGTTTAATGAAACAAACATATCCTTGTTCATTTTTCAGTATATGAACGCCAGTAGCTTACTAAATTTTAGATGTAAAGTTAAACTATTCTTAACATAAATTAAATTATCCTATTGCTATCATTATTGCATCTTGTGTTATTAATTTAGAATTCAGCATAAGGCTGGCTCAAAATAAATAAATCCCATCAAAAACATAAATGTGAATAAGAGCCAAGTTCAACGACAAAAGAAGTGAGATCTAAATGGGTGCCAAGTTCTATGGTCAGTCCTGAAATTTATTTATAACAACATAAAATATTATATAATAAATTATAATATTTATTTATTTATTTATTTAACACTTCAAGCACAAAGTACAGAGGCGGACTTAATGCCATAGGCATTTTCTACCAGTCAACCTTTGGGTGATGGAGAGACAAACAGTGGTAGGTGTATAAATCAGAAAATATTTTTAAATTTTATACTAAGATAGACTACAAGGATATATAAAATACTATAAATATATATTAATATTTTTTTTTTATTTTTTTTATTATTAATATCATTTCTTCTTATAACTTTGGATAATATATTGAAGCCTAAGGTCTGTCTTGGCTAGTTCTCATATACGAAGTATTATTAAGTACCTACTAAAACAGACATGGAACAGCCCTATGTTTGATGGCTAGTTTCTACCAGCAAACCATATTTTCGGAAGAATATGATAAGAACTTACAGTTTTAGAACTTGCGAAGGCTATAATATAATTCGTATAAGAAAACTAGCCAAGTCAGACCTTAGCTTTTAATATATTATCCAAATTTATAAGAAGAAATGATATTATAAGTTATTATATAATATTTTATTTTGTTATAAATAAATTTCAGGACTGACTATAGAACTTGGCACCCATTTAGATCTCACTTCTTTTGTCGTTGAACTTGGGTCTCATTTCACATTTATGTTTTTGATGGGATATCATTACTTTTTGTACATAAATTATTATTCTTATTCATAATAAAATTAATACCAAATGGTTTTTGTCAATCTACTGTATTTTCCTACGTTTACGGGGTATAATTGTCTTTTTTGTGTAATTTTCTATAAAAAAAAATTAAGGGTAACCCCTTAATTTGGTTTTCCATTCATTATTATATTCACCTTAAAATCTACATACAGACCGGCTGTCATCAATTTTGATTGCTGATTCTTACATTACAGGTACTATCTAAGTAAGTGTTCCTAATAGAATCAATTAATTGAAAAATTATAATAAAATGATAAAAATTTACTAGTTTCTGATGTATTCCTTTGTATTTACCCAACAACTTATCTGGATGCCAAATTTGATCTTTCTAGGTCATCTGGAACTGGGTAAGAATTTTGATCTATAGGTCAGTCAGTGATAAAAATGACGATTTTTGGACGTTAATATTTAAATAACCGCTTGAGATGTGTTTATGAAATTCACATATTGAACACATATGTATCTCGCAAGTCTCAATATATGAGCGAAATTTTACATGTTTATGTTAATGTTTATGTGATGAGAGCAGCGGTGGCCCAGTGGTAGCGACCCCGACTTACGAACAGTAAGTCGTGGGTTCGAACCCAGGCAGGCGCATTATTTTGTGTAATTTATTTCATCACCACTGCTCTCAAAAACGGTGAAGGAAAACATCGTGAGGAAACCCGCATGTCCTAGAACCAAAAATTCGAAGACATGTGACATCTACCAATCCGCACTGGGCCCGCGTGGTAGATTATAGCCCATTCCCTCTCATAGAGAGGAGGCCTGTGTCCCTGCAGTGGGAACATTAAAAAGGCTTATGAGGATGATGTGAAATAGTTTTTGAGTTATGAGGGGGTCAAAAGTGGCTCCAAATGGTTCGTGTAATATTGCACACGGTGCTGCTCGCCAGTCCTGTTAGCTTGAACTTGGCTTGACACGCTACCGCGTGTCTAGATAGTTAAAGAAGACCTCAGGTCGCGGCGGGGCGTCGAATGTGGATAAGTCGACACGTGGATGGCCCACGAGGAAGAAAAAAGGGTTACCTCCACAGGGAAAATTGCATCGCGAGACTAAATTTTCTGGAATAAATATCCCAAGGAATAAAAATCCTACAGAATAAATAGGTAGCTCCAAATTTCTCAGAACCAATGGGATAGCAATTACTCCGGTCATTGCTCTTACCAATTATTTTTTCTAGTTGCGTGACTGATGGCAATTTTTTTGTTAGGTCTAACGAGAATTAATAGTGGGCTCGGCAGTCATCATATCAATGGGAGTGAATACAATGACGACCTTAACATTGTAGATTCATGTTTAATAATCAGGGTATTGTCTTCTTTAGTTTTGTTAGATGTTGAATCACTCGGTGCAGGAGGTTCGAATCTATTGTTGAACTCTGAAGTAATAGATACTGGTAGTACTTTGAGCTGTTTCGCTCAAGAGTTATCCTATCTGTTCGATTCAGAAGTCATCATCACTCTCTTGCCCTTATCCCAATTTATTTGGTATTGGCGCAGCACGTCTTCTTCTTTTTTTATGGTAGTATATATTGTCAAATATTGCTACGGAATTTCAAACTAGTTCACCCCAACCGATTGAGCTGAAATTTTGCACACACCTTTAGTTCTAGTGATATATTTTTTTTATCACAGACATTACTTGATCTTGCAGCCAGGATCGTCTCCTCATTAAAGAACTCCTCAACGGTTAGTGACGCGGACACAAAACTTTGTATATGCGTTCAATTTTGATAGATAAAGATGACTTTTATTATGACTTCGTCCTGCAGCCAGGATTGTCTTCTCACGAGGGAACTCCTGGACGGTTAAAAGCGCAGACACTAAACTTTGTATTCGCGTTGAATTTTGAAACTTAGAAATGATTTCTGTCATGACCTCATCCTGCAGCCAGGATCGTCTTCTCACGCGGAAAATCCTCAATGGTCAATAGAATGGCTACCAAAATTTGTAGACTCTTTTATATTTGATCCGTGTTAAAACAGTACACACTGACCATTGTAAATCGCCATTAGGCAATCTTTTGCCCTTTGAAAAATAATTTTAGTAGTTAGCATTGGCCTTTTAAGACTTAAGGCCATGAATCCATGATCAATGTCAAAAATAATAGTTAGGAAATGAATCTAATCGAAAAAGGCTTACACCTACATGTAATTGGATAGATAAATTAAACGCTACATGAATATCGAGTAAGGTGACTATAATTATATACGGTTATCAAAAAATGTATATCAGTATCTACTCGATCGTTATTGTGAAGGTCGTCGACCTTACCTCGTGGCGTCGGGCGGTCTGGCTAAACGGAGGGGTTTCTGTCTATATCTATAACTTTCTAGGTGATATTGTACGTTTGTATTTCTAGTAATAACTACGACATTACGTGGAAATGATCGATTGGGAAGACTATATATATTTATCAGTAGAGGTTACAACGTAACTTTGTCACTGTTAAAGATATAGATACATAGATTATAGATTTGCATTGGCAAAAGCCATTGTAGCATAGATATACGCAAATAAACTAACAATAGTAACTACCTATGTTAAACGACCCGATATGTTTGCATACAGTGAAGAAGAAGAGGAACATATACAGAACGGACATTGGGACAATTTTGATTCCGAACATTTTTTATTTTTATTTTCGATTTAACACACGAATGCTACCTGAACCTGACAAGCAGACACGAGACAGATTAATATCTTGTTACAAGGTAGTGATAGTAAAAAGTATTGGATTACGATTTTCTTCGTCTTGTTCTGTTTAAATATCTTTATCGGTTCGAGAGCAACATAAGTTCCATCCCTTGTGTCCACGTCAGATTCATCGTCATGAAACAATCAATGAAGATGATTCGCAAAGATGCTTTTGCGTTGATCACAAGAAAGTTGGCAGGAATATTGTCCCCTCTCTTTCAAGCAACATGAAATGAATTATAGGTATAATTCCAGAGACCCCCAACAGATATCAGTTTCTACAAACCAGTAACGAATATAATCAGTCACAGTGGCAGTTCGTTTCGTCTAGTAAGAAATGGCAGCTCTTTATCAAAAGAGTCCGCGAGGCGTTGCGTCAAGATAAATAATAAATTGTAAGCAAGTTACAAAGTGTCGTGGTTATCACAAGAAAGGTAAACATTAGTTATCATATTTTTAGGTGTGTGATGTAAATGTTCACAGATATGATGTAAACTTTAGAAAATTAAGCTAAGAGGTGAATGATAAGGGAACTTTTTTTGGGAAAAATGTAAACTTTATACAATTCTACTGAGATAATTACAAAACCAGCATTAGGAGTGGTTGGCATGTGCTTGATGAGGTGTTCATTTCAAAGGTGTAATAAAATAACTGTGGATGCGCAACAGTGGTAAGGATGAAATAAAGAGTATTTTCTAAAAATCCAGACCATCGAATTTGAAAAACATGTCTTACAAAATATATTCATCATCATCCACAGCTCGACTTTACCCACTGCTGGGACAGGCCTCTCTTTCCTTGTGCCAAGCACCACGTTCTTGTGCCAGCCTCATCCAGAATATTCAAAATATTTGTCAATTTAATTTATTATCTAGGTCACACGTCCAAATATCTTTCAAGAATAGATTAGGCACCTCCTGTACTTACATCACAATTACACCTAATTTGTCAAAACCGACAAATAATGGTTTCCTATGACGTGTTCACAAACTCGGTCGTTAATAAGTTCAGCCACACTAGGCGTCAAGCTGTCTGTCTGTTCATTACTATATAAATATAAAAGCCGTTTTTGCCAACCGCTAAAAAATTTTAAGTAATTAATACTGACATGCCTCTATAGGTATTGTATGTCAGGTCGAAATGTAAGGTTGACGAACTACGCTCTGGCAGATAACAAAAAAATGAGTAGTCCCACTTGGACTAAAAAAAAAGACGGCTGTAGTTCCCTGCAATTTGCTTTTGTAAAGTTTGCCTCGATGATAAAATCGTCGTTCATAGGACTTTAAATCTTTGGTTACTACGTTTTGGTACTTATGCTTTTCGGAAATGATCACATTTGTCCTTCTGCGTCACTTGCATCAGTTGTCACCCGCATGACCATCGTTACTACTAATAGACGGCACTACATAGTATGGCGGATGGACCTACCTCATACCTCTGCAGTTTACCTATAAGAACTTTATAATTGTCACATCTTAGCCTAGGATGAACGTCCTGGAATTCTATGACACTGCAGAAAACCGCAATACCAAGCAAGCGAAAAGTCATCTAAAATGTGTGTTCCGTGCATTTTGTTTATAACTACCTAAGATCCTTTGTTATCCTGCCAAGGCTGCGGGCTGTTCGAAAGAGATACCGCGGCCCTGGAACACAAAGGGCAAGGAAGGAACATTGATGGGTTTTAGTCAGTACAAGTCTGACACTCCCTTTCGCTCTGCCCAGAGCGGGAGAAGTCATTTGATGATTTACCATCCGAAAAAAAAAAAAAGATCTTTTGTATAGAGGATTGTTAATCTTCTGCCATTCCCTATTTCATGTTACCCATTCCACTAATTCGGTTCAATTGTCAGGTTGATGCCCTGTTTTTATATCCTGTTGGTAACGATCGTAGCGAAGGGCATACCGTACAGGCGCGCCGATCATGTCGATGTGTAGGAAATTATATGTGTTATGAGCTCTTTCCTCGTATTGTAACTGGTTTATAGTACTGTCAGGTTCTATACAGAAGGAAAATGAGGTTAAATGAGGATTTAATGTCAGAGGTTTTGTTTCCGTTTGATAAATGGTGTTGTTCACAAAGATCATCTCATCAAAGATCATGGTTTGAAGTTTAAGGTATTCTTGATAACGATAGAAAAAAATTAAGTTAGGGAGGCCTAGAAAACGCTGGCGTGATGACTTAGAGGCGTTTGTGCGAGATTGGCCGGAGAAAACTGCACAGAGATAAGAGTGGAAGGCTAAAGGCTATGGCCACTGCTAGTCAAAGGCCTCAGCAGTAGGGCAATATAAGCTAAAGAAAAAAAAACTTTTGATCTCTAATGCCAGATAATGTAAGAAAAAAAGGAAGCAATACAATTGCCAGTAGCATACCATAAGTTGAAGTAAAAATACATGTTGCGCCATCTAAACAGTGTTTAGACGATACAAGGCAAGAAACGGGCATCGTGGAACGAGGTCTTTAATTTTGCCGTATATTCCGCTCAGATTTATCCCTAGTCTAATGATTAAAATTTGCCAAAGTACCTAAACAGATTTAATTAGAATATCAAATACTTGATCCTCAAGTTTGTGGACGCAAAAGGGCACATAATTGACCAACTACTTATTATGTTAACATTTCCAAAGTTCGAAAGGGTAAACGGCATCCAGTCTGAGGAGTATCAAAGTATTAAGGATTGAAGCTCATCTATCAACACGGAATCGCACTTTTTCATGCTTCTATCTTTTTCTGTAGCTCAGAACCTTCATATGCTAGAGCGAGACAGAGTGACGGCGACGACGAGCGACACAAAAGGACTGTGCTGCTGAATGAGGTGCCACACGAGGTATTCCCAAACTATTTTGGGCAACAGACCCCTTTTCCAAAATGAAAAATCCTATCTCTACTTTTTTTCCTATTGATACTTACCAATTTAAAAACTTTGCGGTTGGTTAAGTGAGTAAACTTGACAACATTTTCTCATCAAAATTTAACTAAATAAATAGATATGAAATTCAGTAAATATACGAACTTGTGAACGCTTTTCGACTTGTTGAGTTTTTTAAAAGTACAACAATGTTACTTCGTACTAAAATAGTAGTCATTCTTAGAACAAGTACACGTACCACAACTTATACAGTATCTTGAAAAGTTCAAATAAGAACTTGTGTCAATCAATAGGGGTCGATAGTTAGACCTCGTCGACCCCCAAAATCAGTTTTCGTTTGTCTCGACTCCAGGGAATCCCTGCGCTACCCTAACAACTCAATTATTGCGGATCACCGACCGCTCAGTCCGCATGCAGCAATACGTTGCGTTGTTCTCTATTTTTAAACATTTCACTGTCGGTCATCAAATCATGTAAAAATAGGAAATGACGTGCCTACTGAAATAGAATACTGTAAGGAATATGAAGCTTTAGTTTTTCTTATAAAAACTACAAGTTCGTTCGTTGACACCTTTTGGCCCACTTTTCTATGTCAGCCGATAATTAGCAGTTTGAGATAAAATCATTAGTGTCTTTGAAGATAATAGTTCTCTTTCATGAAACTGTTTGAGGAAAATGGTGGGAACTATTTAGGTCATTTCTTGAAGTTTGGCATTGTTTTCATCTAGAAAATGATTTTAGCTTTCCTTGTACGCACGACGGCTGATCAAGCAATACAAAACCAGTTTATGCGGATCTCTCATTGTACAAAAAATATATACAAAGCGAGACCACGTTATACTGAAAATGTAAAGCTTGATGTGCCGCCGTGTGTACTATCTAATTTTATGTAAAGAGGGTTTGTTTCATATTTTTGTAACATTCTTGAAAATAAATAAACTCGGTTCAGTGTTCTGGCCCACTTGCGCCAAAACTATGAGTTAAATAAATAACTCGAGGTTTACTAACTCAGTGTTAACGTTTTAATTTTGTAACTGACAGTTTATATTGCACCAGTAAAATTAACCAAGAGTCAAGTATGATGTAAACTATTTATGAAAAAAGTTTCAGCCGGCATATCATGACTTCATTTTTTTTTACCAATTCCGGAACCACCCACACCCGCACCAACCGCTACTTGAGCAGCTGACGGTTGGTTTACTTATTGGTCATATAAGATAAACCATCGATGATAATATCAGCCGGCTTACTATGACTTTTTTATTTGCAACGCTACCTCCCGGACTACAAGACACAACCAAAGCGTACCTGACGTTAAATATGTCAAATTTGACATTACTAACCCAGAGTTAGTTGACTTAACCCTCCCACATCAGTGGGTTAAAAATTTAAATATTTAACTCATAGTTAACTCCTAACTCTTGATGGTGCAAGACATAAATAGAATTTAACCCCAAAGTAGCATTTACCTCAGAGTTAACCGTGCTAACCCAGCCTGGCGCAAGTGGGCCTTAGAAGCAGGTTTTATTTTAGTCCACGAAGTAAAACAAATACATTTAAGGTTTCCGTTGTTATTCTTCTCAAAGACTTGTTTACCCAGCAAACGTATTCGACGCAAATAAAGCTAATACATACTTAAAACTCAGTAAAACTCTATGCGAACAATTTGAATAAATATGTATAAAAACGGTGAAGAATAGAACAAGGTTACAGATAAGACTTGCAATCGAAGAGATAGTATTATTTGTAGCCTGCCTACTTTAATAAACATGGTTGAATCGTTCTCGCCACTTACTGAATCGTTTTCTTTGGGTATGTTCCAAACAGGGATGTTATGGAGCTCCGTAACCGTAACCGAAACTATCGGATATCCGAAATATAAATATAACCGTAACCGTATCCGTTTCACATGTTTCGGATAGTTTCGTATAAGGGCGGAGTCTAAATAAAACGACATGTTTTGACAGGTTTTTGTTTTACCGCTCGCGCGCCACGTGAATCATGCAGTTTGTTTATTATTTCTAGTCATAACATAACCTCTTTCATAACTAGTTAGTTTTTTATTATATCTGTAACTGAAACTATCCGAATCTAATCGATAATCCGAAATAATTACATATCCATAACCGTATCCGAAACCGATATAATTTTATTCCTATATCCATATCCGTATTCAGATCCGAAATATCTTATCCATAACATCTTTGGTTCCAAATACCGTATACCGCTCCGTGAAAAGATAGGAATTTTGAGGACCAGCATAGAAACATCTATGAAAATACAGATAAGAAACTTCTCGAAGGTCTCGTAAAATCAAACGACTTGCTATCGGAGGCACATTCTTAAATAAAATAGAATTGAACTTTGCCGATCAAAACATCTATTTTGCTTCATTCCGGTGTCGTAGTTTCAAATCTCTATCTAAACAATTCATTCTACTATTGTCTTTTAACCTTTGTATACTACCGTATTGTTCTTCCTTCCATAAATATAAACATAACATCACGCCTATAAACCCCGAAAGGTAAGGCAGAGGTGTATCTAATAGTACACCCAAATGCACATATTCACCATCACACACACATTCTTCCTTTCATATCTTTAAAATTCATCGCTAGTAATATACATATATATATAGGTGTAAGTCTTGAACCAATAAAATATTGTTTATTATTATTTATAAACAGGTGATTTAAATCTACGCACAGCTTTTGCACGTAAGTAATCCAGCAACAGGGTTATCCTTATGTGTAAATGCCAAGGGTACAGCAGCTTCTAAATTGAAACCATTTATTTTTGATATTTTAGGCTTGGGTGCACAATAGGTAGACTAGTTGACATTACAAATGAAGCTAGCTGCTACCTCATTGTCAACCTTACTATAATCCATATAAGGTTACATTGTTTTACTGCTAGTATGTTTCCATAATAAGATTTACAGGGTTTACTTACTTTCAATTCAATATGAAGTAGCCAACATTGAATCGTGTTAACTTAAAACTGAGTCTCTCTGGACTATTTAGTACCCTGTACCAGTCTCATTAATAGTCTGTTGTTTGTTTTGAGCTGTGGTTTTGAGGATAATTTTCAAAGGAAATATTATTTTTCAGGTCAAATAGTTTGTTTTGAGATGTTTCAGTGTTTGCTTTTGTAACCTACATTTTAGATTGGCACCGTTCGTGAAACTTGGCATGTTTTTATTTATGGAAATATATAGATACGCGTAGTAGGTATTGGCTTGTATTTGTTACAGGCTACTAATATACCTAAATATCAATCTAATGATAAGTCCAGTTCATTGATAAGAGCCGAGAAATATTAAGAAAAATACTGAAAAAGCTGATGCTAACATCATCATCATCAGCCTATAATGTTCCCACTGCTGGGACACAGGCCTCCTCTCTATGAGAGGGAATGCTAACATACTAAATAATAAAAGCTTACGAAAATACTTAGGTGTAGTTCGAAAAATGAAAACGTGCGTAAATAATCGTCCGTTTTGCTAACAGATGGGTTGTAAAACGCAGTGGTTATTTATTTTTAGAGCCTCACAGGGCCATGCTGTGGAACCCTGGATACAACTCCAAATTCTGTTGACTATCAATCTCTTTTATTAGTATAAGAATTACTCCTAACATATTTAAGTGAAGTTCATATAATTGTAACTAGAAGGAAAATGGAGGGCACATATCGGATGTAAATACTAGATGATAATTAGCTTGATTGATCATTCCCTTCACACTGTGTGATGTTATCAAATCAGGAAGGCGTTAAACTACTGGTTCAGTTAACTTCGTTTAAACTCTAGATTATATATACTATAAAACTATTTCCTGACGTAGACCGGTGGCAAACGCTTTCAATGCGTTCCGTATTTTTACAAAAACTTTGAATTAAAAAAAATCGACTTCAACGGAATCACTGATACGAGTACAAAGTGACTTTGTCCAGCTCGCCAGCTCTTTTAGAAGAGTTTTTAACATAATAATTAGATTTAAATCTAACTTATTACAGATTTTTTGGTATACTAAAAATATCTAATTAATCCGTCAGTTAGATTTCCAATATTGGACACGTATTTTTTCTTTTTTTCTCATAAACAAAAAATAAAGACGATACAGTGCATCGAAAACTCGTGTGACGTCACTAAGTTAGTACACTTTTTACCGCCAAAGTGACGTCACAAACCCCCACTCATGATCTTTGATGCGTTTTATCTTCGTTATTTTTTATTGATTCGATAAAACAAAAAATACGAATCCAATATTTTTCGATAATCTAACTGATGGACTAAATGGAATCATATTTTTTTTACTCAAGTTTTACGCGAGATTGCGGTAATAGGCATGTTCCCTATTACCGCAATCTCATAAGAACAATGACACCTCGATTTATGTGCAGCTCAGAAAGCAGTATCTTCCGTGTTAAATCCAGACGCATTGCTATTCAATATTCAGCCGAATCAAGTCCAACCTCAATACGGCAGGAAATAACTACTCCAGCCATGACAAGCGCGTCAAAAACACTTAAAACTCCCGTACTTTCTTGCATAATACATGAAACCACAGAACATATATACTCTAAGGAGCATGAAACTGTGTACTATCGAGGACACTCCCGCCTGATCACTACTAAGCTCATTTTTGCTTGCACTCACAACATGAAGCGCTCTCTAGCCGGGCGGGGCGCCTCCGCATGATTCAAGCGAATTTTTTTTTTAATTGATCAGGCGGAAAGGGCCCCGACTGTACATCGATTACCCTACTTCCCGAGTCCCCACATACAGACAGGCGGTCACCCCGGAACAACTTATTTATGACGTTTGACGCAAACAATTGGTGTACAGTCACGAGCTCATCTATAAAAAACGTAGCAACTTTTGAAAGTGATTTTATTCTGTTACTGCATTCATTGTAGTTTTTTGCTGCATAACAATCAGAGTTTTAAAATACTACTTAAGTTTGTAAACATAGTATTTTAAAACTCTGATTACATATTATGAAATCGAATTGTCTCAAAGTTAGGATTTATTTATTTATTTGAGGATCTCCAACAAAAGAATACACAAAGCATTATTAGAAATGGATAACACAAGGTATTAAGATAGGTGTACTCTTCACTTATAGGAGACCACAGCAGGCACAATAATGTTAACAAATTAAGCTCCTAATAATTAAATAGGTTATGGTAATTTAAGAAAGTTAAAACACATACAAATAATTTCAGTAGGATATTGGAACATAGAAGAAAAAAATAAAATGATTAAATGTTGCTGAATAGCCTAGTTGACCACAATAACCAATAATTCCAAGAGAACTTTTCTATAAAAACACTGCCTAAAATACTTCTATGAACTGTAAAATACCAGTTGCTTTTAGTAGTCAAAATAAAAATAAAAATCACGTGGCCCTACGGAGAAGAACCGACAAGAAACTCCAAATTATTTGGTTTGACAATGATATTATGTTATAGAGTTAGTACTTAAGTATTAGTTTAGGACAGCGCAGGCCCGACAATAAGTCGTTGCCTTACGTCACAAAAACTTAAAACGAGATAGAAAAGTTAACAAAATATGTGAAATCACAGACGAGATTGCTACTGTCATACAAAATCAATGGTGCAATCGCGTTTTGACAGCTCATATAAAACTATTTCAATGGGGAAGGCACAACCTTAATGGCGCTAGCATAGCTTGTACCAAGCCTCTTCATTGGTTGAAAATCTGTCAACGTCATTTTATATTTCAAAATAGCTTGACCTCATGGGTCAGACGGGGACTAAGCTATGGTCACGCCATCTACCTTGAGCTTTGACCTGCCCTCCCCATTGATTGCTGGTGTCAACTACCTTATTTTGGTTACTGTATACGTATTAGTGCTCGTGATTGTACGAAGAGAATGGTGTAATTTGTAAACAATTGTGACCTACTTTGCTAACAGTCGTTTATGTTTCTCAGAATGTATTGTAACGAGCTCCTGTTATGTATTGTAATGAGATCAATATTGTTGTTTGTTATTCTTTTGTTTTACGTCGCTGCTAATATATTTATTTTGATGAATCAACAGTAATTGACCTAACTGTAGTCTTTTCTAATACCCATTTTCACTACACTTCAATGAAATGTTTGTTTCGGGCAAAGTGTTATTGGGCAATTTTTATCAGGAATTTCTCAGTAGCAGCCACATAGTCTGGATCTGTGCCTAGTTGATGGCAATAGGTTCGCCTTCTATAATACGGGACTTAAAAATAACTGGTGAAATAAAATATACACCCCTTTGCGAGTTACAGAGTCAAAATCGAATATTTTTATATTCCTAATATCCGCTCTTAAGTCTTTTAAATATCTTTGGCTAGCATCAATCAATTACGACATGAAAAAAAAGGGAAAGTTTTAACTACATAGAAGACAGACTATGACAAAACGCACAGATCCTACCAAAGAAGACTGCCAAGTAATTAAAACTTAGGCAAGACAGTCACAAAGATTTTGATTACTCATATTATTAATAGTTCTGGGTAGACCGATATTAAAAACATCCTCTAATAATTTAATTTGTACATCAACTCGATAGTTTATTGGCATGGTTGACATCTTATGAACTTCGTAGAAAGACCTTTTGGCAACATCATTATTATGTCACTGTAAACCATTCTGCGTGTACTCTTTGTTTTTGCCAAGAGCCGCGTAAGTTTTCCGCGACCTATACTAAGGTTAAAGACTTCGGTTGTGCCTTTTTGACGGCCCTTTTCAATATTATGCAACACAGAAATAAGTTTATTGAGCACGTTAAATATATTTAGCATTGTTTAAGTGGAAAACCTCCATCTCGTTGTTCTTTCTATCAAAGCTGATCTGTTTTCCTAGGTAAATATAATGGTCTGTGTATTTTAATAGTTCATTTCCAACTGTTATTTTCTTCCTGGCACTATTTGTCATTACCATAGTTTTTGTTGTGTTCATTTCCAAGCCCACTTGTATGCTGGTTCTGTGTAGAGACTCGACCATGTATTGAAGCTGTGAGCTTGATTCTGCCAGCACTACTAAGTCGTCTGCAAAGCGGAGATGAGTAAGATATTTACCTTCAATATTGATGCCATAGTTCTTCCAATCCAACTGCCTAAATATTGACTCGAGTATGGCTATGAAAATTTATGGTGACAGAGGATCTCCCAGTCTGACACCTCTTTTGATAGGACATTTTGGGCTTATAGATTCTAATTTCATTCTGCTGGTACCAGTTTTATAAATATTTTTAATAATCTGTATGTACTGATCATTCACTTCTTGGGTTTTTAACGATATCCATACACTTTCATGCGACACAGTGTCGAATGCTTTTTGGTAGTCTATGTATCCAATGTATAGTGGTCGCTGTTGTTCTTGGTATTTTTCTATCAGGAGTTCCAAGGTGTGAATATGATCTATTGTGGAAAATCATTTTCTAAATCCTGCTTGTTCAATTGGTTGGTTTTTCTCTAATGAATCGCTTATTCGATAATATTGATAATTGATGAGAAGAGTTTATAGAAGCAAGGCAGTAAACTAATAGGCCTGTAGTTTGTTATGTCCTTTGGATCGCCTTTTTTATAGATTAGTACGATATTTGATTCTGTCCATTGTGTGGGGATATCAGCAGTTTCTAGTATCTGATGAAAAACTTTGACACAGGCCGGGCTAGTATTTCGTCGGCTGCTTTTAAAGCTTCGTTTGGAACGCCATCTGGGCTTAGGCTTTTGTCAGTTTTCAGGTTTTTTATTGCTGTAATTAGTTCACGTTCTGTTATTGGTTGTATCTTTTCGTTACTTGATGTGAATTTACTAGGTGTTAAGTCTACATGTGTTGAGGTTTTTTTACACGACTGCCCAAAAAAAGGAGTGTTGTCACTATATAGTCATTTATAAAATTCGGTTGCAATTCTAATGATATCTTTACGGTTTGTTATTGTAGCTTGTTTTCATGATTTCAGTCCTTCTATCCATGTCTTGTTTTGTGTTAGCTCCTTATACGCTTTTTTTGTGCTGCCTGAAACTTTTAGGTGTCTTGTTATGGTATCATTTCTGTATTTTGCATAGTCTTGTTCAATATATTTGCTAATGAGTTTGTATAGAGCTGATATTTCATTTCTTATACTTCTGGTTTTGTTCTTGGTCTTCTGTAATTCTCTTCTTCTAGCCATGAGCTTTTCTGTACGTGGTGATATTTTTTTGTGGATGTTAGTTTTGGGTTCCTTGTATGTTTCTTGTAGGCTTCTCGAGATTGCATTGGTTATTTTGTTGTTTTGGATCTGTACATTCTCGTCCTCTTTCAGATTCTGGTCCTCAGCAAGTGGGATTGGAGAATTTTTCTAGAACTGAGTAATTCGCCTTCATTCCTTAGTTTCGTATTCTGGCTAGTATTGTATGTAGTCCTGGACGTCTTTATTTTTCCAAGAGATATGGTTGCTCTCACTGGCCTATGGTCTGAGGGGTAGTTGATATTTAGAACGAGATGGAGATTAAAAGAAGGATCCAACACTCATGGAACAAATACTGGAAGTTGCGTGAAATATTTAAAAGTACGATGCCAACTAACTTAAAAACGAAGGTTTTTAACTCCTGCATTTTACCATGCTTGACATATGGTTGCCAAACTTGGAAGCTTACATCGAAGGTTAATAATCAACTAATATGTTGCCAACGGGGAATGGAGCGAAGTTTGCTAAATATTAAAAAAATCCAAAAAATTTGACATACAAAACTAAGAGAAACCACAAAAACGATATATGCTCTCGAATATGCCAAAAATCTAAAATGGAAATGGGCTGGACATGTAGCAAGACTTCAGGACCAGAGATGGACTGCAAGAATAACTTCATGGAAAGGGCCACAAGGGAAAAAAAAGGTCGACCAATATCAAGATAGGAGGATGACATAAAAACTATTGCTGGCCAAAAATGGCTACAAGTAGCCTAAAACAGAACCAATTGGAAAAACTTGGAGGAGGCCTTCACCTGTTTAAAGGGTTCCTGTTAAATATTAGCGTTAGATATAGTAGACTACTTAAGACACACACACATTACATTCTTTATTATTCTTATTCATTACATTTATTTTATATTAGATAAAGTTTACTTACATTTACTTTATATTAGATATAGATTACATACCTTATATATTGTATTTAAGCAGGAAATATAAGGCTTTTTTATTTTTATTTTTATAAGTGAAAAGCAGTTATAAATATGAGTATTTCAATAACAATAAGGAACGAGCATATTGCAGCTGTTACAGTATTTGATGTAAATGGTGTTGGAAATGTACCTTGAAGGCAATACATTAGAAATGTGACAAGTAAGATAGAAATAAACTCGCATATGTTCCCGTGGGGTTAGTAGAAACTACAGAGCACCACCTGCTACGATGGTAAACCCATATTTTGCCAGTTATGTATTACGCCTATATAATACAAGTGATTGCTAAGTGGTGTAGGTCTCGAGTTCGAACCCAAGACATTATATAATTACCACTTGCTTCGGTGTAGGAAAACATCGTGAGGAAACCAGCATGCCTGAGAGATATTTTCGACGCCATGAAAATTCAAGTCAGAAGCCCATGGGCGGCATAAAAACTCTGACACCAGGTGATAAAGGAGATAAGAGGCGAGTCTTTTGCCGTCCACCGGGCACAAATCCAGACTCCGTGGTCGCTTACATTATCATAGGTCCAGATACTGTGAAAGAAAATTCTCGGAATTAAGAAATAATATCACTGAGACCCGATACAGACAGACACGAGGCAATATTACATTCTTACGTCAGCATCGATCAATTAGAAACAATTAAAATGCACATTTTAAGTGTTCCAGTAACCACTTGTGATACAGAAGGAAATAGTTCATCTGTCGGTAAATTGACCGCTGACAGATGATAATAGTTCTTGTGGCAGCTTTACAAAGTCGGATCATATTAGTGATGCACGATCCGATCGATACTTTACTTACAGTATCGATACAACATAATTCGATACTCCGATATTTTGGATCGATACAAAAGTACCGAAGTCTGAATGAATGGACCGTATCGTTCCACATTGTCATAAATTGCGTGATTAGTTAATTTTAACTATTTTACTTATCTTCAATTTTATGTTTTAAATATAGCGGATTCTATTACCAGGTGGCATGGAGTACAAAACCATTACCGGAATTTCGATTAGACTCTCTGGATCGACACAAATTTCAATTTCAAATACAAGTATAATCATACATCCCATAGGACGTTAGGATAGTTTGATATTTGTAGAACCGATACAAAGCCAATCGATACGATATAATCGTATCGTTTAGGTACGTTCCGGATCGATCTAAAGTATCGATAAAAAAATCAAGTATCTGGCATCCCTAGATCATGGCTTTTGTATGTCGGCTTTACAAAGCAATTCCGTCGTATTGCGGAAGGTAAAGTTGCAGCAGAATTGCAGATGAAGGTGACAAGGTCTTGTAATATCGTCTGATGAAATAGTCTGCCGATTCCAACCAGTCTAGGAAATGTTGGAAGGTTTTATGATTAATATAATTGCTAAGGTGGAAATACATCTAGATTGGAATATGATTCATCTATCTCTACTAACATTATAAAGAGGTATTTGTTTGCACGTTTGTATTTAGGGGGTAATCTCCGGAACTAATGATTTACATAATTTGTTTTTCTAAAAAAAACTGAAAGTTTAGCATTATACATGTAAATTTATTTATTTATAGTTAATTAAAACGGTACAACACCAATTACAGTAATTAACATAGAAACAGAAAAACAAAATAAAGCAAATATAAAAAATCCAGTTGATACCATTCAATGGCTTGAATTATTTTTATATCATGCATATTAGCCTAGGTAACATACTTTTTCGGACGAAATCGCGGGCGAAGTGCTAGTTTGCTTTAAGTGCCTAAAAAGAACAAAATTGGGAAAATAAATGATGTTATTTAACGTGAAACGCATTTATTAGCTTGAGTGATTCCAAAAATTCAAGAGTGATAATTTTTTTGAAGTGCAGAGAATCGATGAGTCAATTACATAGATTGTACATTGTGGATTTCTGAGAAGCTACCAGTCTCAATTATCTCATGGAATATTTTGAACAGTAGTATAGTTAATTATTGTTGAAATAAAAGAGAATGAGAATGAAGTCGAGTCTCACCTAGAATGTACATATTTTGGATCGAACAAAATACATTTTTGAACTATAGGTTTTTTTGGCTCAATAAGAATAGACTTTGGGTTATCACTACATAATGATTTCTATACTCGCACAATATAACTAGTAAATAGTACCTAACATAACATCACGCCTGTAATCCCCGAAGGTTTAGACAGAGGACGGTGTTCCTAATAGTACACCCACATTTCGCCAGTTATGTTTAGTCTCATGGGGGCGTGCCTATTGCCATCAACCGGCCACAAAATTAAAAAAGCCTAAAATAACACAAAAAAAAACAAAAAAAAAATATGCAAAAAGTAACACTTAATACCTAATTTAAAAAAAGGATAACCACAAAATCTAAGAAGAGTCTCCCTCTGACATAACTATACAACAAATACCAAAAAAAACCCAAAAGAAGAAAATGTACCTTTATCTAAACGTAATGGGAAAACTTTGCTTAAAAGGCGATGTTTGGTTTTTGTATAACAACAGCTTTAAAATGTTATACAAACTTTATACCTATAGACACTGGCGAGTTTGCGAAACGAATTATTATGAAAACATTTTTTATTGTATGTTAAGTAACTGAATAAACAGTCTGTTCCCAGTATTCAAGAAATATTTTTATTGCATTCAATATGTATTTCCTTGGCAAGGTCTACAGCGGGTTTGTATAAAAGTTCACTGGAGAATTTTCTAGTAATTAATTGTGTTCAACACTTATGATTTCTTGAGGTTAATAAGTATTAATGGTAAAATTCCTGTTATTAACCATTTATTCATGATTGTAGTTGGAAAAATGTAGTAATAATTAAATGCGTTTGGGTCAAAATTCAGCTTTGCGAACTCCGCTCGCTGATGCATTCATGTGATCGTCACGTGCGCAGGTGCTAGGGCATGCAGTGCAAGATGGAAGATAGGCCATTGTCTGTGGAGACGCACACACATTTGAGATCTGAGCCGCCCATGAACCCCCATCAGAAGAGATTGTTTTCACTGCGGCGGACTTGGGTTCGGAATCTATTCAGAGATTTCCAAGTCGGTCACGGCAAAGCATGAAAAGCATCCACAGGTGGAAGGCTCGATGAAACCGTCAGGAAGCAGCTCCCGCCAGAGACCACAACTCGCTGTAGAGGCATTGCTATTAGCTGGACTGGCTGGGCCAACGCACCCAAAAAAGCTTTTACGGCTTTTCAGCTTCTGGGGCACTGGAACGTAACTTTGTGCGAATATACGTGTAAACTGATGTACCGCATTATTAGTAAGTAGTACCTGGATGACCGAGCTTTGCTCAGTTCTTTTTTTTGACGTTTTCTAAAAATGAAACCTAGCTAGATCGATTTATCGCCCCCGAAACCCCCTGCATACTAAATTTCATGAAAATCGTTGTAGCCGTTTCCGAGATTCAGAAAAAATATATATATAGGTATATATACAAGAATTGCTCGTTTATCATCATCTGCCTAGCCTTTTCCCAACTATGTTGGGGTCGGCTTCCAGTCTAACCGGATGCAGCTGAATACCAGTATTTTACATGGAGCGACTGCCTATCTGACCTCCACAACCCAGTTACTACTGGGAAATACGATACCCCTTGGTAAGACTGGTTGTCAGACTTTTTGGGCCACTGACTACTTTAACGACTGTCAAAGATCTTCAAATGACAGCCGGGACCAACGGCTTAACGTGCTTTCCGAGGCACGGAGGAAACTCGGTATGTAATGGGTGGTCACCCATCCACAGACCAACCTAGGCAAGCACGGCTTAACCTTAAGATCGACCCGAGCGGCTGTTATTGTTTAGCCACGAGCTCCTCGAAGAATTGCTCGTTTAAAGGTATAATAATATAGTACCTGGATGACGGAACATTACTCGTTTTTTTATTTTGACATTTTCTAAAAATGAAACCTAGCTAGATCGATTTATCACCCCTGAATCCTCCCTGCATACTAAATTTCATGAAAATTGTTGGAGCCGTTTCCGAGATTCAGAATATATATATACAAGAATTGCTCGTTTAAAGGTATAAGATTGTATTTTAACAATACTTAATTATTTGTATTCTTTTTTCCAGGTAATTATCATCAATATTTACAACCACACCCAGCTTATTTTGATACCAATGATGTGAGTGAGTACCTACGTACCTAAATAAATACATGTAATGATTTATCTCAACTTACTGTATGGTGTCAGACGTAAAGAATAGCACCATCCCATATATTCTTAAAATGAAAATAAAAATAAGTAAATAAATCTTCCCGTGGGTGTCGTAAGAAGCGACGAAGGGTCTTACCAGAGAATGGGCAGCAGCGTTCTCTGTGGTTTGTAGCAACCGTACTGCGATCGTTTGCCCGCCTGCCAAGCGTGGCGATTATGGCAAAAGCCCTCCTTTGGGGGAGGCCTATGTCCAGCAGTGAACATGTTTCGGCTGAAATCAAGATGATGACGAATTATTAATAGTCAGGATCAAGAGTTCAGCACAACAACTCTTTTGTTTCGCAGAAAACCATTTAGTGGTAACCGATGTTATATTTTCAGACCAGGGTAAAAAAAAACCGGCCATGTTCGAGTCGGACTCGCGCTTGAAGGGTTCCATACCATCAAAGTAGGGGAGCCCCCTTCAACCTTTAATTTATTATTTGTTGTTATAGCGGCAACAGAAATACAGATTATGAGAAAATTTCAACTGTCTACCTATTACGTACGGATCATGAGATACAATACAGCCCGCTGACAGACAGACGGATGGACAGACGGACGGACGGAGGCTTAGTAATAGGGTCCCGTTGGTTACCCTTTGGGTACGGAACCCTAAATAACGACAATCTCAAAAACAAAAATGTTGTACAAGTAGGCAACACAAATAGACGAGCGACCTATTTGCTCACCTTGTTTATAGAAAGTGATTCGAAACAGATAGTAAAAGTGGAATTATATGACAGATTATTTGCCCGCGCTAGTTCTACTTGGAGTGTCTGTCAGACACACTGTCAGATCATTCAACAGTTCCAACTCATCTATACATATAATAAAATTGTAACAGGCCGATGTCTGTACATTGAAGATTTTGAAAAAATAATTATATGGGAAGAAAAGACAACAATTTTTTGAATTTTTGTCTGTATGTTAATACGTGCATCACGCAACAACTATTGCATGGATTTGAACGCAGTGTTCACCGCTGTACGTTTAATTTAAGTATAGGCTACATTTTACCCAAAACAAAAAGTGCAGAAATAGAATATAAGTTGATTCGCCGGCAAAAGCTAGTCTTAAATTTGCGAATTAAATACAATTCTGCATTATCATATATCTTAACAGAAAAATGGTTTTCTCTTAGGTACAGACGCCAATTAAGTTACCCGAAACAGTAAAATTTTCCCAATCAATTTTAAACATAAACACAAATTTCTTTAATACATTTTCAACTTTATCGCTCAATGCTTGAGCGATAAAGTTGAAAATGTATTAAAGAAATTTGACAGATTGCAGTAGCTTGATGTGCTGGAGTCTGTATGACTAATCATAGCAGGTCCTTCTCAATTCTATAAAATAATTGTAATTTTAACAAATCAGGAGGAGACTAAGTTTTCATCAATGTCAATTTGTATGAAAAACCATTGAACACAAGAGATTGTTGGTTGGTTCAAGAGAAGGTTATCATTCTCTTACATAAACCTAACATTTACCATGTAATTACTAGTAACACCTTTCATCTTATTACTTAGTATATAAGTACAACTGTACAAGATCAACGCTCATCGCATAGCATACGCGATGTCCATTAGTGTATTATATGTCCATATAGTATTAAATCGAGGATCTAGTTACCAATTAGGCGTAGGAAGAAGATTGTTGGGTATAGTAGCGATAGTAATTTATTGTAGGATCTGAATATTTGGGTCTGGCTTGCTGTCATATAGTGCTGTATAGTATAGTGAGTTATGCACACGGAGGAACAGTATTGGAAGAAAGTCCTATGAGTTGGACCTTTGTCGATTCATTTCCTTTACAATTTACATCGCTCTTATTGGTGCAGCACCATCATCCCTCCTGGACAGGAATTGCAGTGGCCAATCTGGAAATCTCTCAACCGTTTGCCAAGTTGGTCGCTGTAGAAATAATGTGGCCAAAAAGGGTATCATCGACCCGCCCCAAATACAATGCCAGTGTGGAGCCCCTCTGCAGGATATGCCCCACCTCCTTTCTTGCCCATCCTGCACAGCCACCTGCAATTTCCAGGATTTAAACGAAGCCAACGAAAGAGGTGTGCAGGTGGGTGGGTATAAACTGGTCTGGTATTATTTGAGTGCATCGACACGCAAAGAAGAAGAACCACCATCTAGTTATCTCTTAGAGATTCAGCAAGCTTATAATAATTCAGGTTCAGTATTCTTAATAGGTTTATGTTCATTATTACGATCATGGCATGGTATTTAAAGTACAGCTGTATCGAAGTAAAGCGGACTAGAATATGATGTGATAAACCACAAGCAATCTAAAATCTATTACGACCATCGGCGAATATTTGCGTTGATTTTATTATAGCAATGAAACCAAAAAAACAGCTGTTATCTCCTTATATTTCATAGAAAATAGGATCATACAATTTCCTATTACATTTAGTTGGCTGCTCTCCAATTGACGTTCATAGAAGCGAGTAATGAGGGTTTATTTATACTAGCATTTATTACTTATTGTTGATGATCGTGAGGAGTGGTAGGTAGTGCATTATTGTTATGTTATGTATTGATCAACATGTTGTTCTTTGTTTGAGAGTTGATGCTTACATCATCACACCTTCTGCTAAGATTTTACTGTCACTCGTTTCATTACCTCATCTTGTATCCAATTCGGTTTGTACCACCGTGTTCACTGTTGATCGACCACTTTTCAACCTTAGTACATACATACGCCAGTAGGTCGAGTTACCCGAAACTGTCAGATTTTCCCAATCAACCTTGAACCTAATGCTTTAGAGATTAATTTGAAAATCTATTAAAGAAATATGACAGACTGAAGTAGCTTGATGGGCTGGCGTCTGTACTTAAAGAGTGAAAACAGGCAGACTGTCAGTGAACTCGGTAGTATCTATCTCATCCATGGTTTTTCTTGCGATTGGTTCTGTCTTGTCAGATTGTCTGGTAGATTCTATTAATTCTGCCAACGAATCGTTTTGTTGCTGTACTTTTTCAGCACCTAAGGCTCCGCGTAAACGTTGCTCTTGTTGCTTTACTCTCTGTTTCTCTATTCTAGCTGCAGTTATGCGAAAATATCCTAAAGATTTCTCAACGATGCTTTTTTTGGAGTAGTTTTAGGGGATTAAGGTTGCCAAAGCATAACTCCGTATCGAAACAAAAATCATGTAAGCAGGTAATTATTTCGAGATTAATATTGACCTTTACGTCTCTATAATTATTGGTTTAGATTCTAATGAATAACGTTACTAAGAACATTAAATAGTGTTTACTAACCGTAGGCTGCACTTGATTCTAGGTAAGCGCTGATGTATTTCAATACACGGATACCTGGCAACGTGTCCATTGGAACACGATTTTATGCATTACTTTCCTTATTACGATTAGGACTAGAGGAAATTTACGTTGAGAGAAGAAGCTCAATTTGTAAAAAACATTAATGCAGCCATAAAAATAAGCCGTTTTGTTAGTAATTTTGTTGTTAACGTCCATGTTACTTAAAATAAATGTTTTTTTTTATATTATAAAAGTAAAACGTTAATAATGACCATCATTTCAAGTGATAACATTTTTTTTTTTTTTTGAGAAAATATAACATAATATCAAGATTACATTTAGGGATCTCTGTAATTTTATCTCAAGCACTAATCCCAAAATTCAGTAGTATTCTGATAAAAAATGGTTAGAAATTCGCAATTTAAAAATCACCACAAGTGAACAATACACCAAAGCAATTTTGGACTAACTTTGGACTGAATTTTGGACTAACTAAAGTTGAAGTGGTCTATAAAGACTTTCAGTGCATTTCGCCTGATACGAACACTAATCTGAATGATATGCATATCTTATCTAAGATTTAGAGTGGCGATTGATAAAAATAGAACGAACTTGAACACGGTCGATCTTTAGATCGTTTTTGGTATTACTAGTAGCAGTAGCCATGTAAGATGGCAATGAGAGATATTCTTGCGAAAGCGTCATGTTGTCATTTGTCAAGCTTGTGATTGCATTGTTATTAATCTGTTTCGGTAATCTAGATTATGTTTGAGTATCATTTAGGTATTGCAACTTTTTTAGATAAGATTATTTTTTGTTTTCATTTTGTCACTTATAGTCCGCATATTCTATGACTTCGAGCTATTCGCGAAAACTTACATAATTATATAACAACATACTTATAAAAAGCGGTGTTTCAGAAATTTTAGATCAGAGATACCTACGATACTATTTCCAACATGAAACCTATTAAAACTGATAGCTCTGAGAATGTTGACAACAAAATAACATTCCTATAAAAGAACGTGATATCGTCAGCAAAAATGATCAAAATAAACACAACTATGACAGCTTAGACAGTGGACACTATCCAGATACAGCCAGGCCTCGGGTACTAGGTCTCAATTGAGCGGTAAGCGATTTATAATGACTCCTTACTCGGAAATCATTGGCTTATCATTACACACGGAGTAAGGTGCACCACTGATATTACACGCCTGGATTTTATTGCTAATCATTTGAGAAGTGCAGGTGTATGAAGCAAACTGGTCAATACCTGCTTACTATTTGACAAGGATAAAAAAGTGTTAAGTGTGTCGGAGGAAATCGCTGTCGAGGTACACACCACCTTGGTGTGATAATCTGATCTTGTTCGCGGGATCGAACATGGCCAGATATTGCTTAGGATTGAGAGGTTTGGAAGGATAAAGGAGAGACTTTACCCAGAAGTGGGACACCTAATAGGTTAAAAGAGAAAAATCATATTACCCAGTAACTGAATTGTGGTAAGGTAATCGGTCTAAGTGAAAAACAGGAATTCAGATTCATCCGGTTACTTGGAATAGAAACCGATTTTCGAAAGTTTAAGCATATGATAAGTGTTAGAAGTGGTTTCAAGTCAAAGATCCCGAATTCCCCAGCATCAACTCAAACAGCACTTGCGAAAGTAAATAAAAGAACATTAAAAGTTAAGGCCGAGGTTAGAATTCCTAAATTGGATTAACTTTGTAACGGTACCAACTTTTCCGTCGTAAAGATTTTTACGGGTTTCGAGTACATTCAACTTTGCCCGGACATATTTCTTTCGTCTAGCTAGTATCATATTTCTTGTAGACAGGACATGAGTCAGTCGCGTATGTAGTTTGTAATTCAGGTTTGAAGTCAGTTTTCAGTGCTTCTTTTTACTCTGTCAGCTATAAATCAGTTAGGTTTTAATTTTGATGAGCTGTACTAAATTAATCAATCAATGATTCTTCTACAAATTAAGACGTAATCTAATTCAAAGAGATTTAATTGGTTTTTTTTCGGCCAGTTGGTTTCATCATTCTCCTACCTCTCCCTAATTTGTGATCGGCGCAGCACGCCTTCTTTTTCCATATTTCTCTAGTCGTCCTCTCAGCAGTCACTACTTTTCAAGCCATAGAATTTTTTCACACACGGTTATCGGGTTTCGTGGTATGGACATGTGATACGTAAGAATGCGGAAAATTTAGTGAGAAAATGTTTGAGTATGAATGTATAAGATGGCTGTAAGAGTAAGAAAACTAGAAAAACGATGGATGGACAGTGTAAAGGATGATTTGACTAGAAAGGAGGTGACTGCTGAGATCACGAGTAATTGAGAAGTATGGAAGAAGAAGGCATGCTGCGCCGACCCCAAAAAAATAGGCATAAGGGCAGGGTTTCTGGTTTAAATGGCCAGTTGTTATATTCCACTAAATTGTCGAATTAATGCTTTTTAAGATTCTTTCTCTACAAACTCTTAAATAAACAGCCTATTACAACATTATCCTCCACTGAATCAACTTCTTCTTCATAAAACATTGCTCGGGTCTTATCATCCTTATACAAACATTTGCCATCAATTTACGTGTGCACGTGCAAACATTGGGCGACGTCTGTTGTCTCAGGAGGATAAATTTGGATATGTCTCATTAACACCATTTCGCGCGATGTATTTTGGACATCGAGGGAAGCTTTTTGGGACGATAAATGTATAGAATGATGTGTTGGCTGGATTTGAAGCTGATTTGTGTTATGTGCATCATATTGAGTATTAAATAAACTCTGATCCTCGGTGTATTCATCATGCTCAGCTGGATTGATGATCGTCATTATAGTAATAATACACTGTTGGATACAACCCTTGTGATTTCAAGTATCCACTTTTAATGATACACGAGCCAAACACATCCTGCAGGTGATCGATATGAGATCACACTTGTTGTATTGTTGCTTCTACATATAGACCATTCAAATATTCTGTTATAATACCTAGGGACAGGAATGTGTACATAGGGTGTAGCATCGTAAATCTTTGATCAAAAGTTTTGAACAGATTCTAAACTCCCACAATAATGTACATTCTGCAGTTCAACAGGTACACAACACTGTTAGTACTCAACTAACTGAAGACCAAGTTACTCAGACCGACAAAGCTAAAATAGTTAAACCTTGAGTTCTCTAGTACTCCTTACATTGTTGTTACTCATCTACTCAGACGGAGTTACATTTGTTCAAGTGAGCCAAGGACGTAGTCCGCAAAACTTGCCTATTGAATATAATTACGGCCAGATGCTTATTACGAGTTTGTTATATTTGCGATGAATAAATGTTGGCGTCAATTTTAGTTCCTAGAGTGAGTCAAAGTTCTTTCTATCTCAGTATTCACATCAAGATTGGATCTTGGAGCAAGTAATTTGTAACAGCTGTCTTAGAAATTATTTGGCAAGATTGAGCGACTGATTAATTACGTTCTTCAATGATTACCTAGAATGCAATGAAGGGCAAGATAAAGTGATATTCAAATAGCAATAAAGTGATACAAAAGTAAATAATGACATAAGCTCCCGAAAACTTATGTCGTTGAAAACCGCTGTAGATGAAACGCTTTGAAATTGATATGACTTGCAACTTATCTGTATTTTTTATTACCCGTTATTGTCCCACTGTTAGGCAAAGGCATCCCCATATCTTCCCACATACTCTTTTCGTGCTCCACTTCAAGCCAGTCATCGCAGTCTTTCTGAGTCCGTAATAAAAAATGCAAAATAAAAATTGTTACATTTATGACACGCAACTCAAAACTCCAGTAGGCATACCTTGAGAGAAAAATAAAACCTAAGTACTTGGCTATCTGCATAACTAACCTGTTCAAGGCAATACTTAAAAACCAAACTGAAGTAAACACTACGATCAATTATTTTCCAATCACGTTTTAAACCAATAAACTTAGAACATGAAAATTTTCAATGCGCAATGCCAGTGCAATAGCCGATTACACGTATATATGTATATTGGCCGTCGTATTTGCTTAACCACACTAAGGTTGAATTTCATAAAAGGGCAAGATGACGTCGACTTAAGGCATTTGCTTTCAATCGGATTTCTACAACGACTAACAGGATTCATATGGTTTTTGGTAGCTTATGTCAAGTCAAGCCAATAAATTTTTGATCTCTTCCATTATCTTTAACACTGATAGATTGTGATCATTCTGTCTAAGCCGGATACCTATATTTTTGTCTATATAACAGTAAGATAGTCTGCTATATATAGATCTTATGCAGCAGGTAACAGGTTGTTTGGTTGTCAGTGGCCTGAAAACTTGACAGCCAGTCTTACCAAGGGGTATCATATTACCCAGTACTAATTGGGCTGTGGAGGTACGATAGGCAGTAATTCCATGTTAAATACTGGTATTTGGCTGCATCCGGTTAGATTGGAAGCCGACCCCAACATGGTTGAGAAAAGGCTTGATGATGATAGTAAGATAGTTTCATCTTTAGTGCAGTTTCCATTTTCTGGGAATTTGGGAAATACTGTCAATAGTGGTAAATTAATAAAGAGGTCGGTTACACATATGCTCGTGCGTTGAAACGTGTACGGTTATCTGAGATTTACGATTTTGTTTACTACGAGTATTCGACAACGAGTGACTGTACTGACTGTGAGTATCAAGTTCTGTGACAATGGGGTTGTGTTTATTCCCACGTGTTTGCGTGGATTCTTTGACTTCAACAACTGGTCGCGTGGTTTCCGTATTTTCCTAGCACAGATCGCGTGGTCCGATTTCTTACAATACTTACACACTCGTTTTGTTCGTCACGACCTTGAGCGTAATAAAGAATTAGTTCGTCTGTCAACATTCGGGAATCGTCCCGCTCTAATTCGGTTCAAAATACTTTTCCCTGAACAATTTACATAATGCATTTTGTCTCATCTTTCAAAATGTCATTGTGTTCAGCGACGACTGTGTACTGACCTATATTAAATTTTCCGCCGCTTTGACATGATTCATACTCTGTCCTCGTGTTTTAAAGATCACAGGCCACAAGTTCGACATTACTTACATCCAGTTTGTTCCGAGAACTGCCATTAATGTTACCATCATAGCTGGCCGTATAAAATGTTAACGGTATCAGTATAGGAGTACAACAAGGTATCCGCCTGGGACCCTTTTTGTTTATACTTGGTATCGGGTGACGTGTGGCGTAGTAACCTCAAGAATGCATAACAGAAAACTAGTGAAATACAACGCCGCTGTTTACGCGGAACGCCATGTTACACCAACATAATGAGCCCGACACGTGGGCTCCGAACGTGAATGACCGCGGCTTTAGGCATCGAGTTACTTCATTTTGTTTACACAATAGAAGGTGGTGCCAGCATTTATATTACCTACCGATTTGCATCAATCCTGATATTATTGGCATTAAATTACACTTTCAAGTGTTTTTAAAACCGGTTCGTGGTTATTCTTAGGCTAATACTTCAACCATATTTATGACCTACCTCAAACGCTTTGAAGAATTTCTGTCTGTTTCCGCCTAAGTTGCTGTATAATAAAGCCGTGTTTTATGGCTAGACAGGTACTAATGTTAATAGTATTGGCATTTATCAAGGTTAAAAACAATAGTTTGGCATATATTGAGAATTTTAAGTGTTGAAAAGTTTACGGTTTGCCTTGGTTTGTTTACTGTTGAGTTACCTAATTAATTCCCTTGAAATAATACCTTCGAGTATAATTTGCATAACACCCGTGTCTTCTCTTGATTGACTAATGTAAGCTACAGTGTCTTTTTTACACAATTTCGCAACTTATTCAAATTGTTTACTACGGTTTTATGAATTATTTGTATTGCGTGTTATAATTTAGATCCAATACTTTGTTCTATATTTAAATATTTATTGTTATTCCGTTTTGAAGAATGAATGTACATTAAACTGTCTGCTAAGTTAATAAAAACGTTGTTACTTCTCCGTTTAAAATTTTATTTGTGTGGCTAATATTTGTGGCTGGACAATATCATGAGTGTTTCATTGTGAGGTGGAGTGACTTTACAATTGCAATGGCAATAGATACTGTCGTCTTTATCCGTGATTTTATCTTTCTTTCCTATATTATTGTATAAATGTTGTATCAATATTGAAATTGATTTTGAAGACTTTGGATAACGGAGTACAGTACCTAGTCATGATTGCTAAAATAACATAGTGACGCCTTAGAGTGAAAACCTCGTTAGTGTAAAAGAAATAACTTTTCAGAGGAAGGAGTAACTTTTTATGTTTTTTTAAATAAATAAATAAACAAAAAAGACGCCGCACAAAAATTTTACAGTACGCAGTTTTTTCTTCCGCCTGAAAAGTTACTGCTTTTACACTTACGAAGTTTTCACTCTAAGGTGTCGAACTGAAAACATCCTTGATGACATAATTATGATTTTTTACCTACAACATAACTCACGGAAGGTGGGTGCGTTATATGTAATTATGTAGGTGTACTTCTTATAACAGGAGTGATGTTATGTGCTTAAGATTATCTTAAATCTTTTAGATCATGCTGTTAGTGTCCACAATAACGTAATGCACTCGAGTTTTTCTGGGATGAATATTGTAAAATATGTTAACGATATCCAAGATTTTACGTATATTAAATTAGATTGTTATATAGATTGAGATATAGATAGATTGTTCCGACAGTTGAAATAATGATTAGGATCAGAGCAGTAAACCAAGCTGATCAGTGGAACTAAAGTTAAAATCATCTTAGAGAGCATTATTGTAGGATCAAAAGTAATAATAAAAACATGTGCAGTAGTTTCAACATGGCTACGTACGATGAATCGGAGAATTTTCTCTCACACTCAACTAGAAATATTACTTAACGTCAACAAATCACGCATTTTAAAATCCCTCATACAATAACGCAACTAGACCACCCAAAAAGCGACTAAAACCAATAAGAACAAAGTATAAAACGCTTTATTTGTTTGGTCTATAAATTAATCGTTCAACCAATTTGGGAAAGCGGAAAATCACCCGAGCAGCGAGTGCTGGCGCCAGATGGACGCATGCCAGCCTTTCACTGGGAATCAGCGTAACTTTGTTTTGTGGACGAAATATTAAAAAAAGAGATAATGCAGTTGATGATAAAGAAGAATTTGAAGATTTTCATTGTAATGACGAAGGAGGATGTAAATGTCTTTTACTGGGAATCGAATTGCGGAGTGTTAACATGATAAAAATACTAACAACGATGCCTGCCAGGGCTGTGGGACTGTTCGAAAGAGATACCGCGGCCTTGGAACACAAAGGGCAAGGAAGGAACATGGATGGGTTTTAGTCAGTACAAGTCTGACACTCCCTTCCGCTCCGCCCAGAGCGGGAGAAGTCATTAGTCCGCAGCCCTGGCAGGCATAGGCCCTTGCGGGCCCCTCCTTGTTAGCTGACATCTCTTTGAGGCGCGCGTGGAACACAAACGCGCCGTCAACACGGCCTGTCGTCATAAGACGGACGGACGACGGCGAGCTGGCCCATTACTCACCGTAGTTCACTCGCCTTACGAATCAATGGAACCTAATTTGACACGGTCATTAACATCTACATGATGATATGTGTTATAAAGTTACGTCCAAAGAAGGAGGTAATTAAAACCATGAAGGTAAATCAATGTAACTTTATTCGGAATGGAACTATTAATTTGCAGGTAATGGATAACAGAGAAAACAACGCAGTTGCCGTAGAAAATAAACATTATCTATTTAGTAGGGATGAAAAAAGTAGGACTTCACATTACAAAGCAATAGCCACAGTCGGTAAAAGGTAAAGAAAATGAAGAATTCATAGTTTTTCCGATGATAAATTGTACAATTGTTGTTTTGAACGAAAAAAGATGTAACAAATTCCTAAGTGGAAATAAATGTATTGAAATGCAAAATACTTTTTTGTTATCGGAAGAACTTTGAACACTCGTGGAAAGTGTTGCTACTACTAAACGCTTTGAATAAAAATAAATATGATTATAAAACTAAGTAATACGCCTGAAATGAAGAGTAGGTAAGAGAGAAGTATGGAAGAAGAAGACAATATAAATCCAAAATTAGGAGAAGAGAATGATGATGATGATGATGTTGCTCCGTAAGAAGGAAAATAACTAAGTTCTCTAGAACATTCCATAGATAGGTATAATCCAACTCACCTTTATTTTGGCATAATATTGATTGTAGACCAATAAAATGCTTGGTCGATATTTGGCAATGTCAGGTTTAGTGACACGATTGACACGAACTGAAATACCTTAGTACAGCAGGCCCCACGTCAGTGGTAGCAACTACAGTGTAGGCCGGCCTCTCATTTTATTGAGTCGCCGTACTGAGCTAGGTCACCTCAAGGTCTTACCACCGACGTACGGACGGTCTACCTCAGTCATAGTACCTACATCAATATATTAGACTGCAGGAGTAGTGCGTGCCATAGTTTGTAAGTCGATCAATATGCTAAAATATTGAAGCTAACATTGTTTTAACCTAGTTATGTCTGTACAATCCCGTGGTAATATAAAACCATACGACAGTATTACCTAGCAACCTTAAATGGAACACATGGCGGAAGGGACACCGACGCTCAAAAGGCTGCCACGTATTCAGAACATCATTTTGAACACCCACATACAAATTATCATCAATAATTTAGAAAAAAAACCAGTGTTCCACACATAGATATTATAGGAAATAGCTGTTTTTTTATTACTGAAAAAAAGGTGGGGGGTGACTGAATACGTGGCAAGTCGGTGTCCCTTCCACCCTGTGCTTTTTACTTCTAGCGCAGTCATTCTGCAGTGTAGTTTTTAGTAACGGTTACTTCCTCTTCCTGAGCTTGGAACAGTTTTCTATTACTGTCCATTTCTGTCGCATCATCGTCATCATCCACAGCCTGACTTCTCTCATTGCTGGGTATAGGCCTCGTTTTGTTTTGTTTGCCAATCTTCACGTTGTTCTGCCAGCCTCATCCAGGTTTCTCGGTCTAGTCCAAATTCATTAAATAATTCATCAGAAAACTAGAACATTAAGTTTTTAATGTGTTCAATGAATCGTAACCATGTCACTCACATAGGAATCTTTTAAAACTCTATAATAAAACAACGATGTATCATGTACGAACTAAATACCGTTTTCCGCTTTATTTATTTTCATGTTTAAAATAAAAACACATGTGGAACACAAACGAATGATATATTGTCCACTATTTTTAATGTAACGGCGTATTGCCTAGAAGTTTCCTGTAATATATTCTCCAAACTGTATTTTAGATCTGTTCGTTCTAAATCGGAAGTTGTTAAAACGAGGTAAACTGACCGTAAAAACCCGCATCAGAATCGGCTCATCCTGTATTTCATGCTGCGGTCCGATTAGTCTCACATTTGGACAAACACCAGATTTTATGTCATAAAGCTTTTAGGTAATGCTGGAATTAGTGTAAAGATGTCACTAAACATGTTCACACATAAATAAATTAGACATGATATTTTATGTTTAGATCTTGGAGGAGAGGACAAAAAGAGTTCAGGCAAATTAAATAATTTAGACAACTATGATAATACAGATGATGACTTTGAAAAAATTAGTCAGAAACTAACAAAAAACCTAAAAAGTTAAACGATAAGCTTATAATTCCTTAACACACTAATTGGATTAAGAAACGATAAGGTAATGCCGGACCGCAATACAAATAATGTTGAGAGAGTAAATGAAGGTCTTTTATTTACTTAATGTTTATAATTTTTATAGTCCTTTTATATCACACAAAAGCTTTCGTTCCTTTGTTATTTTGAGGAAGCTGATCATGCATGACACATTCATTCTGACTATATTTTAAGAGACCTTTGAAGAATTTACTTCAAGATAAATTTTATAATTGATAATTAAAAACTATTAAATTACAATAGATAAACTAACAACAAACTATAAAAGGGCATCGAAAAACTCCTCCTCAACGCTGTCAGATGGTAATGTGCCCAAGAGACTGGCGGCGTTGCCACGTTGTATGGCAACACTTAGCCTCTGGCCAAAGTAAAAGCCAGCCCTTGGGTCACGGGAAGCGTCAACTAGAGAATTTTATAATGTGTTATTTTTTATCACCTTTATATTAATATAGTTTTGAATGACAGACTAAAAGCATTCTTTGTAATGGTAAGTTATTGACGTAGCTATGAAATAAAACTTGATTTGCAAATCAGACAGGATTTGTTCTTTTTAATTTTTTGCTATCATTTAAACCCAAGGTTAAGTTACAGATAAAGGTTTTTTTTGTAGTCACAATATCAGGGACATACTTATCTTCGAAAATATTCCTAAGGTTAGATATGATAAGCAAATAACTGAACACTTTACCTTCATTCAGGAATAACTCGGTACAAAACATGAAACCCGATGCCAAAATTCACAGTAGTTACAAAATTGTTGCAGTTTCCTTAAAATATTGACGGTTTAGATGTAAACATCGGAATTGAAGTATTATTTAACTCACAACTGCGCACTTTGTAAACAATGCGTAATACCAAGTACCAAACAAATAACATTGCGTAGAAGGTGGGGCAAGAAGTGGTTTCCCGGATGAGGGGACGATCCTCAAGGGGAAAAGAGATAGAGGCATAGAAGGGAAAGGGATGGATACAAAACAAAAGTGACCCTGAACGTAATCGTGGCCTAGTCCCCGGGGGAATATTGATCGAGCAAGCGACAAAGGATAAAGTTCCTTTGGAGATTCTTTATATAATGAAGGACATAGTAAAAGATGATTTTTATGTGGACTAAAAATACACATTTTTATATGGAACATGAGGCATATGCCTTTCATATTTTGTTGTATGAACGGATGAGTCTGAATGTAGTATATTAGCTTTTAGGGCATTGAACTAGATCTAAACAAGAGCTGAACATTAAGGTCTAGAATTGAATGGACTGACCTTGAACTGGTGTTACTTTGGTAATGTATTAGCTTTTGCTTTATAAACTTGTGTAGATCCTTTCATTGAAGAGCTTTGCATTATGCGCTTGTAGCCTTGTTTGCTGTGGCATAAATAGTTATGTAGGTTTCTTATATGGGTAGTGTTTTTTAATTATCTTAGCGTTTACTATTATGAGTAGTATCTTCATGTTCAAAGTTACGTCAAGTGCTTTATTTAAAGCTTACTGAAGCAATATTGAATCTTTTTAAGAACGTTTCTAGCTGTATCGCGCAGATTACTTCAAAGACCATATTAGTTTTATCTATAAGTTCCCTATAAAATCTCTGGTAATGTAATCCTTATCACCATAGCATACAGTTTAGTATTCTACTTAAAGCTCTATGCCAATTATGTATTTTTTATTCATTAGTTGTTTATCTATGTCAAACAAAACTTGGAGTCAAGCCTTCTTGGTCTTCATAATATATAATGTTTTGTTTAGCCCACTCATACACCTTCTTGAAACTCTAAAATAGGCTTAATACTAAAAAAAGTATGTATGGTTAATATTGATATATGAACTCGAAATATTTGAATATGTTTCAAAACCTGCTTTTGTATCCAGTGTAATTTACGATAATGTTGAACTGACTTTTATTTGCATGTTGGTTTATTTTCAACTTTACCTAGTATTATTTCATAGATTTCTGTCTGTTATTGCCAGTATAACGAATATATGACAAGTCATCTGAAATATGAATTTGAAAATTCTTAAGGGTCCCGAAAGCTTTGAAATAGGGTAACTGCTGCCAGACGCAGTAGTTAGCAAAACAAAATTGTAAGAAAACATAATTATTACATGTTAGCTAGGATAAACGAAAGAGTCAAATCAAGAGGGTAGGCAAAAGGAAATCTAGGAGATTATAATAAGAATGATAGGTACAATATATTACAAAGATAACATCACACCGGTTATCCCTGCAGGGTATGGCAGAGGTGAAGGGTACGGTAGTTATGCTTAAGTCCCATGTCATAATCATCATCATTTCAGCCGAAAGACGTCCACTGCTGGACATAGGCCTCCCCCAAATGTCGCCACATTGACCGGTCCCGTGCCACTCGCATCCAGCGGATCCCCGTGACCTTCACCAGGTCATCGGTCCACCTAGTGAGAGGCCTTCCAACGCAACGTCTTCCGGTTCGCGGTCGCCATTCCAGAACTCTACGGCCCCATCGGCCATCCGTTCTGCGAGCAATGTGCCCTGCCCACTGCCAATTAAGTTTGGCAATTCTTCGGGCTACGTCGGTAACTTTGGTTCTCTTGCGGATGTCCTCATTTCTGATTCGATCCTGCAAGGAAACTCCGAGCATAGCCCTCTCCATTGCCCTTTGGGTGACTTTAAGCTTTCTGATGAGGCCCATTGTGAGCGACCACGTTTCGGTCCCGTATGTAATCACTGGCAACACACACTGGTCATAGACTTTCGTCTTGAGACACTGCGGTAAGTTGGACGAGAAGATACCACGCAACTTCCCGAACGCTGCCCAGCCGAGTCGGATTCGACGATTGACCTCTTTCTCGAAGTTAGACCTACCTAACTGGACCGCTTGTCCCAGGTAGACATAATCGTCTACAACTTCGGTTGTAGAGTCTCCGATCTTGATAGGAGTGGGTGTTACATGGGCATTCAACATGACCTTGGTTTTGTCCATGTTCATTTTAAGACTCACTCTTTCGGAAGCTCTACTCTACTCATCGAGCATTGTACAGAGGTCCTCCATGGACTCAGCCATAACCACTATATCTTCGGCAAACCGAAGGTGAGAGATGTATTCGCCATTGATATTGATGCCTAGCCCTGTCCAGTCCAGAACCTTGAAGACATCCTCCAGTGCAGCGGTGAACAGTTTCGGAGATATGACATCTCCCTGTCTCACACGTCGCTGCAGAAGGATAGGTTCCGAGGTCTGGTCCTGAAGTCTGACTGACATGGTGGCGTTTTTGTGCAAACACTTCAACACCTCGATGTACCGATAGTCGATTTGGCACCGTTGGAGAGACTGCAGTACAGCCCAAGTCTCGATCGAATCGAAAAGCTTTCTCGTAGTCCACAAACGCTAAACAGAGAGGCAGGTTATACTTCTTCTTTATAACCTGCCGCAGCGTATGAATGTGGTCTACGGTGCAAAAGCCTTTTCCCATGTAATAGGAGGCAATCCTATTGTCATCAACCGGCTACAAATCTAGACTCCGTGAATGCTACTGAGAAATGCCTGGCGTTATGCACGAAAAACAAAGCATTAATGGCTATGATAAATGAACCAATCGCATAGATCGGTAAAGAACAAACATCGAAATAGATAAATGCAATGTTTATTCGGAGCGGAAAGCATTTCAACAATCTTTCATGCCAATTAGTTACAAATTTTCCGCTAATTGAAAACGTTCGTTTATTTGCGATGTTCATTCATTGAACGCTGACGTCCATCAGTTTGATTGTACAATAAACAATGGAAGCGTCGCAATGCTTTCGGAAGGCAAAGTTGTTTGGTGCGAAATTCCTTTACATTCTGATTCAAATTAAAATGATTTTTGGATTTGTAAAAAGGATTAAAGATCGTTTTTCGAAACAGTTCCGGGCTGATATTTTAAAATGGAATTCTTTAACGACTCCATTCATAGTTTTTTCGTTAATCTGCATGTTTGGCGTGTAACCATTCTTGGAATAACCTCGCCATATTGTTTCATCAATATAATTCCCACAAGCAATTTCACTAACTGATGAACTCGCCGCTAGAGGCGTTCGTTAGAGTAAGGTCTTCCGAAATGTCAGATGTCATATAGTTTTCGCGCGTTGCGTACTTTTTTATCACGTATTTTAACTAATATTCATGATTCTGGTCCAGATTGAACCATTCCTGAATAATTATGACTTGAAGATTTTAAGTACCAACTTAGAATCTTATTTATTAGTAGAATGATTTTTAAATGTTTCATGCTTCTTAAAGTTAGGGAGAATATTTGTAAATTTGTATCTGAAGTTTACACTATGTTGATATAAGAAATGAAATAAACTTTACTCGACAGTGGCGCCATCTGGTGAGACGATAGCTCCCATAACTTACCGACGAAGCCTTCCTGAAAATTTATTTCAAGCACTAAAAGAATCATACTGCACTTTAGCAGGTTTTTCAATTGTTTTATTTTCTTTTTAAACACGGATTGGCTTTCAGTATCGTAATTCTGCCAGACTATAATGCCAGCTTTTGTGAAACTCGTGCCATTAGTAAAACATTATTTTAGCCTAAAAGACGTTATTTCCACATGATTTGTTTCCTGATAGTTTGTTAAGAGAGCTTAACAAACACGAGTAAACAGTCTTGATATAATACATCCACAGGCTGCATCCTCTGATTCATCTCACGTAATCTGCCTGCGGCAGACACTCAGAATACAGCTACACTGCTACAGCTTCACTCTGGAAGCCTGCAATCTATTCCGGTTAGAAAATCGATTTCATTAGGATTATCTAACTCTTCTCCAGGTTCGAACAAGAACTTGATTCGTTCTAGTAAACTTTGTATTTGTTTTAGGGATTGCTTGTTTTATAGTTTTTTTTAAATATAATATTGGTTTGTTGGTTGTTCGGAAACTACTACGTCATGTATTTTTACCATGCGTTTCCTGATAGTTTTTTTTTTTCGAAATAGAGAATTTCTGAAGTATTTACTTGCCCTTTGGTCAAACGCTGTAGAAACAATCCTTATTCAATATTGTAATACAATAGTAACGTAAATCTTTGACAAAACCTACAAAATATGTATACCATAGAGAGCATAGACCATTTACATATTATATTATGTATATGGCCTCTCACATTCCTCTCACTACCACTCCATCTTTACCATAGACAATACAAATTAGTAGGCTCAATAACAAAACGTCACTGTCATGGCTAAATAGCTAAACAAACACTTAATAAAAATGTTATTATGAACATTTGGTCATCGCTCCGCAACGACCCCGCTAACTAAATTGGACAAAGTGATAAAAACCAGTTTGTTTTCCATTCCAGTCATATTCCATACAGTTAATTTATTTATTCAACGTTTTTAGGTCTCGGTCGTTATCGAGTTACGTAAACTTTGTTAGTCATAATCTGCTTAATTAGTTTGATAGTTGATAACTTCGTGATAATTGAGAAAAATGAGATCATCAAGTCAAATACGTCTAGAAAATCTTCTCTATTTGATTCTGAAACATTACTTTTGAGTTAGACATGTTTTCGTCTCTATCTTGTACAGCATGACTACTTTAAGTTTGCAGATCAAATTGGCGCTGCTTGTCCAGAAAAAATCGTTCGTCATCATTAAGTCAAAATTATTAATTATTTTATTTTTGTGTTTTCCCGCCTACTTAATTTTTTTGGTTGAAGTGTACTTGTAGTTTGACAGTTGTTGACAGTGACAGGAATGACAGACAGCCAAAGTTCGTGCTAAGTACCGTATAAACATACATACATAGACCTTAGGTTCAAAATATATAATCTGCCTAGTTTGGGATCAGATGGCGTTGTGTTGGTTGTCCCAAGATATTATTAAAATATTATTATTATTATTAAATATATAATTAAAATGGCTAAAGCTAATCATTTCAAGGTTTATTGTCCTATTCGCATGTGTCGATTCCAGTGGAAACTTCCGAGATTTACATTGAATTACCTACAAATAACAGCTGCGCTGTTTGAATACTGATTAACGTTACTATAAATACGATACCGTGGTGACCATCAAACGAGGTTTGTTGACATGTTTTTAAGATGGTAAAACAGTAAGTCTGGACTGGACCACATGCCTTGTATTAATTTATCGATTGAGTTTTGGAATGTCAAAAAGCCCTTCGTTCAAAACATGACCATACTATTAAACAGTAAACCTGAAGAGTTTGTTTTTTGAACGCTTATAATCTCTGGGACTACCTATCGGATTAGCAAAATTCTATTGCATATGATAGCCCATAATTCAGGTATGTTCTTATTTAATATCACGCCACGACCGTTAGGAGCCGAGCAAAAAAAAACGAGGCGAGTCGACATACATTGTTCAACTCGTCATTTTGTTTAGGTTGAAACCAATTTGACGTCATAACGTGGGTGTTAGAATTACAAGTCATTGCCATGGTAAATTATGAGTGTTTTTACTATCACAGTGATATTTATGTAACATAGCAAATATGCAGCCAATGTTTAGGTAAACAAATGAAAACAACAGAGGATTTTCAAAAAGTTCAAACGTTCTTTTTTCAAACGGAGCGGGCGGCCATTGCTGCCATATTCAACAAAAAAGACTCCATGTGCCATCATCATCATTTCAGCCGAAAGACGTCCACGGCTGGACATACGCCTACCCCAATCTCCGCAAACTTCATCATGTGCCATGTGTTTCGCATAAATACCGTGTTCAAAGGTTATCGCAAATAGTAAAGAAAATCTATTGTTTTTATGGAAAAACACTAGCTTAACAATCGAATTTCAAATCTTTAGAGGTGCCCAATGAGATGTGCCAGTTACATCTCAGTGGATGAATCTAATTAAATTTGGAATTTAATGGTCGGTCACTATAACAGAGTATAAAATGCAGTGACTATTTTTTTGTGTTTTTTTTCAGAACTCAAATATCTATGAGTCTTAGTAATAATTTAAATGATTGCGGTTCGTTTAGTTAGTTAACAAATTACTCTGTTCTACATAATAGCTATCTAGTCCGTGTATTTGGTTTGCAAATTCCTGAAACACACTGTAACAGTTGTTAAATTTAAATCGGTGACTCATCCGTGAACTTTGATTGTAAGACAACAAACAAAGTATGAAGTACGTTACGCATTATTTAGTTAAGAATGACAACACAGATGTTTCTGTTTTTTTAATCTTTACGTTTAAACTGATATCACACACAAAAAATATCATTTTTGTATCATTTTAACTTCACTATTGATTTATTTTGTGTTCTGACTTTTCATTTGTTCTGAAAGATGTTGAATGAATGACAAAAAGATGTCAGAATTCGGGTTACATTTAAACCTACTTGAAATATTTAAAACATGAGGATAACGACGTAAACAATACACAACTTATGCTTCGTATCGGATAAGAAATTTTCCGTAAATAAACGAAAATAAATACAAAAAACATCTTCCTTGTTCTTCGTGGTTTATTATTATGACTTAGGTAGATTTAGATAATATGGTTCGAAGAAGACAATAAAAATAGGACCGGGTCTAAAGTTTTGTAAATATTTTGAAACGTCATTGTTAAGGTTGCTTATCTTTGTGTATCTTTGCCTAAATACTGTTTAATTTCAGGAATTTATACACAGGAGGCCAAAGAATAACTATTAACAGTAACTAATCTTTGGTCATCATCTTCTCTTGCCCTAGTCCCAATTAATACGGGGCGGCGCATTTTCCATACTTCTCTATTACTCGTCATCTCATCAGCCAACTCCATTCGTGCCATATCATTCTTCACAGAGTCCATCCATTGTTTCAGTAACTAATATGTATTTGGTATCTGAGAAAATTGGCTGGCTTTCGAAAAATGGATTGCCTTGCGGAGAATTAAGACAAAAAATGGTAGGTATTTGAACTGAATATAGGTACGTGTCGAATTGAGAAAGAGAAATTGGTTTTTCGTCGGTTAAAAAAGGATTTTTATCAGTTTGTCTGCTAGCTTTGCTTAGATTATTCTACGCGTGCCGCGTGTTTAAACCACGTTGTTCGCATTCAAGGTCCCGTTTCCCGCCACTTCGCCTAACGTCTTCGTAGAAGCGATAAAGCATTTATTATTTTTATTTTCAGCCGCTCAACAAGCAGTGGTTGTGTTATGTTATGATGCCACGCCACGTGCGCCTGATATACGATCAATAGAATGATGTCATCGTGAAGTGTTTTGTTGTCATCCTCGAGGGTTAATGTCAATGTTCAGGCTGTATACCTGAATACCATTGCCTTGAAGTTTGTATTTTACCCTTTGATATCATCACAATAATTATGTAAAACATACACAAGTCTGTTAAGCAGATGATACAGCAGAGATTTAAATCTGGTATTCGATAGTGATCACTAAAAAAAAAGAAACGCGTTTGAATCAGGTTTTATATGAATTTATGTGTTCAAAACAAGAATGGAAGCACGTGCGATACCGCGTGTATTTTAACGATAAACAATACACCTACGATATGTTTCAGCTGGCGAACTAAAAACCGGTGTTATATAATGTTGTTGGAAGTGGAATACCTACATTAATTTATTGATAAGCCAAAAAACAGATACTTATAGCCAAATCCGACAATCTGACACACGTGAATTCTATGATAGACTACACGACACATTTTTTTTAGAGTGATTCTTTTCTTAATAACTGCATTGTAAAATACTGAAGAAACAAAACACCTACAGTAAAAAAATCACTAACAATCAACGTAATAGACAACTTGTATAGCACATGTGAATTGTAATAGCGATCAAGGCCGATCATTCTAGTTTTATTTTCGACACGGATCGCGAATCGTTACGGTCGCACAGTCGCGTTCAAAAAATAGTGTTGTGATTTTTAGATTTCGTTGGCGGCACGTGCTAAAGTCGCGTTCAGTTAATCGAGTTACTGGAATTTATTGGATATTTAAATTGAGAACTTAGTAGAACCTTATGAACTTTAAGGTTATGTTAAAATGACATAATAAATTGTTAGTGTTTCATGTTGTGGTTAGTTATTGACTTTTATTTATTTATTGGCCTATCTACAATTGTTACACTGTTTATCCTAATAATACAAGCAATATAATACAAGCAATATAATACAAGCATAGTGTACAATAAGATGCGATAGACACAGCTTGCAAAAGAAACTAAATTAAAAACCTAAAAAAAAATTACAGTATTAGTGCAGAAATAACACTTTCAACAACAGTGGGTTTGAAATCCAGTAAATATAAAGATGACAGAAAAAAAAAGAAAAAAGTTTTTATTTTATTTAATTCAATCCACGATTAAAAGAATATTTTAAAAAGACTCTAAAATACCAACGGTAAGCATATCTAAAAATCTCGATAAAAAAAAAACAATAAAAAAATCGATCTCATATAAGAATTAAAAAGCTTTAGCTACTCACGTTTCTATTACGTAGCCCCCTGGCCTTTTGCACGTTACTTTGGGCCCAATTTATAGCATTTCCAACATTAGTTTTATCTTATCGTAATTCTCTTATCCTATCAATTTAGATTGTTATTTTTTCCAAATACTAGATACTTTGTCTAAATTGGACTATCTGTCGCGATTAGTTGATGTTACAGTCGTTACAGATAGTTAGTGGCCCGGGCAGTCTGACAACCAGTCTTACGAAGGGGTATCGCTATCCACTCAGTAACTGGGTTGAGCAGGTCAGATAGGCAGTCGCTCCGAGTAAAATACTGGTATTCAGCTGCATCCGGTTATACTGGAAGCCGACCCCAACTTCTGGGGATAAGGCTGGAGGGATGATGAGTGGTATACCTACTTATGTAGGAAACGAGTCGTGTCACGAGATTGCAATAGATAACATCATTTTGCAATTTTGCATATACGTTACGTTGTCAGGTGTACAGAAACGGACATAGAGTACCTTTTTTCGAAAAAAAGTACTGTTCCCGAGGAAAACAACAATAACGTTTTTATGATAAAAGATAGCGCCACGTGTCTTTCGAATCATGATTGAATTATATTATTGTAAAGTAGTGCGAATTGATTGTCAAATTCTAAATTAACGCGAGCGAAGCCGCGGGCAAAAGCTAGTTATAGATTTAGACTAGCTGAACTAACAATAATCTAATGTTTTAGTTAAATCTTGCCGCCTTTGATGTTGTGCTACTCGTATTGACTGACTGAATTTTCGACAGAACAGCATTATCAAATCATTTGACAAGAATATCTGTTTTGACAGTCTATCTATTAGATCTTTGCCTTTTAGAAACATGGTTTTAGGCTAAGTGAGATCCTGCCAGGGCTGCGGGACTGGTCGAAAGAGATACCGTGGCCCTGGAACACAAATGGCAAGGAAGGAACATGGATGGGTTTTAGTCAGTACAAGTTTGACACTCCCTCTCGCTGCGCGCAGAGCGGGAGGGTAGGGTCATTTGACGATTTCCCAACCTAAAAAATAAAAAAAAAGGGTAAGTCAGATGTGCGGTATTTAGCAGGCTTATGTTTAGTATAAAGGAAAGGTTTACTTTTGGTTTGCGGTTATATTCTTACAAGGAGACGGCAAGGATGTGGGGTCCTCAAATCAAACGGAGGTTCCGCGTGTAGTTAGCACTCAGTGAGTGTATTCATATACTCAAACGTGAACCTGAACTTAAAAAGTTCAAAAGAAATGGTTTATAACGATTTATTAGATTTTATTATTATTTTTTTCAAACTTCAGGATTTTTTTCTCGGTAATGGCTAAGTAGTGCGCTCTAGGGTTTGAGTATATGAATACATTCACTGAGTGCCAACTACACGCGGAACCTCCGTTTGATTTGAGGACTCCCACACCCTTGCCGTCTCCTAGTCAAAAAGTTTACATGCAGTTGAACATCGAACCCTTGATTCCTTGACTCAAGTTGATGTTAAATGTCGTGTAGCCTCACAAACGATGGGACACTTGATATCGTATCCTGCCTGTACCTACTGTTGCTTGCACATCACAAGAGCTGATGGACTCTACTGAAAGTGCGAAACTCCTCACCAAACTTTGGGCGGCCTTAATTTAAACTGTCATCGACACGCTAAGAAGAATTTATAAATCTAGTAAATATGTTTAACCAATTTTCACGTATCACTTAGTGTAGGTATGTACGTACAGACATGGGTCAGTAAATAATGTAACATTTTCTAACCACAAATATAAAACAGCTCATATTTGCCTATGTACCTATGTATTTGTCGCGCCCATGTACTGCTCCGCTTTACCTAGAGCTGTTATCTCCACATAAAAATTTACATTGTGTAAGAATGTGTCGCTTATATAATACAAGTTTAACAAAGAAAAATGTATACAGAGTATATTGATAAGAATTACTTTGTTTACACAAAGATTTTTGTATTTAAACTTGAGCTAAAAACTAGGATTGAATTGTGAAAAAAAAAGGTTAGGCAGCGGTGTACCTAATATTACACCCACATTTCGTCTTTAAATCCCATGTAATAGGGGTGAACCAATTGCCAGTAACCGGACACAATCCAGACTCCGAGACTGCTACTGAGAAATTCCTGATGAAAAAATTCATTAACACTGCCTGACCCGAGAATCAAACCCAGGACCCTAGGCTCAGCAGTCGCGCTCGCAACCACTAGACCAGCGAGGCTGTGGCTTAATTGCTTAAGTTCTATATTTTGATAATCTTGTAGACTTACATTACATCTACCATTATTATCATTGGCATAATCAGCCTATGATATTTCTACTGTTAGGACTTTGGTGCCCTCTCAGTGTGAGACCATGGCATGTGGCAATTTTTTTTTTAGGTTCTAGATGGGCTTGCGTTTGGCGTGATGTGAAGCGATATGATGCGGCCTAGGGTGCACGCTTGTCTAAAAGAAACAAAATCTTACAGGATCTAGAGCTTTACATAGATCCAGATTAAGATGATAATGAATCAGGGAATAATAATGAATTGCATTTAATTATGCATTGTTCCCATCTATTCAAGTAGAACTTAATCAACAGACATCTACAACTTTGAACTACGTCTCCACAAAACTTATTTGCGAATTGTCTGCCTGCCATATAAATGCAAAACAGTATGTTTATCATGATAGCGGCTATCTAATCTGTACAACACCTGAGACGTCTCATGCGACTCAAACTGGATTCATTACAAGTGGGAGGTATGGAGCAATGCGATGGATAGCTTCACGTGGGCGTGTAGATATTTCTCTGTGGGAATCTGTGAGGCACGTGTATAACGGTATGTGGCTTTTGAAGACGCAATGAGATATAGCTGTGTTCACGGTCACGTTCGAAATAAAATCAAAGAAAGGAAAGGTAGAAAATAATCCATAATCAGAATCATACATACATCTACAACTCACCCCCTATTACCATGGGGGTATGCAGAAACCACGGAACGCCACCTGCTACGATCCTAACATACTCCTTTTGCCTCGTCCACGTTCATACATCAATCAGAAATCAGAATCATAATAGGATACTAATATAAATAACGTTATAATTCGTTTCGTAAAAGCGGCCATTTCAGGCCCCTTGTTGTGTAAACTCCAATTCTCTATTCATGTCTCATTAGTAATTGAGCATAAAGAGTAGTTCCCTGGGGTAAGGCGTACACAATATAGTACCTACACCAAAATTTAGCCAGCTACGCTTAGCAGTAATGGGGTCGCCGACTCGTCGGACAAAATATACAAAGTCCATTCTGCTGACGGGACGGGACGGCCATCTGCCAGATGGACCGACGACCTTGTCAAAACTGCAGGTAGTCGATGGATGCAGGTGGCATTGGACCGGACACGTTCGAAATCGATTGGGGAGGCCTATGTTCAGCAGTGGACAGCAACGGGTTGATATCATGATGATGATGAATCTGCTGAAGAATCCAGTAGTCCGAAATGAGAATGGAACCTTCCTGGTCAGCAATAGGTTTGTAATCGTTGGTTTAGTGGTCAACAATCAAAAGTTTATTAGTTTAAGCATTTATTCAAACTAAACTGAAGATCAGCACTTTTTGAACATCCATTACACAAGACATGTCATGTCTACTCTTCCAAATAAACAAAAAGTAGGAGGTAGACAGTACAATTAAATTTATTTAGAAAAAAGAGGGAAGATATAAAATACAGTCAAGATAAAAAACACACCTACCTACGCGCACTCAAGAATTGGGGTAGTAGGTGGAGAAAGTTTACTTGCTGTTTTCCGAAGGGTGTAGGCCCTTAGAGCACCTGGTCCTGCGGCTCCACCGAACAGGCGTCAGGTCCTGGCTGTTCCGGTGGCAGGCGATCGCAGAAGCGGAGAGGAGAGGAGTATAAAAACTAGATTTAAACTAGCCAAAACGATATAAATGATTTTTTAGTCATCATCATCATCATCAGCCTATTAATGTTCCCACTGCTGGGACACAGGCCTCCTCTCTTTGAGAGGGAATGGGCTATAATCCACCACGCGGGCCCAGTGCGGATTGGTAGATGTCACATGTCTTCGAATTTTTGGTTCTAGGACATGCCGGTTTCCTCACGATGTTTTCCTTCACCGTTTTTGAGAGCAGTGGTGATTAAATAAATTACACAAAGTAATGCGCCTGCCTGGGTTCGAACCCAGGACATACTGTTCGTAAGTCGGGGATTTTTTAGTAATACATCCTAATACAACTTTGATTGATCAGGCCGGATCAGACAAAAAAAAACTATGAGAAAGAATAAATATGCTTGACAGCTTGACGTTACTTGTCATTAGTGAAAACTATTATGTAACATTTCGTAAGTTTATAAAGTGCTAAATTTACATTGTTTAAATGAAAATAAATGAATGGAAATGTATAACGATGTAATTACCGTGATTTATATCTAAATTCTGTTACCACAGATGGTATATTTATGATGAAATGAAACATGAAGGAAATTATGGATTGAAAATTGTACGTATATTTATTTTCATCGTATCTGCCTTGGCAGAAAACTATAGACACTACAAATTAAATTAATAATAATAACTAAATCACCACAACCGGCACCCGTTCACGAACATAACGCAAAGATCAGCCATTGCCCCCCTCGCCATATTTGAGGTAAGGAGGCAATCTGACACCCGAACAGTCGTACCCATAGACCAACAAGTTAACTGAGTACTTAACAGCTTGTGATGCTATTTAATGATCAGACTTTAATAACTTAAAATCCCTTTAAAATAACAGTAGCATGACATCAAACACAGAACCATCAACAATCAAGCGAGCTATTATGACTCCGCTAAAGCGGCATTTTAGGCCCCTGATAATAGGTGTCGAACAAGCCTCTTCTCGTTTTTCTTCTACACGTGGATCCAGCCACCATTTTCCTTTGAGCACATCGATTAGCGCTCATGTTGATTTTTAACGCTACGCTAACAAACCTCGTGTTTATTGGTTAAAGCACTAGTGTGAAATGCCCACGATAATTGACTTTGTTAATCCACGTGTCTTGGTCTTCCGTTTCAACAAAGTTGTTTGGTTACGAATGTGTTGTTTCTAATGTAGGTATTTAGTTGCTTATCTTAGGCAGTTAGGATATTTCGAGATATAATGCTTTATTACGGGGGGAGGCGAACTTAAAACCTAGCTTTTGTGAAAGCTGTTGATAAGATAGATGTTGATCTATTTGAATTTGAATTTATCGTAGTGAAGTACCTGTATACCGAGATATAAGTAGGTAGGTAACCATAAACCAATTGTCGTAGGTACATACACTATAAATATAACGCTTGATTTACCATAAAGCATGCAATTACAGAAGCTACATCACTAGATACATTTGTAGTTATGGCTCTCTAGCAAAGTAATACGTACATATTAGTTGAACAGTCTGATACATTTTGAACCTATAAAATGGCGCTGCTTGTGAAGACTAACACCCGTTACTTGAGTAGAAGTAATAACTAAAGATACGATTTTTATTCTGTACTTTAGTAATTGCTTGAAGTTAGAACTGTCAAAAGTTAGAATTCTTAGCTTAGTTAGGTTCTTACTTCAATCAAATCCTTAATATCTATTGCATAAAAATGTTTCCATCAGTAATAACGAGCATTTTTCCCTGCTAAGTATCGAGCTTTACACAAATAATCCCGAGCGTCTCGCGTCGAGGCGATACTGAACCCGTGCAGTGCTTATAAAGGTCCTGAAAAATCAAGTCATTACTTTAACTTCGACTGCAGATACCAGGTTAACTGTCAAAGAAACGTCAAATGCAGAACAGAAAATGGGATGATTAGGATAACGAAGAGAGATTTAAAATTGTAAGGTGAAAAATGGGTTCGTTCCCACTAGTTCTACTAAACAGTTCTATTATACAGCTAATGGGAATATTTTTTCCCACTAGTTCTACGATTTTGCAGCACTTGAAATCATAGGATTAGTGCTATTCATCATCATCAGCCTATAATGTTCCCACAGCTGGGACACAGGCCTCCTCTCTATGAGAGGGAATGGGCTATAATCCACCACGCGGGCCCAGTACGGGTTGGTGCTATTTCTAGTGCTATTAAACTTCCCATTTGTTCTACTGTTCTATTACACAATTCGACTTTTAAACTAATGGGGTTTTTGTTCTCACTAGTACTACGTTTTGTCGTAGGTCATGCATTCACACTGTGCAAAACTCGCCAAATCTATATTTCGATTTCATGCAGCATGCAATGAAGATAATCGTAGGACTAGTGGGAATAAATATATATATATATATATATATTTTTTTTTTTTTTTAATGCACAATGTACACATCCAATTTTACACGCTAGGCTTAAAACTAGTGAGTACATGACCCTGTTAGGGCGCAGCAAGATAACTTAAAACTAATAATATTGCAATGTCTATTTAGATCATTAGGAACTTAAGAACATTAAAAATATTATATTAATTAACTTATATCTAGCTTTATTCATAAAAAACCTATATTAAAATTAACACATACATATATATTTGAACTATATTTTAACATTTTATCATCTATAAATTCTTCGATATTATAGTAACATTTTTCCAAAAGCAATAACTTTACCCTAGCTTTAAATACATATAGTGGACCGTATATTTTCAGGTAATTTGTTGTATATTTGTATGCTTCGATATTCTGGGCTATTTTTGTACATTTGTAGTCTAGGTGTTGGTAGAATTAACTTAGTTTTGCTGCGCTCATTCTTGTCAAAATTAAATAGTTTCATGTTTTTTTTAACAAAAGTGGCTATTTCTAATATAATTATAAATGGAGGGCAGAGTTAGTATTTTTTCTTTTATAATGTGGTGTTTATATTCCCATTAATTCTAACGTAAAACTGTTTTGTTGTTTTTGTTATCAGTATTAGGTTTCCAATGCTGTGACACAGACCCTTTCTGAGCAAGGGAATGAGAACAGTGTGGGCTGGACCCAAAAACACAAAAAAAATGACATTTAAGGTGGAAAATGATGGAAAACACACATTTTTCTTTTTGTATTCACTTAAATTTAGGTACATCTGTAATGAGTTTGCATTTCCCCGCGGCTCAAGACATTTTTATTTTATTTGTTTATTGGCCTATCTACAATTGTTACACTGTTTATCCTAATAATACAAGCATAGTGTACAATATGATGTGATAGACACAGCATGCAAAAGAAACTAAATTAAAAACTTAAAAAAATCTTTACAGTAATTAATGCAGAAATAACACTTTCAACAATAGTGGGTTTGAATTTGAAAAACAGTAAATACAAAGATGACAGAAAAGAAAAGAAAAAAGTCAACAAGGTGGTTAGTTTTGGTGCACCTGGCGCTTGAATTTTTGAAGTGTTGTGGAAAAAATATCTGTTGATTCATCACAATTATTAAAAATCCAGCAAATTCTGGGGATGGGGGAGTTAGATCCTGATACTGTTTTGCGGAATGGGGGACGTAATAATTGTATAGGGTGACGTGGATTTTAGTCACTAGATCAGCACAAATCATGCGCGTGACAGCTGATCTCTGTATTAGCCATACAAATACCATAGATTAACTATTATTTGCTAACACGTTCAGCCTTTATGCCTTTGCCACGTACATACTAAAGACAAACACGTGTTTTCTGTATAATGTTTTAGAAATAAATGTGTAACACACAATGGTTTGCGATTTGTTTTAATTTTGCAATTGTAATTTTAATTTATCACGTTGTTTTGAATAAGTGTAATGGATAATTGTGTGCTTAGGTTTTCTAACAACTATAGAGAACTGTAATATGCTATGTATCTTTATTACACTTAATATTTAATTAAAAATTAATTAATATAATTAATTTATTATAAAATAATTATTTGATTATAATTAGTATTTAAACTGAACACTAGTTATAACTCATATTGAACTGTTCAGGAAGAGAAAGCGGAGTGGATGGAAGAAAACATCGTGGATAAAAAAAACTGATATTTGATGTCCAACGATTGGGTGTCATGTACTGAATCCTTGATAAAAGGTTGTGACGATGTACCCTTACCCAAAATACACGGCATGAAATTCTGACAACCAGTCTTACTAAGGGATATCGTATCACCCAGTTCTAACTGGGTGGTGGAGGTCAGATAGGCAGTCGCTCCATATAAAATACGGGTATTTAACTGCATCCGGTTCGACTGGAAGCCGACCCCAACGTTTTGGGAAAAAGGCTAGGCAGTTGAGGACTACGTAGTTCATTCATATACATTTACAGTGCCACTTTTCCGTCTTGATATTTTAAGGAGAACATATTAAATATTTGTTTTTACCTGTCAATTATGATGATGATTTATTTTAGACCTAAGTCAAACTCTTTAGCTAACTAAGTCCGATCTATTGACATCGTCGAAAATGTGTACAAAAATCCCTTAAACAACGAAGATTAACAAAAAGTCCGATTCGAAAGTCAAAATATGAATAAAACTATTTGCTTGGTCTAACAAGAACAACTAGGGCCGTATAAATCACAAGTATATTATACGCACAAGGTCTAACAGTGACCAACTGCAGTGGCAATGAGGACCAGGTTACTGCATTTTAATGCAAGTAACTGTACAGGGAAGTCGGCAGTAATTAAAACTGAGGCAATAAACCATAGACTACATACCTAGAGATGTTAGATTGCTAATCAGGAGTGGGATTGGTTGCAAAGGTAAATAGTTGGAAGAACTGTATTTTACTTTACGCGCGTACGCGGCCAATCGCGATCACGTGAAGTCATGAAATGATCATGAATTTTATCACTACGAACGCTGATTCTAAATGCTCTAACAATCATAGGAACCTAGATAACCAATATTTTAAGTAACACATCATAACCTAAGTCAAACCTAGTGTAACGAAACGAAAATTAAATATTAAAAATCTAATATTAACCTAACCACGAACTGCACACTTACACAAGCAAATACTTTAGTGCCAGCAATTTCCCAAAAAGCAAATACTCAGACTGTAGGCAACACTTACAATACATAGGTACAACAATTACAATTATTTAAATAAAAGTCGGTTTCGTTAGTTTTGACTCAAAGGAGGTAAATGTTTACACTGCATGCAAATTAACTGGCGCCTCTGGTATATTTGCGAAAATTTGGCGCTGGACCTTGGAACTGTTGCCACAGACTTTATTATACAATGTGGATCTGGAACTACGACATTAAATTAAAACGAGCACAGTACTAGTCCATCGAAACATTTTAAAACACGAAGATTATTAGTTAATGGAAAATTTATAAATTGCAATTTTCAAACAAAATAAATAGCAGAATCAACTGCATAAAAAGTAAACACGCTTTATCTACGATAAGTCACTGACCTGTTGCGCGGCGCGGTGCGGGGCGCGGCGGCGGTGCAGGGCGTCGGTGGACGTAGGTAGGTTTTTAGTCACTAAATTGCGCGTTGTTAATAATTAAAAGATCACTGATTGAAAAATTTATCACATAATATCACATCACAATCAGAATTTAAATCAATAGTCAAATTTTTAGATTTTCAAAGTGTCTACCGTTCTTTAAAATGCACAAGCGACATCGTCGTATTAAATTTTCACGGACTCGTCCTAACAAGTCCCCTTGATCTGCCATTCTTTTGAGTTTGTCGAAGGCATTAATTATTCTTATTTTTAAGTCGTCCACAGTGTTCACTTCTCGTGCATACACCTCGTTTTTTACGGCCCCCCACAAAAAGAAATCCAGTGGTGTCAGGTCCGGTGACCGTGGTGGCCATCGTATAGGTCCAAAACGGCCAATCCACTGACTTCCAAACATATCTGTTAGTCGCTGTCTAACAAGCACTACGGAATGGGCGGGCGCACCGTCCAATTGATACCACAGAGGTCCATACACATCCAAAGGTAAATCGTCCGTATAGTTCGACACTGGGCCACTAAGAAGTTCTAAGAATTTATCTGCGTTTAACGTCCCATCAATAAACACTGGACCTATTATTTTGTTCCTATGAATTCCAGCCCAGACATTTAGTGAAAACCGGTACTGGAATGAAGACTCTCGACTTAGGCGCGGGTTTTCGTTGCTCCAATATCTTAGATTTTGTCTGTTCCAAACACCATTTCTTGTAAAAGTGCTCTCATCTGTCCACATAATATTAAATACGAAGTCAGGGTCGTCTGATATTTTATCGAGAAGCCATCGGCAAAATAACACTCTGACTGGCATATCTCTGGATAACAGTTCTTGAACTTTTCTGAACTTGAAAGGTCGCCGTGCATTCCGTTTCAAAATTCTATGGACAGTTCTGTGACTCACTTGAAACCGCCGCGCTGCGTTCCGGAGGCTACAAGTCGGGTGGTTTTCAAAATGCTCTAATATCCGCTCCTCGATTCTGGAATTTGAAGACACGCCCTCTCCTTGAGGAATCAAAGGCCGATTCTCTCGTAACCTCTGAACGGCCAGGGTAAAAACACGGCTGTTGGTAGGGCACGTTCTTGTGTCACCATATCTCTCCCGATATGTACGCAATGCTAAAGCCGCATTTTGGTGGCATTCTCCGTAAATAAGTACCATGTCGGTGTACTCGGCAGCTGTGTACCTTATTTGAGGCATAATTAAACTATAAAACTTACAAACCTAACCTAAATCACAAAACTAGCTACCTATTAACTGCCTAATTAACTAACTAATATTACACTGACACTTAACAATAAGTCACTAACCTATGCACTAATTCAACTATCATAAATCGTTTTTAATCACACTAACAACTACTTTTCTTAGGATTACGACAATGCGCGCGCGGCTCCAATTGTCATAAAAAAGTAAGCGTGTGCTCACTTCAAAGGGCTCCGCGATGCACTGACTGACACAGTAACCGAGTGCCGAGAATTTTTGCCGAAAAAATTCCGCTCACACACACACTCGCAATTGTCTATGCACCACTAATGCATAATTTGCGGAAGTAATATTTCTTTTTCTTTCTAATCGTGTATTTTGTGAGACTGGGCGGGGTGCGTCAGAGTGGAATGGTATGACATCTTTCTCTGTCTGTCAAGCATACTGAGACGTAGAGAGTAATAATCATACGTTTTGCACAGGTTCTTGACCTTACAATGTTTACCTATTATTACGGACTCAGATCTACATCATGTTGAAAAATACGAAAATGAAAAATAGTTTCCTGTGGCTAAAGTATTCATTGGATTTGATTGATTTTTTGTATACGGGTAAAGAACATGACACTCTTTACGTGATTTAAAGGAATGTCGATCGTCCCGCTCCACATTGTATGTACCTACAGTGTAAAACTTAATAGCCCATAGAATTTGACATATTCAAAAAGTTTTTAATGCCCAAGTTTTTTATGTCTGTTCATCTTATACGTTGAACGTTAATATTATAAATACATACCGAAATTTTTCATAGGTAATTTAAAGAAAAATGGCTGTTCTAAGATATATTTTGGCAGAGGTTTCTGACGTGATAACGTCTTATAAATTGATGAATGCCGGCTGCACGCACGAAAAAGTGTCACGTTCCGCCTGAGCCGAGCGTGCAAGCGAGAGCGCGGAATAAGCGATAGAGAGGCACGATGGGCCTAGCGTTCGGCTTGTGACGCATCTATGTATTATACAAAATAATGATAATTCAGTGATAATAATTCAATTCAATTCAAAAAAGTATGCAATTTTTCATCAATGTTTTCTTACGACGTTATGACGTAAAATTATCGTCCGTAAACATACACTTTTCAGACAACCAGTTTTCATAAATTATCGATGAAAAATGTCGATGTTCAGAATATGTGTGATGTGTTGAATTTATGTGGTACCGTTTTAGCGTTCCTACCACATTGTATAAGCACAACAAATCATTTAAAATCCTCATGCATCAATCTTACTTCCTGAAAAGCGATATATTGGCCAAAGAACAGACATTTACGAGCAATGATTGCACTGCCAATATTTTGATTCATCCATAACAAATACTTGCATGCCGTTCAGCAACAATAATAAACAATTTAGGTCCTTATTCATTACTGAGACTGCCTCACTGTCTAGTGGTCGCAATCGCTATTACTGAGCAAGAGATCTTGGGTTCGAATCTCAGGTCGGGCAACGTGTAACTGAGTTTTTCTGTCTTCAGTGGCAGTCCGGAGTCTATTCCGTGCCCAGTTGATGACAATAGGCTCGCCCCCTATTACACGGGACAAAACTTAAATATCACACCATTAAGTAAACACTTACAGTTCGGTTCAAACTTTATGGCGGCTCGGAAGTTAGCTGCGAGTGATGTTCAGCGCAGTTATGACGGTTCAAATTTTATTGTGGCTCGAAACATCTAACATAAATCCGCGCAGAACACAATTTAAAATATGAGCGGGGTGCAAAGGATGCATCGTCTTGACTGTATAATGCGCAGACCGTCACTCGCAGCTAACTTCCGAGCCGCCATAATGTTTGAACCGAACTGTAACAACTTTTAAAAGTGTTTTTCTCCTACTGTTCTGATTAAAATTTAATGTTGTTACGAACGTAGTATTCCGGAACTCATATTTTTATGCAAAATATCCTATCTCCAAGTTACAATCGTTATTTCTCGCGAAAATGGTTTTTAAATTTAGGAAACTCAAATACATATTGGTGCTTGTACTGTTACAAGCACCCATATTTGTTTCAGTTTCCTAAATTGTTCCTGGGCACACCTCTACTTCTCAACCCATCGGAATATTCATGGGTGAACAGTGTGAATATTACGTTCAAAACATACATATTTTACATACATAAACTCCCGCCTTTTTCTCATGGGAGTAGGCAGCAACCACATATTTAAAAAATGCGTCACCCGTAGCGTAACTAGTAGCCGATAAAACTGTTTACTACACGCCGTAACAACAATGAAATCAAACATAAAATGGCTGCCTTTATTGTTCAATGCAAAACTAACGCATGACACGGCACGTGACCGATAATAACGGCAAGAATAATTAAACTACTAAACGTCACTTAGCGCCCTTTGTCTAACCACTATTTCTGTCACTGTCAAAATACAACAATACACCGGGCACAAATCTCCGGGCTGTTTATAAGAAATTCCTGGTGAAAAAACTAAGTAACACTTTGCCTGATTCGAACCCAGGACCTCATGCTAAGTCAGTTACTAAGCTAGGTACTAGTTCAAAGAGTCAGATTGAGATGTAAACATAAGCCGAAACACGTGCTATGTGTTGTTTAGTTCTCTTAAATGCGCCGTTATCAGTAAAGCGCACATAGTAGCGCTCTATTGTGCAGTTTTGTCGCAGAGGTTACGTAATGTACTGTTACTAGTGCTCACGTAATATCTGGGAGCTTTCGTTGTGAGGGTCTGCAGGGTTTTATAACATTAGAGCTTTAATTGTGATTCAAGGACTTAAGTTTTTAAAGTGCCAAGATCACTAACACACCTACCCGCAATAACTTCAGTTTATCCGTGATCATATAGTGCTTGCAACAGCGCCGAAATATCGGGACCTCAAGATAAATAATTATGTAGTAAGCATTGTATACAGGGTATAAACAGACTCTTCACGAAGCCCCGAACCAAGCATTATGTGCATCAAACTAAGTAACTTTACGCAAAAATTAGAAAACCACCAAATTATCAGTAAGTAGATGAACTACTTCAAGGGTACGTGCACTCGCTGCCCGGGATAAGTGTGGACTAGTTGACACGGAACCTTAAAGCTACGTTTATTAGTATATCACACTGCTACGATCCATACATACTCCTTTTGCCTGGTCCACACCACATAAATCTGGTGATACACACACGCCGGTTGCGATATGCTCGTAGTGCTCACGTAATGGTTGTGCAGGGATTGCAATTTGTTACACATTTTTAGGTTTCCCTGAAAAACTAAAACTTAACCTTTCGATAAAACTGCACTTTATAGGTTAATTAAGTTTGATCATTAGTTTGAAAGAGATTCTACCAACAAGCTCATTTTCTGACCAAGTCTAGCAGGCTTCCCAATATTTTTCAAAGTTAGTGGTATGTAGGTATTTTCAAAGGTAGATAAACCGCAATCTCTTCCGTTAGTCCTTAGTAGCACTAGAATGCACATAGGATTTCTTTTTCTATTTATTTTCCAACTTCAGATCTTTTGCTTGCTCTCTGAAAGTTTATTTATTTATTTAACACTTCAAGCACAAAGTACAGAGGCGGACTTAATGCCATAGGCATTAAGTTTCCCCAACTCTTATTCACCAGGGCTACACAGGGATAATTTTAAGCTCGTTCTATCTTTAGCCGCTTGCCAAAATATCCGTGTACAAATTATAAAATTGATAAATAAAAGTTCACAGTTATGGTAAAGCTTGCGAACACTGGCAGACTCGTATCACAATTAATGTATTGTTTTTCTCCATCTATGTATTGCAAGTGTGCATTGAAAATATTTAGATGTGATTTTTCACTGTAGGTTTTTAAATGTATTTTTGTGAGTTTAAGGTGAATTTAGGTTATTAAGGTGCGGTTATCTGTATTTTGGTGGTAGTAACATCGCATTGGCGTTATAACTGTTAAGGTATTATGTACGTAATTTAAAATAAATAAATAAATGTATTTTTATCTCTATTTACTTTGTTTATACATATATTTCGTTTGTATGTAAGTATTTATTATTAAATTTTATTCTTGGTTTTATGCTATATTGCACCTTTCATGTTTTGTCTCTGCATCACCCTAAGGTAGACTGGTAGAAAATGCCCAAGGCATTAAGTGCGCCTTAGAACATTGTTTTGATTTACATTAAAGTTTCAATCAATAGAGTACTAGTAAGAGTAAAATGGTAAACAAATAACAGATGCGTGTAACTTCCGCTATTTATGAAAATTTTCCAACATGCATAACCCCTATTGTGTCAAGTCTTGATAGTACGGTCAAAGATATTTGATATTTATATTTTATATTTGCCTGAGAGATATTTTTGGGCGCATGTAAAGTCAAGTCAGAGGCCCATGGGCGGCATAAAAACTCTGACGCCAGGTTAGGCACTAACCACACAATAAAGAAAGAAAAGTACGCTTTTTGATATTTACGCAGAAATATTCACAATTCTAGTACACTGACAATACTAAAAGTATTTATAAACTAACTTTTGTATCTGTGTCTTACCCACACCTCTAGAATCTTTGGTTTTCGACTCAAACCCTTTCAATTGTACGATCTTCAATAAATGTCTATTTCTGTTACAAATATAAATACTCATTGCAGGAATCGTACCTTGAGTACCTACCTAGGTTGCTAGGTACTTACATTCATATCACAGATCTGCGCTAATCAAGTCCTCATGCGTGACTGCGAAGGTTACACAATCTAACTATCGTAATAAATTACATTGCTGACTAGAGGCCTATGTTACAGCTAAATAAATTGCATAAAATACTGTTGTGATTTTATTCTACTCTACATTACGTGGAAGTTATTCAAAAAGATATAACCCACACGAGGAAGAGATGACAGGATTTTGAAAGATTATGAGGAAAATGGACTTTGAAATCAAGTGTGCGGTTTGAAATTTGTAGGAAGAAAAAAACAGCCAAATAAATTGGTATTCAGAAAAGATGGTGTGAAGCAAAAATTAATTAATATTTAAGTATACAAACACGTTTCCTATATAAATTGATAGTCTGAAGAGACCTCTTTTTTTTTCATGTAAATCATCAAATGACTCCTCCCGCTCTGGGCGGAGCGGAAGGGAGTGTCAGACTTGTACTGACTAAAACCCATCCATGTTCCTCCTTTGTGTTCCAGGGTCACGGTATCTCTTTCGAATAGTCCCGCAGCCCTGGCAGGGTCTGAAAGAGCCCTAAACTAATCATTTCATAACAAAGTCGAGTTAATGTGAAAAACAATAGGTAATCTAAAAACAAAGGACACGCGACTTCGTTCGCGTTTTTGTTCTCAATCTTATTTACATTGACGTTTTGTTTACATTTGCTTCTGTTTATTAGTAATCGCTAATCAATTACCGGAAAACTGAGTAGTTATTAATATTTGATAATGATTATCAGCTTGATAAGATTTGAATAGGTACTTTTGCAAAACATATTTAGGCATAGAAAGAGCCTAGACTTTGGTAATGCGAGGACGAAAATAATTCATGGTCTACAACAGAATTCACTATACTCCTGCCCTTATCCCAATTTATTTGGGGCCGGCGCAGCATGTCTCTCGTACCTTATTTCACCATTACTCGTCTTCACAACAAGAAAAATTGCATCAATTGTGTGCAAAAGCAAGGCCATGTAACAAATAAACAACAAAATGGCTTTCTTGAAAACTGTGTGAGTACTCATGGTGAGCTAGCAAAAACCTGAGATAAACACCATAGTCATCGTGACATTTTTGACGTGATAACGATTAACGTTCTTCGATTTATAAGAATAAACAAAAATTTATAAGAAGAACTGCGGCTGCACGCACAAAAAAGTCTCACGTTCCGCCTGAGCCGAGCGTGCAGGCGAGAGCGCGGAACAAGCGATATAAAGGCACGATCGGCCTAAGCGTTCGGCTTATGTTTTCTAGCAATCTCACAATCTTAAATTATCTTATCATTGCGTGACAGAAAACTTTACTTGCTTTTGTGGTATTGTCCTCTTTCATTCAAATTCATTGTTTAGATAAGAATTTTGGTTTTTTGAATCATAACTTCATTCTAAGATAGAATGCTAAGGTAAACTTCGAGATTATTTTAGTAGGCTTCTATGTGTAGATAGGCTTGTCCGGGTTTTATTATACGGGAAATCTATACAAAGCGAGGCCACGTTATGCTGGAAATGTATAGTTATTTTTCAGCTATTTCAGACAAAGCGTTTTCCATGTTAACTAGGTAAGAAAATATGTGGTAATGTTACATTTTCGCTTTATCTCAAGAATCAACGCTTCTTTGATGGCTCAGGTATCAAAATACTTGGTGGTGGCCACTCATCAGGAGGGCCATCTGAAGGTAGACCTTCATTTCACTAGAAATTAAGAAAAATAAGTCTTATTAGATGGGCCTCTTTTGATTTTTTGTCTATTATATTCTTCAGGTGCGCCCGTTTTTATTCAGCGGCAGAATTACAATTTTCCATCGTGTAAGTCAACCTCGAACTATTATTAACTGACGTCACCAAACAAGTTCCGCTATTGTTCTTCATTAAAATTGTTTACATCTTCAATTGTTTTTTATTCTAGTCCTATTGTTTTCTTTACGATAGGTATTTGCCTTAAAATGTCACGTTTATCTCTGTGTAATTGAAAACAGGCCAGTAAATGGGTCGCGAAGCTTATCGCACAAGTGTTATAGTGTTTATAATTATTTAATTATTCGTTTCCATTGAACAGTGTCTGGCGTTGGCTTTATGATACAGTTATCTGTACTGTCTAATATTATGTGATACGGTCAATTTATCTGAGTCTGTTCGAGTTTTTGAGCTGAATTGAAGGGCAATGGGGTTTCACACCGAATTGAGAGATTACAGTTGGTTTTCTTGAATAGAAAACCTATCGGCAGCTTATTTTCAGTATTTTATACAGTACTAACTTTCGCCCGCGGTTTGCATACGTGGATGTCGGAAGTTGAACGTGGACGAGGCAAAAAGAGAATGTAAGAATCGTAGCAGGTGGCGTTTTGTGGTTTCTGCCTACCCCCATGGGAAAAAAGCGTGAGTTTATGTATGTATGTATGGAAGAATGGATTGATTTGTACTACTTCTTCTTTCATGGGCTTCGGTACAGAATTCAGCTTCATCGACTACGTTCAGACAGATTCCTAAAACCCCATTAAGAACGTTATTTTACAACATGAAAAAGGTTCTACATTAGTACAATAACTGTAATTACACAAATCAAACCCACACGACTACACTGACGTTTTATTATATAAGTATAGTGTAAAGTGAAACTTATCACTATCACTACATATTATAAAACAAAGTCCTCCGCCGCGTCTATCTATCTGTTCGCGATAAACTCAAAAACGACTGCACCAATTTTTATGCTGTTTTCACTAATGGATAGAGTGGTTCTAGAGGAAGGTTATAGTATATAATTTGTCAAGTTTTTTTTTGCGGGAACGGGATCAAAATTTCATGATTACTTTTGGTTGCGATAGCCGATATCCACGCGGGTGTAGCCGCGGGCATCAGCTGGTATGAACTAAATGAATTAGCATTCACTGGGGGCTGTAATCGACCATATCTATAACAGAGCTATGTCTTTGTTGGCCATGCCAGGCTGACTGGCATTGGCTGTACAGGTCGATGACCCCCGGTTTGGCCCTGCAATTTAATTTTGGGAGTTGAAATGAAAAGCGCGGGAGACGTTAAATCACTGTATTTTTTTTTGCAGAGTTTGGATAACGTTGGGAGCTCGTGGCTAACTAACAGCAGCCGCACTGCTCGTACATCAAGGTTAAGCTGCGCTTGCTTAGGTCGGGGTCGTGGATGGGTGACCATCCGTTACATAACGAGTTTCCACCGTGCCTTAGAAAGCACGTTACGCCGTTGTTTCCGGTCACCCATCCACGGATTGACCTTTGCAAGTGCGGCTTAACCTGAAGATCGCCCCATGCGGGTGTTATTATTTAGCCACGCGCCCCTTGACTCCTGCATTCGTGTTATTTAATTATTTAAAACTTTCGCAGTCCTGTCATACAATAATTTATCACGTTTTGTGTTATTACACATAATTATATTTTGCACGCCATAATTAATTACAGCCTTTTGTAATTCATTTAAACCTCCAGAGTGTTATTAGTCGAATCTAATTTATATAAAACTACATGCAAATACGTGCGTGTTGTCTGTTACCGAACTCCGAAGGGAAACTCAACAGATTTTATATCAACATTTCTGAGATACGAGTACTTCAAAAAATGTTCTGGAACCTATTTCCGATCCAGAATTTGGTTTTGTTATAAATGTGACATCCATCCCTCTATCTTTCCATAGGTACCAGACTGAACCATTGTGGATTATGACTCACTCCTCAAAGAGAAGAGGCCCATGACCCAACCATAGGGATTAGAAAGAAGGTCCCAGCATTGGGATTTGGGAACATTATAGCACGTCACTACATGCAAATAGCACGTGTTTTCTGCCATCGCAGGAAAACATACCAGATTTTCTATTTACATGTTAAATAATAGGTTACTATTCAAATTGGTTAGTAGTGATATATCAAATGTTTAGATAAATTGCAGTGGAATCTGATTTCAATGCATAATGCTATGCTAATGTATCTGTTCTGCATTCAAATCGACGTTATTAGTACCATTGAGTAGTTTTCCTTACTCTTGGGTATAAAATTACGTTGTAAGCTAACAACGTAACTGCGTTAAGTAACATGTGAACGTGAAATAACCTCTTGGCCACGATGTACGCGTTCAAGCGGCGCGACAAAACAAATGAATGAAGTTACCTAGACATGGAGAATAGCACGAGTTAGTGTACGTCTTGAGTGACGGCGCATTGCGCATGCGGAATCTGCGGTGCGACACATAGGTACAACGAGTTTCAAAATATGCGGAGTACAGTCGCGAGCACCAATATGTATACAATTTCCTAAATTTAAAAGCAATTTTCGCGAGAAATAACATTTGTAACTTGGAGATAGGATATTTTTCATCAAAATATGAGTTCCAGAATCGTAACAACATGAGATTTTAATCAGAACAATAGGAGAAACACACTTTTTAAAATTGTTAAGTTTTAACATATTACGTACTAGTGGGAACACACATACTAGGGGCCCAAGTCGCATCACCAAAAGTCGGTTAGACTTCTCTAGTGTAAAAACATGTATATTTTATTATTAATATTAAAAGTAGTAGAAAGCTTAAAGTCACCCAAAGGGCAATGGAGAGGGCTATGCTCGGAGTTTCCTTGCGTGATCGAATCAGAAATGAGGACATCCGCAAGAGAACCAAGGTTACCGACGTAGCCCGAAGAATTGCCAAACTTAAGTGGCAGTGGGCAGGGCACATTGCTCGCAGAACGGATGGCCGATGGGGCCGTAGAGTTCTGGAGTGGCGACCGCGAACCGGAAGACGTTGCGTTGGAAGGCCTCCCACTAGGTGGACCGATGACCTGATGAAGGTTGCAGGGATCCGCTGGATGCGAGTCGCACGGGACCGGTCAATGTGGCGACACTTGGGGGAGGCCTATGTCCAGCAGTGGACGTCTATTGGCTGAAATGATGATGATGATGAATATTAAATAATTCTATACCTTATGTAATACTTATTAACAAACTAATTCCTTCTTCTGTCTCTTTGTCCTACAGTGGTATACTGCGACTACAATGGGTCGGGTCGTGCGCTACAATGTGTAGAGGATTATATCGCCAGCGATGTCCTGCCCACACACGCTACCAGATGTACTGGACTGTCCTACACTTCAGGACAGAGTGAGCTTTACAGGTAACTATAATAAAGGGAGTATGAGAATCGAGGAATACAACGTGTTGCGCTGATCCCAAGTAACATAATGATGATAAAATCTGCTACTGGATGCGGGTGTCGTACAAAATACGACGATATTTGCAAAGAATTAAGAATTTAATAATTTCCATAATTATCATTACTGATCTTGTCTCATCTTATTTGAGGTCAAGCGCAACACATTCTTCTATTTTTCAAATCATGCAGAATTATTACGAATTGAATCAGAACTGGTTATACGTTCTGAAACTGCAGAGTTATTTCTAAACGTACCTAGTATCTACTTACAACGATGGCCTTGATTTTTATGACCATGATTTTTGTCTGACAAATCTCTCAAGTCGAAATTCTCACTGCAGTTTAGCACATATTATTGAGACTTGTTAAAATGTTGAAGAAAATATTGAAAATTCACAATAGAATACACCCATATATTCTAGGTATGTAGTTACTACAAAACGTGAGTCAGTAGCCAATCTAGACGGCGGCAGTCTCCGCCGACGACGCCGACGGAGGCAAAACAGGTGTCGGGCTCATTGTTACAAGTCTATTGTCTAGTCGTTCACAATAACCAGTATACAGGTGGAACGTGGAAACGATACACTGGCTTTTGTTTTAGAATTAAAATATGTGGTGAACTGTGTATCGGTTGAAATCTTCCCGGTAACTGATGTAAATCTCGCTTGGGAGCTGAAAGGGTAGCTAATAAAACAAAATTCGAAAAGACCAGATATTATTTTTCATTGCTGTGCCCCTAAAAATGGGTTTTTCGTCGTTTCGCACCACGAGTGGTTCGGACCGCGGAAACGCCGAAGACCTCTTAGGAATAGGCTGTATCGGACCGCGGTGTGAATCGACCATAGATGTATTTGAATAGGTGTATTCGAACCGCGAATATATTATCTGTAAAAATAAGAATATTCCAAAGATTGTGTTCAAGATGATTAAAGAAAAAACAAGGGTGAATGATAAGGTGACGGCTGGTTGATAGAGAGTATGAATGGCCGAAGATAAAGTATCTGACCCCAAAATAAATTATGATAAGGGAGGACAGATAATAGAGATCTTGTTAATAAAAAACAAACTGACTGGTAGGATTGCACCATAATATCAGACAATTCAATGTCTGCCATTTGTGAATTTCTCAGTAGCAGCCACGGAGTCTGGATTTGTTCCCGGATGATGACGATAGGCTCGCCCTTTACATGGAACTTAAACATAACTGGCGAAAAATGTGGGTATACTGTTTAATACATTATACCCTGCCTAACCCTTCGTGGTTCACAGGCCTGAAGTTTTTAACCGACTTCCAAAAGGAGAAGGTTGTCAAATCGTCTGAATGTTTTTGTTTTTTGTTTTCAACTTGTTTAACCTTTTGAACGCCAGAACATAAACGCATGCCCTTCACGCCAAGCCACAATTCCACCTACCATTTTGTCACATATTTGTGTCGTTCGGCGTACAGGGCACGCGTTTGCATGTCACGTATATGCGACTATGGCAGTCAAAAGGTGAAGAACATCGTATTCTAACTTTATTTTATATCCACAGATCGGAATCAAAGTCAATAATCCGAACCCTGGTGGGTGCCTGCCCCGAAGATGTGGCAGTGGTGGGAGCGACCCTGGCGCGGTTCCTCAGGGCACTGCGCCCGGACAAGGTGGTGTTGTTCGTGTCCTCCCGGGAGACCGAGAGGCAGATCGCGCCGTGGAGGGAATATGATACAACGGTAAGGAGAACCTCTTTTCCTTTATTAAGGAGATTCAAGTGTAACTAGCGAGGTGTGGATGGGTGTGGTTCTCGTATAAAGGATGCAGGAAATAGGGTGTGTAATTGTGAAAAATGTTTAATAAGGTTGGATTGAAGAACAGTGGGTCTGGACAAAGTGCTATTTTACCATCATAACGACAATGGAAAACTCAAATGTATTCGAGTGACATCAACTACCGAAAATATAATATCGATTCTCATGAAAGTCGGTATATCGTTGCAGAAATCCATCGACTTACTTAGAAAATGAAAAGTTTTGGCATCGCCACTTACTAGGCCCTCAGGACCGCTTTGTAGTTTTAAGCACTTACCCATTTTATAACGATGCATGCAGCTTTTAAAAGCTTTTCCCTGATAGGGATAACCGCAAGCAGATAATATGGCTACAAAAGTAATGTTAATAACGTTGCTTTTGTAACTGAGCAACCATTTTGGACCGAAAGTCTAATTTAGAGGCACTAATATAATATGGACGTCAAGGGACATCGCTGAGTCTCACATTTCAACAAAATAACATGTTACAAAATTATTTTAATCTATAAAATAACCCAAAAAGCAACTGTAATAATAAATTGTCCAACGAGAAATTTTAATTAGAACATGTTTAAACAATAGACCTCCAGAATTTTGAGGACGATAAAAAATGATGAATGGTCTGGATGTCATTTGTAAAGTTTTTGGAAAATTCATTAAAATTGTCGAAATGGTTTATTGTTTTTCGTCCATGGAAATAATAAAACCAAACAAACTTTCTGAAGAGTCTTAATAGGTGTCTGGGGGAGACATGTAGTAGCTTGATGGACAACACTGAACCAATGTGCACTGCTGGGCAAAAGTTCAAAGAATGGTGATGACGGAAGTCATGATCATTTGGGATGCTTCTATGGTAGGCGTGTATCATATGGGTGAGAAGCAGTTTATATAATAAGTTTTACATTGCTGGGCAAAGGTCTCTTCTAATGTAGTGGTAGAAGAAACACAAAACGTACGGGAGCTTTCAAGAAGAGAATTTTCCGAAAAGAATACAAACGTTTGGCTCAGCCCCTTCTACATATTTTGGCTGGCGATATTTAGGTGTACTATAGTATACCTCCGTCTTTCCTTTTCGGTTAACAGGCGTGATGTTACATCGTAAACAGGCAAATTATTATGTAATGTCAAAAACCTGACACGTTTTTACACTGGTATTCAAGAACGACTCTTTGCTGTGCGGACACATAGCATTGAATGGGGCGCTGTGATTGGTTAACGTTGTGAAGCGACTTCACTCAGGTTGACTGACTGACATATCTATGAGTTCATTATAATGAGCGCATAGTGTCGTTCGTCCCTCAAGTATTGTTTATGAATAGGTTTTTGGGACACTGTGCGTCCGCGCGCACTGAGTAACGTTCATGAATAAACTGCAGATTCCACGGTCGTATTGCGTTATGCAGTTGCCATATGCATTCGCATGTCAGATATCACGTAGTACTTGGCGTTAATTCAATGTGTTACCGACGGATACGTAAGCTGTTATATGTTCAGATTTAATTATTAACTGCTAACTGACGCTAGTCGTGAGGTGAGTCACACATGACTACAATGGCAACGCACGGACGAGCGGAGAATCGTCTTAGAGGAGGAATTCATAAATCGCGCTATCTCCTAAAAAACCGCCAGTAGTTACCACAGAACGGTACTGCTATTATCTCCACATACTGTTTTTGCTTTGTCCACGTTCATACAACTGGTCATACACGCACGCCGACGGCCGGTTGCAAGCACTACGCACCTGACTTTTCTGGAGAATTATCACCAATTCTTCTTATCGCGTGGTTAGTGCCTAACCTGGTGTCAGAGTTTTTATGCCACCCATGGTTCTCTGACTTGGCTTAACATGCCGTCAAGAAATTTCTCTCAGACATTCTTCCACACGATGCTTTCCTTCACCCCGAAGCAAGTGATAATTGCATATAAATCCTAAAAATCAGAGGATCTTATCACCAATAAGGTCATAGTATGTCCTTCTAGGCCGTCCCCTCCCGGCACTGCCTTTTCGCTAAAGTTCTGACTCCGTTTGACAACCAGTCTTACCAAGGAGTATTGATTTACCTAGCAACTATCTTGTTGAGGTCGGAAGGGGAGTCGCTCAATGTAAAATACTGGTATTCAGTTGCATCTAAAAAGCTAGGCCAATGATGTATGTATTTCTCATCAAACAATGTTATATGAACTGTCGATATCAATCAAAGCAACGTGCAACTATGACGAGCAGGCGCCAGTTTCCACTTGTGGGCAATTTAAAATATATTGGGACTGGGCTAGGCACGTTTGCTGCGTGTCAAGTTAATTGTGGGCTAGAACTATAACCAAGTCGGCCCTGAAAAGTGCGATAGCTTCACGTTTGGCCGAGGTAATGATAAGCTTGATGTCTTTAGAAAAGATAGTGCCATTTTAGTCAAAGAGTACGGAGACGGGCTAGTAAAACAAAAGAGAGACGTTTTCACCGCAGTGCTAGCAAAAGTAGATTATAACATAACATAAAATTACTCCTATAATCCCCGAGGGGTTAGGCAGTGGTGTAGGTACCTATTAGAACTCCCACATTTGGCCTGTAATGTTTTGTTTTAATCCCATGTAAAAATAGGCGAGCCTATTGCCATCAACCGGGCACAAATCCAGACTCTGTAGCTGCCACTGAGAGATTCCTGATGGAAAAACCCAATAACACTTTGCCCGACGCGCGAATCGAACCCGAAAAGCGAACCCTCATGCTCAGCCACTCGACCAACGAGGCAGGTCAGGTAGTAAATGATAGTTCTTCCTTATTTAAATCACAGTGTTGATTAGGATGAATGCAAGTGCAGAATCTGCGCAATATAATCTCTTACTTAACTCCACAACTACAAAAATAAATATTTTAAAACATTATCACGTGACTTAGAGCTAGTGAAGTCAAGCAGAGTGCATAATAACCAATAGTGGCGAGCACATATCGGCTGCAACTAAACGCATTACAACCACTAAAGGCCGAATGCCGATAACACGCCCTTGAGTTACATAACGGAAGCGTAGCATTTTATACTTTTTGCATACAATGAAAATATAGGGCCGTCTAATATGGGTGCCGCCGCCGCGACTATGTAAATAACATTTGCAGCGGTTATTTTATGGGCTATTTTATTTGTTTGTATGCTGCGTACTGCGTAGTTTTCTTATGCAACGATATTACATTTAATTTTCAATGTCACGTCAGTTATTGAGAATGTTTGGCAGACGTAGATGTTGTTGAGTGTAGTGTAAATTCAGTTGATAGATTCATTGAGAGGATTCAGAAATTAGACGGCGATGTTCATCTTTTTGTTCATAGATGATGGCATTAATAAATAAAGCGTTTATTGTAAGGATCGAAGCAGGTGGTGATCTGTAGTTTCTATCTGCCCCCATGGGGAAAAAAGCGTGAGTTTTTGTACATAAGTATCTATTGAGGAAATCTCAATAATTAGAGTCTACAATGATAATGATGTGGGTGAATTAGAAGGAACTTTTATCCTTAGTGTCGTGTGGTTTCTGCTTGCACCAGTGGCCAAAGACATTAGTTTATACTAAGTTTGGTGGAACACCCTACTTGTAAAAACTAGACAGTACCATTATCTCAGCAGGCAGTATATTTTAACAACATGAAACGCCGAAACGTGCACGCACAGCCTAATCACCCGTATATTGCCGTATTATGCGAAACGTGTAAACACACACTCGTCGAACGGCGCTTACGATCGGCAAATTCCGTTGTTTTATCAACAAAAATATGATTTACGTTGCACACGTGACCTGCGATTGCGATATTAGTTACTGCCCTTGTTCTATATCTTTAGCCTTAGAGGCCTAGAAAGCTGAGCCTGTAACTAAGCAGGTGGCTGCAAGGTCTAACGTTTGAGTCTTAAAAGGTCAATTGGTGGTAGCTGAGGTTAGAGAACTGAGTATCAGTGGCGAAGAATCTATAGAACTCGATTCCTACCGGCTTCCCTTTGAAAAATGGCACAGTGAGTATTCTATACACAAATAATATAATCAAATTAAAGATATATACTCCGGCTTACCTCTTACAAAAATTGACCCTTCGCTACTGCTAAGTATTGTACAGACGCTAGCACATCAAGCTACTACGATTTGTATTTGTTTAATAGTTTTTAACTTTACCTCTAAAGCATTAGGTTCAAGGTTGGTTGGTAAAATCTGACAGTTTCGGTTTACCTAACCTGCTGGGGTCTGTAAATTTCTAATCTACGATATTTAATAGTCTTTAGTAGGTTTTTATTTTATAATTAACCATGACGTTTAGAAAATACTTTTTGTCCTGTTTCTATGGCTTTGCTTTGACTTCATCCCTTTTCTCGAAAAACTCTCGTTAAAAAAAAAATATCTTATCAATGGCGTACGTTTAATTAACATCTATAACCGAATCGTTATTACTCAACCAAAGGTACGCACGAGAACCATTTTAAGCGGATCTCTCATTGTACGGGAAATGAACACAAAGCAAGGCCATGTTACACTGGAAATGATAGCATGTGATGTGATTTGTCGCCGTGTGTACTAAAATGTAGTTCTATCTCAATACCTACACACATTCCACTATTACTTCCGTATTACTATCCGTATTTCTTGTGTGACCTTTAAACCGTGCGTGGGGGTTACCTTCCCACTTCATCCCTGGATCACATTTCATCCGTGTATCAACCTTTGCTTTTACTTTTATGACTTTCATACTTCGATATCACTCATATTCTGTGTTACTCGTGTGTTCCAGTGAAAGGGTATATTTTATGGGTCTCTTGCATTATGTTGTATTTTTCCAATAGCTTTTTATACCAGATTGACTTATCTTTTAGGAATTCGTCTGTGTGGCTATTGAGTCTTACGTTCCTTTAGCATTTGCTTCTTTTCCGATGTCATTGACATCTTTATTCCTAAACATCTCTTTCTGCTTACCTTTTATGTCACTCAGAGTAGTGTTATAATAGTAGTCACAGTTTTATCCCCCGATTGATTCTTCACGCTTATTATCACGTCCGGTATTCACCCGTCATGCGTCATGTCCAGAAAGTGATTTGAAGATATTTATGTTAACGTCAAAATGTCGACGTTCATGCATGAAAATACATTGACAATCTTGTTTATTTTCATAACGCAGGTGGTTTTCTTGATTGACTTTCTGTTTTTATTCCTGAAAAAATACTTTCCGTTTAATTGCAGCGTTTGCAATAATAAAATCACTTTTTACATCGTTTTCATCATCATCGTCGTTCATTATTGACATAAATAATGAGTTTTTTACGAATTCTGACCTCAATGAAAATTTGTTCTCTAATAAATCGTTTTTCTTGTCAACGTACGACGAAGTCTCTTTTATAATATTCACAATTTTCCCACAACCGTGTCTGTTTTGTAGTAACAGTTACCTTCCCAAGATAAACAAATGACTGATTCTACATATTGTCCATATTATTAATTTTAAAAGACATAAAACTTTAACTAGATGTTATATGGTTGCAATTTTTTTATATAATAATCAGTAATCGTAAATTTTTTATGATTATTAATGTCACATTCATGTCAGTGCTGGTCAAGTTTACTGACAGTTTGTTTGCCAACGTGATCGCGTTATAACAGACTATATAGTTGATTTTATTAGCATCATCGTCCAATGTTTACAAAGCACTGTTTCGATATTTTAGTAACTCTACTGTTTACTGCCATAGTTTACTGGGCATTGTGTTAATTTCCACTGTATTAAGGTCATTGTTCCGTCGGGGTTCATCTAGATTTCCCTGCCTGTTGTTTGTCTGAATATCGAAAGATTTCTTTCTCCGACGGGTTTGCTTCATCATGTTCCATATGAAAATGATTAGATTTTTGTCAAAGATCTTCTACACCATCTTGTACCTTACACAATGGGCCTTTGTGTCGCGTAGCAACGTTTCTTGGAATATATTTCTTCGATTCTAATAATTATCACGATTGGTTGAGTTGTGATAGAATATTGATTTCTCTTTGAGACTTTCTTAATATTTTCTTTTGAAGCAGATAAATTGCTTAATTTGTGAGCAAAGTTTTGTTAGAGGATGACAATAGCAGACAGTAATAATGTAAGCCACGAAAACATTTGTTATTTCTTTAATTTGTAATTGAAATACTTCAGTGAACGCTACATTTATTACGTAACGTTAAACTATGCACAAAAAAATATAATTTTCAAAGGAAAATCTTGCTTCAGAAGATATTTAAAAACATCAGATAATTGTGTTGTAATTTGTTACACAATAATATTTTCTTTTATTGCTTTATCAAAGGACGTGATGCTTCGATAAAACCTTTTTTCCAAGTCTGTGTGATACATACGTTTGGTTTCTTATACGAAGCCGTACGAATTATAAATGCACAGTGAAAACCCCAACAATAGTCCGGAAACCGTTAGTATCAAGATTATTGTTCCTTGGGTAATTTCCTGTTCTTTATTATATGGAATAGCTCTAGCACTCTTCCTTCCTCATTTCATTCATACATAAGATACAGTGTAACATTGATGTACAAAAGTAAACAATGGTGCCGATTCCCTTGTTCACAAACTAAACTAAATTTAAGTTCAGTGCATCTTTTTCTTTCTATTTCATTAAGATAAGGACAGAAGATACATTTTAGTTTAGTCCTGTCAAATTAACCAGCGCCTGACAATGAAATAGAAAGAAAAAGATGCACTCAACTTAAATTTAGTTTAGTTTGTGAACAAGGGAATCGGCACCAATATCGCACCTTAAAAAGTGTTCCCGTTTTTGTCCTTCTGAGAGTACTTCATTTAGGGCTGTTGCAGACATACTACTTTTAGTATCATCGATCGGTATATTGGTAGTTTTGTTTTAATGCTTCCTCGCGATTTGGCGATTATTTGCGTTCATTCCCAAGCAAAGTCGAGCATTTGAGCGGTTGTTTCGATACTGCAATGCATTTTTGCGATACGGATTTCAGTCGTGGCTGTTAAATATAACATTATAACAATAAATTGCTTCTATCATTACAGAAAAACGAGTCGGTATTCCACAGATACCGAAAACTCGTTCAATCTCGATGGCGTGTCGAGCGTAGTATTCGATCGAGTCCCACGAACGACTAATCGCAAATCACCTATACTCTCAAATTATCGTGTCTGCCATAGCCCTAATACCAGTGATGAATGACGTCACGTCATGGTCATGGGGGGTTGCGTCGCAGTATATGGCGTGTTTACGGGTTCTTAACGTACCTTGTTTACCAGGAGCCCAACAATGACATCATACTGTACGTACTGCCGCATTTGTGACCGAATTCGGGGTACGTGTCTGGAATGTATGTTCGTGCGTAGTTTTAGTAGTATTGCGTTTCCTGTTTTAATAGTGTGGTCTAATTATTTCGTTTGGGATAGGTCGCCGTTTTGGTGATAAAATTTTTATGTCTAACAAACAGATAATGCGCAAACTGCAGTCAAGTCATAATAACTTGAATGCGCAAGAAAAAGGAGCAGGAGATGAACAAATTAATGAATAGATTTCGACTTGTGGACTTTATCGATCTAACTAGAATGGTCTTTTAAAGAAATTACTCGTAGCTTACTTACTCGAGTTTGTCCGGTAGATCGTTATCAGCGATAAGAATGTACCCCACACTGTACCCATAGAATTAGCAATATTGTCAAAGAGCCGTGTTACAGTTTTTGTGTACAATAAGTGCTATTCTATCTAAATAGATAAATATCTATATTTCCTTACGTCAGATGGCAATACATTTCCGAATGGAAGATGCATTTCATTTCACCAAAGTTAAAGTTCTTCAAAGGAAACTACCAAGATTGAGATTTGAGACCCTGCAAGTAGGCAGTTTCATTGAAATTCTGAACGCGTTGACTGCTAACTTGCAAAGCTGTTGCGTCGTGATAATAATTATGTTCGGGATGAAGATTATACTTAATTGAAGTAGTGGGAGTAAATTGCTTGACGTTCACGAATTTATTAAATTCATGCAAGCAAATTGATATTGTAGATTGACCCATTCAGTGCCCAGCACCCAGCATATGAGTCGAACAATAATTCGTTTGTTCGCACAACCCGTATCCGTAGCTATGGACTCGATAGTCGGGTTCTGGGCATGAATACAAGTCATCTATAGGTTATTATAACGACGACTCGGATACGGGTTGTGGGCACGCGAACGGAGTTTCGTGAAGTTTCCGCGAAGTACTGGGCAGTGAATGGGTTGATTGATTGATCAGGTTTACTCAAATTGTGTCTGGTACTTTCCTCAAATGGCCAGCCTCGGGACTCTGCATTTTGTTACACTTTTTATGAATATTGTCTGGACTTTAAAAGAGATCTTGATCATCTCAATCATAATCATCTGCCTAGCCTTTTCCCAGCTATATTAGAGTCGGCTTCCAGTCTAACAGGATGCAGCTGAATACCAGTATTTTGCATGAAGCGACTGCTTGAATTGAAATATCGACTCCTAGGTATCTACAAAACAAATATATCATTAAATTTTACATTAAATACAATTAAATTTTACATTAATTTAATCATTAAATTCTCCTCTTTAAACTCAAAGTCAGACATTTATTAAAATGTTCACTTTGCTGATGTATTCCGCATGCATTTTATAAGTTTTAAATACTTAGTATTGATGGAATTTCCATCTATAAACCTAAGTGGCATAGATTAACTCATGCCTTTTCCATTTCCCGACTGTCTTTTGTTGTTTGTCTCTGCATCTTCTTTAAAGTTAACCTAAAATAACGATTCCATTTAATTCTTGTTTTTGCACTTTTTGTTTTCGTAAATTCTAAGAAGCAAACACTGTTTGCTCTTTAACTTAGGTCGTTTAAATTTAATGTTCTGTTTTGTTATAAGATAACTTACGGTTATGGCCAAAATTATATGCTCTTGTTTGTAATGGTATTTCGTTTTAAGACATTACAAAAATGTTCTTGCTCTTTTGAAGTACCTATTTATGAAGATACCTGTTGGTACCTTCTTACTAAAGTTTCATTAAACACAACAGGCTATGGTAATTAGTGTTTGGCAGACATGTGGTTGAGAAAGATGACCATTCTTAGCAGTTCTGTTGTCAGCCAAATGCTCATACCATTTAGGTACACAATAAGTCAGCGAATTGAGTGCACCGGACGTTTTTAATCGTATCGTTACTCGTGTAAGCTCTTAATGCATCCCCACTTAGCTGCTATAGCTATATCTACGTCGTCTATCTGTCACTCTTTCATATTATGTATGTACCGGTATGTATAAATGTCTGCTATAGGTAGCTGCCAGTTTGCCGACTAATATCCATTAATCCACGGCATTATCAGTATGTTTCAGAATCGACCATAATCTTATAATGTGCTTTAATGAACTATTTCTTCTCGTCAATGGCTCATTTGCATCTTATTAGTGACGTTAATTTACAAGACGCGACTTGGAACTATTAGCTTATCGAGTTATGTTTACAGAAATATATAATATTACTTTAATTAGAACAAAGGTTTTGGTTTGCCATGACGATATAGGTACTAGGGTTTCATTAACTTTAGATATCTTTTTTTCAGCAAACGAATAAATTCTTGTCTTTGTTTTAATAGTCGAGTACCAAGTTGTGTTTTAAAGTGACTAGATTTGGAAAACCGATTCACAAAGAAAAAAAACAATTCAACCGATCAATCTGTTTTTCGACCAAAAGTCAACCATGTTCTAGAACTTCTTCTATCTTCGTATTACGTGTGTGTTTTAGGTAAGTTCGTATCAAGAAACAATGATACAGCAGGAATAAATAAATTTACCTTTATTTTGTGTTCGTCTGGTTGGTTAAGCAAACACGCAGAATAAGGGATTTCAATTGTACTTACCTTTTTTGGATTTTTTCTATTTATATTGCGCACTGTAAGGTTGTCTGAAGGACGAATGATTTTAAGTATTTTATTCACGGTGCTAGCTTCTTTAGTAGTAGTAATTTTTTTTTATTCTTTCGAAATCTTGTAATTGACCGCATTTTTAGTTTTGGAAGTAGAGTCAGTTAATTGTTGAATGAAGAAATTTCAATTTATGAAAATTGAAATTAACCCCAATTCACCGAGTGGTATGATTGCAGTAATCCTTGTTCATGTTCATGTTTTGGTATAACATCATCAAAAAAATAAACATTTACTTGATGATATAACGGAATTGTAATCAATTCCGTTTACGATTCCAACTAACATATATGGATCTAATTACGCGCATTTCTAGAAATAGGGATCGTTAATTTAATTTGGCAAGAGAGAAGCCAAAAATAGAACCAATCAAACCTTTTAAGGTATATTGATAGAATCACACTCCATTGGTTTCCATCGAAGCCTTACCTACTTCAGTCCTTGTCAAATTTTCACGACATGGAAAGCATGGTAATTGTTCGGAGCTCGTGGCTAAGTTATAACTGCCGCTCGGATCGATCTTTAGGTTAAGCCGTGCTTGCCTAGGTTGGTCTGTGGATGGGTGACCACCCATTACATATCGAGTTTCCTCCGTGCCTCGGAAAGCACGTTAAGCCCAACGGCTTAACGTGCCGGGACGTTGGTCCCGGCTGTCATTTGTAGATCTTTGACAGTCGTTTAAGGTAGTCAGTGGCCCAAAAAGTCTGACAGCCAGTCTTACCAAGGGATATCGTATTACCCAGTACTAACTGGGTAGTGGAGGTCAGATAGGCAGTCGCTCCATGTAAAATACTGGTATTCAGCTGCATCCGGTAAAACTGGAAGCCGACCCAACGTTGTTGGGAAAAGGCTAGGCAGATGATGGGAAGCATGGTAATTGGCAATGTACCTTTGTTTCAATTCAACATCAAATCAATCAATAACCCAATAGAATTAGGTTTAGAATAAATTCCTCGTATATATTACAGACAGCAAGACATCTTTATGTGTCGTGTTCAATTGATTGTTTATTTCGACAATAATTTTCAAAGTTACTAATATTATTATCTTGCTAGAAAGCTAGTGCTGTTGTCATCATTTACATATTTGTGTTTGAATTTAAATGTGTTGGATGATTGCTTTATAACTACACCTATCTGTTTTTGAGTTACAAGGCGAACTTTATTTACTTTATTAATTCTGGGGGATTTTGTTTTCTTAGTCTATTGTTTTGTTAGTTTGTTGTATTGTTAGTCTGTTGTTTTTGGACTGCTGTGTAAAACCCTATTTTGGGAAGCAACGATTCATCATCATCATCTTCATCTTCATCACCTTCCTGCCCTTGTCCCATGTTATTTGGGGTCGGCGCAACGTTTTCATCTTCCATTCGCCTCTGTCAACCGTAATGCTATCATTTACCCCTTTTTCCATCGTTTCTTTGGTCTTACTCTCCCTCTCTATCTATCAACATTTATATTCATCACTCTTCTAGTCACATGCGATTCGTCCCTCCTCACCATATGCCCATTCCAAGACAGCCAATTCCCTTTTAATTTTTATGTAACTAGTGCAATTTTCAGACTTCCTCTAATACACTCATTCCTTACTTTTAGAATTTTGAAAGCAATGATTACTGGTATAAAAAAAGTGTGTGTGTGTACTTATGTACACGCGTTAGAAGTTATACTTCTTTTAAAAAAAAATATCTGTCGCCTTATCTCAGCCAGCAGTAGATTAATAATCAAAAACATAGGCTTGTCAATATCTGACACTAAGCTAACTTCAGGGTGTATGTTGACTAGCTAACTTCATGCTGTTAAATTTAGGTGTCGGTGTGCGCGCGCATCGTAAAAAATTACTCTCATCATTTTTCCCTAACGCGCCATAAGAAGTAAAACTTTCCTTCTCATTGTTACAGGTCATAAAAATTCCAGAAACGAAAGAAGGCTATATAGACCTGAACAACTTGGATCAGAGGCTACAGCAGAACTCGAGTTCTGGCAAAAGAATGATCGGCTTCTTCCCAGCAGCTTCCAAACTGACAGGAGTATTGGCTGATGACGTAGCAACGACCCTGCTTCTCCACCAGTATGGAGCCTGGTCCTTCTGGGACTATACGCTAGTGGCGCCATCTTCTGCAGTAGACATGAATCCCACGTTCCCAGGAGTAGATGAAGAGATGGTGAAGAAAGATGCGTTGTTCTTCAACTGTGAGAAGTTCGTCGGTGGAGTCCAGGGTCCCAGTGTTGTGATTGTTAAGAAGAATGTGTTCAATGATACTCCGATTTATTCTGATGATGTTGAGGTGAGTAATGATGTTGTCCTATAATTTGGAAATAGGAGCAGGAAATCAGAGTAGGTGTAAAAAAATATAATGAAATATGTTGAATACCATCGAAAAAATTAAAAACAAGCTTATGGAAGTATGATCGTGCAACCGGTGCAGGTGTACCTATTTCTTTAAAACGAGATACTTTTAACCGAGCTCGGGTTCCTCGAATGTCTCCTAAGTTTTAGGTATTGCAAGGTGAACACAGGTACTAAATTGAAAGACTTGAATATGGATGAGCTCACGATGAGAACTTTCTTGGCGTGCTCTGAACCTTGGAGAACATTTTGTTTGAATAATAAATCCTTATCAACGTTCTCAGTAACTGCCTATTTAATTTTGTAATTTTATCAAGTTTGTGAAATAGTTATTATGTTAAAACAATTTTTCTTGAATTTTTTTCTTTTGTTACTGAAATGTTTCTAGCAGTTACATTAATACCTACAGATAAACTCGACGGTCAAGGACAGGGATAATTGTTTCAATTTCATGAATAATAAAAGCACTATTGTAGGAGAGTAGCCTCATCAGATTTTAGACCTTATTTCTAATGAAATATTGTTCTCTTGTTTTTTCTCTCTCAGACATTGAGCGAAAGGATTGAAGAGTTGAAGTCAACGGAGGGTGTTAGAGCAGCGCTGGTCATGCAGTTAAGAGACGCCGTCGGCCTTCAGACGATCGTTGAGAGACAAGACAACATCAGCAAGTAAGTTTTAATCTCATAACTATACAAGCCCAGTTGTGTGTACGGTAGGATTTTCGATCGGCAAATATGACAAACACCTTAAAAGAGAACGCATTTGTTAATAATCCTGTCTCAGTGATTAATTTTGGAACTCTTGCGCAAATTGTCCTGCTTCTAGACACTATAGATTTAAGATTCTTATTAAGTAGTAGATTCGAATACAGCTTGATATTTTAGGTAGATAAAATCCCAGCCAGAGGAACCGTTAAGTATAATCAAATAGAAACAACTTTCGTTTCAAATAATCTAATATTATCTCTTAGTAAGTCAATTTTTATACCCACCATTTAGGTAGCTAAAAAATAATGAGGAAATAAATTACTGTTACATAGCCAAATTATAACTGTATTCGCAATTACGTGTACCGATGTTTTATCTTAGTAAATACATATTATTTGATCGTCGCATACATTAATTTCAATCGTACGAGTAATTTTTTCTTCGTCTTCTGATTAAACGGGATTAATCTCAGCTGTTACTGAGGCTCAGAACATTTTCAAATTAATATACATTCACAAATCTTCATCTTAATATACACCTTGGAATACATTTATTAAATCTTTTGTTCAATTTTGACGCTACATTCTTCACAAACTCAATATAGGTGAAGCCTGTCTTACTGCTTCCATTCTTACATCATATTGATACTAAAAATAGAATCACTTCCGCGCTAAGGACTTTCTTGAAGCGCTGAAGCGCACTCGGTAATCTAAGCACGTGCCACTTAATAACAAGCGTATTTCGCTTCGCTAACTCGCTCGCAAACTTGCTCTATCGACGGTGATCAAAGACTTTGTGATTAAGTTATGGTCTGGCCATAGAACATGCCATCTTTCAAGATTCCCTTCCGTATTGTACCGTTTTTTTAAGAAATTTTCAATGTATAACTCAAAAACTAACCACTAGCAATGGCGAACAAAAAGGTTTAACATAAAGAAATTCTAAGCTAAAAACTATAACAGAACCTGTCCACAACAGCGCGCAATAAACGTACATACCAAACATAGTTTCACCAAAAACATTTCTGTAAAAGCTCCGTGGACAACACGAATATTTTAAATTCATTTTGTGCAATGTCATACCCAGTCATACCGCCATTACGGTCGCCAATATAGAGAGACAAGGCAAGGGAAAATTACTGTGCAGCCAGGTTCATAGTGTCAACTCAGATAGAATTTTGTTTACGCCGACGCAAACAGAGGATTTATTTATTACACAGATTTATGTTTACTGACTCTCAGTTAACATTTAGTTAATGTTTTAACGGAATATTTGCGAAGGAGATCCATTTTGCAGAGTTATTCGATTTTATATTTATGTGGGTGTTAACTTGGAGAAATTTATTTCGTGTAGCGAGGTGTCAGAACAACTATTGATAGATTATTTTGAAAACGACTAGGTTTGTCCTCGTTGACTGTCAAATAAATATTATTGTGATGAGTCTTAATGAAATTCTGTGTCTATCTGTGGACCTTTCCACAGACAGACTCGAGAATTAATTAAATGGCCTGATAGATTTATTACCTGCTTAATGAGAAGTATGATCCAGAGTTTCTCAGAGCTTATAGAATTTCAAGTAGAAAGAGCATATTTGTTATACGCACCGCACACACAGGAATATGTTAATTTGCGCATTCCCAGGGTAATAAACACAAGACTAATCGCATAATAAATATAAACAATGCATCAATAAAATAAAACTGCGTGCTTGAGTTAACTCCTTCGAGTAGAGTTTATTCTGCTGTAAAACTATTTTGATCTGAAGGCTTTTTGGAATAAAGGGAGGGTCACTGTATATGCAAGTATGTCTATATTTCATTTCGCTAGTTCTCTATTAGAGGACCCCTACGAGCCCTATAAAGCCAGACGACTGAACAAACACTGACGGTCCCGACATTTTCATTAGGTATTTAGATGTTAGTTCAGCTTCGAAAATCTTTTGGGTTGTAAATTATGATTAGGATCCTGAGCGAATTCATTACTAGTGCTTTTAATTAATTCCTTCTTATACTGTTACCTAGATTATTAAAACTAAAACCGCTCGTCGTCGTCGCGATTATATTGGCAATACAATATGACTTTAAGAAGTTTAATATCCAGAGTTCGGGGGCTTCTAAGATACTCTTTATAATTTAATTGTATATACAATAATATATTCTCCATTCATCTTCTATCTGTCTATCGTTTTCCTTATAAAGTTTTTATCATTTTTGCTCAAGACGATTATCTATAATTCGTGGAGTGAAAGCCCCAAGGACAAAGGACAGATGCACTCGTGCGCACAATGCTCACGATAACAATTAGTGCCTTGTCTAACTTTATCTGTACCTTCGTGTCCTTCGTTATAAGTTCGACTGTATCTGTCCCGGGTTGACAGTCCTTTTATCTCCCAACTCGATTAACTACTTTAGGAATTTCGATCATTCTATCTTTCGTTTGATCAGAACTGTCAAAATGTTTATGTGGTGTGACTGGATTAAAATCGGTAATAGCATTTTTCTTAAGCGTATAGATTAAACAACTTCACTCTTGTAATCCCTGAAGGGTTAGGCATTAATGTAACAGCAACATTTCGCGACCTACGTTTGATGTCCATGGGGGCGATTTTATTGCCATCAACTGGGCTCAAATTCAGACTCTAGGCTGCTACTGAGAAGTTCCAGTAGGAAAAACCCAATAACAGTCTGCCCGAAATGGAAATCAAACTTAGAACCTCATGCTCAACAATGCTACTAGTAGTCCAACAACAATATTATCCAAAAATAACATCGCAATCTAAAACTGAATATTGAGTGCCGGATGTAATATTAACAATTTGTCAGCGATACGATTAGTCATGAATTATTTATTAATATAAGTTGTATTTTTATTGCAAAAAAAACTTTTTTCGTGGCGTGTATCCAAACTTCTTGACAACACGTTGATTCTTTCATTCATGAAATAATACATAACGATAAGTGAACAAAGATCAAGATTGTTTCCCTGACAATCATTTTGTTTGGCAACGGATCAAACAGGAAAAATCCTTTCCTTCCATGGTCAGAGCGTATCGTTATTCATTACTACGATTACCTAACAATCATTCTATCTTTGCTCCTGCAACTCACAATGCAATTTGGAAAGTACATAATGGAGTTTTCTACTTGCATCTTAACCACAAAGAGACCCAGTGAATAGCTCATGAATACCTAATATTCTACATTTTGCCAATATTCATTTTATGGAGCATAACTTCATCATTTTATGGGGTTGTTTATTTACCCACCTTACATTTACATACTACATATTATCTAGTATTGATGGCTTTATTATTTAAATGATTGTTTCAACGGAAGATTTAGAAGTATTATGTTAGGTGTTACGTATGTTAGGCGCCATTTGATGGATTCACAATGTCAAGGTTAAGTTATTTAAATAGTAGACAAATTTCGAGTATTTTCTACGACAAAATCGTCAAAATTCGAAGACATGTGACATCTACCAACGCGCACTGTGCGGGTTGGTAGATGTCACACAGGCTCTCTATGAGACGGAATGGGTTATAATCTATTATAGCCCATTCTCATAGAGAGCCTGTGTCCCAGCAGTGGGAACATTATAGGTTGATTAAACTATGTTATGTTTATTTTACGACAGCGATGGTTTTAAAGATCGTGCTGCTTATGAATAGAAAAGATGTACATTGTTTAACATCACGGTTACTCACGACCAAAATCGATCATCAGCGGTCAGTTTCTGTAAGCAAGTTTAATATACACTCTGAATATCATCCTCATTCAACATGAATTCGCTCACAGTTGCCTACCTCTCTACAATTGTTTCAAACCCACGCTTTCTACCCCTATCGCAGACCCACTGTCTTTAAGTTAATCAATAGTTTCCAATATAGAATAAACGCTATATAATCTCTCCAGTAGCTATTTCACGAGCCCGGAAGGCGCTGAGTCTCAAGTTCACAACTCAACGGCCCGTGCGTCATACATGCAGAGTCGCTGAGAGACTATTACTATATTTATGATGTTGCACATAAGTAGGTAACTGGGAATTACGTGGAAGTTTTTTTTATACTGTTGGAGCTTTTGTCAAATTGATTATAATTGAAAATGTTGGTCATACTGTCGGAGGAAAGAATCTTTACATAATTATAATAAAATCGTAGGAAAGTCAAAACTGTACATTGAATATTTTTTTAAAAGAATACTTGGGGCGTGATCTACAATTGATATCGAAGCTAAAAATATAGTTTTTTTGTCTGTCCGGGCTAAACTCAAAAAGTACTGCATGGATTTACTTCAAATTTTGCATGAATATAAGGCCGCTGCCGCGCTGCCTCGAATTTTGCGGGCAGCGGGGCGGCGGCGGCGGCGGGCGGCGCCGCTTGACTGGAGTGCACCGCTCGTTGCCCGCTCCCGCGCCGATGTTTTCGAGAACCGGTCCATTCAAATGTACGCATTAAGGCGGGTCCAGACATGTATCATTTGCCCGATCCGATCACCGTATCCGTATCGTATCGTTTATCGTATATCGTACGGGGCTTGATACAATACGCAGATACGGATACGGTGATCGGATCGGGCAAATGATACATGTCTGGACCCGCCTTAAGATCCTGCCGCTCCCGCGCCGCCGCCGCCGCCGCCCCGCTGCCCGCAAGATTCGAGGTAGAGGCCTTACTAAGAGGTCGGGTCAACATATAGGCTACATATTATCACGCTATAACCTACGGGGGAGGAGCTGTGAATCTTTATTTTTCTTACGCATTCTGTGACAGCGTGTAATCTGACGACGCAGATTTAAATGTTGTTTTTGAGTAAGCCATGCAATTATCTAGCTTTATACTATAAAAACTACGCCATTTAAGTAACTTGGGCAGAGAAACATAGTTTAATGAATGTGAGTAGTATAAAGACAATTTTGAAGCAGCGCCATCAGTGAGATTTCATAAAAATCAAATCAAGATACATGTTAACACTTTTTGGAAATTAATAATTTAAATTTGATCATGTTGGCGAGGTTAGTAGTTAGTTATTCTTAAAATTCATAGATGGTAATGTGCATTTTCTTTTTTAAAAGTTGTACGTTTTGGCTAATTCAAGTTCCAACAAAACCCTCAAAATCTTGAGCAGAGATGAGGAAGACAATTTAAACAAAAATGCGTTGTTAAGTATTACAAAAAAGTTATGATCATTGACGATGATCATTTCTTCATCAATTTCATGTTGTTAGTACAAAATAAACATTGACTGTTAATACTGCTCGGTATTTATCTGTGTGTTTGTGTTATTGCTTGGTTATTAATATATTTTCATGTCGTATACCTAATTATACACTTAAATGTGATGTAAAACTAGCTGGATTTATTTTATGTTCAAAATGGTAAAACTAGGGTAAAATGTTTTTCTTGGTTGCTCCTGGTGGAACAGGAAAAACATTTGTTACCACTGGCATACTTGCCGAGGTCAGGAGGCAAGGCAAAATTGCTATTGCTGTAGCGTCGTCGGGAATCGCTGCCACACAGCTTCCGGGTGGCAAGACAGCACATGCCATGTTTAAAATTCCCATCGATTTAGAGAGCGCCGAAACGCATGTTTGTGGTTTGTCACGTAACAGCGATAAGGGACACGTGCTCAAGGATTGCTCTCTCATCGTATGGGATGAGTGTACGATGGCCAATAGGAAGGATACGCTGCGCTTGACCATTAATATGAGAGCTCGGCTCGGCGGCAATGCACGTGCTCAAGAATTCTCCGATGTCCTTCTAAGTCTTGCCGAAGGCACTCTACCAGAAGAGAGAGGTGGACAGGTGGTACTTCCAGAGTCTCTCGGTAGCGTGGTATCCAGCTTAGAAGAACTCATTTGCTGTGTGTACGGGGACATCAGTCGTATACCGCACCAGCAGAATTCTTTGGTGTGTGACGCCCAAAAATGATCAGGCTGCAGAAATTAACGAATGCATTCTCTCGGAAATTGAAGGGAATTCATGAAGTAGTCTACACCTCGATAAACACTGTTGTCCCGTGGAATTTCTGAACTTCTGAATTTCTGTCAGCAAGTGGACTTCCAGTGCATACCATCAAGCTGAAGATCGGTGTCCCGATTATGCTTCTTCGGAATCTATCTCCTCCGAAGTCGTGTAACGGGACCCGCCTTAAAGTCATCTCGCTCTACAGACACACCATTGAGGCGGAAATTCTAACGGGTTGTAGCGTCGGCGAGACAGTATTTATACCACGCATTCCCCTCATACCTCATAACTTCCCGTTCCAGTTCAAGCGCGTACAGTTCCCCGTGAGTGTTTGCTTCGCGATGACCATCAATAAGTCGCAGGGGCAGGCACCGAGGGCAGCGGGTGTCGACCTCAGGACGAGTTGCTTCTCACACGGGCAACTGTACGTCGCTTGCTCCCGCGTCACCAGTCCTGACTCTCTTTTCATTTTGGCTCCTGGCAGCATAACTACCAACGTAGTTTATAGGGAAGTGTTGTAAGGTATGATACCTTTGTACGTATTTTTGCTCTTTTGTGTCTTGGAATGTATTACTGCATTATTTTCTCTATTTCCTTCAGTCACATCTTATGACTGAACTCAGCAGAATTCCCAGATTCTCTTCACTTGCTTCGCTTGCAAAAAAAACTTATATTTTAATGCTATTTTAAAAGTTGTTTACTTATAATGCTATGTGTGCCAGCGACACTGGCATCTTAGGTATTTTTGGTGCTGTAGAGCCTTCACCCAGACGACGTCGCGGGCAGCAGCTAGTATAGAATAGTTTTTGTTTTCAGCTAAGATTAACTTTATCCAACCTAACGCTTTTGACTCGTGTAATAATATCTACCTCTATTTTGAGCTTGACGCAAAATCTGTTCGGTTAGTTGTAGGTCCAAGGGTTGGTAGCGTTCAGATCGGGAAATAAAGAGCCTCAAACATCCCTGTTTGTTTGCTCTCCATGCTAAGTATCTTGTAATTCTTCTCACGGGTCTGACAATTTTGAAGACAAATAGACTTGAATGCAGCCGTCTAGTTTGGAACTATTCCTGTAACAAGCCGATCTAGCTGCTTCACCGCAGTTTTTACATCGCTGCGGTTTCCGGGAGTTGAATCTATATCGCAAATTATTTCGGTAACGTTTCACAATCATGCCTTACAATTTTTAGAGGCAGAGAGGGAAAATGCGGAATCACTTTTCAAATATTATCTATCCAAAAGAAAGCAAGGAAGGTGTTGTTTTTAATACAGTATGTGTAAAGGAACATCGCATTGAAAATGTTATTTGATCTGGTAAATATTAAAAAGCGTCGGCCTCAAGATAACTCCTTTTCGGAAACCATTAAGATAAAAAGTAATTCATCTATCCCTGATGACCAAAGTAACTGATACGCTAACAATAATGTTCTGTTTCATTAACAGACATTCGCCATTATATTAGTTGAAACGTTATTCAACATTGAAACTATATTTACTAGTGTTTCTTTAGATGTTTCAAGTGCTTGATGAATGCGAATGCCTGTTGTAAAACAATAATGTGATATTCATTTATGTTTTTATCTGTTTGCGATATCTAGTTCTTTGTCTGTGATATTTTTCACGAATACAAGTTATTGCTTTTGTTTTTCCGCATTGAATAGAATCACAACAATGCTTTTGTCAACCACAGTTCATTTAATACACAACTGGTATCAGTTGTGTATTAAAACAACTTAGTTATAAAAGGCTTTATGGAAGTGTTTCACATTGTGTCTCTGTTGTATAATAATGTAAGTAGGTATAATAAAGCAAATGTATTTTTTTATTTGTAGCCTTTTATGCTCTTTGATCTATTTAATAATAGTTTGTTTGGTCTAACTATGATGTTTTAGTCTCTTTGTTATTATAGTCCCCACAAAAATTAACATCAAAAGACATCACTAGATTACACATACCATGAGTTCATGATAACTAAGAATCCTCCAGGTTTTTTAAATAAAGCTCACAATCATGTAAAACGATTTGAAATAAACATTTCCCGTTGCGAGCACTCATTGAATGAATCTAAACAATGTTGGCGCAGAGTCGCCTCGCCAGACAATTTGTTTGCAGTAGGAGTCGGTGCCGCTTTTTTCAACGTTTGGCGCCTTTTCAATTTCACATTATATAATTGTCTTTAGCGTGCGTTGCGTATCGATTGTTAGTTGATCCAGTTCTAAAACTAAACTAGGTGCATAATCACAAGCTATGATTCCGAATATTGAAACTCCACTCAAAATAAGACTGTTAAGGTTTCATTTCCATAAAAGAGAATCTATTCACAAAGATGTGAATATATAAACCGAATTTCATTTACATATAACTCATTTTGCTAGGAGCATCGGGGGAAGCCGTACCGTAACTGTACTGCGATCGCCAACCTGCCTGCCAAGCGTGACGATTATCCTACCTTCCTTTGGGGGAGGCCTATGTCCAGCAGTGGACGTCATTCGCTGAAATGATGATGATGATGACCGGAGGAAGCATAGCCGGATGACCAAATACTTCACTTCCTAACTCAGCATTGAACGCTTTCCGATGGGAAGAATCAATTGACTGAACACTTATATAGATAATTTAACCCAACCCCGTTCCGTAAAATTATTAGAGTCTATTATTCCTTTATTCATTTTTATACCTTATTATTTACATTTTTAAGTATTTTACTTACAAAAATTATAATATAAAAAAACATTTAAAAATATTAAAAATAGTAGCCCACCGGTATCGGAAACAGGGTCCAAGCTACCGGCGGCGGTCAGGGCTCCAGAGAGAGGAACCTCCTAACAATACTAGCCGTGTCTAGGTGTACCGCTTTCTGAATCAAGCCCTTGATTCAGCTGCCTAACGAGAGCTTCCTCAGGTGTTGGTCGAGGCTTAGAGTCTATTATTTTTATGACCCCCTAACGATGTAAAAAAGAATCATTTAAGTTGTTGTGTTTTTCTTTGAATTATCCATTCACGTTCTATACAGAACGTGAATGGATAATTGCTTTATCTGTGATCTAGTGCTTTATTTTATTTTATGTTTTCCAGTCACGGCCAAAATTAATGATGACACACCCGCACTATGCATAGTAAGTCTAACATTACCCTATATCCAAGGAAAATCAAACAAAATAATACACAAGCAACATAAGGCGCAAGGCTATCATCTCCAATTCGCATTTCCGCAAATGTCCACGTCCGAGTGTGGCACGGGTATCGAATCCGGGTCATTGCAGCGCTGCCCTCGAAAGACAGTAAATGGGTCAGAGGAACTGGACGCCTGAAATAGAACAAGTTGCTATGTGGCGACAAGCGTCCGTGTTCACTGTTCATACGTTTATTGAAAGGGGAGACAACTTTTTAGTTAGTTCTCTCTTGATTTATAGTTCAATGGGTGATTGTAGAGGCTTAGAAATCGATAGATGGGTTTTAGTTTGAGGTAGTATCAATGTAATTGAAAACCAAAAAAGAATAAAGAGAGAATAAAACTCACAGAGACACACAGAACAAAGAATACATACAGATACAGACGGACACAACAGACAGCCTAGAGTAAAGAATTAGAATTGAAAGTAGAGAGTAGGACCAAAAAAAGAGTTTTTTGGTCGTCATGGTTACAAGAGATAACCTCCAAGGTCAGCCACAAAAGCTTTTATAATGAACAGATGTTACAACCGAAGCCTTTAGTGTAGTATTTACATATTAATAAACCATTCATGGATATACAAACCAAAAAATACATGTGCCACGAGTGAAAGTAAAGTTAGGGAAATAATGGTGTAGCATTGCCTGTCAAATTTAATTGCCCGTACATTCAAATGACAAAAGTCTCTATAATAGATGAATGAAATAATAGTTGCACATATCGAAGCCACATAGAGTGGAGAGATTTGGAAGAGACCTACACTCAGCATTGGGGGTGGCCAAGGGTTAGAGAAAAATAAGAAGAAGAAGACACATAGATACAGGCGGGAAAATAAAGAACTAAAATAGATAACCAAGTTTGGCATATCGATGCAAATATTTTTGACATGCAATGCCACCATGAAGTGCATACTTAAAATGGTCATACAATAATTTGCATAACAAACTAATTTGCCTGACAGTTGTCATAATTTTCTTATCAAGTCACAGACCACCCAATACGAGCAGGTTCACGAACAAATCTTCCAGTAGATTCGTATGACTTCATTGGCCAAGGATAGGCTGGCAATTGTCGTAACTTTGCTTTACTGTCACCTTTGAACTTATATGCGTCATTTCTATATTTAACTGCGCATTTTATTCTTCTTTCCTGAACATTTCCGGTTTGTTTTTAGTTTTATTGTTAAGGATAATAGTGTGTTTATTTCTAGAAGTTAAGGTTCATTTTTGAAGTCTAGTGCTGGTATAGTCGTTTCCGGTATCCGGATTAGTAATCGGAGCAGGTATTTCACCTTGATTAACCGTTTTGGGTTCTATAATGTTTTATTTAGAAGTGTTAGGTCTAGTACTATTGCACTGTTGTTCCCATACCTAAAGAAAAACTTATGTGTTTACCCAACTACTGCGAAACCAAAAGGAAAGGTTGATGATTTTAGCAGTCTATGTATGTTTGTTTATATTTACGTATGTTCCTCCATAGTGCCTAAACTATTCATCCGATTTTGATGAATAACGTGTCAATCGATTCGTTATTATTGCCCGGGTAACATAGGGTACATTTTAACCGACTTCAACTATAGGTGTTGGTTTTACCTTGTAAACCCCGATTTAATTACAGCGTGATTTTTCAGTTGGCGGGTTTTTACTTCTTGTTGTATAGCACACAAAGTCTTTATTTGAAAGCGTTCATTTTTTAAAATAAGTTTTCGGCAGTCTCAGTTAAATATCGCAAAAAAGCGTCGGCCATTTTTTCTCACAATAAATAAAAAAATTCGACGATTCCAATGTCTCACAGTTGGTAATAATTCTTTGCTTTAAAACCCTTAACCCTTGCCCTTTAATCTAGGTTATTTTTATTGAATTCAGCACCAATGCGACCTTGTCTACATCTGGATGACTTCCTAACCTCTTAAGGTGACCCTCGACAGTGGCATGACGTAACCAGACACTACAGTTTAGGGTCATTTTACTGAGAAATCTAACAATGTCATCTTTGTTCCTTGATACTCATTACACGTGCTTGATTGATAACATCGTACTGCAAAAACTTAGCAAAGAGGTTGTGGAGGTCAAATGACGGTCTCGTGGGGAGTTAAACTAGATAATTGCAGCGTTTTCTAATCATCGCGATCATGAGGGTTTCTTTCTTGTATATAATCTTACAAACTTTTGAACGCAGCTTCGTCCGCGTGGAGTTCTGGAATAACCGGGATAAAACATACTCTATATCTTAACCTGGGCTATGATCAATTAAATGAACGCCAAATCTATTCGGACGATAAGGTATGCAGGGTTGCCACGTATTCTGGGCATCATTCCAAACCCCCCACATAGACATTTTTCACGAGCAATCATAAAAAAACAGCTGTTCCATACAATAATTTTAGGTTACGTTTGTATTATTGCACTTTTTGTAAGAAACAGCATTTTTTTTTAAATTGTTATGTCTCCTTTTGTATCATGCTTCCTTGGTTGTTGCGACACGTCTATATTTGTCTACAATCGATTATAAATCGGATGGGCTGACCCTTTGTGCAGTCAGTCGTCAAAATATTTCTCTAATTTGATCAGGAACTCAGTGGAATGATTAAACTTCAGTAGTTTTCATGAATCTAGGATCTTTCGTTTCTTTGAATTAGGTATACTTTATAAAGAAGGATAGAAATATCTTGTTAGTCTATCTATGTATATTTTACTGATTTCTTGCTCATTCTGGCTGACTAAAGCAATTTCTACCGAGTTCACCCCAATGAAAAATATTATAAATATTTCACAATCTTGTTATTTGAAATGTCAATACTTACATGTTATTTTCGTGTAGACGTAACTGAAATATTCTGTTCAATGATTTTTCAAGAAACACGGTCACGGCAGATATCCGATCACATGATAGACTTATGTGACGACATCGTAATTTCGCATATCAAAGAGAAAAATAACATGTATTGTGATAATAAAAATAAAAGTAGGTTTTTATGATTCACGGCTATTTTCCTGGTTATCTAATATAATTCATATAACAAAACGACATGTTTTTAGAACGAAGACGCTTTTCTTATTAGTAATGAGTCCAATGCTATAAAGATTGTCCTATTTGAGGACGGTGAACCGAATTGTATAACACGATAGCTTTCAGACTGTTTTGATACAAAAAATGTGTATTTTTACTCTGAGAATCGGAGTAATCTTTATTTATTACTACACCTACGTCGTTACCTTCATAATATTGTCACATTCTGTAAATAAACTAGACATCAAAAGTTCAACATCACCTGTTTTGCTTGATTTCGGTTTAATCCTATCTTTAATTTAAATTTATCATCGGTTCCCTGCCCTTATTACAATTTATTTGAGATCGACTGTCTTCGCTGCATGTCTTTCCTCATCTATACTTCTCTATTAGCCGTTATCTTGTGAGCCACTTCCTTCATTTCTTTGGTCGTCCTCTACTCTTGTAGTCATCCACATTGATGCTTGATCTCATACGTACGTCTTCTTATTTCATACCGATGCCGATGGCACCAATTATTAGATTTCTTGGTACCTGTATGTAGGTGGCTCCACCAAACCCTACGTTATATTACGATAGTTAATACCTGTTACTTGCATGTTATTAAAATTCTATTATTTATAATTATCATATTTTGCAGTGTTTTATCATAGTGAGTACAAAGTCCTTAAGGAAAACAGAACACATGCATTTTAATCATGGTTACATCACAAATATGTAATTAAATTAATAGTTTCCGCTAACGTTTTAACATGACACGAGAATAATCCACTTTTATGGAGCTTACATAGTTTTAAGAATATCAAAATTTCGTTTACCTTCGTGTTGCATTTTAAATATCTGGATGCAGAAGTAATAAATATGCAGTAGATAAAATCATATTATTAATCGTGCTGACTCCACTTCTCTAATTAGCATGAGGCCAAAGGACACAATGTGGTCTTATCATCAAATGTAGACCGGGTGGAAGGGACACTGACGTACAGACGGTAACCATGTATTCAGTATCTCATAGGAAAAAAACTGCTGCTGTTTCCTACAAAAGTGCAATAGCTACACGGTCAAAATGTATGGAACAGCTGATTTTTTTAAAATTATACTGATGAAAAATTCCGACGGGTTCAGAGTGATGTACAGACGCTAGGAGTCAACCTACCTGAAACTGTAAGATTTTCCCAAACAACCTTGAACCTAATGCTTCAGAGATAAAATTGAAAATCTATTAAAGAAATTTGTCAGATTGTAGTAGCTTGATGTTCTGGCGTCTGTACCTACTGAATACGTGGTAACCGATTGCGCATCAGAGTCCGACTCATCGACTCTGCTATATAAAGCGTTAAAGCTATAAATAAAGTTGATTAAATAGAAAACATCGTGCCCATCTACATCAAATCGTTACTCCTGCGACCATAGCAAGTAAATAAATTCACCCTTACTCCTCATCTACATATGTATATACATCAAGGGTAGTGAATATAAGGGGCTGAGGAGTGAGCAAGCGATGACGTAAATGTATGTTTGTATGGTGTAGCTTTCAGTACCATTAACATGACATTGTATGATCGAGTGGGACTGCCTCCAATAATTAAGCACATGTGTTTTGATGGCCTACATGACGTGTACAGTTGTACGAAAAACACTCCAAAAACAAATCAATTTTGTTGGTATGCTTTCATCATCTTAATTGAGTTGTTTTGGGGAGGAAATTGTACTGATTGCTCTCGTTCGCGGTAGTTCTTTATGCCAAAGTTCATCGATGGTAACGTAAATGTTTGCGAATATGTAAGAACATAAATGTTCGCAGATGTCAAAAATTTTCTAATTTCTTTACATTTCCGTTGGGTAGAGTGCGTAGTAGAAACGGATTAGGTGCACAATGCCACACACCAAAGGGTAGAAGAATATTCTAGAAGTTCATACACTGATGTTATTGGTCGTTTTCTTCAGAAAGGTCAAGCCCGCAACAAGCTCGCAACACTATAGCCAAAGGTACACCTCAGCCTTAATCTTCGGGAATTACAGGCGTGATGTTAGGTTATGCGGGAACAATTTTTGATTATTTTAATCAATTCCCGCTGACCCCACCAGTGGGGTCACGGGCGGTGGGGTCAACGGGAATACACCTAGCCAAACCACTGCAACTTCTGAAAGGTCAGATAGTACTCGCAACCGATGTATGATGTATGACCAGATGTATGACATAAAGAAGAACCAAGTGGAATACTGCAATTTGTGCCTACCTTCATAAGAAAAAACAACTAGAGTTAAGAACATATACACACAAATTTACTTTGTGTGCGTGTATGTTTTAGCTTTAGTAACTTAATAAGCTGTGCTAACTAAGGATACTTGAGTTTGGAGTCTCTAATTACCAGTTCGACCAAGACTGACCTAATATTTTGCACTGGCAAACATACTTTATGTTATGTACATACGTACCTAGTTTAAATATCATTGGTACGTTCTACATACATCCGCAGTATCGTCTCTTACATTTTAAGACTAGCTGTATTTTGTGTTACAAAACAAACTGCGTAAATATTCTGCAGCAAAACTAAAATAAATATTTTGCAATAAATCTTTAAAATAAAATGTGAAGAAATCTTCCGCGTTGATCAAGAAATAGATATTTATGTCCGTGAATATATGATATGCCCGCGGAACATGTAGGCGGCATCTGCGAGAAACGAGATATTTATAAATTTTGTCTAAAGTTCGGAAAAACAGCTCTCATTTTGGATAAGTTCAGAATGAAAACAACCGTCAACTTTAGTTTGTATCTTAAGGAACAGGCAAAATGCTACCTACAGGACATTGACAGATAGATCACAAGTATTTGTGTGGAGGTTATCATGTCCGGAGCTGCGTCCAGAATTTGTCCGAATCCGAATCTTTCTTTCATCAACATCTTCCTGCCCAAGTCCCATGTTACTTGGGATCGGCGCAACTCGTTTTTTTCTTCTTTTCTCCCCTGTCAATCGTTACATTATCATTTACTGCTTTTTCTTTCATATTAAACTGTAAACAATCCATCCATTGTTTCCTTGGTCTTCCCCTCCCTCTCCATCCATCAACATTTATATTCATCATTATATTAATTCGAATCTTTCTTTAGTAACCCTAAATTAATATTATCAGGTTGAACCGAATTGGTGATAATAAACTCTTACCTACGACTATGTTTTCTTATTTAAAAAAAAAAACTCATCCGGAATTGCTACAGCTGAAAAATCTAAGTCAATTCAACCCAATATTAAATGAAACATGAATAAGGCCCTAATAAAAATGGTTGTATAATAATTGAAAATTTAATTAAGTAAACTTAGACATTATGAATGAAAACAGGAGCTACCATACTCATCACTCATCGTAATATTATTAAAGTGCACTTTATTCTCGGGCGAAACTAGGTGAGCTTGCACCGATATGCAGGTAACGAGGTCTATGCACCTAAATAAACGCGCTTCCATATATTTAAGTTTGTAGTTGGCTCAGTGTACCCCCTGATCGGTATACCCCGGGACTACGTTAGGGTTGCCAATCAAAAGACTGACGAAAAATTTGGATAGCTGTCTTCAGACCTGTGATGAAAGAAAATAGCGTAATTATATTTAAAAATCACGTAGTCTATAGTTTCTTTAACGAGAAGCCCAGCCCAGATGTTGGAACCCAGAGAGCCAAGGCAATGTGGCATTCTATCATATAAAAGTAAAAAATAATGATCATACTTCTTCTTCAATCGGTCCCTCATTACTGAGGATCGTGGTCGCTGAACCCCTTTAAACGGACAATAATTCCATCGACTCCGGTTCAAAGTCGCCATCACCACCTGCTGAAATTTGGTTGAGGATTTAACTTCTAATGATCATTCAAAATTCAAAAATCCGTTAGATTGACTTACGCTACTGAATTTTTTCAATTGACGGCACGATTGGCGCATGGCTGAGCGATTGACTGCTGCGCTGCGTGTCGTGGGTTCGATTCCCGCACGGAACAAATATTTGTATGGCCTACAAATAGCGGTTCCGGGTCTGGCTGTTTATGTATGTGAGTTTAAATGATTGTGAACGCACCCACGGTACAAAAGAAATTCCTGGTGTGGGGCAACGTTTTCTAAAAAAAATGATCCTATTGAAAATGTAATTTGATTGTAGGTAGTATTAACTTGAAAATATGTCGAGTGACTGAAAACAGAATTTCTGAGTAAAAAACTTATCCCTTATTGTTGTGAAGCACAAAGTGTTATGACCAGAAACCCACCAGACCTGTAATAATGTTTAACCTTTTCATTATGTTTATCCCAGACAGTAAAAATGGCCCATCCATAACCAGCACGAAAGAACAAGGAAGTTGCCCATTCAGTCCGATAATTACAAACATAAAATTCTCACCTCCACCAACAGGGTTCTCTCAATTTGCAAGGCCAAAGACAACCCTGTCCCGGTGGCATCGTAAATGCTAAGTTTATTGGCTCGAGCAAGGCCATCTGCAATATACGGACGACGGCTGATCAAGCTATACAAAACCAGTTTATGCGGATCTCTTCGTGTACAGATTTGTTTTTACAAAGCGAGGCCACGTTTTACTGGAAATGTAAAGCTTGATTTGCCGCCGTGTACTGTTTCATTGTTAAAGCTGATGTGAGCCAATTGTTTACGTATACACGTGCAGCTAAAGTAAAATATTGCCATGTTTTCTGACTTGGAGCCTGAATGAAGTTAATTTTAGATGGCGGTCATGGTTATGTAAATAAAGGTGGAGATTACTTTGTATACTAACCGTATGCTGGAAACCAAGTCATGAGAATCATGTTCAAGGTGTTGCTCTGGCATTCGACAAGCTATTTAATAAGTTCGTCAGAACACTAGGAATAATTCCTATTTATGTAATGAGGAATTCGATCAGCTTTAGGGTATTCTGATATTCAGTCCGTAAGGCCCAGGTTTCGGGGTTGCGGGCTGTTCGAAAGACATAGCGCGGCCCTGGAACACAAAGGGCAAGGAAGGAACATGGATGGGTTTTACTTAGTCAGTACAAGTCTGACACTCCCTTCCGCTCTGCCCAGAGCGGGAGAAGTCATTTGATTATTTCCCATCCGTAAAAAAAAAGGTCCTAGTTTCATGATGAGCGGAGGGGAAGGAAGATATGCAGGAACCGACCAGTAACATTGGCTGAAGGCGAGAGCGCTATTGCCACTGTTCTCCTACTTAAAAGAATCACTGTATACTGCTCTATATCGTTTACCGACTTCATCCATCATCATACGACATTTTAATACGCAATAGATGCTTATTTAAAATGTGTTGAAGCATACATAATGCTCTCCTTCCATCCCGATATGAATACAAATGGGGTACAAGTAACGTGGGGTGCGTCAGCTCATCCCTTGTGCAACTACGTCATGTTTTCCGCACAAATTCAATAAAGACATCTGTGAACAATCTCCGACTTCTGCCGTTTGTGAAGACAAATGTTTCTGGACATTTATTTTAAGCTTACGTAAAAGGAAAAATCTTTGAAATTCTTGATGAAAAAGATGAGATGATTCAATTTTCCAAGCTCATCGTGCTGTGCTGGTGCTGCCGCTGCGGCTGCAGAAAAATATTATACTAAAATTTATTTTAGTAAAATATTTTTAATTATTCATATGGCAACACTTAGCCTCTGGCCAAGGTAAAAGCCAGCCCTTGGGTCACGGGAAGCGTCAGCTAGGCGTTTGGAAATTTCCTTAAACAGTCTATGAGCACTCGGACCCCATGGCCTCAGAGTTTCAACCCCAAACGGTTCGAAAATATAGATAACATAATAAATTAATAGTAAAATATAAATTATAGGCCTTGATTTGGTACTTGACCTCTCAGTAATATTGATAAGAATTAAAATATTATCGATAGTGATAGTATCTAACTTTGGAACGTGTTCAAGTTAATATCTAGGGGCTTAAAGTTTCGCCATTAAGCGTTTGGCAAGATTCCAAACATAAGCGTAGATATGGTAGTCTTGGGATCCGTATCCAGTCGAATATTCCCATCCAAATACAGTTTTATGTCTTCGCCGACCTCAATTTCTTATTTTAAAATGTTCTTTTTTCAACTAAATGCCTTTATTGATGAAGATTTCGATAGTTTTATGGCTGTAATTTATAAAATTCCGATGAAATTGAACGATAACAATTTAATTTTAGGTGTACGTAGCCCGAGATGTTACTTTAGTATCACCCGTCTCATTGTAATTTTCTTCCATGATATAATTTGTACAATCTATTATTTGTTTTCTCTCGCTAGCTATGTATGCTAAAACGGTTATTACTAATCAGTACATCATTTTGGACCCCTACATACATATTTTTATGTAATAGCGTAGATTAGAGTCGGCTGAATGTTGTTCTTTTATAATATTTCATTTTTGTGTTATTTTTTAGTTAGGGAACTTAATAAAGAAGAATATTAGATATACTATTACGAGTATCACTATTTTTTACGATGTTCATAGTTTTATTTTGTAAATAAGTTTATTTTAAGACTGTGTTGTCGCATTAGGAGTACACCTGTAATGATAATTGTAAAGGAGATTTTAATAAATAAATAAATTAAAAAAAAAAACAGTTTTTTTTTTTTAAACCAGCTGTTCCTTACATTTTGACCGTGTAGGTATTGCAGTTTTGTAGAAAACAGCTGTTTTTTGTAATAACCGACGAAAAATTTCTATCTGGGGGGTTCAAAATGATGTACTGAAAACGTGGTAATAGTTTTAGCGTCAGTGTTCTCCCACCCTGTATAAAGTTGGCTCAGAACTTACTCGTAGCTACGACTGACGACTCCGTTTTGTAACATGTAACTTAGAAACTTCCTCTTCATAATCTTCCTTCTATGATTTATTTATATCAATAGCTTTGTCACAGTTAACTTGCAAAGATCCACTGTCACGATCATTTGTTCTATTATAGGACATGTCCTACTTTCGAACGGTTCCAAGTGCTGTCCCACATAACTTGGCAACTGAATTGATTGTCAAATTGTCCATAGAATTAGCTATATGTACCATTCTCGTATTACTTTTCTTTGTTTTGGATGGCCATCATAAAATTGACTTTTCTTTCGTTTGACTGACTGCTTTAGATCTGATTTGCAAGTTTTATGGATATTAAAGAAAATGGGTTAGTGAAAATTACGGCATTTGTTGTTATTTGGCTTATATGGTCTTTAAAAGCCAAATACTTATAATAGAAGTTTGTTTTCTAGGTGACATTTACTCTAATAACCTATCAGTATCCTAAATTGAAAATTCAATAGCTATCATCCATACTTATAATTCGGTTACATATTTATCATGTCAAAATAAAAACATGCAAACAAATAGATAAAAACATCTCGTTGGCAACAAAACACGCGTTATCTTCCGACCATTTTGAATACAAATCGAGGTGGTAGTTCGCCGAGTTCAAGGCTGTCTTATACTAAATTTAGTGCATCAGCAATGAGCTGTATTGCCTGTATGTATTCCAGTCAAGTTAGTCTTGCCGGTGTACTTCCGCCTGCCGTCAATTCAACATCAATACCGTCCGTATCAGTACCTATTTCCTACTCAGTGGCATTAGTATGTTTCTATACAATTGTAACTGTTCAGCTACGTTATTTTCTTTTCTTTATTCATCTTCTTACAAATTATTTTTTAAATACTAGTTAAAAAAATCAATTTGTAGCCCATCGGTATCGGGAACAGGGTCCAAGCCACCGGCAGTCAGGGCTCCAGAGAGAGGAATCTCCTAACAATACGAGCCGTGTCCAGAAGTACCGCTTTCTGAATCAAGCCCTTGATCCGTCTGACTAACGAGAGCTTCTTCAGGTGTTGGTCAAGGCTCTCGGCAATAAAGCCATTGGCTAACACTACTATGGGCACAATGATCGCTGAGCTCACATCCCACATGTCAACAACCTCGCGAGCCAAGTCAAGATACTTGATTTGGCTACGTTATTATTATTAGAAAGAAAAGAGTCGAGTTCGTTCCGCCATCTCCTTCTGGGCCTGCTGCGTTGCCGTTTCTGCTATTTGGGAACCATTGTGTTCGGAGGAGCTATAGGCTAAGTGGCCCCCACTTAGCCTATAGCTCCTCCGGTATGCAACAGATGTGGCCAGCCCAGTTCCATTTGAGCCTCGCAGCCGTGTGACCTTCATCGACAATTTGAGTTTTAGAACGCAGTATCGAGTTGCTTATACGATCAGTAAGTTTAACTCCAAGGACACTGCGCTCCAGCTTGGCTACATGCTACATCTTTATCTTTTAGAACAAAATTACTAACTTTAGATCACCACACATATTAGCGTTTAGAACCAGAAATAGGTATTAATAAAAAGGACTATATCCGTAAATCTATCAGTCGGCAAGTCATAAAAATGAGTGGGTCAGTAGCAATGTCATGTTGTTAACATATAAGTTACTTTAGCTTGGTTCAGGACATGTGGAGGTGGATAATATTATTGATGATCAAGTAATTGCCATATAACCCTTGAACCGTGGAGCTCAAAACGCGCAGGGCGGTTATCTGTGGGGCCGTTTCTGGGTGGTCCAGAAAAAAAAACATTAATTAACAATATGAATTATTTACTACATGACATGACGCCTGTAATCCCCGAAAGTTAAGGCAGAGGTTTACTTAATATTACACTCAGATGCCGCTAAATATGCTTTTAAGTTCCATGTAAGAGGTTCCATGGGGGAGGGGTCTATTGCCATCAACCGGGCAATTCCTGATGGAAAAACCCAATAACAATTTGCGCAACCCGGGAATCTAACCCAACACCTCATGAACAGCAGTCGCGTTCAATTTGACTGATCATTGGAAACTATCCTGTAGTCCTGTATGATATTTTAAGAGTCGAGAAGAATTATTCGATTACAATTAAAAGAAAAGTCGGGTCGTGTAAAAAACCGATTATTACGTACACTCATCAAAATAATCACAGCATAAACATCCTAGGCATAATCAGCCTACACCTTGAACACAGACTGCTTGTCCGTGAAGCACCATTATTATCAGTTAACGAAGAATGAAAGTATACAGCAAGAACCGTTCTAGATTCGTCATAAAAGCCGACATGTTTACAGCTAAATCAACTAGTTTCTGTATTGATTTCTACCTTTTATTGCTGCCATCCCAGCGAGGCCTTGACATGGTAATTTATGTGCTAATTGACGGCTTATGCAGATATAATTAACGTATAGCTTGTTTAAGTGATTTCTACTAGCTAATCGATGGCTGAGGAGTTTGTGTCTAAATAATAACAGCCGCTCGGAACAATATTCAGGTTATGCGGCGCTTACCTAGGTTGGTCTGTGGATGGTTGACCACCCATTACATACCGAGTTTCGAGTTTAAGCACGTTAAGCCGTTGGTCCCAGCTGATTTGTAGATCTTTGACAGTCGTTACAGGTAGTAAGTGGCTCGAAAGTCTGATAATCAGTCTTATCTAGGGGTATTACCCAGTACTAAATGGGTTGTGGAAGTCAGATAGGCAGGCATACGCTCCATGTTAAATAATAGAATTAACCCATTCACTGCCCAGTACTTCGCGAAAACATCGTGAATTTCGTTCGCGTGCCCACAACCCGAATCCGAGTCGTCGTTAAAATAAACTATAAATGACTTGTATTCATGCCCAGAACCCGACTAGCGAGTCCATAGCTACGGATAGGGATTGTGCGAACAAACAAATTATTGTTCGACTCATATGCTGGGTTCTGGGCATTGAATGGGTTCAGCTGCATCCGATTAGACTGGAAGCCAACTAACATAGTTGGGAAAAGGCTACGCAGATTATAAAAATAAAATAAATAAATTGTGTTATATTTCAGGCGAAAAACTTATTTACAACAACAATAATAAAATGAGGCGAAAAAAAATAGTAATAACAAAGAAATCATTAAAAAATTAAAGAATCGATAGGTAAACAGGACCTTATAACTTAAATTTGATATTAATATTAAATATTAATAAAAACACACTTTGTTGGGGTGCTAAATACCACGCTTATCGTAATTTTAAAACCAATATGTTATTAATATTTACGATTTTTCTATCCAAAAATTGTTTAATAATTTACACTGTTATATATATAATTTACAATGTGCACATGTTAACGTCGCGTCTTCACGGAAACTTATAACCACGTTAGCCATAACGTGAACCCGTGAATCAACATATTCATTTAAATTCAGTGATGAGGGTTTTACGCAGATTGTTTTTGTGTTTTAAACATTTATGGCTCGTTACAGTCACGTTTGTGTACCTATCATGTGCATGTCGGGAAGGTATCATACTGAATACATTCTGGCCAGATACATGACAGCATCAGATAATTATTCTCGCAGAATATTCTATCTCAACTACAATAAAACGTTCATCTTCACCATCATCATTGGTAGCCTTGTACCACTCACTGCTGAGTCTGTGGGAGTCTCATCCAGGTCTTCCGTAAGAAATGTGATTTTCTGTAAGAAAATTAAAGCCGTAGTCCAAAGTAAATTCTGTCTGTAGAATTTCGGGAATTTCATTGAAATAATATTAAATAACAACAAACGCCCTGTTAATTCATTTTATGTTACCGTATTTACACAAATGTCTTATGTAATTTAATACGTAAAAGTCGGGAAATACTAAATGACTATACGATACCACCTTTGCCTAAACCGTGATGTTCTGTACTTATTCTGAACTTTTTTTGTTTCAGGCAAGTAATCTCTCACATCAGGAACATACCGGAGCTGATTCTTCTGGGCAACGTGTCCCCGACAGTCAGAAGGCTCCCCATTTTCTCTCTGATGGTGAAACACCCACGAGGGACCTTTTTACACCACAACTTCATCTGTGCTGTCCTGAATGATGTCTTCGGTATTCAAGCTAGAGGAGGACTGTCTAGCAACCTGAACTACGGTTCTGATGTCCTCGGGATTGATGATCAACTGCTAAGAGAATATGAAAAACTGTTAGATGTCGAAGCGTGAGTATTGAATAACGATGAAGTTATGAGGACTAAATAGAAACTGCTCAAGGCCTAAGTGATTGTGAGAACTGTTATGGGAAAATAAGTAATACTAGTACATTCAGGTGGTGATAAGTACAACTTGTTTTAACCAATAGAACGAATCAAATGAATAGCTATAAAAATTAAATGATTTTATTACTATTCTTGTTCTGAGTTTGATACTTATTGTTAAATAACAAAGGTGTAAAGGCGGAAATATCAATAAAGTTTAAAATAAGGGTGTTCATTCTTATTCAGCACCAACAAATCGTTTGTATATCTCCAACGAATTCGTTTATTAGCATACGAATTGATAAAAAAACATCTCGAGCGCCGTCTTTATTTTTAGACGCACAAACATTTGGTGTCTGTCCGTTTATATTACAAATCTGTTAATTGTATCTGAAGGCCGAATAATTTGCGCGCTCATAAAATATCAGCACGTTGGAATTTATGAATGGAATTTATTTTACAGGCAAAAGGAAGTTGCTCGAATGAGAAAAATGAGTGACGTAAAAGCGCCAGAAGTACCTATCTACAACGAGCACTTGAGACCAGGATTTTGCAGAGTTTCCCTACCTTTCTTCACGTCAGATTCTGAGTTGGCCTTCGTTCTAGAAGCCTTGAAGATGGTGGCGACGGAAGGCTGGAAGATTCTGCCACAGTACGTAGTGAACCCTGAAACTGGTCAGTGGAGACACCACACCTGTGCAGTGCTCAGGGACAGAAAGTCACTGCACTCACTGAGGTTCAATGACGGAAAGATAACCTCGCACGAGAGAAGAGTCTCTGGTCAGTTTACACTTTTATTTAGACATTCACTTCTAAACACTATGACGTCAATGAGTATGTTCCTAATTATATTTGTTTTTCATTTCAGGTCCAGGAATATTCCCTCAAACGTACACAGAGACTCTGCAAACAGCGAGGAATTTATTCAACAGAGCTAGAAAACTGGCAATGAAGTGCTCTACAGCTGAGCCAGAAGTCAGTTTCAACCCACGCATTGACTATCTCAGATGGTTTATGCTTCCCAAAGAAGCCCACGACCTCCTCCTCGGTCGATCGGGCAATGTTAAACATATTGTGCCATTTGACCCGTCAGGGTACACGGGAGCAAGAAAGAGCCTAAATCTGAATACAAGGTCTTCCATTACTTCGTCACCTATTTTGGGATCTTCGCCAAGACATTTCAGTCTTTCTGCCATAGATGACTGCCATATATTTAGACTAAAACAGAAACAAAAGCTCTATTCGAGAGAATCAAGTCTACGGGAAACACACAAGGAAGAAGCAGAGACGCCTCTTCCAGTACAATTTGCAGTTGGAGAATCTGTGTCACCGTTACGGCTGATTCCTCAGAACAGACAACCGCTTCTGCTGGTCAGATCCAGATGTTATAGTTTGGGTTCAGACAGTCCCCCAGCGGCACTTAGCGCACAAACAAAATTGAACTTGGGTTTGAAAGAGACCAGCCCAAACAATGTCATAGAGAAATCAGGCTTTTGTAACTGTGGCAGTCAAACAGACTTGCAGTCGTTAGACGACCCAATGATCTCACCCGAAAAGGCGTTCCTCTACAGCACACACAGTAGCACGTCAATATCTGACTGCAGCCAAGTAGGCAGGACATCGCCAACTACTTCATTAAACTCTCAAACCTCAGAGGATATCCAGGCTTATGTCAAGGAAATGACCAGAGAAATAGCAACAGAAATAAAATCAGAGATCCGTGAAGTCATATCCAAAGTAGACGATATCTTAGAGAATTCAGACTCGCTCGAACAGTCGAATCTTAGTATGAACTCAATTAATTCTAGTCAGAGTGATAAGAATTCTGTATCAGTCATAGATGTAGCTGAGTACCTAATGGGTATGTCGAGAGAGATGGCTTCGGAAGTGAAACACGAAATACGTGAGATGGTTAATCAAGTAGACGAGATGATTTCACCAGATTACACTGGAAGCTGCTCTCGAAAGAGTTCTCCGCCGCAGACTGGTAGACAGAGGATCGGTTCTGGTCCAGAATTGGGACTGGATCTCAAAAAGGAGACTTCTAGTTTGAGAAAGTGTCCCACTAGTCCAGTGTTGCCTCAGTATGATGAAGATGACAGTCGTTACTGCAAGCGGTCTCCAACGACGAATTCACCGAAATCGGCACATGGCACACCTTCCCACGAGGCCTCAGGACCAAACAGCATCTCCTTCAACTCCAGTGAGACTTCGACACCCGACACTATCATTCAAGTAGTCACAACTCAGAACTCTCCGATACTCCCCAAATCTTTGAGTTCGAACAAATTATCGGACGACGAAGCGAGTTGTGCTGACGTCGCTTGCAGACACTGTAATATCAAGAAAAACTGGTGCCAAAATCCTTCAGTGAGTTCCCAAGACAGCGGGATCAACATGACTTTCACTGAAACCGATGCATTTTTGGAATTCGGTAAGTCTATATTTGTTTATTTTTTAAAAGGTGGATGAACTGTAAAGTGGCTTGGCTTTCATTGAAAAGGGAGGATTCTATAACCGGACGGGTGTTGTGTCTGGTGGGCTACGGCCCGAAGGCTGTTGCCAGGCGATTGTATATGCTAATCTCGCGGTTAACTTTGATTGCGCTATGCAGGATTTTTAGTTCTTACCTTGCGTCATAGATATGCTACAATTTCACCATTGTTTTGACAGAAACCGGATTTTATCAGTCTATTAAGAGGTGTCAATAAATTGTTCACGTTTATTCGAGTCGACAACACAAAATGATTTTGTGTCAATAGATGTTAATTGATGAACATGACTATCGTTACAGCGGATTGTGGCTAGTTTTTGACAAACACGGAAGATCCGGAATAATGTGACTTAATTACGTATCGCAGTTTATTCACGCTGTTCGATATTAGATTACTAGATCACAATTTTAACCCTAATATCACAACTGCTCGATCCCCATAGAAGCTTAGGACAAAAAAGCCAGTATTTAACGTGCCAACCATTTCTTCCAGATCCATCAAACAAGACCAGAAAATGCCAGGGCAGACTACGAATATGCCAGAAGCACGAAAAGAGCGAGGTTCCCGACATCATCGAAGGAGTTCCAGTCTGCTCCGGAGACCACGTGAGACAGACCAAGCGGTACGACTCCACGGACCAAGGCAGAGTCGTGTTCGTAGAAGACCCTGAAAGACAGAATAGGTAAATTACATACATAAAGCATATACTAGCAATGTGTGGTCAGATGTCAGAAATTGATCAGCTGTCCCATACTTTACTTCAGGTGAGTATTGATGTTTTGTTTGGAACAGCTGATTATTTTTTCGGTTTATTCCCGGCCGTCCCCTCCTCGTCGTCCCCACTGGGTACGAGTGGGAAAAAAAAGTTTCATTCCTCCCCAGTGGTGACAATTGGAACTTTTTATTTCCCACTTGTTCCGCTATAGACCGAGAGTCAATTGAGACAATTATTGTAAATTCGTTGATTGCCTGTGCTTCAGTCTTTAAAATGATTGTTGTTCACTCTTTTTCAGAAAGTCGTAATTAAACATATTAACAATCCGTGAAATCTGTTAATGAAATCCCTCTTACTGCATTTTAACTCTCGGTCTAAAGCGGAACGAGTGGGAAATAAAAAGTTCCAATCGTCACTACTGGGGAGGAACGAAATTTTTTTTTCCCATTCGTACCCAGTGGGGACGACGAGGTGGGGACGACCGGGAATAAACCATTTTTTCACGATTACGGTGTTAGTCCTATGCAGGATATTGTTCAGTTTAATTTTAATTGTACTTAAAAATGACCACGTCTTTCTGGTACATGTTGTACATAGACACACGCCCTTTGCCCCCATGGGGGTAGGCAGAAATTACAGAACCGCCACCAACTACGCACCTTACATTCTCCATTTGCTTCAACCACGTTCATACATCTAGCTATACATGCGGTCAATAGGTATGTTACGAAGTTAAAACTCATTAGTTTGAAATGACTCGCATTAGTGTTTATTGAAATGGCGTCATACATTTTATGGGAAGCAATAAAATGGCACCTTTTACCGCTTCCTAGTATTTATTCAAATGTTGGCAACAAAAGAAAACAAAGGTGGTAACAGAGAAGTTTCCTTTTGTTTTGGTATTATCATGAAAATTTCGATTCTCCATACTATTATTATGCTGACTTGTTCGAAATAGAAAAAACATCCAGTTGTAAACGTCCCTTTGTGCATAATGGCCTTGTTTGTTCTGTCTATTGCTGATGTGGAGGGTAGTGTAAATTATGTTTTTCCTACTCCTCCGCTATAATTTCCTAATTTATTTTGTTGCTGGATCCAAGACAGTTACATTTTCTCCTGGGAGTTCGTCGAGCTGCATTGTCTCGGCGCTTTTCTAGTAGTCGCCACTGTTGACTCTGGCTTTCAGGTGTTACTGTGGTTTGGGAATAGTGTGGCGTTCTTGTTCGGAATAGTCACGTTTACCCATTTCAAAATACAGTCAAAATCTGTTATAACGACATCGAAGGGACTACTCATATTGAGTCGTAAAAACCGATAGTTGTAACAACCGGTGACAGGTATTAATAGGAATTGGTCCGTTTATTGGCACATTATTTGTCCTTTGATATTTAAACCACTTTAACAAAGCTTCCTCAATCTTCGTATGCCACGTTGTTCTGGCTCGTTTCATTTTCAAAAAATTCTGTCGTAAAGGATTTGAATTTTCTCCCTTTCTTTCCAAATGGTTGAAATTGTCGAGTGTGATACACCATATTCTTTTGCCAGGTCTTTGTTTGGAATTCCTTTCTCTAGCTTTGAAATAATACGCGATTTTTCTTCGATATTGATTTGTTTTTTTTTTTTGCGACATGTTACAATTTTCACAGTTAACTCAACAATATGTTTTGGTGCGTCTTGTGTAAAGATACGTAACAAACTGACTTAAGAGATATGTCGAAGCGGGCCTTGAGGCTACGGCATGCATGTGCTTTGTTTCTAAGAATTACAAAAGACCCTAAACTTTGTTTACTTTTACGATAATAGCCATTGACTATTATACTGTGCCAGATGTGGATACAGGTACCTATTCAAATTGTTTACAATACAGCTGAGCCGGTCGTTCTACAGATATAATTCTCCGAAAACATTAACCAAATGTGGTCGCTTAATGCGGTATGTCGTAGTTAACAATGTCGTAAAAACCAATGTTTTCGGTAAGGCGGTCATATAACATTCAGCCAGGACCTTTGATTTTGGTCAATTTAACCGGTATGTTGTTCTAAACGATGTCGCCATAAACGGTTTTGACTGTAGTAATAAAATTTGCCAAAAAAAAACCCTCTCATAATCATAACAGTGTAAATATTGCATCTTAAAATAGGAACCGTTTTTTCTAAACGGGTTCTGGATGATCTCACCAAGTCAAACAGAATTAAGTTCTTCAAGTTTAGTCGAAATCATAAAATTAAACCATGTTAGCATGTATTCTATTTCTATTTAAACCAATTTCACTGCATTTCCTGGAACGGCAGTTAGGAGGTCATTAAACCATTTTGTTAGAAGCCACAACGATTTGGCAAGATTTTAATGAAGTTTAAATCCAAACCACGACGCCAAAATGGCCGCGACGAGCACGGGTAAACTTTTGGCAATAAATCAAAACATGTCTCTTCCACTAAAACAATCTTTCATTCTAACACCTAGTTGTTACATTTAGCGTGGATATTAAAATTGCCACGTAAAAAAAGAATATATTTATATTAGCACACATTTATATTTACTTTAAAAACTCTTTAAGTTATAGCTACTTTTACGTTAAAAACTTTTTATTTGATGAGTTTTTGTTTCGTCAAAAGTGAAATTAGAAAATAACAAAAAAACGACAGCTGTATTTTTTTTTATTATTTTCTAATTTCACTTAACTTTCTTTCTTTCTTTCTTTCTTTCTTTCTTTCTTTCTTCTTTCTTTCACTTTTCACTTTTTTCGTTTTTGGTAACAAAAACTCATCGTTTTTTTTTATATACACTATCTTAATACAGGGCTCATGGAGGTATTTGAAGTAAAGTCAATGCATCCAGCATCAATGCATCAGCACAATGTTTTGAGTGCGTTACATTGAGTCTTATCATAAACCGTGATGTTTCACCCAAAAAAAAAGTGGTTTGCCAGCAATAATTTTTGCGTAGAGTTACTTAGTTTGTTGTACAGAAGCTTGGTTGACGGATTCGTGAAGGGTCTTTTTACACTTTCTATACACACAGCCGCCCGTTAACTTTTACGGAGTTACATCTCCATAAGAGTTCACTGCTCAACATTATCATCTAATTAAGACAGTATTACTGGACGGTCGTGAGAAAATGCTGCCATTATTATCCAAACATTTACCTATTCAGTCCTTTTTCGACGAAATATGCATAAGCCTCAAGGAAATAACTTGTGGTTTCCAGTGAGAATAACTAAGAAGTTCGAGTCAGTAGGTCTTTGACAAACCCCTCCACCCTCCCGAACGTTCACTCCGTTCCCTCCACGAAGTTTCCAGGGACCTCTTACTTAAAATACTGCTAAGCTTGTTTGTTTGCCCCGGCTTTCCCTTTCTTACTTTGAAAGCAATCAATTATTTCCCAGAGGCAAATGTCCTCCATCCCAAAACATCTGTAATCTTCACCATCAACTAACAATATTATCACTTCCATACTAAATCCAATAAACTCAAATTGTTCTAGGGCCACAACGACAGTGGTCGACTCAAAGCGCTGCAGTCGCTCGTCTAACGCCTCATCCAGCTGTTCGGATAGAAGCTCTCGCTCCAGCGGGTATGGCACCGATCAGAGAACACATGATGAGAGGTTCTATGATAGGAGGTTAGTTGATTCACTTGAGTATATAAGCTTATCATGGTTCATTTTAATTTTCCATTCAATTTATCTATGCTAAGAGAATTGATAATTTCAAGGATCTGTTCCAAAATCAAAGCATTTATTTCAAGTAGGCCAGTTACAGGCACTTTTGAATTGTCGACAAGATAGCAATGTAATGAAGCTACAGTCTCAGTCGAAATGCATTAAAACTGTGAAAGTACTGTAGTACCCCATTCCCTAGCGTAGATCTCTATGGAGAAGAACGGGCAACAAAGGCTGCTTCCAGGCTGCAGGTCTAGATTAGAATGTCTCAACACATGATGTAAAACTGACCCTGATATAGGGCTTAACACAGACCGAAGAATACTGCGGTTTGGTAACAACATTGTTGCATTGTTTAATTTTCAACTGTGAACCGACTTGTCCCGTTTGTGGCTGTCAAAAGATCGAAAATAATGAACGAATTATGGTAAAGGAATAATTGCAGGTTTATCTCACGACCGTCTATCATCTACTAGTAAAAACTCCTTGCATTTGCGCAGCACTTAGAGACCTCATTCCTTATTACTTTATTGGCTAATTCACGTGCCAGAGATGTCTCTCAGCTCTTTTACTTTGAAGTCTGACAGGTAGAACCTAGTTCCTTATTTCCCTAACATAACATGTTTTCTTCCACAGTGAGTCCGAATGCCGCACCTTCAAGCCTCATTGGGAAGAAGAACGAGAGGAACATGAGGACAGTAGCGCCTGCAGTGACGCGTCACTCACAGACCTAACCTTGGATGATGACAGCAACTGGCATTGCCCGCCCAGGGCTGTGTGGAAACCTACTGTTGAGGTAAGTAAATTATTGGAATCAGTCTGGATGCTGGCAACAATAGCTATTTCCAAAGAGAATGGCTATTTTTAAAAACTCTAAAGAAGAAAGACAAAAAAAAATGTATCGGATTGTCTTTTGCTATAGATGTATCCGCCCAAATTCTACAAAGCATTGGACAGTTTAGGCTTCTGGTAGCCAACCAAGGTATAATTAAAAAAAGAAGGACGTGTGACTATGTAAGATTATTACGCATTTTTATGGCTTACGTATACTAAGCTTGAGGAATATTCCTCAATTTCAATTGACATGAGAGAAGTCTCCCAAAAACCGAAGATTTGAAGTTGAAAGAAATTAGTAGGTAATCATTGACTCATCCAAATGTTATGTTTGCAGGCCATCCATGAGTACAACATGATCCGCCCCGGAGACAAGGTCTTGATCTGCCTCTCGGGAGGAAGCGGTTCCATCGCACTGCTGCATACCCTGCATCAGTACCAGCTCTACTCCAGGGCTAAAGGCATACACTTCAGTATTGGTAAGTCTTCATTGGTCTATTAAGGAACTTTGCCAAAATCATTGGCAGGACAGTTTGATATGCAAGGCAAAGCAAAGACGTGCAACATCTTATACCTGTACATACATTCATAGCAAATAAAGTTCTGATTCTGTGATTGTCAGTCGCTGGACACGTTGCGTGCCACCTCATTTTATGCCGAATATCCATCTGCCATGCAGATTTTGACACTACGTCGTTGGGAAAACTAGTGAATGCAAGGCATCAATATTTTCATGCGTGAAAATGTCGCCTTGCGTTCACCAGTTTTCATAACTTGATGCGTCAAGTCATGTCGTATTTCCCTGTAGTAGCTGAACTGTACGCAATCTTAGTACATGATACGTAAATATACCTACTTACAATACAACATTGTCATCGGAAGAAGAATATGACTATTAGTCAATATCTCTTTGATCCTTGATGGATGCTACCGAAAGCGCCAAACTAGTATCTCAGTTCTGGGCCGACACAATATAGATTGCCATCGACACGCTGAGAAGAAGTAAATATCTCCTAAGATTTCGAAAGAAGAACCTTAATTCTTCAACTGCGACTTATTATGATTACTATCTCTTACAGGTGCTCTATTCGTACATGAGTCACGTTCTCAAGTGGACCCACTGCATCTAATGGCCTACTGCAGAACGCTTGGCATCAAGTTCATCTACGAAGACAAGTTCGAAGAGGATGAGCCTGGACGTAAGTGTTACTTTAAATTTTAGTTTAAAATGGGGGGTACTTAACCGAAATTCTTAACTGATATTCATTGTTGTTTTGTAGAAGGAAACCGATTATGTTTCCAATGTATACACTTAGCACAATGAAAAGCGTTTTTTTCATGAAATAACGGTTTCTACTTTGAGGTAAGCTTTGAGATAACCTATTCCGTAATGGTATGTTGGCTGGTATGGTATGGTATGGCTTTCAAAATACAACGTTCTTGAAAACGTCAAACGTAAATTTATTAATTCAGTAGGAGTGAACGTCGCTGAAGTTCACGCCGAATCCATTTTCATAGGAGGCTCCAACCTTAAGTTTCATCTATAGCATAATCAACCTATAACGTTCTTAACTTCCCATTGTTAAGGAGTGTGACTTGGTGGAGTTTCATCTATAACTATACTTTAACCACAGATGCCATCTGCACCAGCCCCTGGAGCCTAGCAGCCGAAGCCACGCGCTGGTCGTGTCGTAGCACTCGCAAGCGCGCCATCTCCACTGCCGTAGCACATGGCTACGGCGTAGCGGCGCTGGCGCAGCACCTGGACCGCGCTGCCACGGCATTTGTAGCAGCTGCCATGCATGCTGGCACTCTGAGGACTTTGAAACCACATTACACGCTGCGGTAAGTTTAATTTCTCTTCATATTTTAGAAAATTAAAGCCAATAGTATTCATTCTAATTATATTTATATAAATATCACTTTTTGAACGTCAATACTTGCATAGAAAAACAGTCTCCTGCCTAAAACACCTGCCCTCTTCCACTTCTTCAGCGTCAGATTAAACTAAATAACCCAGAACGGACATTAGCAGCCTGACAATACTGTTACGTTGATCACACTAGCCTCATCTCTTTGATCATTGGTTACGAATGACGAATTTTCAGATCAGTTTTAGAGTTTTCTATAAAACTATTTTTTTTATTCCAGTGAGCACGAAATTCGCATCATCCGGCCGTTCATCTACGTGCGCGAGCGCGCGCTGGCCGCGTTCGCGTGCGCGCGCAACCTGCCCGACTTCCGCGTACCCTGTGACGTCACGCTCTCCCCGCCCGACAGCCCTGCGAATAGTGACGATAGCGAGGATCATGGGTAAGGACCATAGAATACGCATAACTTTTTTTTCAGCTTAATTCGATAATACTACTCTCACTCCACACTCAGCGCTTCATCTCCACATTTATTATATTATTTGCTTACAGTCAAAATGTGTAACTCTCTGCAGGCGTCTGTGTTTTTTTTCGACTAGTACCAACAAGTCAGCTTTCAAAGAAAAGATATACTAGCATCTTCTGTGGATACGCTCGAAAACGTCATGCATCTCTTTTCTTAGGACGAGATCGAGGTCAAACGCCGTAATAAGTAACAATAAAAATAAAAGATTTTGAAAATGTCCAATATCAAGTTTTTTTTATTGATATTGTTGCGAATAAGAGCCGACACAGAAGAAGACTATTGCTTTAGCATGGTATCGACACGAACACATTTTTTTTTCTGGAATAGATGTTTTTTTTACTATTGACTAAATCCTTAACATGAACACTTCTTACAGAGTACCAGCTCGTACTTAAATCATATTTTTTTTTCTATTATAGCAAAGACAACATCTTAGACCGCACAGTATCCGAAGCCTGCAGCTCCTCAGACAAGCGAGCAGCCGTGTCTTCCCGGGAAGACCTTCAAGACAAGTCCCTCGCCGCGTCACTGGCAGTACCCATGGAGAGTGCACGTGACCTGCTGGCCAGTCAGGAGCGCCTATATCCGTACCTCTTCACCAGCCTCAGGAGTGCGTTACGTCCTCTTTTTAATGGCAGGTTAGTTTTTATTGTAAAAAACCAGCGATCCATCTAGGGATTTGAAACTGCCACTGTGTTTCAAACCAGTGAGTACAGTTGACGAATTTTCCAATCGTTTTGATCTCATTCTGATACGGTTGTGTAAACCTTTCCTTGGCAACGAGTCTAGCACTGTTAGGAAAAATAAAAACAAATTATGTCCAGTCTATCCTGGTCGATGTAGATGGTATGAGACGAACCTTGACTAGATCCGGATAAACTGTGTGAATGATACTGAACAGTTTGGTTAATGTTAAAACTACAAATGATCCAGACTAAAATACATCCAACCTAAATACCCAAACAATTATACTAATCTATTTCTTCATTTCCAGAGACCTGAACAAAGACCAAAAGGAACAACGCTCCAGAAAGAAGTCAGTCATCCAGATGCGAAACGGAGCTCCCGTATACGATTCAGATGAGGACAGTGAGGAAGAACTAATGCCATAGGTGACTGCCGCCTGTCGCAGCTGCCTACCCCCTATTACAGGGTGACAGCTGCTGTAGACGTGCCTGGTGCTGAATATAAATGCCAACTGACCAAGCAAGCCAATCAGTGCTAGATGCTTATAGATGCAAAATTTTTTCACGCAAAAAGAAAACAAATAACGGTCAAGAAGAAACGATGGTCTGTTAAAAAGCGTTGTTCTCATTCAAAATGGCCGCACGCCTTCGCTTCCCAAACAGCACTTCATTTGACTTTTGATTCTTTGTCGGAGAATGCAGCTGTAGGCAGGTCCCAGTCACCAAAGAGTGAATACTGGTCATCAAAGAAAGATGGCTGTCAAAAATTAAGCAGGCCAACATGGTCAATGCTGGCTCGCGATAGGCGGCTATCGTGGATATTGCCAGCCGTAAAATAGATGTGTTCCAGGTGTGATAGTAAGCCAACCTTAAAGGTGGATATAATTCACCTCGGATGAATGTTATATTATACCATTTGGTAATGTTTTCTGGTAGTATGTGTTAGAAGAAGTCGGCTCGTGATTTCTCAGTGATCGTTTAACTTGTGATCAACTATGTTATTGTTTAAGCGGTGGTATTTTAGTGGCGCCTTAGCAAAGGATTTAGGGAAGTCTACATATTATTGATGACTGACACTACAGTCATATAAAAATAAAAGTACCTAGATTTTAGTTTTTAGAAGATGGTTGCGTTATTGCAACAGAAATGATTTCAAAAAAATATTATTAGAAAAACTTGCTCGAGTTGTGGAAAAGTCAATGTATTACAGGCTTATAATTTCGGATATGATTTTGTTCTTAATTAGAGCCACTAAAATTCCTCCCTATTAATGTTGTAGATTGTAAGTTAGAGTGAGTGTAAACTTTGATTTGACGTTAGATTCAGGGTTGCCATGTTGATAATATTTTGTTACTAATAAAAAGATACGATTTTTTTATTCTAATGTATAACTGTGGAATTGAAAACAAAGTGCATTTGTTACAGTCTGTTATTGTAATATTAAGAAATATATTTTTCAATGTTGTTGTATGAATTGAGATTGTATGAAAACGAAACTATATTGTATAACGAGGTCTATTTATTCAGTCGATTGATGAAAGTTTAATAAATATATCCAAGTGTTTATAATATACTGATTTTATTTTAGGTACATGCTATGTACCGAACAAGGTACCTAAAAACTATTTTGTGGAACATAGTTATAAAGATATAATAATTAATAATAGTTATAAAAGATTTAATTATACAAGTTTACAAAGTAGCAAGTATCAAAGCTGTTATTTGTACAAACTTCGTAGTTGTAGTTTATTACGCTTTTTATAAAGATATTATTTGCTAACCGAGACAGTGTTGCCTGTATTTGACCATTTTTATTACGAAAGAAGTTCTAACTACATTTTTCTACGAGTGTAAATGAATTATTTTTGTAGTGACATCAACAATCACTTTCTAAGCATTACCCTTCTTTTGGCTTTGTAGTCGGGTAACAAGGAAAATGGCTGCTGATCTGTGACTGAATTTTGAATGAGAACTAATTTTATATGTTTTTCATTAAGTTTTTCTTATGATTTTGCATTGTTAAACGACTATACATAAATAGATATTTTGTATTGCTCTTGTATGCAACTGTAGGATTTAAGAGAAATTCCTAATTATTTAGGAATAAAATAGAAATAAGTGTGAATTATAATAATCTTGAAACAACAAGTCCCATTAATTGCTTCCATGATATAATTATTGTATTCATATACATATTGTCGTATGAAATAAAAATATGTTTTAATGAAAGATTGTCTTTTATTTTGACAGACCTCAAGGTACATAATAGATAGAAGACAGATCTGAGTGAAATACTTATTAAGCTTTTATGCAAGTAGGTTGTGGCTTCAATTAAAAAAAAGTTTATCCTGTATAAAATTAGTGACTACTCGTTAGAATACCCACGAGAAGTAGGATGGTTTATAGTGAACTGACAAGGTAAAGCCGTTGTGGATCTTCACCATAAGGTAGCCAGTACAGTAGGTACTTAATATTGCCATATAAAGTCCCGAATACTGCGTCTTGAGTTAGTCGTCTTTGTAGAACATAATATGACATCATGCCTGTTATTCTCAAAAGGTTAGGCAGAGGTGTAACTAATAGTACATCCACATTTCGCCAGTTATGTTTAGGTACCTATGTCATCGATCGGGCACGAGCATCCAGACTCCGTGGCTGCTACTGAGAAATTCATGCCGGAAAACCCCAATAGCACTTTACCCGACCTAGGAATCGAAACCAGGACCATGAGGATGCGCAAGACCCGCACCCACTAGACAGCTGGACCAACGAAGCAGTCATCTATTCAGAGTTTCCTTTAAATTCGAATTAGGTTCAGGACTAGAAAAAAGGTTTCATAGGAGAGGTTAAAATAAAACACAAACATTTCCTTACTTATTTACTAGATACACTACACAGAGTCATCGTGTGTGTGTGCGTGCCCACTTCATTAACTAAACTAATGAGTATTACAAGTACTAAGGATAATCCCTTTAATAAGACGAAGCTAAACATTAATAAACACTGAATGTGACAATCATTATTTACTACACTTAGTAATACATAAGCAGAGACGAATATAAACTATCCTATATAAGCTAGTTATATCATTGTAATACTATAATTTCTTACTATATACTCATTTTATTTCATGACGACACAATATTACTCCTCAAAAGTTATATTTTAAATATGATTAAATACAACTACATTATGATTGTAATAATATGTGTTACACGGCTATTTAATCTACCATGTAATAAGGATTATATAACTTTTAAAATAGAGCATCATTTGGGAGAGGGTAGTTTAGAATTTGAAGGTTGAATTTTACTTTTTGCCTCCTCCCTGGCAGCATGGCTTACCACCTGTGAAAGGAAGAAAACATGTTAATATATTCCATAAAAAACCATACTTTCGTAACTCAAAACTCAAACTAAAAGAATTAATTTCAATTAGACCATTTTTTAATGTCATAAAATAAAGAAAGCGAAACTACAATCAAAGACACAAGGCATAACACCTTGTGAAACTTGTGAAAGTACTGTAGCTGCCCATTCCAAAGCGTAGATCTCTATGGGGAAGAATGGGCAAGAATCTCCCATATATTCTCAAAAGCAGCTCGGAGCCCAGGTTCTGTGCCTGATTGATGGCAATAGGTAGCTAATAGTATGGCAGCACTCTCATGAAAAACATGAACGCACGAAAAAAAATGTGTGTGTACTTATTACGCACTTAAGAAGTTATACTTCTGTGGCGTATAAAACTAAAATGTTGACTAGCTAACTTCAGGGTGTATGTTGACTAGCTAACTTCAGGGTGTCAGTTATTCGTGACGGTGTGTGAGCAAGCGCATCTTAAAAATTTACTCTCATAATTATTCCCTAACGCACCAAAAGAAGTATAAATTCAAAAAATCTGTTTAAATTCTAGTGCACTTTCATGGCATGCACTACTTGTTTCACAGCCTGTGGAAAAACTTAGAGCAAACGTACTTCTGCCAGCAAGCTGTCCTGCAGTGCAGCAAAAGAAATAGGTAAACGTCTAATGTGCAAACAGGCACATAAGACATTTCAGATGGCTCTTTAGCATATTGCTAGCGGCATAGTGACCATTTGCCAAGAACACCCCCTTTACGACCTCTAGTGATGCAGCTTGCGCGTTTATTACTTGTTTCCTTCGTATTTGGCATGCTCCAAATAATTTCTTTCACATTTTCTCTGAGGAGTCACGTAACAACAATACGCGAAGGTCGGGGAAGAAACTAGTTCGCTTGTATCTAAAATAACACTAAGAGACACCGACCAGAGGGTTTACCATCGCCGCACGCGCAGTTGGGGCCGCAGGTGCAGTTGGCACCGCACGCGGCTGCCCCCCCACTACCGCACGTATCTGTAACAACATCAGTATCTTACTAAGGCATCTTCATTAAGTAAATATACAAGCATAGCGTAGAAAATAACGCAGGTGGTCGCGAGCAAAACAGGAGTATTCAGGAAATATGCCAAGGGTTCAAAATCCTTTCCATTTTCAATGACTTCTTCTTCTCAGCTACCTTATCTGCATTATTACAGAATAACAGTTTATTTTCAAAGGTTTTTCTTATGGTTATTTTTCAATAATTCACATTTCTTATAAATGAAATGAAAAGGTGCCACGATCTGGCATAGTTTAGCTGATAAAAGAGTTCATCGTCATTCTCTTGCCCTAATCTCGGTTTATAGAAGATTATTTTTTATCCCATGGTTATAGTTTAAGACTGAAGTATCAAGGCCCGAATCGCGCATACATATCTAAGCCGTAGCTTGCAAAGACTTAATAATAATTTGGGAGCTTTAGGACTGATTTTTCCATCTTCATCCTGAATGACAAAATGAATTAATGCTATTTATTTTGAAAATAGGCTAAAATACACACTTTTAAGTGTGTGACTTTTACACGTCAATTTTTTTTTAATCTATGAGGCCTGTGTTTCGTACCTGACTACTCTGAAAAGAAACAGCCGAACTAAGCAGCCGAAACAGATCTTGGTCAAGTCACATGAGTACTTAATATGCAGATTAGTGTCTGAGATGGTCTTTTGAAGTAAGAACCACACAAATTTCGATGCTATGCTAGACCTAAGCTAATATTATAAAGAGGTAAAATTTGTTTCTATGTTTGTAAGCTTGTATGTAGGGGGTAATCGGTGCTATAATATACTATCTTATCGTTCATATGAGCCAAGTTATCACAATTTTTGCGGACGAACTCGCGGGTGAAGTGCTAGTAAGTATTTTATATAATGATAATCGTGTATTTGTTATCTTGTTTCTAATGTACTTATCAAGTTTGTAAAGTCTCGTCATCTAATTTAATTAGACCTTGAAAAGTTAGTGCCGAGATATCTCTCAAAAGCAAAGGCATTATATTATACATAGTGTAAGGCACATCGTAACACGAACTTTATGATTCGGAGCTGGAAGTGAGCGTTGTCAAACATCGAAATAAAAAGTAGCTGTTCCATTTGTTTTGACGCGTAGATCTTGGACTTTGGTATGGAACAGCAGTTTTTTTTTTTAAAAGCTGGAAACGTTTTCTGAATTGACGATTAAAAATTGTTACAATGTTAATCAGACTTGTTAAAGCAAGATATTTATCAGTTCTACATCCAGTATCCTCCGACAGGCCCGGCAGTCGCCGTGGAAAGTTCATTCAATTGTATATTGTACTTAGACCAGTTCCCACGAACGCATGGTAAGTATCTGTCTTAAGTTGAACGTGCTTACTTACGAACTACTGTTATACAGCTTTGTTTACTGTGACCATTTAATTAGAATGTTTTATACGTTTTATCAACTGGACCAAAATTGCAGCCGATGTTTTCCATGAAAATTACTCTGTTCAACTTACTGAATTAGAGGGTGAAGTTCCAGTTCATAAATACAGGGTGTAAACAGACTCTTCACGAAGCCGTTAACCAAATATTACGTTCATCAAACTACTACTTTACGCAAAAATTTATTGCTGGGAAACGACTTTTTTTTGGTGTGAAAAATCACTATTTACGGTAGGACCTAAAGTCACGCACTCAAAACATTATGCTGATGGATGGATTGAATAGTACGGGGCTCGTGGAGTTGTTAAAAGTAAAAGTCTTGCATTAAGAACACGTACGTCGTGTTAAAAAAAAGCATGTGCAAAAGTTTGAATTTTGACCCCCAACGTCGTGTTAAAAAAAAGCATGTGCAAAAGTTTGAATTTTGACCCCCAATATCTCTAATAGAAGGTTCCCAGGTATAGTCTGGAATAAGATAATGATCGCAATGACGGTGAGAGCAAGTGCCTTTCGGCATCGTTAAGAGTTTTTTTACACCCATAGTAAACTAAGAGAGTAGCGGTGGCCATGTGGTAACGACCCCGACTTACGAACAGTAAGTCGTGGATTCGAACCCAGACAGGCGCATTACTTTGTGTAATTTATTTCATCACCACTGCTCTCAAAAACGGTGAAGGAAAACATCGTGAGGAAACCGGCATGTCCTAGAACCAAAAATTCGAAGACATGTGACATCTACCAATCCGCACTGGGCCCGCGTGGTGGATTATAGCCCATTCCCTCTCATAGAGAGGAGGCCTGTGTCCCAGCAGTGGGACATTATCGGCTGATGATGATGATATAGTCATCATCATCATCATCAGCCTATTAATGTTCCCACTGCTGGTGTGGTGATGAAATAAATTACACAAAGTAATGCGCCTGCCTGGGTTCGAACCCACGACATACTGTTCGTAAGTCGGGGTCGCTACCACTGGGCCACCGCTGCTCACTCGATGATATAGTAAACTTGAAAAAATGTTATCATTAGTCAGACTTTTTTAATTTCCTATTTTCCTAATGCGATTAATCGTCTTGATCTTAAATATTCATTTCATCAAAATGATAAACATCAACATCTTTTGCGAGTCTCCAATATCACTAAAAGTTTTAGAAAGTTCGGTATGGTAGGTAACTCTAATTAGGCAAAAGTGTATAGTAGTTGACTGTAAGTAGGCACCAGTGTAGTTAGTTAACTATAACTAGGTTACAGCGAGGCTGAAAGACAAGGCAATCTTAATTGGTTAGATTGAAAGTATAGATTTAGAAAATTCGATCGCGATTTTGCTCCACTAATACAAGGAAGGGATACCGACGCGAAAACGGTCACCACTTTCTCAGTACATCATTCTGAGCCTCCCAACATAAATTTTTTTCATCGGTTATTTTAAAGAAAATCAGCTATTCCATAGATTTTGACCGTGTAGGTATTGCACTTTTTCAGGAAACAGCTGGTTTTTTATATCTTATTGCCCGCACCACAAAAGAACACAATTTACTCACTACCCCATCCACAACATCCTTTCACCTTACAAAAAAACAAAACAACTGCAGCCCCAACTCTAAACCTACCACCTCAAATTAGAAACCACTGACTAACTGCGCCATTCGCAAATCGTCCCCAATTGGCTCTGGCCGGCAAAACAAAAACAAATGAAACACGTGGAAGTAAAAAACAAAATAGAGCGCAGAGAAGAACTGTTCAAATGGTTTAAAAAAAGAATTAAGTTTGAAAAAATATTCTATCTTACCTTTACAAGAGTCACAGGGTGCAGGCATCTCGTCGGTAGTCTAAGCTAGACTAAGTTAGCCGGGGATGTGAACGGTAGGGTGCGCGCGCACTGCCAACGTCTATAGCCAGCCACCCAGCAAGAGCTCGGCGGGTCAATAACTGAGCGCCTTGAGTGGGGATCGCATCGTTCTGTTATAGAACAGGAGACAGTGCACTGATTGACTATGCTATCTCGCTTTGTTGAATGATTGATGTAGATGTACTTAAGGTTGGTAATTGATTGATTGCCATTGAGATTGTTGGTGTGGTGCAGTAGCAATATAGCAATAGTAATGATGCTACTGTGTTTGGCACTGGTACTAAATTAATCCATTTCGTAGTAATATCCTATAAAAAATAAGAGTGTGATTATTCGGTGATAACTAAATCGAATGTATGATCTTAGTCATTTTTGCGATCAGTAAGATTTAAGCTAAGCACAACTTAATAAAATCCTACTCCCTGTTACACTACAAAGTAGAAGAGGACATGCATACAATTAAGACCTAATAATATTAAAAAGAACTACCTACTTAGGTATTGTTTATTTCTGTTTTTTTATTCTTCTAATAAGTAATTTACTCCTTTCCCTAGTTCTACATCTTTTGACTCTCCATTATTTCAAATCAAGTTCTTTAATTCGAAAGCAATCAAAACCAATAAAAGCCCTTTAACTATAAGATAAAAAAGCTTCACCCTGTCTCCTTTCCTAAAATAAGATAGTTATTTAAGCCATGGCGTGCCTGCAGGTATAGCGTATAGTTACAATAAATGATCGGATCGTAAACAAAAACAGGCCGGTACGGACAGCCGTCGGACCGGTTCCCTTCAGCGACCCGGCGCGGCGCAATAATCTATCTGTAGTAAGCTATCAAAGCTTTCCTTTACTAACTTTGGAACTGCTGCAACGGTATTGAATTTGCGAACAGAAACGATTGGTAATTTTATGAGTAAAAAATGTATGATCTGATGTTTTTAACAACTGCTGTAGCGATAATGATATCAGCTGCCTAACCTTTTCACAAGTAAGTATGTTGGGGTCAGCTTCCAGCTTCGCAGCTGAATGACAGTATTTTACATGGAGCGACTGCCTATCTGACCTCCACCACCCAGTACTAACTAGGTGGTGGAGGTAAGTAAGACTGGTTGTCAGACTTTTTGGGCCACTGACTACCTAACGACTGTGAAAGACCTACAAAAGACAGCCGGGACCAACGGCTGAACGTGCTTTCCGAGGCACGGAGGAAACTCGGTATGTGATGGATGGTCACCCATCCACAGACAAACTTAGGCAAGCACGGCTTAACCTAAAGATCGACTCTGAGCGGCTGTTATTATTTAGCTATGAACTCCTCTCTCCTATAGCGTTAAGGATAATAGAAAATTAAAAACTAAGCAACCGTAAACCTAATGTCCGCCCTGTTCAAAATCATTGTAAAATTGTACAACGCTTTGAAAACGAGATTAATTCGGTTAGATAGATTAATTAATTGATCAGTTGTCTTCAGACACCATGTAGGTATAAATAGCAATAGCAACAAGAATTGCAAAATGATGTTTACTCACAGTGCCAGCGCTAAAGCTTGCACTCGCAAGAATCCAGAAGTAATAAAATAACCTTTTACAAAAGTCAACTATCTGGTTAAGATTCTATTCGTTAACCCTAGACACCTAACCTTCGTCGAATCGACGATTACTCGATAGAAAATAAATTGAATATTTTTAACGCTGCTGCCAATAACCGTGTTGCTAGAAAACTCGCTACACTCACTGGAGAGGCAGTCTGGTTCGGTATGTAAGTGCAACAATTTTTGAAGTTATAACCATACTACTCGTCGCTTCGACGAATGGTTAAGTATAAAGCGGTCTATGCGAACGTGCTTTGCAATTTAAAGGGAAAATAATGGACCTCTGGTGTCTGGGCTCAATGCCTGATGTTGCTACTGGTATGACAATTTAGAATTCAGAATTCAAATTATGGTCGAGTGATTAAGTCAAATTCAATCATCTCCGTAAAAACGTATGTAAGAAGCTCAGCATTCTCGTACAAGACTCCTAAAAGATTTTACACCAGACGCAATTAAAAATAAGATGAAGTCATGCACATAAGTTACGGTGCTATAAATCCTTTTTTGAAAGCTTTATAAGGAATAGTAAATAGTCCCCGAACGTTGTCTAGACTTTAGAGCTTTGCCGCAGCGAGGATAATTTGCCAAAAACAGCAGACGATTTCTTGGCGCATTGCGAGGTCTAGCAAAAACTTATGCACAGCATGTAGGTAGGTATGTACTTTTCTATGTTTATGTTAGGAAACGAATGACAATGATCGCTTTGCTGTATGGCTTGACTTAATAAATTACATTATGTTAATTTTCAAAACTCTCATAATTATAACGTTCCTACAACCGGGGCACAGGCTTCCCCCTCTTTGAAAGGCCGGGCAGTAATCCACCTAATGCAATCTACAGTCTTGGTTCTGGGTCATGCCAGTTTCTTTACGATGTTTTCCTTCACCGTTTGAGAGAAATTAGTTACTTGGTAACTCGTATGACAGAGCGATATCCACTGGGCGGCCACTGGTGTTGACATAGAAAACTGAAGCGAAATATTAAAAAGGGTACTTAGTAGATGTAGGTTTAGCATCACTCTAAAAAAACTCAAAAACTTAAAGCATTTATTTCAATTAAGGATAGATTAGACCATAACAGGCACTTTTGAAAGTCAGAAAAACAAAAAAAGGTGAAGCTACAGTCACAGATACAAGGTATAATAGCTTGTGAAACTACTGTAGTTACCCATTCCAAAGAGAAGAGAGATCTCTATAGAGATCTCTATGGAGAAGAATGGGCAAGAAACTCCATAGACACTCTTTTCAATCAAAATATTGCAACAAGATCTTGGTTACATTATTCATGTTGAGATTATACATTTAAGTCACAGCATCTCTCGCGTCCAGAGTAAAAGATAATATAGTTAAAATAAACCGTGGCAGCTAAGAGATGACCAGTCCCAAGTGATAGCGCCCGTTCACGAACATTCTTTTAACAAATCCCTCCGTAAATGAAGTTGCATATGTTGGAGAAAAAACAGCTGAGCTGAAGTGAGAGTGCGCTGATCACGAAGCACGAAAGCACCCGGAGAGGTGATCAAAGATAGTCGCTAACTAAACTATCTTTGACCACTAGAGGAAATCGCCGTCGAGGTAGACTGCGGCAGTTGGTCCGACGATCTAATCTTGTTTGCGGGGCAAATCGCACAGATAGAAAGGTTTGAAAGGCTGTTACCCAGCTATGGAACCCAAGATAGCTTAAAAAAAACAAGTCGCCTTCCGTAGCTGAAAAAATAACATTCACAAACACCTTTGTATCTCCTACTATGTGTGTATGTATGTGGTACTGTACCACCTGCTCCGTCTGTTCGAAAACTGACATTAAAAACTTAACTCAAAGTCAACCGGATGCCTCCATATAAGGACCCTCTATTATAGAAATAAAAATATAAAACTCTTATATTTCCCATGAGAAACGAACCACCATTAGAAATATCCTGCTGTAGTTTTTGCATCGTTACCCGTCTGGACGCTTCGAGGCTAAAATTTCTTTTGCATTTAGCAAATCAGGATTTGGTAAAAAGGTTAATTTGTTCAGTTTTTATCAAATCCTGATCTGCTCCTTCCAAAAATACTTAAGTGAACTGGTTTGGTCGTTAGTTGGGACACGCATTATCGTTAAAATTTGTTTTCATTTGAAACTAGCTGTTGCCCGCGATTTCGTTCGCGTGAAATTATTATTAAAAAATCCCCATTATTATAAGCAATTCCCTATTTGAATTGAATTTTGTTACCAATTTCAAGGGTTTTATTTTTTTTGCACGGATCCCTAATTATTTATCTAAAATAAAAGTCAAGACACTCCAATTTTGATGTACAGATTGACGAAGGAGATCAAAACATCGCAAAAATTTCTGTCCTGCATGGTTCGAATTCAGTGGAACAGAAATGATTTAATTTTTATAAGCATATCCTACGTAGTCAGAAGGTATCACGACGACCAATCAATCTATGCATAACCAAATTAAGCTGTAGCTAATTGTAAGGGAAGCTATGCAATGCGAGGTCAGGTTTTACTTGATATTATAACTTAATGTGTCTGACAGGAACGTTTTTTACAAATGTTTGTAAATTTTGCTAGGAGTCTGAACTTCAGAAGTGCCATGATTGAAATGTGACCAAGATTCACCTACATACTTCAAACACCAGAGGCGATATTTTGTTGTGAGCAGCATAATGTTCTGAAATAGTTGAAATCCTCTTCAAAAAACTAAAAACAACATACTTTATTGGCTCTTCTAATTGACGATACAATCACACAAATCTTTATAAGAAAACTGAAGTGAATAATTTCCAAGCAACAATTACAATCTAAACAAAACATCTAGTATGAAGGAAACAGATAGAAATCAAGATCTACACTTATAAACATAGTTCTGCGGTTTGGCGGAACGACACGAAGTCTGCCGAAGTCGTCGACCTGCGCGCACGCAGTGAATCACTCGTTTTATAGCAAGTATCAAACTCCTAATGGTTTATTTTGCAATGCTGTTTTTGTTTTATTGTTGAACTAATTTGGGTCCAATTTTAGGCAGGCTTGGTTTTTTACAACACTGATTTTGATGGCTCTGGTTTCGTGTCTTGGTGGCTGCTTTACAATGTGCGGTTTTCGGGTACTTACTGCCTTTATTCCAATGTATTTGAGGACTGTGCCCATGCCGCAGCTATTGTTCTTCCATTCATAGACCTCTGTTACTTGTTATCTCAATATTCAGCCACTTTCAAGCCATATCGTCTTTCACACAATACATCCATCGTTTACTATTCTTTACTTTTAGATTTCTATTAGAGCAGCGGTGGCCCAGTGGTAGTGACTCCGACTTACGAACAGGAAGTCGTGGGTTCGAACCCAGGCAGGCGTATTACTTTGTGTAATTTATTTCATCACCACTGCTCTCAAAACCGGTGAAGGAAAACATCGTGAGGAAACCGGCATGTCCTAGACCCAAAAATTCGAAGACATGTGACATCTACCAATCCGCACTGGGCCCGCGTGGTGGATTATAGCCCATTCCCTCTCATAGAGAGGAGGCCTGTGTCCCAGCAGTGGGAACTTATAGGCTGATGATGATGATGATGACTTTTAGATTTCTTTACAAATCTAAACAAATTAAATTGAAGTGTAATTATGTTTGTTATTTCAATATAACAGCTTTTTACTGAATGCATAAAAAAGTATACTTATATTATAACAATTTTTGTCTGTCTGTTTGTTCCGGTTACGGACAAACGGATTGACCGATTTTGACGGGCCTTTTACTGGCAGATCGCTGATGTCATAAGCAGTAACTTTTATTTTAGGACAAGGATTAGGGTTCCGTGCGATCCGATTCAAATGTGGCTTGTGTATTTGAGTTTAAATGGCTCTTTGTGTATGCGAGTTTAAATGTTTGTAAACGCACCCACGATACAGGAGAAATTCCTAGTGTGGGGTAACGATTTTTTTAAAGAAAAAAAAAATTAAATAAATAATAGGGAAGTAAAATTTTTATAACAAAATTGACGCGGATGAAGCTCGCGGGAAACAGCTAGTGGTTAATAAAAGTGACTCCTTAGGACATAAGCTATCTGCCAGTAAAAGTCCCGTAAAAATCGGTCAATCCGTTTTGGAGGTTAACCTGAAGAAACAGACAGACAGACAAAAACATATTTAAAGTAAGAAGTAGTGACTGTTTAGTAACGGTTTAATCGTTTTAGCAATGGAAATAATTTCTATACTGTAATTATATTGGATAAGCTTTCTTATCTTTAGAGAGCCTCATAACTAAAAGGCTGTCTTCAGTTTATCGAGTAGTACACCCACATTTCGCCAGTAATGTAAAAGTCCCATGTTATAGGGGGCGAGCCTACTCCCATCAACCGGGCGTATATCCAGACTCCGTGGCTGCTTCTGATAAATTCCTGATGGAAAAAACTAATAACACTTTGCCCGACCCGGGAATCGAACCCAGGACCTCATGCTCGGCTGTCGTACTTGCGACCACTAGACCAACGCGGAAGTCAACGATCTTTTTATTATCACTACATATTATAAAACAAAGTCCTCCGCCGCGTCTGTCTGTCTGTTCGCGAAGAACTCAAAAACTACTGCACCGATTTGTATGCTGTTTTCACCTGCTGTTTCATGGATAGTCATTCTCAAGGAAGGTTTTAGTATATAATTTGCTAAGTTTTTTGAAACGGGATTAAAACTTCATGATTACTTTTGGTGGCGATAACCGACACATACGCGGACGAAGCCGCGGGCATCAGCTAGTTATTAAATAATTAACAATTCATTTCATTCGTTGTTTTATTCTTCTTTACTCCCGTACCTACAAATAAGCTATAGATAGAGTATGCAACTAATAGCGGTGTAAGTTAACACATTCCTCCAGAGAAAGCTAGGAACCGTCGCCTTATGCACAAGTGCTCATTAACGCGCTAGCCGCTAATTGTGGCTAAAGTGGTTGCATTGACTTTAAACTTGCAGTGCTGTGGTCATGGATTAACTAAACATGGACAAAGATGCATCCGGTTAGACTGGAAGCCGACCCCAAGATAGTTGAAAAGGCTAGGCAGATGACGATGAGGACGGACAAAGATGGTAGTATTTAGTTAAACATGGGTGGACAACAAACTCAACCCAACAGCAATAGGGCAAAGGAATAAGATGGAAATATCTAAAAACTTAAACTGTACCATTTGAGAACACTTAGTTAGAATATAGATGGCTACACAAGTAGGGTATAGTAAGACTAGTCGGACTCGCACATGAAGGGTTCCGTACCATCGTATTAGGGGAATCCCCTAAATTTTTAGTTGATTTTATTGTTTGTTGTTATAGCGGCAACAGAAATACACATTATGTAAACATTTCAACTGTCTACCTAGTACGAATCATGAGACATACAGCCCGCTGGCAGACAGACGGAGGAACGGACGGACGGACGGACGGACAATGGAGGCTTAGTAATAGGGTCCCGTTTTTTAGTGTTTATTAAACCCGCACAGGACAAAAATGGTATGATGGATTTCGATGATGTGGCTAGTGGCTACGGCTCCAAAAGGTGTCAGTGGGACTACAGAGAGCAGCACGCCGATGTATTCTTGCAATTCTGGTGAAACACGTGGAATGGAAATTCTTACTAAATGTCGTGATTTCTGTTTTTTTTGTTACCTTTGTTGTTATCCTAAAAACTACTTACTTACATCCAATGAATTTCATGCTTTTTTTTGTAATACGTAAGTACAAGTTCCATAGTCTGCGCTCTAATTTTAAATTATAAGTTAACGTTTTTTTTCTTGATTATGTATGTATTACTGGCTGGTTATTTCTACACCGATTACGTGTTGTTTTTCTGAAGCAGTAGTAAGTACTATGTCACCTTTATCACAAAAAATATGACCGTATTCAGGGTCCAGTGATGAAATGCTATCGACAGGTGTTTCGTTGAATGAGTAGGTAGATGTATTGTTGTCTGTAGATACAATTGCATTATATAATTATATATGTATGTGTAAGTAGGATCATATATACATACTGTTTACTGGCTACAGGTAGTCAATGGCCCGAAAGTCTGATAACCAGTCTTACCAAGGGGTATCGTATTACCCAGTACTAACTGGGTTTAGGAGGTCAGACAGGCAGTCGCTCCATATAAAATACTGGTATTCAGCTCCATCCGGTTAGACTGGAAGCCGACCCCAACGTAGTAGGAAAAAGGCTAGGCACATGATGATGTATTGCTGTCAGTAGATATAAGATAAAGCGTGTGCCAGAAAGAAGTGGTCATATTTTAGTCCCCTATGTATGTATGTAAGCATTATCAAACTTTAATATCCCACTGCTGGGACACTGGTACCTCCTTGTGAGAGGGAGTGATACCAGGTATCTCCACAACTGGCATCATCATCATCATCATTTCAGCCGAAAGACGTCCAATGCTGGACATAGGCCTCCCCCAAATGTCGCCACATTGACCGGTCCCGCGCGACTCACATCACGAAGATGGTATAATTAAGTATTATTGTAAATTGTTCCTATTTATTATGTGTCTTAGTCGATTATACTAACACAGGTTAAGGAATATTGACAATTTTATGGATAAAGTGCCTGAATCAAAGAAAAAAAAAACCTTACACACACAACATCACAACAAATTACAATATATGAATAAATTGCAGATCAAAAAGTCTGCTTCAAAGCAAAACTACGTACTATGTCTACAGTTGTCGTGGGTTCGAGTCACGAGTCCCGCTCCGCTGCACAATGTACAGAGGGTCCTTCTATGACTCCTTATTAATTCAGCCACTTGATTGGCGCAGTAGCCAGGATGCCAAGAACGATGTCAGTTATATATAGATCTAATACTGCATCGAGCGAAACGTTATTCACTTAGTAGTTTTTGCTTGCGGTTACACTCGTATAACTTAAACATAACATCACGTCGGTAATCCCCGAACGATTAGGCAGAGGTGTACCTAATAGTACACCCATATTATGTTTAAGTCTATTGTAATAGGGGGCGAGCCTATGCAAATCCAGACTCCGTGGTTGCTACTGAGAAATTCCTGATAGAAAAACCCAATGACACTTTGTTCGACTCGGGAATCGAACCAGGGCCTGATGCTCAGCAGTCGTACTTGCGACTACTAGAACAACGAGGCATTGTAACTTGAAATTATTTAGTAACCACATTAATAGCGTACTCTTTGAGTTACTGGGTCATGGTATATCTATGAGCTAAATGTCACTCAAATTCGTTAAGCTGTTTATGTTTACGCGATAGCGTTATAAACATTTTCTGATTTTGTGCCCGGTTGATGGCAATAGGCTCGCCCCCTATTGATTGATTTGATGTTGATTTTTTTTTATTTTAACATAAAAAGAACAGGCTTAAGTCATCATCTGCTTAGCCCTTTCCCAAACTATGTCGGGGTCGGCTTTCAGTCTAACCGTATGCAGCTGAATACCATTATTTACATGAAGCGACTGAATGGAAACGGGCGGGCCTTAGACTTGATGGAAGAAAAGCCTGGATTGAAGGTCACAGACGGGACGGAGGAATGTGGGAAGACAACCGACCAGACGACCGAAGACTGCCTAAAAAGAACACTAAAATAAGCCCAAAGAAATGAAATACATCTAAACATGGCCGAAGCTATAATTCCGAAACCAGTTCACAATAACTTGCCTGTATAATTCGACACAATAGTTCATTGCCAAACTCAAGATACAATGTCTTCAACAAAAGGTACCAAAAAAAGATAAAATCTACTCCAAGTCCACAGCAAAAAGTTCGTATACAAGTAAAAAAAAATATATTCGTGCTCTGTGGTATATAATCTAAGATCTCAAATTTGCGCCAAATTCTTATTTGTCGCAAAAAACATCTACTGTCGAGTGTTAATTTCAGATCAGTGAACTTGCTAGCGAGTAGCGGCACTAATTGATGCAAAAACTCAAGAATAGGATAGGAATACAATAGGATCAACATGTGTTAAGTATCTACTAAAACAGATAGATATTGTATGTAAAGGTTTGAAGGCAAGACATATGGTCTCTTCTATATTGCAGTGCAGACCCAAATTTTCCTTATCCAGATCCTTATTCTGACATGGATGTGTGTAGTGACCAGAATAGATAAAGTAAGAAATGAGTATATTAGATAAAGTTTGAAAGTGGCGCCTGTTACAGAAAAATTGAAAGGAAGTCGTTTATCTTGGTATGGACATATAATGAGGAGAGATGAAATGCATGTTACCTACGAAAAAAGGTACTAACTACTAACATACATTTCATTTGGATGGAGAGGAAGGCCAAAGAAAAGATGGATGGTTTGTGTGAGGAATGATATGAAAGAGAAAGGAGTAAATGATGCCGTGACGTCAGACACGATACGGGATACCTCTTGGTAAGACTGATTGTCAGACATTTAAGCCTGTAACGATTATCAAAGATCTATAAATAGCAGCCGGGACCAACGGCTCAATCTACTTTCCAAGGCACGGAGAAAACTCGGTGTTAAATAGGTGGTCAACTGATCACCCATCAACGGACTAACCTAGACCAACTTGGCTTCCAAATCTGAAAATCGTTCCGAGCGGCTATTCCTGTGTGTTTAAGATATATACCACGTATAAAAATTGAAACTTGAAAATTTAGTTAGAAAGAGCGACAAACACATCCGATCAGTATCCATACTCATATCAAGAATCGACATAATATTATCAAGTATAAAACTCAACATAATCTGCCATCTCAATATCAGAGATAACAAAACACAAACACGACGACAACAAAGAAACAAACAAACATAAACAAAAAACAGTTTATTGAATACTTTGCATGCTCAGTGGTTTTAAATAAATAAACAATAAATAGTTAGCCTAGAAATAAATACAGTGCGAATAAAAAAGAGTTAGTCAGACTTGGCATGCGATGTGGACAGTCTAGATTTAGACAGCCGTCTTAGAATGGAAAAGCAAACCCAGAAGATTATATAAATGTTGGAATCTGTAGTTACTATCAAGTATGTAGCTATAAGAGCAACCAGGATCCCTATGGCGTTGAACATCAGCCGCATTGGCTTCTCGTAAGGGCTTTCTTTCTTGATCTTGCATGGGCAGTCGACAGGGCATCCCAGGGCTTGTGGCTCTTGTTTTGTTTTCGGAGGCAGGTTCGGTATGGTCTTTGGCGACATGATTTGGGTTTTTGGCAAGAATTCTGAAAGGAAAAAAAAAATATATCGATTCATAAAATTAGAAGCCACAATGATTGATGGTGGATGCCAAACATTTTTTTCTCTGTTCTACCATGCCAACCGGTACGCTATCATGAAGTCCTATTTCTTTCATAAACTGTGTGAGGAATTTATGAAAGAAACAGGACTTCGTGATAGCGTACCGGTTGGCAAGGTAGAACAGAGAAAAAAATGTTTTGCATCGACCAAGTAACATGGGACTGGTGTATTCGTCACAGACACCGTCACAGAAGATAGAAATAACCAACATAATCAAAACGCCTGCAAATATTTGAGCACCATTATTTCATTTTAAATCAGGCACCATTATTTGCTTTTAAATCAAGTAAAGGCGCTGTGAAATGATGAACCATATACACAATAAATAACGAAAACATTACTTTATGATAAGGATAAGCTACCGAAGATAATATAAAGCAAATTGAACATAATCAGAAATATCACAAAGAAATTATTAAATTCAAATCTAATTACACCCACCTTGCACAGTTTGGGTGATCGTTTGAGTCGCCATAACTGCAGTCTACTGTTTCCTGGGTATGAATGATATGACCATTAAAACTAATCTCCTAAATATAGGTGCACTGTCCAAAGACAAGGTCGCTTGAGGAGCAGGAAAAGCCTTGGTATAGCTTCCTCGATGTTCAACCGGTGTGGTCATGCAGAACCCTCTAATTTATAGGCTGGGTATCTTACTTTTTATTGGTCAGCCGGAAGAAAAAGACATGGCTAAAGACTTGCTTCAGTGGCTGAGTTTGATGGTTGAATGGATGGAAACGGAGAATGATCTGGAACTTGGAAAATGTTGAATACTGTCGGCGGCTGAGACAAATGCTATGATGGTAAATTCCGTGCTCTCAGATATAGAGTTTGATCCGATGAATTCCCAGACAAAACCCTAAATATTAAACCGTCTAGTATTCCATGAAATGAAAGAAAATTTTCAGGTTATAAGTATCTGGTTTTTCAGTAATTTTGGGTTTGAAATGTTACAGAACTGATGGTTCCAAGTGATATACGACTTACGACTGGCTGAAAATTCAGTTTAAATACAAAGGAATAAAACTAGAAAAAATAAATAAAATAGCAATTGATTACCATTCCCATTATCGTTAATTAGAAAACTGTCAAATGTAAACTAGTCCCTATCAATATAGAACTTTACACTTTAGATATTTTCAATGTTCTTTTTAATGAGAATTTTAAATACTCCAAACTAATGATATAACTAGGTAAAGTTTGTCTGTTTGTAAGTTTGGATGTAGGAAGTAATCTTAAGAACTACTGATACGATCTCGAACATTCTTCTTCTTATGATAAGTTACATTATTCCCAAGTGCCACTGACCATATTTACGAAATTCCCGCTCGATAATTTCCGACCATAAGAGAGCGAAGCCGCGGGCTAGAGCTAGTATTAGATGTAGTAGTAAAATAGTCGGGAACGATTAAAATTACACCCGAAACCAAAAATAATTTATGACCACCTAAGCCATAAGAAAACCGACTTCTGTCCAAATACCCTTTGGGCGAATTAATATTTAAATAATTTAATATTATATAATATTTAATAATTCATTATTAAATATTAGATCTCACAGCGTCGTCATCTTTATTATCAATTTGCTAGCAAGCGATTTCTTTTTTGAGACGATGATTCCCACAGTTCAATTTGTTTCGACCAGAATTCAGCCACATCGCCGGCGCTGATAGCGGCTTTGGACAGGTCCCTTAAAGTGCAGGTGGAGTTGCATAAAAACCAGGTTAGGTTAGAAGGGCCATGACGACCGTCGAGTCACACTCTGCTTCATCAGTATACCCCCCCCGGACCAAGTTGTACCTGCAGCGGCCTACCTGGCTTCGATGCCAGTTAAGAGTCTTCCAGGTGTGCCATAACTTTTTTCGAGTTTCACCAAACCTATTGTTGTCGATTAGCTGAGGAGTAGCAAACCACCTTCATCATCAACTTCTTGTCGTCCTTGTCACCCTCCTTATTGTTATGGTCGGCCAAATTCGATTTCATCTTCCATTCTACCTATCAATCGTTGTGCAATCAATTATTCTCTTTTCTTCAATTCCTCACACAATCCATCCTTCTTTTCTTTGACCTTTCTCTTTCTCTTCATCCATCAACCATCCTATTCATATATATTATTAATTTTGTTATGTTAGACTAATATGTAACATCCCGGGCCGTATCCATCAATCGCTTATTCAAGCAAACCAAATGAAAATGATAGTCACATTAACTTTCTTTTGCAAAAAATCTTATTCAAAACTCAAGTGACCTCAATCATATAAGCAAGATCGTGCAAATACAGCAAAAATGACTTTTAGCACCCCTTTTCCACCCAGGTTTCTATCACCAAATGTAATATTTTTCAATATTGCTTTTTTTAATCTTTAGTAACATTCTTCTATATAAATCGTCTAATTTCAGTATTATAATAGCTATCGGTTTTTCGTCAGCCTTGCTCCAGATATTGTCAGTTTTTGCGATGGCCGTGCGGTATAAAACATAGCGAGTTCTAGGATAGTGCATAGTTTGACGTAAAACTGCAACTACAACGATCAACATGCCTTCTCCCTGTGAACCATGCAAAGGTAAGAGATTATTAGCATTTTTATTATGTAAATTATCATTTTGATAACTTTGAGCTTCGTTGTCTATATTTTCGTTGTTGTTCTGTTTCAATATAGAAAAAAGTGATCGTAAGCGATTTTGTATTCTGTGCGGTAAAAACGATTATTTTGAATAGCCGGCTCTTTACGGTCCTGCATATGAGGTATAGACTCCACAGAAACCCTATGGAGGGAGGTAGTTCTTGCCAAAGAAAATGCCTATTATTCCCGTCCTAACATAAGTCTAGCCAATTGCTATTTAATTGATTATATTTTGAAAAGCCCAATGAAGTACTTAGGTAAAATATCTTTAAGTCAAAAGCTTGGGCTTCAAACATCTTGATTTGAATCATAGGCTGTTTCCACCAAACATGGTTTAGTTCTGGTTAATACTTCATGCATACAAATACACATACAAGAAGTACCTACCTTCATTTAGTATTTTATTTTCCTTAAACGAAGGTTATCCTTACCTATATAAACTGGCTCCAAATCTTTTTAAACGTCAGTTATTTATTTCTTTTCCTGTTGAATAGTGCTCTGAAGTATTGGGACAATGCAGTGACAAAAATTCTTTAAATGATTCGCTTTAGAAAGCAATATGTGTTCTAAAAAATTTTGAAGCGGAAAACATAACATTCAGTAGAGCTCGGTCAAAGTAAGATAAAAGGTAATCATAGTATGTTTGTTAATACACCCTGTACCAAAACAACAAACTAACACTGTTTAAAAAGCAGTCTTGTTTCTTCTTTATCATGTGGTTAATGCCTAACCTGGTGTTAGAGTTTTTATGCCGTCCATGAGCTTCTGGCTTGGCTTTACATGCCGTAGAAAATTTCTCTCAGGCATGCTTGTTTGGTTTCCTCGCGATGTTTTCCTTCACCGAAGCAAGTGATAATTATACAATACGCACAGGAATCCGAAAATCAGAGGTGTATGCCTTGTTAAAAAGCAATGATGGCTCCGTTGAACCAATAATGATGAAAGTAAAACAAAGAGGTTATGTTAAAAATTATACTAATTAGCGAATTCCTATTCTTGTCTATAATATAGCTTTATGATCATTATTTTCAGAGTCCTGCAAGGGTGGTAAATGTGCAGATAACTGTGCATGCAAGGAAAAGGGCTGCGACGACTGCGCTCCTAAAGGTAAAACTTTCAAGATCTGAATAAATCAGATAAGAAACAGTCAATTTCCAACAAAGGAAGCAGGAAGAATGATTTATACGTGACATGTTTTTTTAATGGTTTAAAGATACAGAACTAAGTGAACAATAGTGACAAAGTGTTTGATAAAACGAAAACCTACCTATTTTACATTTTTGCATATATCTGTATGATGATGGCCATGCGAGATCTTAGCAGGTTAACAGTGAAATGGCGTGCGTGATGAGCTGGACTTCTTCGATAACTCAACTTGTACCAAATCCCCTATTTGCTCTGTCTGTGTCTTATTATTTAGTTCGTGTTATTTATCTTCCTGTGCGAGTCCACATAAATACTTCTGTCTTTTTTTTTGTTCTTCATCAAAGGGCTGATTTAATAACGCTGACATTTACTTCCTTGCAGGCGGCTGCTGCTAACACCATAACTTCACCATGGACCGAGACAGGCGCGGTCGCCGCCCCTCCCTCTTCACCCGCGCCAGTAACTTCCTGGAGACCTGCTTCCCCATCTCGTTTAGCGTAGTCTTCTTCGTCACCCTTGTGTTCTTCTATTGTCTTATATAATAAATCTTCTGTTGAACTTATTTTTGTGTTTCTTTGTAACGACACTGCATCTCCTCCTTTTGTGCTTCTGGCTTTAGTAAATTAAACTTAAAGGCACACAGTATTTGGGTTAGATTTTCTGGAATCAGGAATAGGAAAGAAAAGGAATTATAACTAATCGAAATTCGAATCAATCGGATGTAATACGAATAAGAATATATTTTAATAAGAACTCATACACTACCGTTACATTTAGGTGAACCACCGGCAAGAAAAAGTGCCCGTGGTCCACACAGGTGAATTAAGCAGGTCGACCTTAACTCAACTTCTCTATATTAACGGCCCGTAACCCCGGGCCCGAAGACATCGTGATCCAAATAAGATTTCTAAACACATACATGTGGAGTATGGACAAAAACTGACATTACAGTGTGTAGCGGTGTATAATTTGCATCACACATTTACGTACGGCACGGCTGGGTGTGCAGAAGTTGAGATGTTTGAAGGAATATCTGTTTGATGGCCTTTTATTTGAGTGTATGCTTACGTGTGTGATTTGTGGTGCTGATAGCAAGGAAGGAAAATTCTAGAGCAGGGAAAATAACGAAATTTTAGGTAAAAAAAAAACAATCAAAAGGAGAGCAAAAAGGGACACAATATTCTGCTAAGAAAATATAATAGGTTATAACGATATCTAGAGATTCTGATCTGAGAAGGTTTGTTAACGTTTTTTTTAGTCCTGTAAACAGTCTCAAATCAAAATTTCAGGGGGAAAAGTAGAAGAATAAAAACCAATTGAAAGGGCGAGGAAGAAGAATAGTATTATTCTGCGAAGAAAATCCTTACTTAATAATATTATAAACGCGACAGTTTGTATATATGGATGTTTGTTACTCTTTCACGCAAAAACTACTGAACGGATTCGGATGAAATCTGGGACATATAGTTTATAACCTGGATAGATACTACATAGGAAACTTTTTATCCCGATAGTATGTTCCCGTGGGGCAATTATCGAACTCCACGCGGGCGAAGCCGCGGGCATAAGCTAGTATTATACAGGGTGTAAACAGACTCTTCACGAAGCTGTCAACTAAGCATTCTATACATCAAACTAAGTAACTTTAAGCAAAAATTTGTGCTGGGAATCGACTTTTTTTTGGGCTGAAAAATCACGTTTTACAGTAGGACTCAATGTAACGCACTCAAAACATTGTCTTGATGGATGGATTGAATAGTAAGGGGGTCCTGGAGGTGTTTTAAGTAAAAATCTTACATTAAAAACAAATATTAAAAAAAACTTGTGAAAAAGTTGGAACTTTGACCCCCAATATCTCCGTAACTAGAAGGTTCCCAGGTATGGTCTAGAACAAAAAAATGATCGCAATGACGGGAAAATAAAGTGCCGTTCGGCTTCGTTAAGAATCTGTTTACACCCTTAATATATAGATAAAATTGTTAAATTTTTAAGCAATTTGCGCGACCAACTTCATGAGTTCTTCTACTTCTTGGTGTTGCTGCCCCAATAGTATTTTATATCTTGTTAGTCAAACACTTCTCTACTTCCCTGGCATCGTCAATAGCCTCTTTGGCTGCATATTTTGTGGCTAAGAGCAGGATAGAAGCATAGTTTGCGACACAGCTCTACCACCCACACCCCTCTGCTGTTCCGTTGAGCTTGAGGTAGCCTAAGTAGCCCCACTTAACGAGGTTGGAGTCACATCTTCCCACTTGAGTCCGGAGACTCGAAATCTACATGAGTTGAGGAAGTGCAGTCTGCATTATTATGACGGAAGAACCTCCAGTTTTTCACTTTTAGTCAAATTTGAGTTCAAAAGGATTATTTCCATCTAACTGTAATTCATGTCATCGTCATCATCATTTCAGCCGAAAGACGTCCACTGCTGGACATAGGCCTCCCCCAAGTGTCGCCACATTGACCAGTACCGTGCGTCATTGGTCCACCAAGTGGACGGCCTTCCAACGCACTGTCACGGTCATGGGCACGGTCTTTCGGTTCGCGGTCGCCACTTCAGAAATTTTCGGCCCCATCCGCCATCCGTTCTACGAGCAATGTCCCTGCCCACTGCCACTTAAGTTTGGCAACTCTTCAGGCTACGTCGGTAACCTTAGTTCTCTTTGCGTGTATTTCATGTATCAGTAAGGTATGAGACCGTGGTATACCCCATGAAACCGAACAACTTTCTACGTGAAACCAGCATCGTAATTGCAAAAGTAAATAATACAAAACATCAATACCTACTCGACCCAAATATAAAGGACAGCTGATTGTTTCATGAGTTGATGAAGGTGATAAAAAAAATCCGAAAATAGAATCTAAATTATATGTTTATTGAATTGGCACATGACCAAACACAAAATTTTGACAACAAAATAATTAATGATACCAATTAACGTAACACATTAAATCAGGTACACGTTGTTTAGCAGCAACCTCCTGAAAAGAAAAAGAAAACAAATTATATTATTTATTGTCACGAGTTCACGACTGTAACATCAACATAGTAAAGAATATGCTATGGTTCGATTGCCAAATTAGGCATAGTGTTATTAGGTTGTTCAATCAGGAATTTCTGAGTGAAGGATGATATGGCACGAAAGGAGATATCTGATGAAATGACGAGCAAAGGAGAAGTATGGAAGTGGAAGACATGCTACGCCGACCCCAAATTAATTGGGACAAGGGCAAGAGAATGATGAATCGGGAGATACCCAGTAGCAGCCACGAAGTCAAGATTTGTGACCGGTTGATGGCAATAGGCTCACATCATATTACATGGGACCTGAACTTAACTGTCGAAATCTCTGCATAAGCCTTCGGGGATTACAGGCGTGCTGTTATGCTCGTAAGTATAAATAATATGTGCCCGAAATGAAAGCCAATGACATGACAAAGGTATAATCATATAAAACCAGGATAAAAGTATTACCAGAGGCAGAGCAGTCAGTGCAGTTGGTCTCGCAGTTGTTGTCCTTGCAGCAATCGGCATCTTTGCACGAGTCTACACATAGAAAAGAAAACATGAAACAAAAGGCAGACATGAAGAAAAACTCAATGTAAAAGATGATTTATGGCCAAGAAAGAAATTAACACTTAGATGAAAGTTACAACTAGCATTACTACATAGAGGGATAAGCAAGAGAATAATAGTAAGTTCATTCCATATCTATTAGATTAACTGTGGATATCATTCCAAACAGTCACTGGAGCATTTCAAACATCATCGTCCTTTGATTGAGGATACTGATGACTTCAGAAATCATAAGATTTTATTGTAAGAATCTCGGTTTTATACTATTCCAAATAATTTAAAGGAATATAGGAAGTAAGATATCACGTACCTTTGCAGGGTTCCGAAGGAGCAGGCATTTTGGTTGGTTGAGTTATTAGGTTGTCTGAGTGAAGAATTGAAGAGACAAAGGTTGACTATGCTTCTGTGGCTATCGGTGCAGGTTTATATACCAAACTTTTATTGTATTAACTTAAAGAAATGTGGTAAAAACAGAACAATAGCGAGGTTGTCGAGACCTCGGATATTTTTTGGATCTTTGAGGTTATATCCGATGATGTTGTTTGCGTGTTTACTAAAGATTTTGCTGGGAAAGAGTCCGCGAAAATCATTAAATAAAATAAATTAATTTGAGGGGCTTTCAGCGCAGGAGTCTTTCTAGTTTAAGCCTAGTTGCACACGTTTTGTATCTTACCACATATACTCAAATCCAATTTTTAAAGTACAATTATTGTAAGAACAATAAATGTTGTTTATTAATGTTCTACCACTTCTGTACTGAAAAAGAGTCGTGTTTGTAACTATGCGAAGCTATTCAAATTCACTATCTACATGAATATTTAATTGTTTTTATTTTCCATCATTTGCCTTTATTGTATCTCGAGTAATGATTATGACATCTTTGATCATTCATTGACTTATTTAGAGGTTCGAGTTAGTTTGCAGGTTTTATGTGATTTTCTTCTATTATCGTAGGATAATTCTGATCTTAGAGCAGTGGTAGCCCAGTGGTGTGACCGTCGGAAGTCATCTAGGTCTCAAGTTCAAAGTCAAGACACACACCACTGATTTTTCGGATTCACGTGCGTATTGTTTAATTAGCAGTTACTTCGGTGAAAGGAAACATCGTGACCAAACCAGCATGCCTGAGAGATATTTCTTGACAGCATGTACAGCCAAGTCAGAGGACCATGGGCGGCATAAAAACTCTGACGTCAGGTTAGGCACAAACCACACGATAAAGAAAGACTTCTGACGTCAATATTTAGGTTACTCAAATATTTCTTAATATGTTTGCGTATTGCAATGGCCACCTATTAGACCCGTTACGCCTCATTACATTGCTTTTGTTGATCTATCAATGCCAGGGCGTTTTTTATTAAATTCGTTTTTTTCTTAATCAGCCTGCAGCATTAGATGTATTTTGTTTCATTATCTCCATTCTTATATCACCAGTTAGTCAACGTCAACGTCGTCGGTAGTTCAACGTCATAGTTTAAAATATATTGCTCTATTTATTAAAATGAGAATCTTTAATGGTGGCACGGGTAAGTCCTTACCAAAGACATTCAAATATTTGTTTTTCTATAAAAATATGCCCAATGTCCGCTCTACAAGTCTGTTAAAACTCTTTTGTCTTACTTAAGGTGGTTGCGTAAGGGTAGCCCGCGACATCCAAATTTTCTTACTTTTTTGTAATTTGCAGGTCAGTGTCAGGTTGTACGATGATGAAAAATGAGTCGCACCAGTAACACGTATGTAGTTACAGAATTACAATCATGAAAATCATCAATACAACCCTCTAAGTTCATGTAACCCTATTCAATGAATATTTCATTAAAAAGTCATTCAATAGGGTTAAATGGACTTAAAAGGTTATATTGATGGTTTTCATGATTGTGATTTGTGACTCATTTTTCATCAACGTACAACCTGACACTGACCTGCAAATTACAAAAAAACGTAAGAAAATTTGAATTCCGCGGGCTACCGTGACGCAACCTGACGTAACGCCTTATCTAATCATTATGAAACAGACCCTATGAGGTTTATGTACCTTAGATATGCAATAGAAATGTTTACTGCCTCGTTGGTCCAGTGGTCGCAATAGCGACTGCTGGGTATGAGGTCCTGGGTTCGATTCCCGGGTTGGGTAAAGTGTTATTGGTTTTTCCATCAGAAATTTCTCAGTTGTAGCCGCGGAGTCTAGATTTCTGCCCGGTTGATGGCAATAGGCTCACTACTAATTACATGGGACTTTAAAATAACTGGTGAAATGTGGGTGTACTATTAGGTACACCTCTACCTAACCCTACGGGGATAACAGGCGTGATGTTATATTTATGTTAGAAATGTTGGTTAAGTAAAACAGTTACTTGCTTACTTTCAGATTTGAAGCCAGAAACTCCATGGAGCGTTGACTGCGTACCAGGCTGCGACTGTCACGACCTCTGTATTGATCGTGAGTACCAAACCTGTCCCAATTTGTGGCGTGCTGGTCCCATATACTGTCTCACAGTGCTAGTAATCAATGATAAAAGGATCGAGTGGCTTACTCAAAAGCATACAAAATAATAAGTAGTTAAAAAAAACACGCTTATGTCACAGATCACTGGTACTGAAAAATTCGTAATGGAAACACCCAATAACACTTAACTCGACCGAATCGACCGATCGAACCCAGGACCTCATGTTCAGACTACTACGACTACTACACCATAAAAAGAGGAAAAAGAAATAAATCATATTCTTTAAAAGGTTTTGGGAGAGCAATAACTGACTGGGATTTTGGATGTTCGAAATACCAACAGAGTGTAAACCTACCCTTCACGAAGACGTCAACCAGGCATTATGCACATCAAACTAAGTAACTTTACGCAAAAATGATTGCTGGGAAATTACCTTTTTTTTGGGGTTAAAAATCACGTTTTACGGTAGGACTCAATGTAACGATAGTAGATATTGGATAGTACCGGGGGTCGTGGAAGTGTTAATATCTCCGTAACCCTTGTGCTGATGGATGGATTTAATAGTACGGAGATCTTGAAGGTGTCTTAAGTAAAAAATATATATTAAAAACATGTATTAAAATAAAACCTTTAAAAAAGTTGGAACTCTGACCCCTAATATCTCCGTAACTAGAAGGGTTCCCAGATATGATCTAGTACAAAAAAATTATATTATATATTATGATGGGGAGAAAAAGTGCCTTACGGCTTCGTTAAGGGTCTGTTACACTCTTTATGTACTACGTGAATCTATAAACTGTTTGTTTTTTCCAGATTCCTGTATAAAGTAACCATTGAACTCGACTGAATTAATAGGAAAAGACATTAATTAACTTTGCATCTATATTAAGTTATTTAACAATAGGTAGGTACTTAAGTATAGTGTAGTCTCAGTTATATACAGAAATAAATAGTACAAATTATGGTAATGGTGGTTTTATTTTATTGTAACAATGAAAACACAGTAGTATCTAAATTAAATTGAAAAAAAAACAGTATTTAGTGAAAATACAAGTATGAAAATTGAAAAAAATCAAGAAACATTGGGATGATTAACCTTGAAGAAAGTATTTGAAAGGAAACACTGACAATGACTATGAATATTATGTAAAGTATCACCAAAACTAAATAAAATTATTTTGCATTTTAATAGTATGTTTAGTCAGATGTTTTTCAGTATGTATTTATATAATGTAATTGAAAACAAAACAAAATGAAGTCACCGTGACTTTTATCAAGTGCATTTCAGCATCATATTTGAATTACAATCGAACATGTTCGAATAATGACATTTGCGAGTTTATTTTCGTTTTTTTTTTTACAACGATGACTTATTATATAGGTTTAGTTTTTAGCTGTTTTAGCACTGTCTGTGGTGTCGGTTGCTCGTTTGCAAGTGCAACTGCAAGAAGCATCGCACTTGCATGATGTGCAGCACTGGCTGGTCGTGCATTTGCACTCTGTAAAAGAAAAGATACTATAAATATCCAGGGGTTCTCTATGACATCCAGTAACATAACAAGAAGAGGAAAGCAGACTTGGACAACGATGGCAAGATATTCCTGAACCAATGGGCTGAGCCAACAACCGGGCACAAATCCAGACTCCGGATGCTAAGAAAAACTAAATAACACTCGCCCGACCTGGGAATCAAACCTAAGATCCTGCACTAAGCAATCGTGCTTGTGACGAGTAGATCAATGAGGCAGTTTAATCCTCAAGTAGATAAAGGAGATTGGCGAAAATCGACCCATTCGCGGACTAAATGAGATATAAAACAACAAATCGCATACTTGTTTGTCTATTTTTGTAAAAATGCCGAAAGTCATATGGGGTATTTTTTATCCTCCTTATTTTATTTTGTTAAATTTATTTCATTTGGATAAACTAACTATATAAATTAATAATTCAAAAAAAATATTAAATAAACTAACAAAAAACTATAAAAGGGCTTTACAAAAGCCTGGATGATAAATGAAATCAAAATATAACGCCAACAATGATTTTATTCGCTCTATAATTTTCAAAAAAAGAAAGCTGCAATAATAAAACATAGTACTATTATCAGATAGCCAAAAACAAAATTCTTTACATTTGATTTTATTTTTATTTTCATGACAAATACTCATATTAATCAGTATTCATAGTTAGTTGTGTGTTTTTATCAGTGAAGAGTGATTAAATTGTCATTCTTATTCGCCGATCTTACCCCTTTTTTTTACGGATTGGTAATCATCAAATGACTTCTCCCGCTCTGGGCAGAGCGGAAGGGAGTGTCAGACTTGTACTGACTAAAACCCATCCATATTCCTTCCTTGCCCTTTGTGTTCCAGGGCCGCGGTATCTCTTTCGAACAGCCCGCAGCCCTGGCAGGCATCGGCCTTTGCGGGCCCCTCCCTGGCCGATCTTACCCTAACTGAACCTTTCTTACTATGGGCGTTTCCCAATCTTCTTTACATCGCAATGGTTTTAATTTTTAAGTGCCAACAAAGATAAAATAATGCGAGATACGCGCGCACTTCAGTTTATTTCCATTTGAATGTGGACATAATAAGACATAATAGGACATAACTAATTTTAACTATGTTCTGTTTCATGTAAGTACCTGCAATACCTATAGTTGCTTATTTGCTACGCTACTGAGAAAATGTCTAAAAGTAACTGTAAACACAATTACTTTTACATTGGAGCTAACGTGTCTTCAGTTACGAGGGCAGACTGATATTGCAGTGCGTCACTATTATAAGAGCCTGTAATGTTAATGGTATCCAGAACCACATACACTGTCGTGCAGTGGTAACCCAACCAAGCCAGGACCCAGGACTCAGGCAGGCTTTTTTTTACTCGAAAAAGGCTTGCATTTGGCCGCAACTCGCCTGTTAAGCCATGATGCGGCGTTCACTCGAACCTTGAAGAGAACCAGCAGTGAAAACCTCGCAGGTTTTATGCTTATCTATGCCGTATCCTTTACAATAAAGTCTATTTCATCATCATCTGCCTTTTCCCAACTATGCTGTGGTCGGCTTCCAGTCTAATCGGATCCAGTTGAATACCAGTATCTTACATGGAGCGACTGCTTATCTGACCTCCACAACCCAGTAAGTACTGGTTAATACGAAACCCCTACAGAATTTCTAGCCCCTGACTATCTGTAACGACTGTCAAAGATTTTCAAATAACAGCCGGTACCAATAGCTTAACGTACTCTCCGAGGCACGGAGGGCACTCGGTATGTAATTGGTGGTCACTCACCCATCCACAGACAAACCTAGGCAAGGGCGGCTTAACCTGAAGATAAATCCGTGTGGCTGTTATTATTTAACCTCGAGCTCCTTATATACAAAGGAGTCTACATATACCTAGTATAATGTCCGTGCTAAGAATAATTATGTTATTATTCAGTGCAGTACACGTCAGTTGCTTAAGTTGTTCAGTACTCCTACACCGTTAGCTAAACTATTTTAATTACTTAGTCTTAATCACTTATCACAGCAATAAAAAAACTAGTTAAGTATAATTTAAACCAAGGTTCGTAGTTTCTGAACCAACTGAAAACGAATGATAACAAAAGAAATAAGAGATTTGTTGAAATTAGTCTTGGGAATAACTTTTTTGTTGTACGTTTTGAAGTGTGACGAATCTAGAGTGTTTATCTTTGCTTTAGATTGTTTTGATGCCTATGGCGCCATTTAACGCGAAACGCATGGTTTTTCAGGGCGAAGAATGTATCAGTTTTGATAGAAGACCAATCTATGTTTTGATGAAATAATTGAACAAATATTTGTATGACCTACACGTAAGTTTAAATGTTTGTAAACGCACCCACGATACAGGAGGAATCGTAATGGGGCAACGTTTTATCTGTACATCTGTACAGATAAATAAAATTAGAGTGTCTGTTTGTAATATTAAAATAACCGCTTTTTACTAAGTGCATATGGATGTTACACGGTACATATACCAAAACATTTTTTTTTACAATTTTTGCCTGTCTGTCTGTCTGTTTGTTCCGGCTAATCTCTGAAATGGCTGGACCGATTTTGACGGGACTTTCACTGATAGATAGCTGAAGTAACAAGGAGTTACTTTTATTTTAGATAAATAATTAGGGTTCCGTGCAATGATGAAAAAAACCCTTGAAATTGGTAACAAAATTCGATTCAAATAGGGAAGTGCTTGTAATAAAGGGTTTTTTAAAAATAATAATTTCACGCGAACGAAGGTCGCGGGTAACAGCTAGTTTTAAATAAAAAAAAAGAGAAATGACGAATACGTTGTCAGGATTAAGGTAGAATCAATGTAATAAGTATGTTCTTTTTATTCAACATTAAATTATAACATCACTCTTTTTTTGTACGGGGTTAAAAAGTTTCAGGTACCCCCGGACACACCAATTTTTTTGTTTCGCACTTGTTTTTTTAATAAACAATTTTGTTCAATAAAGCTCATTTTTATGGACACTTGACCGAAAAAATATTGTTAGCCAAAATTGGTTTTATAAAATAGGTAATATTTCATAACAAAGTTTCCCTTATATTTTCAGATTTCCTCTAACACCCCAGTTTTAAAAAATCACTCTGTTTAAGAAAAAAATCATACCAGGCTCTATCACGTAAAGAATAAGGTAGGTGTTATTTTGTAAATCAAGAAAATCTTTTACCTACTGCTTAACAGCAATCAATAAATTCTTAGTCACTAATCCACTATCACGCTCTTCGGTGCAGTCGCTATGCCAAATACTTAATTATCTTACAGTATCTTATCTCAGTATACACAGTATCTTATCTCTACGTCATAAAAAACTACAAAACACGAAAATGGATTTAATTTAGTTTTAGAATTTGTGTAAAATATTATATATTTTTTTCAAATCTAAGAACATTCGCTTCTTTAAAAAGCAATTGATAATAAGTACCTAAGTATTTATAATAAGCCTACTAAAGTTAATCTTCTGTAATAATTTACGAAAAACGTGGTAGAGTATTACAACAAAATAATTATAAATCATAGATAAAAACAACAATACTAAAAAGAAAAACAAAACACTCACTGTCACCACAACCTCCGCAAGGCATCTTGATATCAAAATAAAAGAGAAAAAAGTTAAAACTTGAAATTCAAATGTTCTCGAATGGAACGCGTCGTGTTGGCGGGAACGCTGTAGTAGTAATGCGCTTTATAATGGCAGTTGGCGATTGTTATCGATAATTTCGAGACGAGCTGTTCGGAAATGTGAGCTATTGTTTATTTTCTTTTGCAGTTAATGATGTTGGAAATTAGGCCGAACGGAGGCATTCTGGTGTGTTATTTTTTTTTTTTATATTTAGAAGGCTGTGGTTAAAAGAGTATGAAAAAAACAAATTACGACCCACTACCTTGCCACTACCTACAAATTGTTTCGGGGCCTTAAATAGTCATTTTCTTTTGGGTTCGTTCTTCAAAATTCATGTGACCTGTTTTACGGTTGATGAAAAAGAAAATGTAACTTGGTAATCATTCGACAGCGAATCAAAAATTGTAATGACTTTTGTTTTTGGCAACACCATCACGCAATATCCATAGGTTATGGTGAAGCAAACAGCAGAGACAGGCTGGCAGGATCTATGGCAGCATCATTAGATCTATCCCTAGACTATAGCTAAGACTGTAGGTACCTATACCTACTTACTTACATAATCATTATTATCTACCTAAATTCTTAAACAGTTCTCCACATACAGAACCCAAAACAAATTGCTTACAAACGTAACATTTCGGAACGCACTCACTGCAATAATTTACACAGCTAAAATGCATTTACTACCAACACATACCATCATAACAACAACAAAATTACTTCACTAAACCTCACATTCATTACCAGCTATACGCTCTCTTTACTCCCTAACCACTTTGCTTGATACGCAATGGAAAGCGAGCATAGACAAAGGGACTTGGCCATAGACGATTTAAAGGTGAATTTGCGAGTGTAGGGCCGTGTGCCTGATTTGTTTTGCACTCGTCCTAACAAAGGGCTCTTGTCTTGAGTGCTGTATTAATACTTGAAGCTGATAAAGGCTACAAAGTTTCTTTCTAGAAAGTATTAGGTAATTACATTACATATAAATGTACTTATATCTGTTGAGTTATTTCAGTTTGGATGTGGTCAGGGTTTATCAAAAGCAACATAAATAAACGAATGCAGCTATAAAATCAAGTTTTAAAGCCACTGGATTTGCTCATAGAAATTAGACATATCTACATGGAATATTTAATTTAACCTGTAGGGTGCTGTAGGTAATATTGGGCTGGCGTCCAAAACGCTATGCCCAAAGCGTAGAACATAACTAATAGGCACTGATTTAAAGAGGCAGTTGTGAATAGCGGTATTGGTAAGTTAAAAATTATAAATGGCACGTTTAACTAATTCAGCAGTTAAAATTAAGCTGTAAAGTAAACAAAAATGAGTAATAAAAAATAATGAAATGGATCAGTGAATATATAAGAGCCGTTAAATGTGGGCAGTAATAAATCGGAATTTGTCGGTAAGAAATTATTCTCTCATTCTAAGCAGTTCTAGAAACAATGAGGTGGTGGGGAAATGTATTCCTCGTATATTAAGCATGCAACGACTTTAGTTACAACGACTCCATGACTCGCGCTCGCTGCGCTCGCAATAATAAAAACAAACCCATTTTCTGTCACAAATGTCGTCGTCGCTCCGTCGGCCTTCGGCCTACGCTTCTCACGCCAGCTAGCAAGACTTTTAGGATAATTTTTGGGTTAATTGCTGATTACGCATGCGTTGCGGTAAGCATCCCCTATGCGGGTGCAGAAATATACCAACTAAATCAAATTAGATAGAAAAATTATCAGCGTTTAATGTCCAATACACCTTTTATGAAATAATATAACGAAATGCATACTCATAATAAGAATAATAATCTAACTGCCCATTCCATCATTTTTACTGCTCATTCCATCATGTTTACCGCTCATTCAGTTATTGGACTGCTCAATTATTTTTAGAATTTACATTGTATGATAAAATAACCGACTAATTGTTTTTTTATTACTGTCCATGTTTTACTGTCGCAACAATTAATCAACCGCCATTAAATTAAATAACTGCTCAATATGTTTTTCAACTGATCATAATAACATCTCGAATATTTAAATAACAGCTCAAAAAATTAGTTCCGTAACTAATATAGGGGATTTAAAAACTAAACTAATAAACTTACTCCTACAGTATTCCACTGCGAATACCTATGTCCAGCAAAAAGGCCTATCTATTTCAAAATATGAACCTTGGGGTACGCCGAAATTCAGTTGCAAGACTTTACCTATACATACTAACAAACTAAGAAGACAAGTAAAAAAAAATGCTTTAATAAAAGCCTAAACACATCAAATTGTCTACTTTTAAATACAATATCAATTTGAACAGAGAGTGGACGTTATTTTAATATCCGTCTATCGATTCCTTATATTCTTTAAATTAAAATCTTCTTTAGATTTTTTTTTTCTAATCTATCGATTTCTTGCAGTAGCTGCGTTTCGATTTGGAAGTGTTGCTGACGCGTGTTAATTATCGTAAACGCGGCGGCGCAAGTCGTCGCTCGTAATTTTAATCACCATGGATCAACCATACTTGTTATTTTATCAAAATATTGATATTTATCATACTTGTTATTTTATCAAATCTATACGAGTCTGTGTTATACAATGTGAAAAATAAGAATGTGTACTGACTAAAACTCATCCATGTTTCTTCCTTGCCCTTTGTGTTCCAGGGCCGCGGTATCTCTTTCGAACAAGGCGAGACTTGGCAAGAATTCATCCATACTTCAATTTAAATAAGCAGTGGTTATGATCAATTTTGGTATCTAAAGTCGAAGTTTCTCGAATCGCCCAGAACGGGAGGGGTCATTATTGATGACTTCCCATACTAAAAAAAAAGTATAGATGAATTCGTCACATAATTAAATGACGTTAAGTGCCAGCCCCTTTCGGGGCCGGTACCAAGCTAGCAGAGGTTTGTGAGTCAAACCCCCAAAGTGGCCCGTACCGAACTTTATGGTTAAAGAGGAACAGCAGGAAATGGTGAAAGGTGTTTTTACACACATCGTCTATACAAAACGCTCATTCAACATCGCATTCGACTGAGTTTCAAAATCTTTGTCATGCATCAGGATTTGACTTTTTTTCGTGCAAAGGCGAGTCAATTTGGAAAAGGTTGTCACAACTATCCTAACTTCATAATTATTTATATTTAATTTTTTGTTTGTTACCTTTTCACGCCTAAACCACTGAACCGATCATCCTGAACCTTTCAACAATAACGTTCTTTTGATAATAGATGTCGCCACGTGTCTTTCGAATCATGATTGAAATATATTATGACAAGTAGAGTAGTACAACCTGAATTGATTGTCAAAAGCTAGTTCATTCATAATAAATAAAGATACCCACACAGATAACCTGCACAGTCAGCGCCTATGAGCTTCTATACCTGACCTAAACCCATTGGTAAATACATATATTGTACCAATGCATATTATTAGTTCTTTTAGGTAAGTTAGCGCCTGTTAAAATAGTATTATGTCGCTGTTTACCACATGAAAGCTTTTTAGCTACGTTTGCGCCTGCCTATTCATTGACATCGCAGTTATGTGAATCGCTTGTTCAGAACATATCAAGGCGCTTCACTTGAATGAATTCTATTATCATTACAGCTTATAATGTTCCCACGAACACATGCCGGTTACCTCACGATGTTTTCCTTCACCGTTTTAGAGAGCAGTGGTGATGATATAAATTACTCAAAGTAATGCGCCTGCCTGGGTTCGAACCCACGACTTACTGTTCGTAAGATGGAGTCGCATGATTTCTATACTTACTAGAATTGTTGCTGATATTAACGTTAAAGAACTAGCCAATTGCGAGTCGGGCTCGCGCATGAAGAGTTCTGTACCATTATCTTGTGTAGATATATACGGAACCCTTCGTTAGACTTAAACTTCTTCTTAGACTTCCTTCATTGGACAAAAACGGTAAGAAAATCAAGTTTGTTGTATGGGGGGCCCCCCTTAAATATTTATTTAATTTTAATTATTTGTTTTTAAAGTGAATGTACAACTAAATATTCTGCGAATATTTTAACTATCTATCTACCTGTCGCCGTTATTAATATCGAGCAAAAAAAAGGCATAAAATCACGTTTGTGTAGGAGCCCCCCTTTAATTTGTTGTCTTAACTATCACGGTTCATAAGATACAGCCTGGTGACAGACGGACAGACAGACACAGACGGACGAACAGCGGAGTCTTAGTAATAGGGTCCCGTTTTACCCTTTGGGTACGGAACCCTACAAAATATGAATGTCTATTGAAAAGGGTAAATTAACCAGACAGGTAAGTCGATTTTATGGGTTTTTCGTCGTTTCGGACCACGAGTGGGTCGGACCGCGCGGTGTGAAACGCAGAAGATTCGTTCATTTTCACGCTCGACAAATCCAGCACAGGGGCTAAAATTCGAAAAATATCGAATCCATCTGCTTCTCATAGCACTTGAAATATTCATTACAGAATAGTTTCAGTGGCATCTTGTTCTGCGTATTTCTTTATGTACAGACGCCAGCAGGTCAAGCTATCCGAAACTGTCAGATTTTCCCAATCAACCTTGAACCTAATGCTTCAGCAATAAAGTCGAAAATCTATTAAAGAAATCTTACAGATTGTAGTAGCTTGATGTGTTGGCGTCTGTACTTATGTAAGTACCGACCATGTGGTCGGTATCGTAATTCTTGAGAATGTTATGCTAACCTCTAGTTGAGACCTAAGTCATAGGTCGTAAACGAACGGTAAAACAAGATCAAATGACAACCGATAAAGTAACAACAACAATATTCTTTTTTTCCAGGCAACTTTGGCCCATAGATAACATACACATGATAAAATACAAATTGTGTTGGTAAAACGAACCTCCAAAGTTCAAACTACGTTAGTAACACTTCACTTGTACACTATGTCACTGTGTGAGCTAACAACAACAATAATAGCCATAAATAAATAAATAAAAAACAAACAAATAACAAATGAATAATGCCAGCAACAGCCATGTTACCACTGCTGGGACACAGGCCTCCTGTCTATGATAGGCAGTAAGCCGGACGTCATACAGATCCACACACATGGAAGATGTAAAGAGGCATTGACCGGTAATATTAGCCACAGCCACGGGCTATGCTTGGAGTCTCTCTGAGGGATCTAATCCGGATCGAGATGATCAGACAAAGAGTTGTCAACATAGCGCACAGAATAAGTAAGCTGAAGTGGCACTGGGCCGGCCATATTAGCCGTAGAACCGACCACCGTTGGGGTAGACATGTTCTTGAGTGTAGACTGCAAATCGGCGGCAAACGTAACGTTCGGTTCGGAGCGACGATCTTAGCAGGGTGGCTGGATGAGAGTTGCCTAGAATCGAGCTGAATGGCGTGCGATTGAAGAGGCCTATGCCCAGCAGTGGACTGTTGTAGGCTGATGATGATGATGATTAGCTGCAGGACTGACGGGCGATGACATGGACCTAGTGGTGGTACTTTAATATAGCCTAAAAGCTTGGCTTGCCCTTGTAACCTACTATTCTTCATGATGTTGGAGTTTCTGAACAGTTTACTCGCCTTATGGGCTTGCCGTATTGTTGGCGATGGCCACAGGACCGACCCATGTCACCGTGACGAACTCAAGTCCACTCAAGAACACGTCTACACAGACGTGTTCTAGCGAGTCGGTAAACGTACGGTAAGACATGGTTAGCCTTCGGGCTAAATGGAGTAGTCGATCTACGCAGTTTCGACGAGTGTCCAGTACTTTGCTGTTGGACGTGACTAGCTGAGGATATTGCATTTTGATAGGTATTGGTGCCGATTCCCTTGTTCACAAACTAAACTAAATTTAAGTTGAGTGCATCTTTTTCTTTCTATTTCATTATGAAAAGGACAGAAGATAAATATTAGTTTAGTCCTGTCAAATTAGTCGGCACCTGACGTAATTTGATGTAATTTTAGTAGTCTACTTTTTAATCACGCCTAAACTTGTGTCAGGCGCTGGTTAATTTGACAGGACTAAACTAAAAATTATCTTCTGTCCTTTTCTTAATGAAATAGAAAGAAAAAGATGCACTGAACTTAAATTTGGTTTAGTTTGTAAACAAGGGAATCGGCACCACTGTCCTGTCCAACAATGGACTGCTGCTATAGGTTCAAAATCCAAATAAAAGTATGTATTTCAAGTAGGCCAGTTAGGCACTTTTGAACTGTCGAAACAAGGGCAATAACAATAAAATGAAGCTACAGTCCCAGTCACAAGGCATAATAAGGCATAGTAAAACATTGTGAGGAAACCAGCATGCCTGGGAAATATTTTTTGACACCATGAAAAGCCAAGTCAAAGGCCCGAGGGGGAGAGTTTGGTTTACAGAGGGTTAGGTTTACACTAACCCCACGATAAAGAAGAAGAAGAAGACATAATAACTGTGAAAGTACTGGATAGTTGCCCGTTCTAAAAGCGAGGATCTCTATGGAAAAGAACGGGCAAGAAACTCCATGGACACTCTTTTATATCAGAATACAAGTTACAAAACCTTGGTTATACCTTCAGCATTCATGTTGAGACGGTAGGTACATATGTTCAGATAACCTACGTATTTTTTTTATGTTTTAATCATGTTGTAATCGTAAGCGAATCCAAAAATACAACGAGGTTTTATGCATTCTATAACAATCATACCTACAATAATGCTACTACTGTTGAAATCTTAACTACATCAAGTCTTTTCACTGACAATTTCATCGAAAATACTAAGACAATAAACAACATCCGGTATGACACATTAACACTATTTCCGTAAATGAAGTTCTGAAGAAAAATAACTGAAAACATGAATCACCACACCCAGTAGGCGGACGGTGAATAAGTTCAGTAAATAGCAAGAAAACAAATGTTATCTATTGATAAAACAAGTACCTGTTAACGATTTCTGAGGTACATACGTCAATTGCTGAACACTTTGATAATGATATAGAAATTCAACCTAACAAAATGGAACTCAAACTATAACTATCTATAACTAGTCATAGGCTCGTAGTAGTTATAGGCTCTTTTGATCAAACAAGAAGATAAAGCTACAGTCCAGTCAAAAGGTACAATAACTGTGAACGAACTGTAGCTGCCCATTCCAATGCGTAGGTCTCTAAGGAAAAGAATGGGTTGAGAAGCGCCATGGGGTTCTTTTGAAATCAAGTTAGGTACATTAGAAAGTCCCCTGCATGTATGTAAGAAAACGAATATGGACCGATGACCTGGTGAAGGTTGCGGGGTTCCGCTGGATGAGAGTCCCACGAGACCGGTCAATGTGGCGACACTTGAGGGAGGCCTATTTCCAGCAGTGGACGTCTTTCGGCTGAAATGATGATAATGATGATGTAAAAAAATTATTGTTGCTTCTATACAGGGTGTAAACGTACCCTTCACGAAGCCGTCAATCAAGCATTCTGTACATCAACTAAGTAACAGAATCGACTACTAAATGATCAAGTTTGTAATGTCAAAATCATTACGAAAACATAACCTCAAAATGAGATTTAAAAAAATGTATAAAAAAAAACTATGCCTTTTCCTAAAATTTTCCCATGCGGCAGGGGGCTCTCCACCCCTCCCCCTACCCATCCCCACCCTCAAATATACATATATTTAGATCCCTAACACTAAAGTCCTTCCGAGGTGTACCCAATAGTACACCCACATTTCGCCATTTATGTTTAAGTCCCATATAATAGATAGCGAGCCTATTGCCATCAACCTGGCACAAATCCGACTCCGAATCTGACTCCGAGGTATTGTTACAGCAAATAAATATCGACACAAACCAAATCTTTATGTTATGTATGCCAATTATTTTAAAGTCCAATTAAATTACTCATGGTAACCATCAAAATCCTTTATCTTAAAATAATATCCCAAAATAACATTGCTGTTGTGTAATACTCAAATTTTATGTTTGAAAAACTTTTTAACGATAATTATATTATTTACTTTAACCTTTACATAACACTTATGTTATTATGCTGATGAGGTCTTAGGTCATTGATAAGTCCTAATATAAAATGAACTTCTACATCGTTACATAAAATAACTAATTAAGTGTAATAAGATTTATAAGTGGTATTGTGCGGACAACTTGTGTGAGAGAACTTCTTCTCTTTCAAATTAATCTGTAATTAAATACACAGTTCAACTTTTTTTTTTAAATCACAGAGGATCGATAAATCTCGATCATATTTTTTGTTCATTGAAGGACTATAAATTAATCATACATGGTGTGACGGTAATGTAGAGAAATAACTTTATATTCAAATGTATGTCATGTGTCCAGATAAAGTCCCTGTTTTTAAATTACCATAGACTTTTTTTGTTTCATTGACTTTTAGTCAACGACTTCCGAAAGTAAAGTTATTTTAGATTTTTTCCACTGCCCAAAAAAGGAGTGTTGGAATGTTTGTGAGTTTGTTATATATAATTTCTAAACGGCTTTACAGATTTCAATGTATGTGGTAGCGTTAGAAGCGTTGAGTTATTCCGGGTAACATAGGCTAGTGAACAATTTAAAAAATATAAAAGGAGAGCCATGGTTCATGAAAAAAACGGAAATATTTTGTTTTTTTCATGAAAATTTGACTACGTATATTATCATCGTCTAGAGCTTGCTTTGTACATAACAAAAATATGTAACAGTAGTATTCAATATGCATTCGTTCACTAATAACAAAAGAAATTACATAAAAATAACGGTAGTATTCAATGACCCATAGAAATAACCCATAGAAAAAAAAATATCTTATCCGTTTCCCCGCTTGCTTCTTGCAGACAAATAAGTAATACAAATAATTAAAATAAAACACCAGCCTGTGGCCGCGCGCTAGCCACTAGGTAGCCGCGGGAGTCGCGGGGTACTACGAACAGTAAGCCTATCCCTTGGGAGAAGCAAGCCAAATACCTAAAATTCATACTCGACCAACATCTGTCCTTCAGACCTCATATCACTGCAGCTCGTGACCGAGCTTCTTTCGCTATGGGTAGACTCCATTTCTTGCTTACGGCAAAGAGCAAACTGTCTCTCAGGTGCAAGTTGCGCCTCTATACCGCGGTGATCCGTCCCATCATGACGTACACTTGGGTCGTGTACGCACACACCAAGCCTAAATACCTCTATAGGATGCAAGTTCTCCAGAACTGGTTCCTACGTAAAGACACGGCAGCCCCTTTCTATGTCCGCAATGACCGTCTACATATAGATCTTAGAATGCCCACTATCCAGCATTTCATGAAGCGCCTCTCTAAGCGCTTCTTCGATTCTACCATAAAGCACCGTAATCCCCTGATCGCATCGGCCGCCCGATACGAGCCCTCACGCATTAGTCAGATTCGCCGACCAAGGCATACTCTCGTCAATCCCAACGACGCTATCACCCTCCTCCTCTCTTGTACTGACTAAAACCCATCCATGTTTCTTCTTTGCCCTTTGTGTTCCAGGGCCGCGGTATCATTTTCGAACAGTCCCGCAGCCCTGGCAGGCATCGGCCCTTGCGGGCCCCTCCCTGTTTTCTGACATCTCTTTGAGGAGCGCGTGTAACACGAACGTCACACGGCCTGTCGTTATAAGACGCCACTACGAACCCATTACTCACCGTCCACAGATCCGCGTCTACGGTGGCCGGAAGCCACCACGTGACCCCCGACGCCCGAGGCGTCTCCCGCGGCGGCTGGGACGAGAGGTTCTCTCCCTCTCACGCTCCGCCACCTCCTTCACAAGCATGACTGCTTCGCAGAAGGACGTGACGGAGTCCCATACCTGGCTGGAGGCCTTACACTCAATTGAAAACCAATCTTTTCATCGAAGTCGGGGGACGGTTCCTTGGAATAATTATTTACAGGTCTCCCGACTTCGAGTAAAGAACTCCCCCGACAGCAATGAAAAGATTGGTATTAGTTTTCCAGTTTTGGGCACAATGGCGTTTTAATTGCACAGTAAATATTATAATCTATTTAGTACCTACCTTGTGGCCATTCAACACTATAATCATGTAACTTGATTTTAATTTTTAAATTCACTTTTTGATATGGCGGGCGTGTTTTTGAATTATTTGTTTAGGGTTTTTATGGTTGTCGGTTTTTTCCCGCAAGAAGTTTTTAATTTTACCCATTTTAGTTGTAGCATACGTACCACACCAATTCTTGTCATGAATTATTTTTTATATTGTAACAAGGAGTTATTTAGAGATCATCATGTCATCAACATAACCCAAGAAGAAAAGCGCGTTACACCTTCTTTATTTCTCTTGCCATCAAAATGTAACACGCTTTTATTTAAAAAAAAATGGAATATAATGTACCTATAACACCGGTCTACAGCTTTTTTGCGCATGGGACATAATTATATACCTTATTTTTATTGCATTTATAGCTAGAAATAAGAATAAAACTAAAAAATAGTTTTTTATTTGATTTTGTGCGAAAAAAATGCAAAAACCCAAATAAATAAAAATATGGAACATTTTTACAAAGAAATGATTTATTAAAAGATAATGAACGTCCATTTATGATTTATTTATCTTAAAGTAGGGTCCAAATGTTTAAACATGAACTGTTTTGCTTTTCCTGTCATGTTCAACAGAAGTTTCACTGATCAGCCCCTAAATATAATACCCCATCATGCTTTTAGTGTACTGGCCAGTACACTGAAAGCATGTAAAGCATTGGTAGCCTCTCTCAAATTCCATTATGTCTTTATGGAACCGTTCCCCTTGCTCTTCCGAATAAGCTCCCATGTATCCTTTAATTTATCCAAATGAGAATGTAACATGTGCATCTTTAGAGGCATTATACATCTGATGATGCAAAAATTCGAAATCATGTCAGTAATCAACTCGTCATAATTTTCAGCTCTATGATTTCCAAGGAAACCGTGAACTACTGCCTTAAAACTGTTCCAGGCTTTTTTCTCTTCATTGCTAAGTAACCGCGGGAAAATATCACAATTATTTTTTTATTTTATTTGAGCCTCCTAAAAAGATTCCAGCTTTAATTTTCGCCTCTGAAAACTTTGAAAAAAAAAATTGAAAGCTTCGGACTCATGATTGAGGGCCTTTACAAAATGTTTAATAAGACCCAATTTAATAAATAAATACGTAAAAGATGTTAAACCTCAGTAAAGGTAGCCATACATGTTAGGGTATACCTGACAGGTTTGCCTGTACAGTTGAACTGTACAGACAACTTGGTTTTTTTTTAACGTTAATTGCTACATAACGCGATGTCGCGTGAAGTCTTTCATGTTAAATCTGACACACTCCCCGATTTACGATTGAGCTGAAATGCCGAGGGCTGAATGATATGAGGCTATACAGGGTGAAACGGACTCTTCACGAAGCCGTCAACCAAGCATTACGTACATCAAACTAAGTAACTTTACGCAAAAATTATTGTGTCAAAACATTGTGCTGATGGATGGATTGATTGGATGGATGGATTGTACGGACCCCCCGTAATGATGGTGTCTGAGGTAACAAACACAAAAAAAATACAACCGAATTGAGAAGCTCCTTCTTTATTAAAGAAGTCGGTTAAAAATAAAGTATAAAACAGCGATAAAACACCTTTAATTTGCCTCAAATTATCACCATTATAGCAAAGCCCTACAAACGAGGGCTACGATTAGGACAAAGAATTTGGCACACCTAACGTTCCTATTTGCTATCTTATCATATCTCTTAAAGATAATACCATATCATCGGGCACACAATGTTCCAACACACTAGTCGACCAGCACAATAGCGAGCCACCTGTTGTCGTCAAAAAAAACTGATAAAAAATAATGTGATTAACATTTAGAAAGTGTGAAAATGGGTGTTAAAGTTTTAGCTTTAATAGCACTTTTAGTTGTTAGTGTTAATGGACAAGATAGTGCTATAGAAAGCAACATCACAAACGGTGTTGTTGAGGACAAAATCATAAGTGATGACACGACAGCATTCGACACAGTTACTGAGAAATTCGAACTAAAGGAAGATGAAATCGAGGAAGCGAGTCCAGTGGAGATTTTAAGGGCTACGGATGGACTACAAGTGAGAAGTGGGAAGTACCAGCTAAGTGATGGGTTAGTCGGCGAGGATTCTCTAAATTTAGACGCCGTTGATTTCAACGCCGACAACGAGAAGAGTGGAAGACAACTGCTGATCCCAGGCTCCACTCAAGTCACGAATAATGAATACGGTAAGTTACTTTATGACATTACTGAGAATTTCTTGATAAATACCGAGTTAAAATATAACAACAAAAATTAAGATATCTAAGGTTATAAAGAAACAAAAACCCAAGATAATCATGACCTCGCTATGTCTACTGATACTAAATCAATGGTTTGAACAAACACACCAACGTACTATACGTTGGTGTGTTTGTTCAAACGTTGGCTCACATGGTTCTCTTTGATGATGATGACACAGAAGGGACGAATGCCAAACATTGCCAAATGTTTGACAATGTTTAAAAGATGAGATAAGAGATTTAGAACTAGGTATGTATGTAAATAGAACCATTCTCTTCTTATTTTCGGATAAGCATACAAAAAATCTTCACAAGTACCTCTAAATTAAGGCTTCCCAAAATGTTTATGACCTTTAATCTCCTAGATATTGTATACTTTTAAGTATGATTCACATGTGCCAAGATGAGTAACCGTTAATCATTATGTACATAAATCTTGATGACGTCATTCCATTCAAAATAATACAAAGGCTGTTCGACTAGGTAATTAAGTATACAATTAACTACCCTGATCCCATCAAGTATAGTATAAATTCAATCAAGTTACTCCGAGGTCATCTGTATCAGATTGATGAATGTAATAGCATATATGAAGAAAACGTGCTATTTTATAAAACAAACACAAGAATTTACTTTAAAAGAACACTAAGCTACATTACTCATTTAATACAATCAAATAAATGATGTACTAATCTATGATAAGGGCCGCACCCTACATGGTATTACTCAACAAAAAAAAAAACAAATGCATCACTTTTGCAGAAAGTTAAATGCAGACGACTTTTAAAATGTGGTGGGTTATACCAATTAAGTACAGAACTACAGATAAGGGCTACGCACTTTATCAGGAGATAAAAAAGCCGGTCAAGTGCGGTTCGTGTTTGCGCTAGAGCCCTGTATGAAGAAGTACTTTTCGATGGAATGAATGAATAATCGTGGTATTGGAATTTCATGACGTAAATGAGGCTCATGCACAAACAATAATTTCTATATGCGTCATACTCAAAGTTGTATAGTAGGTTTCCCCATCGGGTAACACAAGTGCCAGGATTTACAAATGGCATAGCCAAACATCCAGGCCAAAAAATATTCTCACTAAATCAAATATTATCGATTCATGAAGAGGGAGAGGAAGACCAAGGAAACGATGGATGGATTGTGTGAGGAATGAAATGAAAGAAAATAGTATAAATGATTGCGTGACGGTTGACAGGGAAAAATGGAAGAAAAAAGCTTGTTGCGCCGACCACCAGTAACATGGTACAAGGGCAGGAAGATGAGGGTGGAGTTTCTTACCTGGCCTCTTAAAAAAAAAGAAACTATAACTGCATCTTTTTGTTTTTCAATGATACTTTGACAGTTAATTTTATAATTAAAATAAATGTTTTGATTTCATACAATCTTTACCCTAATGGTAGTTAGTAAGACTTGCCAGGCAAACTATACACCGATCAAAAGGCATCACATATGACAATGATGAAGCATCCTCTTGGAGCAAAGTCTAGATTAGGAGATAGAGAATTCGAACTGTTGAAGGGTATCCAAAAATAGTACTGTATGTGTAGATAATAATTTAATGTCTTAAATCTATTTAACATAATTTTAACATAAACTAACTATATACATTAATAATTAAAAACTATTTAACTAAAATAAATAAACTAACAACAAACTATAAATAATATATACATACTATACTTTATGTGTTAAATGAAATAATTCTGTAATGATGATGATTTAGACACTGACAATATTGTTTGCAATTTTATTTTATAAAGCGTCAGTCTCTTAATGACAAAAGCGCGTGTATACCAAATAGCTCGTCCGACCGTACATAGGACTTTGTGATACAACTGACAGCACTACATACCTTGCATTACTTAACCCATCTTCCCATTGTCTACTTTGTCATATGAGTCAGGTCTTGTAGGGCATCATCATCTGCCTAGCCTTTTCCCAACATGTTGGGGTCGGCTTCCAGTCTAACCGGATGCAGCTGAATACCAGTAATTTACTTTTTTACCCGACTACGGTGCAGCCAAAAGAAATCATTTTAGCAGTCTATGTATGTATGTTTGTATTTACGTATGTTCCTCCGGTTCCCTCTCATAGAGAGGAGGCCTGTATCCCAGTAGTGGGAACATTAAAAGGCTGATGATGATGTTCCTCCGGGGTGCCTAAACTATTCATCCAATTTTGATGAATAACGTGTCAATCGATTCGTTATTATGGCCCAGGTAACACAGGCTACATTTTAACCGACTTCAATAATAGGAGGATTCGATTTTACCTTGTAAACCCCGAATTTAATTAGAGTATGATTTTTCAGTAGTCGGTTTTTTTAATTGTAGTACTGGGCAATATGATACTTCTTGTTAAGGAACTGAATGTATTAGTATCGACGATGTAATGATCGTCCGTTTTTGCTTCCTTAAGCTTCTAAATTCTCAAGCATGCATGGGTCAGAAGCATATAACTTAAAATTCAAAGTCTCACATCTCATTGGTCGTTTTGTATATTTATGAGTTCTGTGTGATATTTCAAGAGTTTCATAACCTACAATTAGTAGGTAAGGATAAAATGATTTCATCGCTGTGTTGTCAGAAGATTATGTTTTCTGGTCAAATGTAGCGCGTACAGTAACAGAGCCAACGTTTACTAAGTAGCTTGTATTGTTTTAAATGCTGTTTCTATTCGAGTCCTATCGTTTATGTCAGAAAGCATATTTTCGGAAATTCCTTTGGTGTCGTGTTATTTTTTGTTATGATGATTCATTATGGTGATTCTTCTTCTTCTTCTTTGCGTGTTCTTTCTATCAATCAAATCGGCTTAGCTTTTAGCAATTGTGGTTGGTAGTTAAAAATTGTAGCTTTTTCTTGAACTTTAGCCGTTCTTCATGCATGCCATTAAAAGTGATGTATTGACATCATTAATGCTCTTTATAATAGTTATTTGTCCACATAACCATTTCATAATCCAAACCTGATCCAAGTTCTCTTCTGTAGTTATTTTATGTTCTTGTTGGATCTAATACAATCATTTAGTTTGATTATCTACGCGTGCCTTCTTTGACAATTATGATTTATTAGTTACGCTTACTTTATTTAGGACGGTTGCAACCACGCCCAAACTTATTATAAGGTTTATGTACATCGCAATCAGCTTCTTTTAGTTTTGAAAATACCAGCTATCTTTTGTTCATATTCATATTCATTTATTTATCAAATATAAGCTAACAGTTTACACCAAATCGCTTATATCTATTCTAATACTACAAAATTTGTTGACTTGCCATTCACTGGTTAATCAATTGTTGGTCAGAACAAAATGTTGCTTATTCTCTTAGTATACAAAACCAGTTTATGCATATTTCATAATATAAGTATAGAGATAATAATTACAGTGTCATTTTATACTAATTAGTTTAACCTGGTTACTAAATTCAATTTGAGATATTAGTGATTATGAGACAAAAATACATGGTTTATCTAAATTAAACAAGCTAGATAAGTACTTTGATAGGCTCTATTCGCGTTAATTTAAATGAGTCAGACTGAATGAATGACAAACTACACATGCTTGCTAATAAAACTAAAGTAATTAAGTCATAAAGTAGTTATTTCCGGTTGAAAATACAGAAAACTGAAGCACAGTATTATGCAGTTACAACATAGAAATAAATGAATGAGGAACGCAAATAACAGAGAAGTATGGTAGAAGAAAGATGAAGCCCAACAATGGGTGATTCCGGCCTGACATGATGATGATGATAATGATGACAGCTAGAAATTACTTGAATTTATTATTCCTCAAAAACTAATCCACGTTGTTCATTCCATCTTTGGTTTTTTTCAAAGTTAGGCTATTACTTTCAAAAATTTATGATTATGATTATGGAGGAAGGTGTATCTACTCCTCGTTCACCGACGTGGAAACCAAAAAAAAAAACACATTTCAGCTTGAGCATATTATTGAGATATCTTGTTCTAGCGTAGCCCAACGATATAATATTGATGATTATAGTCGAAATATTTAGAACACATAACAAACAAAATAATGCATAAAATCCTGTTTACAGATACTGGTGAAACAAAGAGGCGTTGCAAGGTGCTTAAATGACATCAGCTCGTATACTAGGAATCGTTTGTCCGATATAAACTGATAGCTTATCATTATCGGAGCCTAACGTCGATACTAAACGCGAACACTTGCTTGAACACTTCACAAATTATATATCGATAAATCATTTTTATTTTACCACAGAGAATGAATAAGTGGATGTTGAAAATGATAGTCGTAATGACATTGATGAAAAGGTGAATGATGGAACTAGCAATATTGATGCAAAAGAAATCTTCACTCTTGAAATTGTACTTGTTTTAAAGACTCGCAATAGTAATTTTACGGGAGAGATTAACAAAATAACAATTAAAACGAGTTTCACTACTGTTCTTTTTACAGCTATGGTCGTTTTCATAAGCGTGATAAAATACTGCACATGAAATTCTGTTCTTCATCCATCATCAGCATTATCAATCATGATCTGACCGTATCCAACTGATTCCGCAATTTACTTCATCGATTCACCTTGTAGGGGGATACCTAATTGAAATGCATAATTATAACATTACGCCTATAATCCTTGAAGGTTTAGGCAAAGGTGTAGTATACCCAATAGTACACTTGCCAATAGTGCACTCCACATTTCGCCAGTTAAGTTTTTCTAAAGACCCGTGTTATAGAGAATTGCCATCAACTGGGCACAAATCCGTGCCTGTTAACGAGAAATTCCTGATGGAAAATCCTAATAATCTTTAGCCTGACTTGGGAATTGAACCCAGGAACTCCTCAGCAGTCGCACTTGCGCCCAATAGACCAACGAGACAGTGGAATGAAGTATTCAAAATCACAATATGATTATTTTCCAGCCCACATTGACGGTCGAGTTCTCCCCGACACGAGCTACCAGAACAATGGGCAGCCCTACGTCATCACAACCGCCAGACTCGCCCAAATCAGAGGCAACTTCATGTACTGGTTCTACGACCAGGGAGGTAACGAAGGTATCGGAGACTACCAGAGGGACATCCACACGTCTACTCCTCAGATCCATAAGAACTTCAACTTTCAGCTTCCGTTCTTTGGGTTTAGGTTTAATTATACCAGGGTGAGTTGGTTGATCTGTAAATATATGTATAGTATCTGCCCGCGACATCTTCGCATTGAAGAAATAATCCTATAGTACTCGGTATAGATTAGTTTTTCAAAAGTGTAAGAATTTTTTATAGCGGATGAGTAGTTTCAGACCTTTACCACTTTATAATATAAGTGTAGGTTTATTCCTACATGATAGGGCCGTCCCTAACTCTTCCACGGGGTCGTCGGTGCCGGTGGTAACAGTAGCGAAAATTCGGGGCTAACAAAATATTTATACTGCCGTGCCAGCCACACGAAAAAGAATTATTGGAGCAATGTGCATTTGCGCAGTATACATTTGCAGAAGTTATCGATAAACTCAAACTCAAACTCAAACTCAAAAGCATTTATTTCAATTAGACCATTACAGGCACTTTTGAATGTCAGAAAAACACATAAGGCTAAGCTACAGTCACAGACACAAGGCATAATAACTTGTGAAAGTACTGTAGTTGCCCATTCCAAAGCGTAGATCTCTATGGAGAAGAATGGGCACGAAACTCCATGGACACTCTTTTCAATCAAAATATTGTACAAAATCTTGGTTACATCATTCATGTTGAGATTAAACATATGTGAGAACGATGTAGAAATACGTGCACGTTAAGAGCGTCCAGAGTAAAACATTATATCAACAATTTAAAAACAAAATAAGTAGTTAAAATAAACCATGGCAATGATAAAACTTTGATACTGCCCAATATGAAGTTATCCATGCTAATTAAGAAATAAGTACCGTTAGTTAGAAAATAATTGTCGTGTATAATTTGATTCTTCTCTCTCCAGCTCTCAATGAACGGCTATATCTACTTCAGCGACCCCCCAGATCACTACACGTACCCCCTGTCCTTCCCTGTAAGGGACTGGCCGGATGTAAATGATCCCTCGTTCATCGGTATCTTCTTCAGCAAGTGTCGTATCGGAAACCAGCGTCAGGAAGACCCTGATCAAAGGAGGCCTGGAGTTTACTTCAGGATGGATAGAGATTTGCAGGTAAATTATATTAGGAGTTTTTTTAACTCTTTGAATGTAATAATACATGAATGATACATTCATTATTATGTCAGTTTATCTGCAAGTACATTTTATAGATTTCTATCAGGCCCGAGATTTTTGTGTGTCCCACAGAAACAGTCAGTCTCCTTTATTTTAAAGTAAACATGGCAGATTTTGTAGTTCGGTTGTTACTATTGATACGTATGCAGTTGCTTATATCTACTTACTAGCTGACCCTGCAAACGTTGTTCTGCCATATAAATTATGGAGTGAAATATACATCATAAAAAAAATCATAAAAATCGGTCGAGTGAACAGATTATTTCTCAATGAAATATATAGCCGTACTACTCTTCTCACTAGCACGTGCAGGTTTTCAATATCATCGATCATCATATTTCTAACCTTATCCCAACGTGAACATGCAGTAGGTTGGTATCTACTGTTCTTCCATACACGAGCGTCACTTAAGTTTAAATATCTCTACTTTTCTCTAGACCCGCACAGATCAGCTCGGAGTTGAGATGAGGGAGCGTGTGACCTGGGACATCCGTCAGGGTGTCATCGGTTCCGAGACCTTCTTCCCGAAGCATGCAGTCACCATCACCTGGAAGAACATGTCCTTTGCTGGAGGAATTGACAACTCCCTTTTCATGGTAATGGAATCTACAATTGTGGCATAGTGTCCACCTGTGTATGTAAATAATGGTAACCATGTAAGCACTAAATACCAGCTAAACGCAAAAATCTGCCAAAGAAGCTAACTGGCCCTTTACAACTCATATATGAGACGGTAAAAATGCAAAAAAAAAAATGTAAATCGTAAATCTTTGACAGCATACAAAGATTGGACGGTGCTTTGCTTGACTGTAATACAAATCTGCGAAATATTTCAGATTCTTAATAAATTTTACTCTTTTGTCTATTTATTTTCCTATAGAAGCTAATCAATATTACTATTACAGACGAACACTTTCCAAATGGTATTAGCAACGGACGAAGTATTCACGTACGCCATCTTCAACTATTTGGAGATCAACTGGAGTTCACACACTGAAGCTGGTGGTGATACTACCACTGGAGAAGGTGGTGTGCCGGCTTACGTAAGCACATAGCAATACTAACTCAGTAATAGTTCAGTTAGTTGTGAAGGAGCTCAGTCCAGGAACTATTCTAGGTTCAGGGGGTTTCAGGGTCTTTTATTTTGCTACCAAGCAGTATTTTTTTCTGTTTTATTTTAAAGGCATGAAATATTTACATGTTTTGTGATTATGACAAGGCACTTACAATGTCTCTGGTAGTGAAGAAGGTCGATTCATGAATCTTATCTTAAAACTGGATTTGAATTAAGAGGAATATTCAATTATACAATCAAGAACAGAGCTAAGAATTGATATAAAATGCAAATTGAATTGTAGCACCTGAAAAAACATGAAAAAGTTATTAAGTCACACTTACATCTTACAGATCGGTTTCAACGCTGGTAACGGAACCCAAAGCTACGAATACAAACCGTATTCGCAGGCGTCCGTACTTCGAGACCTGACGGGCAGAGGATGGGCCAACGGCTTCCCCGGAAGACACATATTCAGGATAGACGAGAAAATACTCATGGGGACGTGTAACAAAGATATAGGTAAGGTTTTGACAAACTTTTACGCAGTCATTTTTTGATTTTGACGAACACCATAGTGAAAATTTATATTTGAAAATGTAAAGTTCTGCTAAAAAAATCTCTTTTCTAATCACTAGATGGGGCGAATCTCCCTCTAATGTTCGCTCCTGAGAGCGGTAACATGTTGGGAGGTACCATCGTCAACATCACTGGTCCTTGCTTCAACCCTGACGACAGGATCACCTGTCGATTCGATACGGAGTCCGTCATAGGAGCCGTGGTGGATGTCAACAGAGCTATTTGTGTGCAACCCAGGTTCTGGCATAACGGGTATGCTAGATTCGAAATTGCAATCAACAATGAACCTTATAAGTGGAAGGGAAAATATTTTGTTGGTAAGTTAATAGTTTTTTTCCGGGGAAATTATACCAGTAAATATTTACATAATAAGTTTTAATTGTTTAACTGGAATATTTGTAGTTTTGTTCTTTGATACATTTCGCTATGTTGCTCAGGAGTCACGTATATGATATGATATGATATACCCTCCTTTCTAACGATCTCCTGATTTCTCCAGAAACTCCTGCCACCGCAACAGAAAAGATCTTCTTCACCGACAACTCGGTCCACGAAAGGTATCCACCAGAGGTCAGAATAACTTGGGACCGCTTCAATTTGACGACCAACCTCAACGTGCAACTGCAGATCAGCATATGGGGATACAAGGAAATCACCATTAGACCACAACTTGAATACATAGACATGATAGAAGTAGGAGTGGCTAATACAGGAGAATATGTGATCAATCCTCAAAACTTCAGGAACAGGGATAACTTCATGCACAATGACATGCAGTTCGGGTTCCTGCAGATCAACCTCACTACACCTGAAGTGTTTAAAAACGTTCCGATATCGCCGTAAGTTGTTTACTACTTTAATTATTATGTGCTTCATACATGAAATTTTATTCATATTAATAAACGATTATCATTATAATATACTAGCTGTTGCCAGCGACCTTCGTTCGCGTGAAATTATTATAAAAAAATATTACTTCCCGTTTTGAATCGGATTTTGTTACCAATTCAAGGGTTTTAGTTCTTTTGCACGGAACGTTGGTTCTTATTCTAAAATAAAAGTAGCCTTAGTTACTCCGTATAACATTAGCTATCTGTCCCGTTAAAATCGGTCCAGGCTCCAGCCGTTTCGGAGATTAGCCGGAACAAACACACACAAAAATTGATAAAGGTGTGTTATTGTTAGTTCAAAAGTGCCGTATATCTTATCATATGCATTCAGTAAAAAACTGTTATTTTGATATTAAAAACAGACACTTTAATTTTATTTATGTGCATAGATGTGTTCATAATAACATTTTAGTAAGTTTGACGAAGTTTTGTGACTTATCTAGATGATATTCTTTTCCTTAATTTCTTCAACTTATTCTTCTCTTCACAGAGTTCTTTGGAGTCGTCCAATCCCCTTGGGTTGGTACTTTGCACCTCAATGGGAAAGGATTCACGGTCAACGGTGGCCAAACGCCCTTTGCAACAACTGGCTTCGAACTGATCGGTTCCTGAAGAACTTTGCCTCTCAAGTGTGGGTCTGCCCTTGTACGTTGGAACATGCGTTGCTAGATAAGGGCCGGTTCATGCCGGACGTGGCTTGTGACAAAGACACGAATCCCACCTGTCGGTACCACTGGGGCAGTATACACTGTGTCAGGAGTGCAGCGCCAAGGTAAAAAGTAGAAGAATTAAATATTCCAAGAAATTATTTCCATTTATGTCTTGCTCCTCCAGGCCTCCTACTAATCCGAAGGGAAGATAGCAGCCTTGAAAAGCTAGTCATTGTTGGCACTACCGAAGGCAAGAAAGCACGAGGCCGGACGCCAACACGATTGTCCGACCAAGTAAAAGATGCTATGTCCTCGAGCAAATTTCAGCAGGTGGCGATGGCAACGTTTGACCGGAATCGATGGAGGCAAATTTGTTCGTTTAAAGGGGGCCAGTGATCACGATCCTCAGTAATGAGGAACCGATTGAAGAAGAAGGCCTGCTACTAGGTGTACCGATTCCCTGATGAAGGTTGCGGGAATCCGCTGGATGCGAGTTGCACGGGACCGGTCAATGTCGCGACACTTGGGGGAGGCCTCCAGCAGTTGACGTCTTTCGGTTGAAATGATGATGATAATGTCTTGCCAACGAATTTTGAATCTTATCTCACTTTTAAGTATCTCTAATACTCTTTGAAAATACATAGACAACAAAGGCATAATGCTTGTGTAAGACCCTGTATTTCAGAATAGGCTGTAATACTGTAGTAATATTTTTAGGAATTTTTTTTTTTTTTTCATCTCATTCTTCATGTTATTTACAGTCCGGAAGGTTCTGGCCAGCAGTGCTGCTATGACAAGAACGGTTTCCTCATGTTGTCCTACGATCAGATGTGGGGTTCTCGACCCTTAAGGTCCCACGACTTCGGCTTCACTCCTTACAACGAGGCCAATAAGGTAAGACCAATCAAGTGACGCAGTTGATTTTGACCGTAGTATGAAGTCCATTGGCGGATTTCTAACTATTTTGATACAGTTTCAAGATACTAATGAAGCAATGCTCACATTGAAGCAAATGTTTTTGGAAACAATGTGTCCATGTATTCTGTAAATAAGTTAAAACATTTCGCAGTTCCACTTAACTTTGAGTTTTTTTCTTTATTGGTTTCAAATTGGTTTAGAGGATTGAATAAATATGTACGTTTTCGTTGTCTAGGTTCCATCGCTGTCTCATTGGTTCCACGACATGATTCCATTCTACCAGTGCTGCATGTGGCAAGAGGAACAGGCTGTTGGCTGTGAAACCTTCAGGTTGGTTCTTTTTTCCTTTACCCTTCGCACCCTTCTTGTCCCTTCGTTTATACTGATTGAAAGATTAGTATGACTTAATTAATAACTTTTAGTTTCTCTACTAGAGTATAAGGTTACAGTGCCTTTTTACGTCACCAAAATTAAAAAAGCCATATTTACCTTTTTTTAATTGAGACTTCTCACTACTATTCTTAAACTGATATTTTTAAAATATGCATTTCATATCATGAGAATTTGTTCATCCTAACAGGTTTGAGCGTCGTCCTTCGCAAGACTGCGTGGCTTACCAGTCTCCTGGAGTAGCAGGCATATTCGGAGACCCCCACATAGTAACCTTCGACGATCTACAGTACACCTTCAACGGAAAAGGTAATGTTTTACTTCAATCTTGTACTCATAATCAATATAAATATTGAGTAGTTCGATAACTTTATTGTCCTCCTGCCCACATCCTAATTTATTACGAGACTAACATCTCTTCAGCGTCAGTCTTTCAATCATTTTTGGTATCTTCCACAATTCCACTCCTTAATAGAAAATTTAAAGATGGTTCTCCGGAGAATCCCGATCTTTTCTCTTCCTAAGATTTTTGCTAGATAAGGCGATGAAAATTTTCAGAAATAAAACTGTATGCCTGGTTCTCAGATCCAATTTACAATTTGATAAAACAACTTATACTTCCTTAGGTGAATACGTGTTGGTTCGAGTGGACCATCCGCAGTTAAAGTTGGACGTGCAGGGCAGATTCGAGCAAGTATCGCGTAACATTCACGGACGAGTCAACGCGACGCATCTCACTTCTGTCGTCGCAGTTTCCAATAACTCCGTGCCAATTGAGGTAAGACATAAGTATGACAAAAAAACCTTGTCTACTTTCATATCGGCACGAGTACGAGTGAGAAGATACTGTCACGAAGACATGAATGATAGAGACGATGTTCTTCAAAACCGAAGTTTCCTCTAAAAGTCGCTGTGCCGTATTTACCTTTGTTCAAGTACTGCTCGCGTAGAGCTAATGCTGGATACTATCGAATGAATTCAAACATAGTACAGTAAGGAAACCGTTTTGAATTTGCTAGTATATATTTTTCATTTAATTGGATTTTAGTGGGCAAAACCAGATAAATAGAAAAGGACCATTGATAGGAAACTTTTTGAACCATGTTTTTTCGTGGAGGAATTCTCATCTACGAATATATTGGGCTGGATGAACTCACCTATATTTCTTCAAGTTTTATAATATCAAGCAAAATATAATCTCTTCCAGGTTCGTCTGCGTCCGCAGCATGCTCAATGGAGATACAGACTGGACGTGTTCGCTGACAACAAGAGAGTATACTTCGACAGGCCTGCTCTCAGGGTGCAATACTTCCCAGGTAAGGTTCAGCAACATTGTAGTTCTTCTGCTTCAAAACACAATATAGGCCCAAGAATACGCTTAGTGCTCATGAAAAATCATTTTGCGACGAGATTTTATTGAAATTATTTTATGATTCGATTTTATCATTAGAATGTTTGCTGTAGACCTGTGGTACAAAACAAAATAACGTCATCATTCGCAAAAAATCACTCTTTCTAAGTAATGAATAGGTACAGCAATCGAAACGAGCTTTTTTTCAGACTACACCACTGAATATTATCCTCTTTACCATGATAAAGCCCCCGTTATTTCTTCTTCTTTATTTTCTTGTTTTGCTTGCCCTTGTTCCATGTTACGTTTACATAATAAACCCATTATTTTCCAACCAGGTGTGACAGTATACCAGCCGATGTACTTACTGAATCAGTCCGAGATTGTGATCATGTTCTCTTCGGGTGCCGGTATCGAGGTGCTGGAGAACAAGGGTTTCATGTCTGCGAGGGTCTATCTGCCTTGGAATTATATGGTAAGTATGGAAAAACAGAGACTATAAAGAGATTTCTGATAAATGGCTTTTATTGGCTTAGAACCCACATCACATTGGAACTTGAAAACTATCCAATTGTTTACTACATTTAGGTATCATACATTCAGATTATGAGAAGCAGATGTATTGACAAAAATCTAGCTATTCTTGTTTACTATAGTTACCTAGACCTTTGATCCTTATCTGGTTGCGCACGAGTTTCTCTTCTCGAAGTTAGTCTTGAAATTTTGGTTCAATTCCAGACTTCCCCTTCCCGAAACAGATGAGTATGATGAAATAAATGAAGACAATGTGGCTTTGAGAAGAGATAGGTAGAGACCCACACTTTGCCAGCACAGAATTCAGAATATGTGAGTGGCAACAGTTTTATCGTCGGTTCCTCTTACTTCATTGAAAAGGGATGACCCTCCGACGTGACGGGCGCTGTGTCTGGTGGGCTGCTGCCCATTGGTTGTTATTTGGATGTTGAATATGCTCAACTCGCGGATAACTTTGATTGCGCGATGCAGGAATGTTAGTTCTTACCTTGCGTCATAGATGTCGCTACCAGATCTTTATGTTAATTTATGGCTTTGTGTATTCCTGTAGAACCAAACGCGAGGTCTCTTCGGTAACTGGTCACTGGACGTCAACGATGACTTTACTCGACCGGACGGCACGCGAGCCAACGTCGACCTCAACAACTTCCAAAATGCTCACAGGGATTTCGCTCAACACTGTAAGTTATATCTATTCACGAATATTTTCAGACCAGAGAAACAAATTGTGGTGAGGTGGCAACATTTGTTTTAAACCTGACGATCATTGGGTCAAAGCCTACATACCTATATGTAGATCTTATTGACTCCGCGAATCGATGGACGCCCTCAACTAAGTGAAGCGACTGTCTTCACAGGATCTTCGGAAGAATAGCCGAAGATCGAATTGAATGACATGTGATTGAATGTCCTAGATCCTATATCCAGCAGTTTATTCTTAGGCTGATGAACGAAACTAAAAAACCGCATCACCTTTGGCAAGAATTTAGAGCGTGTATTTATCAGCTGTCTATTAAATTCTGCATTGGATGCTGAAAATGTTGTAGGTTCCACATTTAAGTACACTTTACAACAATGTCTTCGTCATGTAATACGTACGCTAAAGTCTAAAGAAACTAAAGCACTTTCACACTTATAGGGCAATTAACCGACCGAGAACAACGAGACATAGGGGTAGCGATGTTCTACCGTGAGTACGGCAGAACAGCAGCCTACTACAACGACAACCAGTTCATTCCGAACTTCATACGAGAGCCAGTCGACTTCCTCCCGAGCAACCGATCCCAGGACATAGACAGAGCGGTAGAGATCTGCCAGGACTCGTACCAATGTCGATACGATTACGGTATGACACTGAATAGAGACATGGCTGAGTTTACGAAGAATTATTTGTCTTCGATTGTGAGTATTTAAACCTTTTTTTAATTTTTCATCGTGGTCATGTTTGTATCTGGTGCCCGTGGCTAGATAATAACAGTCGCTGTGGTCGATCTTTAGGTTAAGCCGTGCTTGCCTAGGTGGGGCTGTGGATGGGTGACCATCCATTACATACCGAGGTTTCTCCGTGCCTCGGAAAGCACGTTATAAAAGCCATTGGTCCCGGCTGTGATTTGTGGATCTTTGACAGTCGTTATAAGTAGAAAGGGGCCCAAAAAGTCTGACAGCCAGTCTTACCAAGGGCACAGATACCATATAACTCGGTACTAACTGGGTTGTGGAAGTCAGATAGGCAGTTTAACTAAGGCCTTCTTAAAAAATACCTTCCTTTTGACTACAACAGTCGGCCAAACGATGTAATGCGAAACGGAACGATTCAGCTTCATCTATAATTCATTCGTGCTATTAAGTCAATAACAAGCCTTGATTGTCAACACATAAAGACAAATTAATGATTTCCCACACTTGGAATATAGCAATTACTACTTAACCAAACAGCTAGTATTATGCTTTGGCCTGTGTGTACTTCTATAGTTAGTATAGTGGCTTATGTCTTCTGCCTTGATATTGTCCTAAAATCGAAATCATTGACCAACATTTTTTTGGCGCCAACTAATATTCTGACCTACGAATTCATAAAGAAGTTTTATAAATTCTGTTGGTTCTTGCTAGTCTTATTAGCTTTGATTTAAATCAATGTATGCTCCTCCAAATTAAATTCTCAAAAATCTGCACCGAAATCCATCCCTCATGACCATATCTTTGATTCTTCTCTATTCAAAAGTATAGGGTATTTTTTGCACTTATCTTGGATACTCGCGTGCAGTCGGATGCGTGTAGCCATTGTTCTTGTAATTATGATGCATTGGTCAAGGCCCCTCATAGAAAAGACCATGGCAAAGTTACACACTTTAGTCAGTGACGATACTCCATTCATAATCCTTGTATAGTCGGAATTTTATTATTTCTAGTTGGTTTCGGATTTGCTCCAAATAGTGCTTTTGCTACCAAGTGTTGCTACGTCATTGGGATTTTAAAAACAGGACATTATTTTTAGATTCACATAGAATTACTTTACAATATTACATCGTCATTGTTTAAGTAAGTCGTGAAAGGAACCGGTCTAGAGATTTCCCATTTTTAATAATAATCCTTTTTGACAAATATGTAAAGGGCCGCTTTCAGTCTAACCTGATGCAATTGAATACCAGTATCTTACATGAAACGACTGCCAATCCGATGTCTAGGTACAACCCAGTTATATCTACCGATGTATCACCTCGCTTCAGACCCTAATCTACATGTTCCTTATGAGACTTGATCAAGATTAGGTATATAAATCTGGACTCTGTTTTACACATAGTAGTCGGATAGGAAACATAAACCTCATCTAGCTTTTTAAAACTATTGTCATCTTTGTCTTGTAAAAGTGTTTGTAAAAGCCAATTCACAAAATAAGCATCATTTATTCATACATATTTGAAAATGTTTCCCATAAGAAACAAAACCTAACCAACTGTTTTATTTACAGACGAATATAAAGGAAATAAATGCTCGACGTGTCATAAGCTGTGGTATCTTGGAGACGCCGAGATTCGGAAGAAAGAGTAATTTCTTCTTCACACCAGGAACGAGGGTGAGCCTACATTCTATAAACTAATATGATAAGCCGAAGAGTTTGTCTGATTCAACGCGCTAATTCTGGAACTACCCGTCAGATTTGAGAAATATTTCTTCAGAAAGGTGACATCACGCTACGACCCTTAGGAACCGAGCAAAAAGAGAAACGGTAGGGCACAGTTAGTACAAAACACTACAGTACAGCAGTACCTAGAAGATCTCACACGATTTTATTAAGTTGGGATACAGAAAAATGACTAAAATATTAATTTTAACTACCAAACACTATAAGCAGGTTAAGGGCTGCAAAATAATCCTGCCAGGGCTGCGGGACTGTTCGAAAGGGATACCGCGCGCGGCCTTGGAACACAAAGGGCAAGGAAGGAACATGGATGAGTTTTAGTCAGTACAAGTCTGACACTCCCTTCCGCTCCACCCAGAGCGGGAGAAGTCATTTGATGAATTCCTATCCGAAAAAAAAGGGGCTACAAAATAATGGTATATTCCAATATAGTTCTGGAATGAGATGAATACAAATTGTCACCCATGTGGTTCTCTCACAAAACCACGATTAGTCATAAGTTGAGGAAATATTGCAAAACAGTCAGACTACGATTTGATTTCCTTATATATCATGTATTGTCTTTATACACTAGCTTATACCGCGACTTTTGACGTTAAACGTTTTGTGAACTTGGTACCTACCTTGAGCTCAACATATAAATAATAAATATATATATCATCGCACTTCGTGCTTTTGTTTAGGCAGTCATTTAGGTTTTCTAGAGTTAGAATTAGTCTTAGGCATTTGGAAAGGAGCTCGCCTGGGTTGGCATTACTACCAAACATTTCTACAGCCAGATAGCATTGCTGTGTTCCCGCTTAAGGGTACCAATGTTAGTGTATAGGTAGGCAGTTTTTATAAGATTTTATTTTTACTTGCCATGTTAGTTAGTATGTTGCATTATTCAAATCTTGAAACTGAATTTCAAACCCTTTTTTGCACACAGTTTTGGTTCTGGTGACAATACATTTTTATGACAGACATGACTTGATTCTGTAGCCAGGATTGCTTCCTCAGGACAGAACTCCTCATCGGTTAACAGATAAACCTAATTTTCTTCTTGCGCATTTATTTATGCTTAGGTGTTACCTAAGTGTTGAGGTAAACGGGTATAAAAGTCATTGGCTTACTGACACACGCAAGTTCTATAGGTACCTACTGTTATAGGGAAAAACAAAAAGTATTTTCATTTATATTATTGCTATTGGTGTTCACAATAATATTATTAATTGTCAGGTCAATTTCGAGTGTAACCAGGACTTCATTCTGATCGGCGACAAGCGTCGAGTGTGTGAGGCCGACGGAAGGTGGAACCTACCTGACTATGGATACACGGAGTGCCTACGTAAGTACTTTGAACGTTATTATTAATTCAATAACAGCTTTTATCAATTATTCACTCGCTTTTGAAAAACGCGACTCGTTTGTGAAAAGTCAAACTTAACTTACAAGTTGTCTAACTCATTAACTGGGTGACATGAAACTAAACAGCCAATCAAATCACTTTACATGAGATTTGGAGGCTTTCAGGAACTGGTGATGATAATCAAACTGTATTTCCTGCTAATGTTTAAGTTTTGTTTTTTTCCCTTTTCATAATTATGTAGGTAGTACTGCTATATTCAATATTAGAGACAATCAAACAATGGTTACAATTATAAGTGTGAAACACTTATTTATATCTGTATTCAGTGCAATGAAACAACGTTTTATAATATTCAGGTAACCAAGAGTACTCACAACGCGCACTGTTTCTGACGTGGGGCATCATTCTGGCAGTTATTCTACCGTTAGGCCTGTTGATCTGCCTCCTCTGGTTCTGGTGCTGGTACAAACCCAGGTCCGAAGGCAAAGAGGGCTTCCGATTCGAAGACATACCGCGCTCCAAATCAGCCTCCAGGCTTAACCTAAGATCAGCATCGATGGGAAACCTCACGGATACAATGAAATCGTCCACTTTGCGAAGCGCTTCATCCGAAAGGAAACTTAAACTACCCGACACTCCTACCGAGGAGACCCCAATGACTACATCCGCTCCTATCACCAGGGCTGCCCCCCCTCCGCCTCTTATGCCAACAGATGGTGACAGTTCAGGCATAGGGTACCCAGATTCAAACAAAAGCGACTCCAACAAATCTGACAAGTCAAATCCTAAGAAGCGTAGGGCTTACGACAAGACGTACCGAACCAACGAACCCATCCCGAACGCTCCCGATGTCGATTTCCCAGAGAAACTATGGGATTTATCCGAAGAAGACTTACTTTCTATAACGTCTCCTTCCGACACTGAATCCAACCGAGATTCAACTCTAACTCGACCTGCAAAAGATATAGAATACTTGAGCCGACCACGTCAAGTAGGTCGTAGGGCGTTGCCCAGTGATTCTGGATATTCGACGAAAGATTCCGAAGACCCTTACGCCCCTAAGTACGAAGGTCAATATAGCCCTATCCCGTCCGCTTACTCCCCGACTTATTCAGAAATATACTCCCCACCGATTAGTCCAACCTCAGATAATCCTAGTCCTAGGAACACATTCAATAACCCTGGACTGCCAGATCCTCCTAAGAGTGCTCCCGCGGATGCTATAAAAACGTTTACTATGCCACCGCAAAAGGGGAAATCTATGGAGACTCTTATTGACCCACCTAACATTGAAGTACCTACGATGAGCCCTCGCTCTACCATGGTCTGACACATGTAGTAAAAGCAAAAGTAAGAAACAGGGTGAACAATTCACTGCCCCATTACGAATGACATTTTCAGGAGTAGCTTAAGATTTAGATAGGTTAGGTTTTAAGTGGCACATTAGTATTAATTCAGTATTTTGCACTAAATGTTTACACTTAATTAGTTTCTAGTGGACTTTCGTGAGTTTCCCATCGTTGCGTTGTTGAATGTTTGTAAATTTTATTAATTTGAAATAAATTTTATTTTTAAACCTTATTTTGGAGTCACATGAAGAGGAAATTTCTGTTCCCGATTCGGTAGAATAACTTTCAAATGATGTTGTTTTTAGGTAAGAAAGCAAGGAATGACATTTCCGATGATGAATAAGGATGATGATGTTGAATAGAAATTTTCTCTGAATTGTGATGAGTTATTATTTTTCTCCTTCCTAATATCTATGGTTATTACTTGCTTTCTTATCTAGTGTACATAAAAAAACTAGGTCATATGAACAGGTATGTTTATCATTTATTTTTATTTATATTAGTGATATCTTTTAGGGCTTTGATAACTTATCTTTGTTTGTTGATAAATTGCGTTATAAGGGCCACGGTTTTTGTTTTTTTCGTTGGGACGTTAAATGGTTGATTTGGAGGTTTTGACCTTTGCTTAAACAACATCAGTTTTGGTAAAAATATTCATAAAAATAATAATATCCACTGTCATGGTTAGCGGAACCAAACCTTTAACATTATTTACAACCGATTTTTGAAAATTGAAACCGTACGAAATGTTTAGACTAGGCTCTAGGCACAGGTTCTGGGCTTAACTTATTTTATTTAACTGCTGTAACTATCTTAAGAAAATCAATTTAGGGGAGTTGGACAGACTGTTCAATTTTTTTGTGTTATTTGATGAATGTGGTGTGGTGGCCAGCGATCTGACAAGACAGACAGTTTTGGAAAGAAATAGGAGAGGTTTTTGCCTGGCTGTTAGCAAAGAAGTAGTCTAGCAATAAAAAAAAATTATATTTCTAAAAACTAGGTCCAAAGTTATTCAAAAAGCATAAAAAAACTCATATTATTCTCCAATCACATAGGCAAACAGGAGTACTCCTCCCGAACGCTGGGCGCGACCTGGGGCATCATTAGCGCCGTGATGGTGCCCATCGTCATCATACTCATCTGCGTCGGATGGAGGGTACTCTTGCGCAGGAAGAAAGAGGAGAAGGAGGAGAGGGACTTCTTGACTATTAAGTAAGTAAAAACACCATTTTTAACCGACTTTCTTCAAAAAGGAGGAGGTTCTCAATTCGGTTGTATTTTTTTTTGTGTTTGCTACTTCATAAATCCGTCATTTCTAAACCGATTTGAAAAATTCGTCTTTTATGTGAAAGGATATACTTCCCAATTAGTCCCATAGAAATTTAATCAAAATCAGTTCAGTAATTTGGGTTTTTTTTCACGTTAATGCTAGATCACACGACGTCGCGTGAAGTCTTGCATGTTAAATTTGACACATTTCCATTTTTATAATTTTGCATGTGAAAATTTTGCATTGTGCAAATGGGTACGCCTCATATCATATAAAGTTATTTGATATATCGCACCTTTAGAATTATAGTGACCTATCTAAAAAAAACAAGTTTTTGGGAAACGTTGAATAAAGGTTCGTCTGTTTTAAGTTTTTTTAGAAAAGGGAGATAATTCGGTTGGACTTTCATTAATTTCGAATTGTTTTAATTGTATATCCTACTTGACTTATTTATCTACACTTTTTTAAATAAAAAAAAATATTATTACAATTAATAATATTTTTTTCTTATTTCACACAAAAATAGTGCTCATTTACGTCTTTGTTTGTCTGAAACCATCGTTTTTTAAAAGACCTTTTATTATTTAGGTCTCTTTGGTTCTGAATCTTCAATCAAAGTCTCGTTTCATTCCTAAATAAGTCACTATATTAATACATTTTTAGATAGTTTTAAGAATACTTTTAGGTTCAGTACACAAAAAAAAAACATCGCAAGGTAATAAAAAAGTTTTATTATAAAAGTAAAACGACAAAAGACTTAAATGCTACTAATTGTACAGCACAGTAGGCCGTAATGAAAACTTTTAACTAAAAAAAATAAAATAAAATGACAATCAAATGCTACTCAGTCTTCTTTGATAGTATTTGTAACAATAAAATCAGATTAAATAAAACTATTCAAATATATATCTATTTTAAAAAAAATGTTTTTGTTTAATAACCATACATTTTGAAAAACGTAATAATTAAAGTATAGAATTATAAAAATCTGCATAATAACCAGGTATTAAGTTTTTATTAACGAGATCGCGTAAGTCTTTTTTCTTATGTTCGCTCAGCTCTAGTCTTTGTAAATATGCTTTGGTTAGCGTTATTTCTTCTGGTCTGACCATTTTCTTTCGTTTATTTCTCATATTGACCATGGTGAACTCATTTTGAGTGTATGAGGTTTTATAGTAAAATGCGAACTGTTCAGCCTTATAAAATTCCAAAACCTTGACATTGGTCCATATCATAGTGTTTTTATGTTCGTCTTCATTGTAATTATAGCCCCACTTTTCTTGTAGAACCTTTAAATCGATGAAAAAGTCGTATGTCAACTCTATCACATTAAAAGGTTTACCATTCTTACGCGAGTTCTTAATTAGGGTAACATATTGGTAGGGTGCGTATATTGGCCCAGACTTTTTATTTCTCTTGATCTCTTTTTCAATAAGGCTATGCACATTATCCCCTTCATTCTGGGTATGACCTTTAATTAGATATTTATGAGTAATTGTGTGAATATTTTCAAAAATAGATACAGCATAAGAATATAATGAGGCAATATATTTATTTTTATTTTGACCACAACAATTATCGGAATAAAATGTGACATGGAGAGCTTTGTTTGGGTTCTGCTCATTTAAACGATGTAAATAATCTAAAATGCATGACCCAATCTCGTTAGCTCCCCTTTTTCCCTGAACTTCGTCCCAGAAATAGCTATATACGTTACCGTATGCCCCTATTTCATTATCATTATCTTCATTTTTTTTACGCTTTTGAACTGTTGCTGTTTTCTTTAACATTTCTACTATTGTAAAATTAAGGCAATTTAGTTTGGATTTATAAAAAAATGATGATGTTTCTCCAGTGGGACACTGCAGAACAGCCTGCAAATCGTAGACTGCGCAAATGTTAGTTTCATTAATATTCTGACGATCTAGACGTTTTTCTTCTCGACACAGAACCTTTTCTTTCAGATGATCATCATATTTTTCTTTAATTTCTATCTTGCGATTCGGATTAGCAAGTTCATAATCTAAGCACAAGTCGCACCTATCTTTTTTTGGTTGAAAAAAACCTATATTAAACACTTTTGTAAAAATTTCGTAGTACAGCCAATAGTCACATGTAGGTTTTTCTTCTTCTTTCTGAGATTTATCGAAGTCTCGCCAAAGGTCCATTATCGTCTTCTCACCACTGATATACTCCCTGGAAGTTGAAGCTCTCAAATAATGAGAGGGTATTCTTGGTATGGAATTTATATGTCCTTTTATACTTTCAATGAGTAGTGGATCTGTAGGTTTTCTTCCAGAGTGCTTACCTCTAATGTCTTTACTTACGAAACCTTGCGGGTCAGTTTTCTTTTTAACGGTTCTGATTTGACGGTCACATATCCCTAGCGTGTTAATAAAGAAGGTCTTACAAACACGAATGTTGATATTATTTATTTTGAAATAGAATGCATTATTTGGTAATCTAGGTTTATCTGCGTTAGTATACTTGTATCTAGGCTTAATTTCCATCATACAAGAGCGTATGTAAGATCTCTGCAGTTCGATGTTGCCAAGAGACCAATATGTTTCAAATAATGTATTTCTATAGGTGCCATTTACATTCACAGAACATTGGAGTCTACATTTACACGCATCTTTAACAATACGGGCAGTTACTTCCTTTTTAGTCGTCATAGAAACGTAAGCTTTTCCAGAATTCCTTAAACTTTTTGCTATATTTTGCTTCCATTTTGAAGGATTCCGAATGCGCTTTCTACATCTTCTAGGAGTTTCCGCGACAGAATTAACAGAACAGGTGTTATTAGATGCTATGGTATTGAAAGTAGTGGTGGACGAAGGCGAAGAACTGGAGCTAGAACTTGGGCGAGTAGCCTTTCTAAGATTGGACCTAGATCTATCTACACTATAGGTTGGGTCTGAGTCACTTAAATCCACATCGCTTGCATCTGAGTTGATAGGTGACTGGTAGTAACTTTTTTTTGCTGCAGATGTAGTTTTGCTTGCAACTTGACCCGTTAACTTAGATGTTGATGGCCCATCTATGAAATGGTCATTCGCTTTACCTTTACAAGAACTGCTGCTGGAACTGGAAGAGGATGTTGATGATGATCTACTCGAATTAGAAGAAGAACTACTGGTACTAGCTGACGAATCACTTGATTTCTTAGACTGTTGCATTTCTAATTCAACTGGCTGAAGAGCTCGCTCAGGAGTTATAGACGCTTCAATCAAGAGATCATCGGTTTTTGATATAGTTTGAACCTGTAATGTAATAGGTATGATTTTTTTTCCAATTGGTTATGAAATAAAATATTAATTACTAAATTAAAGCTAAACAGCTATAACCCACCTCATTGGTGTTCTTATGAAACGTCTTTGGATCATAATAAGGAATGGATCTGTCAGGAGAGTTTTCTATTATTGATGGACTGAATGATTTATTTTCTTTTTGAGGCGTATTCTGAAAGTAAATACTGTAAGTTAGCAAACATATAAGGCAAAAAATATATCGGGATAAAATATGTTAATTAAGGTAGGTAGGTTAAATTGTTATCTAGTAATGAAAATGACAAAATTTTAAGGTATTGTGAATGTATGATTAATTACTTACCTCAATAATAATTCGGTCAATTGAATTTAATAATATTTTTTCTGGAGATGGCCTCGATGGTACAATATTTTCCTTATCGGTGATAATCTGAAAGAAATACTTACGTTATTGTAGATATCAGTAAAAAATATTAAATGGGCATAAATATTTTTAAATGGGCATAAATATTTAATTATTTTTGTAGCCTATCTACCGTAATATCATCACCATCAGCAGATCTTCCTTGCATAATAACATTAGTAGGTGGTTCCTTGATGTGAGCACTACTATTATTTTGATCACTCTCCTGTAAATAAATTTGTTAAGATTATAAAATTTGTTGTTTAAAAAGAATCATAAAAATCTGAATGTGAAATCTGACCTGATTACTACGCAAAGTTTTTTCTAAAATATAATCTGCTCTTTTCTTCATTTTTATATTTTTTGTTAGTATGTAGGTATCTAAAATCTGAAACGCAGAAAAAAATTGGCAAATGTAATAATGACACATTATATCAAAACAATAAAACGTTTTGGTATCTAGGCAGACCCAAGTCTAAAACAGTCTGTGAAAATATAATCATATTTATTACAAGAGGGGCATAATCATAAATCAGCTTTTATCATAAACATTAGTTTCGTAATAACATAGACCAAATGATGATTGCGTCTTTAATTCGTACATTTTTTCAATCAAAGAGTGACTCAATGACAAATAAGTCACCGCTGTATAGAGAAAATTTAGTATGAAATAGACTCAATACCAAATAGGTCTTTACTTTACTAAAAATAGTTACGTCCACATACCTTAATTTTTATTCTTGTAGTGTCCTATTACGGTTTAGGCCTCCACAATTACAAGCAAGTAACGACCTGCGCGTGACACTCGCGGCACATTACTGCTTGCGACTCTCTCGAACTGAAAGGGCGCGGGTAGAGGGGACGGAGTGAAAGAGACCGAAGTATAAGTTTGTGCCTTTCTACGCCATATTAAGTCTCTGTTTTATTAAGATTCGATGAAGATGGTCGAGCAAGGTAATTTTATGTGTCAAAGTTGAAATCTTCAAATTTCGAATTAGGTCTCTATAATTCTAAATGTGCGATATTTTCATTTCAATAACGTTCACAAGACATAATAAACATGAGTTATACCAACTGTTGATATAATTTCTTTAGAAATAACATTTATTTAGGTGCTCTAAAACTTATTTCGTATAACGTTATTGGGTAATATATACGTTTATTTAAATCATTAGGCCTATCGTTTAAAATGTATATTGATACCATTTTTATGGTTAACACCCCGATTCAAAGCAATCCAACTCGGATGGGTTAGAGCGGAGCGGAGCGAGAGATCCCCTCTATTGTTGGTCAATCATTTTGGTTAGGTTTGGTTAGAACAGTGACCATTAACGCGCGAAGGTGAACGAGTGAAGCGAGCGTGCTGCGGGAGCGGCGTGACAGAAACGAATTGCTGCAAAACCGACTCCACGTAGTCTTGTCAGCCCTACCCCTAGAGTGTCATTTAAACCCGCGTAGGCGCGGAGGGGCGAGGCGGCCCGCGAGGAGCAGGTGGTGAGCGTGAAACACATCTGCGACGATAAACTCGCGTGGGACCGCCGGAGCCCCGCAACGCTAGAGCCGTGACAGAAACCATGCTTGCTTGCATGCTACATGCTTGCTTGCATGCTGCATGCTTGCTTGCAAGCTGCATGCATATGCCATGTAAGCTTGTTTGCATGTTTGCATGCTTGCTGCATGCATGGTGTTTGTTTTTTGTATATTTCTTACAGGGAAATAAAAACCACATAATGTTCACAATCAACTGTGCTAAGGCATTTTTTTGTAATAAACGGTTGATATAATTTTAAAATAACTATAACCTATTAACTGATCATTATATCTAATAAAAAATATAGATTCAATTGTTATATTAGAGTAAATATTAGAGATTTTGTAATTATATCATATAATACTTACCCCATATGTGTATCTGGTGATAATGCAATATACAGAGGACATGGAGCTGATCTGATGATGGAGCTGGAAGGTAGCCTTAGGAACTCCGTTATGAAACGACATAACCCCATCGAGTTTGGGCTCGTATGATTTGTCTTGACGAGTACTTTGCCTGTAGATGGTATCTAGGATCTGATGATGGAGCTGGTTGCTAGCCATAGGAACACTGTCACGAAACGACGCAACCGCATCGACTTTGGACTCGTTTGATTCGTCTTGACGAGTACTTTGTCTTTAGATGGTCTTCAGGTTCTGATGATGGAGCTGGAAGGTGGCTATAGGAACTCCGTTATAAAACAACGTAACCGCATCGAGTTTGGGCTCGTTTGATTCGTCTTGATGAATAGTTTGTCTTTAAATCGTATCCAGGATCTGATGATGGAGCTGGAAGGTGGCCATAGGAATTCCGTTACATAACGACATAACCCCATCGACTTTGGACTCGTTTGATTCGTCTCGATAAGTACTTTGGTCATAAATGGTTACCGGGGTTTGACGATGAAGCTGGAAGGTGGCCATAGGATCTCCGTAATAAAACGACGTAACCGCATCGAGTTGGGGCTCGTTTGATTTGTCTTGATGAGTACTTTGTCTTTAGATGGTATCCAGGGTCGGATGATGGAGCTGGAACGTGGCCAGAGGAACTCCGTTATAAAACGACATAACCCCATCGACTTTGAGCTCGTTTTATTCGTCACGACGAGTACTTGGGTCCTAAATGGTAACCGGGGTTTTATGATTAAGTTGGAAGGTGGCCCTAGGATCTCCGTAATAAAACGACGAAACAGCATCAAGTTTGGGCTCGTTTGATTCGTTTTGATGTGTACTTTGGTCCTAGTTATTATCCCTAAGGAACCCCATCAGATTTGGGAAATTAAGTTCGTGTCATTTGTGTTGAGAGTATGGACTCCTGCGCTAAGTAAAATAGTAATTTGTGGTGTAAATGTCATCGTATTTTATATAGGCGTGCTCTCGTCCATATATTTGTGCACTGACAGTTACGTTTGAAAAACTCTATAATTGTATTAAATAGTTATATCTTTAGTAAGTAAGTAGCGATGTTGTATTTCTAGAAGCTTCAATTAAAAGAAATAAAGTGGATGATGTACCAAAAATAAGAAAAGGAAATGATTTGATTCTAAATGCCATTGAGATAGAGGAAAATAAAAATGAAAACATAAAAGAAAGTTTTAATAAAAAAAGTAAAAGAAAAGAACCTGTTTACTTACCAGTTGAGGAACCTGAAGAATCTGTGGGAAGAAACATTGATAATGGAAGAAGAGAAACACAGGATGAATCTCAAAGTATTTCTATTTCAGATGATTCTGATCAATTTGAAGATGTTAATGATGAGACATACTTTACCTGATAGGGCATTTGATTCTTCATCGGAATTTAACATAACGTTGAGACCGCTGCAGGTGAGAATGAGAACCCACAATAATGGTGTTCATCAAAATCCCACATCACTAATGTGTCATAATGTTTAATCAACAATGAATTTACTAAACAATGATCCACAAAGTCTTCAAGAAGGTCCAAACAGTGAAAAGGCTGATGAATGGAAGAGGGTTATGTTTGAAGAATTGTCGTTCATTAAGAATAATACGTGGACACCAATTAACTTACCAGAAGAAAAATCAGTAATTCCCAGCAGACGGGTTTATAAAACTAAGATGGATGGCAATGGATCTGTTACCCGATATCAAGCTAATTATAGACTTAAACGTCCATTTGGTGTATACCAAATAGACGCAGTGTCAGCATTCTTACAGGATGAAATCAAAAAAGAAAAAAATACCACGTCCCTACCACCTGGTTATGAAGATGACAATACAGTATGACTAAACAAGTCAATATACGGACTTAAACAAGCCAGCGGACAATGGAACAAAAAATTTAATACTGCTTTATTAGAAATTGGAATGACTCGTTCAAACATAAACCCATGCGTTTACTACCGAATTTTGAATGAAAATTATATGCTTTTTATAGCAGTATATGTAGACGATATTCTTTATTTCTTTAATAATGAAGAAACCTTACAATTGATTAAAGGGAAACTAGAACAAAAATTCTACATGAAGTATTTAGGAACAGCCAAACACTGCATCAGTTTTAGAATTCCACAAGATGAAAATGTAGTTGAGATTTCTATCGATCAATCTATTTACATAAAAAGATTCGACTCGATTTGGAATAAAAAATTGTAAGCCGATGTGGACACCTGCTGATGCTAATGTAAAACTGAAGAAGGGTGAAGCTCAAGAAATTTTAAAGAACATTCCATATCAAGAAATAATTAGCTGCTTATTGTACTTATCACACACTCGACCAGACATTACTTATATAGTAAATTCTCTGAGTAGGTACAATAGTCAACCTACTAATGAACATTGGGTGACTCTGAAACGAGTATTGAAATATCTGAGAGCTACCCTACAGTGGATATGAAACTGGTTTATAAAAAGAATGTTGAGGGAAAAATTTCCGGCTATTGCGATTCAAACTGGGCAAATGATATTGAGGATAGAAGATCGTGCACAGGCTACATATCTTTGTTCCAGGGTGCAGGAATAAGCTAGATTTCTAAGAAACATCAGACCATAGCTCTTTCTACAACTGTGGCTGAATATATGGCTCTAGCGTCCGCCATTCAGGAAACTCTTTGGTTCAAACAGCTGGTAGACGAGTTGCAACCAGAACTTAAAGGTACACCTATAATCCTTTACTGCGTTAATCAGTGTGCGATTAGCTTTTCAGCACGCAATAAATATATAAACGTCCGCTACCACTTGGAACGAGAGAAGATTGCTGCCAAACAAGTAATGGATCAATATAGATGCACTAGAGACTAGACATGGTTGCCGATATTTTGACAAAGGGACTCCATCGACCGTTGCATGAAAACTTCAACTCAGCAACGGGTTTAATTTTAAAGCGTCTACGTCCAGAAGAGGATGTTGAGAGTATGGACGCCTGCGCTAAGTAAAATAGAATGATAGGATGTGCATGTCTAATTATGTCATCGTATTTTATATAGGCGTGCGGGCGCGTGTAAAACGTAACTGTCAGTGCAAAAATGGACTCTCGTCCATTTGTGCACAGACAGTTACGTTTCAAAAATTCTTAAAATAGTAATATCTTTCAAATTGCCTTTCTCCTTATTTCATCAATTTGTTATGAGTGTGAATTCTATTTGCTTAAACGGATGACCTAATGCCCAGCTGAACACGTGCCGAGCGCTGAATAGTATGAGGGTTTATAAACATGTCATATCGCTAACGTTGCGCCTCAGGGAACCCTGTTGTACTGAAGCCCTTATCCTCCGACTATGAACCTCTGGGGGGATGGACCGTTTATGTCCTTTATTCGTGGGAACATCATCTTACTGAAAGATCTGTGCTCCAGCAGTGCAATAATACGGAGTGGACACCGACGCGAAAACGGGTACCACGTATTCAGTATATTATTCTGAGCCACACAGAATTTTTTATCGGTTATTAAAAAAAACAGCTGTTTCTTACAAAAGTACAATACCTACACGTCAAAATGTATGGAACAGCTGATTTTTATTAAATTAAATACCGATGTATAATTTCTATGTAGGGGGCTCAGAATGATGTATAAATACGTGGTAACCGTTTTCGCGTCGGTGTCCCTTCCGCCCCGCATTATTATGGGCCTTATATGATATCAGGTTTAAAAGGTCTTTACCAAATTAGATAACGTCTTCAATCCTTTCCCCAGACCATTGGGCCCCGATGAGTCTTTCAGAGTCACCTCTGACCATGAAAGCATACCCTACAAGAAGGATACGACGGAAGATACTCCTGAGCCAACAGAACCGGTGAAAGTGATGAGACTATACCCACAAATCCCATATGATACTCCTTATGACCAGCCGGTACAGGGCAGGTCACAAGCCCAGCTGTATGCTGGCGAGACAGAAATCAATTAAGTTACGGAATCAAAGATGGCGGCGCTGACAGGAAACCATAGACAAATGCTAGAAGATTAAATGACAAAATGTGTAGGCAAAAGAGGGACAAAATGGTTCGATATTTGAAATGCCAGCGAAATAAACTTTATTTCGCTGGCATTTCAAATATCGAACCTACCGCGCTATGATTGATTGTAAATTAGTAATAATTAGATTTAGTTAAGTAAAGCGCGTATTTGTAAGTTTTATATTATTTACATAATAGAAGGAAGAGGAGCTCGTGGCTAAATAATAACAGCCGCTCGGGTCGATCTTTAGGTTAAGCCGTGCTTGCCTAGGTTGGTCTGTAGATTGGTGACCACCCATTACATACCGAGTTTCCTCCGTGCCTCGGAAAGCACGTTAAGCCGTTGGTCCCGGCATAAATACTGGTATTCAGCTGCATCCGGTTAAACTGGGAGCCGATCCCAACATAGTTGGGAAAAGGCTAGGCAGATGGTGATGATGATGACATAATAGAAAGAATATTTTATTTATAAAATAATGTTAATTGCTTTTCCAAACTACAATGCTTATACTTTTAATTATTAATTACTTGAATATAAAAACAAACAAAAATATACAATAAGTATGTAAAATTTATGATTTGACTATACACGCCTTTTTATTTTTTTATAACTCTGAAGATTTCAGTTGGTATGATGTAAGCAACCAATTAAAAACTATATGTTTTAAAACCAATATTTGGAATTCATGAATAATCTCACCATTGAAATATGTTTAGATATGTATAAGTTGCTTACATTTAATCTCAATTTGTTAGTGTAACACAACAATACAACATACACATATATTAGGCATGCATACCAGCACTTTCATGTAATTTTTACTGTTTCACATTAATTCTTAGTATGTAATGCTGTTGGTCTACCAAATAAATAAATAAAAAAAAAACAGTTACAAATTAATCTTATGAAGTTGTATACCTACTTATAAATTTTATTGTTTTTGTCTTCAATTCAGTCATTAAAAAAAAAAAAACTTTTTTGTTATTTATCATGTGATTAACGTCTACTTGTTTGTATTTTGTTACATCATATAATAAAATAATAAAAATAATTACCTAGTAAACTGCGTTATTTTATTTGATTACTTCAGTTCTGGAAATTTCCATTTTCAATACCAACTTCCTAATTCCAGACATCTAGCTTAATAGGTAATGGACGTTAATCACCAACACTAAGCGGCGTCTAACTGAACGCCTAATGCCCGTTTTCACGAACACTCAGTGATACCCCTTAAAGCCCGTGGTGCCCGTGGTGCCCGTGGTATACGATTTTTTTTTTCATTTATGGATAGACTTTCAAGGTTTGCTCTTATTTGAGTTTTTTTAATGCATGGCAACTGGCAACAAAGAACAAGTTGCCATGGTAACGCGTACAAACAACATATTCCATTGACAGCGTCAATATAATTTGTGTTGTGAGCACGTATTCTGTTTGTTAATGATAACCATAATAATATAAGAAAAATGGATCTGAAACTAATGGACAATCTGCGCTTACTAAAAATAGACACAGAGTTGCGTTCGCAAATAAAAATGAGACCCATGAGCGGGTACAATTTCATCACTGGCAGTCTGGCACAAAGTCAGGTGAGCAGTTCTACGTGTTTGCGTCGATTGCCGCCTGGCTTATCAGGAAAACTGGGAAAGAATTGGAACAACCTAATGAGGAGGATGATCCAAACAGTTTTATTGCTACTATCATAGACATACCGAGAGAAAAAGAGATCGTCGTCGATTTCTCTTCTCACAAACTGAAAGTTATTGGGACATTTGCGTATTATTGTATTTTCAACTTTCTGCGATGAGTCGTGCGTTGGTAATCCAATGGCACACTCAGTGGCCCCTAACATCATGTCATGCCTAGTAGGGTTGCCAACCATACTGTTAAAAACAGTATTATACTCTTTTTTACTCTAAAATGCTGTTTACTGTTCAACAAAAATAAAGTATAGAATATACTGTTTAGTAAACGACTAAACGCCGACAGACACTACGCCGACAGACTGAACACCGACAAGACTGTACTTCGACGGGATACTTCGCCGACAGGACTCTTCGCCGACAGGGCTCAACAGCGACGCAACTTATCTCCGATAATCAGATAATTAATTTGGAAATCGATTATGCTTTTCTTATAATTATACAATTCATAAAAAATAAAGATCTTGCATTAGTTTTTAGTATAGGTACATATATACGTAATATCAGTATGTAAAGATACCCATACCAGTAGTTCGAGATTCGGTATATGTATCAATGTTGCCAGATAGTTTTATTTACTAAATCATTTTTCCCGTCAGTAATTTTGGTTTTCACAAACACGTTACAATTTTTTTTTTCGACACAGCTCCTGTTAATACCACATCCCCACGAACTTTATTACGGCAATACAAATATCCATCAATCACTAATTATAAGTTACCGGTTTTACAGGTAGAAATTATAAAGTGGTAATGCGTGCTGTGTTCGTGCTGAACTGTAATGCAAATGTGTCCGTAAGCATAACATTTCAACTACTGAACTAAATATTTCATAATTACCTTCAAATCCGCATTTTAAAATAGTTAATGTTGGAAGATTAGGTATTAGGTACCATAATATACGTTACAATGTTGTAACGTCACAGAAGATATTAATGTTACGACTAAAAACCAATGCAAGATCTTTATTTTTTATAAATTGTATATGTATAATTACAAGAACAGCTAAATCGATTTCCAAAGTAAGTATCTGATTATCCGAGATAAGTTGCGTCGCCGTTGAGCCCTGTCTTCGAAAAGTCCTGTCGGCGAAGTGTCCTGTCGCGGTAAAGTCTTGTCGGTGTTCAGTCTGTCAGCGTAGTGTCTGTCGGCGTAGTGTCTGTCGGCGTAGTGTCTGTCGGCGTTTAGTCTTACACTCACTGCGGCGTTTAGACGGCGTCTACGGCGTTTAGTCATATCCAGAGCTATATACCTAAATTAAAAATTATAGGTAAACCTTTTAGGTAATGGAATTGTAGCTGGTTCTGCCACCTTAAACCTATTCATAGAATAAGTGTTTTCAGTGATGAAAGCTAAGTGGTGAGACGACCGAAATTGATCTTCAATACATTCAAAATTGCTCCTCGTCTAGTCGGTGAGGCTTACGAAGCCTTCAAAATTGGCGCCAAATGAATGAGTTTTGCGAGTAGGGGTAATGTTATAACTTTTATCTAAGAGTATTAAAACTTTTAAAAAATACTGTTTATTTTTCCGAAATACTGTTTATTTTTCCACTTTGACCATAATATACTCTATTTATTTTACAAAAAGTTATATAAAATAAATTAGCTTGTTTTGACTGTAAAATTTCATAAAAATTATGAAAGATAAATAAATAAAAAATAAATATTTTTGCTCGTCAAAAATTAAAATGTGGCTAAAATGATATAAATAATAACTAAGTTTATCCTATTGAAAAAATATTAAAACAAATCATTTGGAAAAAATATGAATAATTATTTAAAATCCAAAAAAAAACCATTTTTGTGAACCTGGGATACATTTTTTTGCACACATGGGATCGATAGGGACTTTTCACAGTTTCACTATAATCGTATCCCTAACGTTCATGTAAATTTTCAGCTTCTTGGGAACTTTATGCAATGGCGTTGGCACGTTATAAAAGTTTATTGGCTTTCATTATACCGCTCTGGGTCCACGTGGTGGATACGGCCCACTTCTTCTAATTGAGAAATCTGTGCACCAGCAGTGCAACAATACGGGGTGGAAGGGACACCGACGCGAAAACAGTTACCACGTAATCAGTCGTAATCGTCACGTAGTCAGTATATCATTCTGAGCCGGGGGGGCACATAAAACTTTTTCATCAATAAATAAAAAGAAAAACAGCTGTTTCTTACAAAAGTTTGATACCTACACGGTCAAAATGTATGGAACAGCTGATTCAAAAATAAATTATTGATGTAAAATTTATTTATGGGTCTCAGAATGATGTACTGAATACCTGGTAACCGTTTTCGCGTCGGTGCACTTTCCACCCCGTATTATTATGGGCTGAATATAATATAATGTTTATTTAATTAAATTCTTGACCACAATAAATAACGTCTTCAATGCTTTCCCCAGACCAATGGACCCCGATGAGTCTTTCAGAATCAACTCTGATGATGAAAGCATACCCTACAAGAAGGATACGACAGAAGATACTCCTGAGCCAACAGAACCGGTGAAAGTGGTAGATACCGCGGATACTGCAGAATCACCAGATCAATACCCATATGGTACTCCTTACGACCAGCCGGTACAGGGCAGGTCACAAGCCCGGCCGTATGCTGGCGAGACAGAAATCAATTAAGTTATGCAATCAAAGATGGCGGCGGTGACAGGAAACCATAGACAAATGCTAGTAGACTAAATGTGTGAAGTTTCGATATTTGAAATTCCAGCAGAATAATGTTGCCGCGCTATGGTTGATTGTAAATTAGTTATAATTAGATTTATTTAGGTAAAGCGTGCATTTGTAAGTTTTGTATTATTTACAAAATAGAAAGAATATTTTGTGTATAAAATATTGTTTACTGCTTTTCCAAACTATAATGTTTATACTTTAATTACTTACTTGAATATAAAAACAATTAAAATATACATAAATATGGATTTGACTATACACGCCTTTCGATTTTTTTGTAACTCTAAAGATTTTAGTTGGTATGATGTAAGCTACCAATAAAAAAATATATTATTATGTTTTAAAACCAATATTTGGAATCCATGAATAATCCCACCATTGAAATATTTTTAGATATGTTTAAGATGCTTATATTTAATTTCAGTTTGTTAGAGTAACATGACAACAACAGTTACAAATTAATCTTATTAAATTGTATACTTACACATTTTATTGTTTTTGTCTTTTATTCAGTGCCATTCCAAAATAATCTTGACTTTTTTGTTATTTACCATTTGATTAACGTCCACTTGTTTGTATTTTGTTACGTCATTTAATAAAATAATTAAAAATAGGTTACTAGTAAACTGTTATTTTATTTGTTTACTTCAGTTCTTAAAATTTCCATTTTCCAATACCAACTTCCTAATTCCAGACATCTAACTTAACACCTAATACTCGTTAATGACAACACTAAGCGACATCTAACTGAACGCCTAGTGCCCGTTTTCACGAACACTAACACTGGTATTCAAGAACGCTACATACATAAGTATGGTAGCAACACTATGCTAAGTAAGGCATTTCCCACTGCGTTCGTCATGGCAGGCCATTTATTTATAAACAATACTTAATGGACTCTTTGCTGTGCGGACATATAGCATTGAATGGGGTTGACTGACTGACAAAATAAACGTCAACCAAGATATTTTAAAACAACGACTGTTTTAAAAGTTTTGTTGACTATTTGAAAGGTTTTACATTATTTCAAATGAACTTTACATTATGAATAATAGTTGCTTGCCTATAATAAGATAATATATAATGATATAATATAAGAGTATAATCATCAAATTCATCCTCGCTGCTGTAATCCATCGCAATTATTCAAACAAAACAAATCAGCGTGTCACAAACCACTACAACATAACGTAATACCCGATACCAGTTTGACATTTGTGTTGATTTGTCGCACTATGCGTTGCGTAAAGTAGGAAGCGGGCTACATTATCTGTGCGTTCATTATAATGAGCGCATAGTGTCCTTCGTCCCTCAAGCATTGTTTATGAATAGGTTTTTGGGACCCTGAGCGTCCGCGCGCACTGTGAGACCTCATAGTAAGTTCATGAATACCGGTGTAAGTGATGCCCGTGATTTCCGAGGCAAAAAAAAAAAATCTCGCATACGATTTCTTATTCATTTATGGATGGACTTTCAAGGTTTGTTGACCTGCCGTGTAGACGGCGCGTTCGTGTTCCACGCGCGCCTCAAAGAGATGTCAGCAAACAGGGAGGGGCCCGCAAGGGCCGATGCCTGCCAGGGCTGCGGGCTGTTCGAAAGAGATACCGCGCTCTGGAACACAAAGGGCAAGGAAGGAACATGGATGGGTTTTAGTCAGTACAAGTCTGACACTCCCTTCCGCACTGTCCAGAGCGGGAGAAGTCATTTGATGACTTCCCATCCGTAAAACAAAAAAGGTTTGTTGACCTCTACGCTCTTATTCGAGTTTTTTAATTCATGGCAACTGGCAACACAGAACAAGTTGCCATGGTAACGCGTGCCAATCACAAACAATATATTCCATTGACAGCGTCAGTATAATTGGTGTTGTGAGTACGTATTCTGTTTGCAAATGATAAACATTATAATATAACAAAAATGGATCTGAAATTAATGGACAAACTGCGTATACTCAAAATAGACACAGAGTTGCGTTCGCAAATAAAAATGAAACCCATGAGCAAGTACTATTTCATCACTGGCACAAACCCAGGTGAACAGTTCTACGTGTTTGCATCCACTGCCGCCTGGCTTATCAGGAAAACTGGGAAAGAAATGGAACAACCTAATGAGGAGGATGATCCAAACAGTATTATTGCTACTATCATAGACATACTGAAAGAAAAAGAAATCGTCGTCGATTTCTCTTCTCACAAACTGAAACAGGGGTATGGCGAACAAGTGTGCTTCATACTAAACGTTTTAGCCGACGAAGCTTTGAAGGCAGAACAGTTTGAATGGCAGCAACCAGTCGTGGACATCCCAGAGCCTGAAGAAGCTGCGGACGACGTAGACCAAGTTGAAGATGAAACTGAAATATTGCTAGACAAAGTTGAGGAAGAAATGGCGATATATTCCGGCGAATCCGAAGAAGAGTTTGATGTCGAAGAAAAAGAACCAAACCTGGTAAAAAAAGTTCACGATTGGGAAACATGGAAGTTGGAATTAGAAAGGGTAGCACCAGCTTTAAGGTTGAAAATCTCAGCGGATGGCCGCGACTGGAGAGCGAGACATTCTCAGATGAGGACTTACAGAGACGAATTATTCGACAGGTACAAAACTACAGGTTCCCAACTAAATAAACTACACGGAAATATAAGCTCTGTGATGGACAAGATAATAGCTAGAGAGAACATTCTGAACGAACAGTTTGCGCCTTTAGTTCAAGAGTATGGTTCGTTGCTGGACGAATTAAGCAAAGTTACGAATGAGTACAAGGATGTAAGTGTAGGAGTGACGGAAAGACAAGAAGTGCTAAACGAATTAACATCTAAAGTGGAAAATATAAAGCAGAGAACAGAATCTAAGGGCTCGTCGATGAACGATAATTCTCCATTGGTGACAGCAAAAAAAGCGGTCTCAAATTTGAAGAAGGATATACAAGATATGGATTTCCAAATTGTGGTGTTGCTCTGGCTGTTGACGACTAAAGAGAATCCTAATAGCAATAATTTGTTTACCAATGCAGAATCTAAGATGATTGGTATTGAGACTTACTAATCTTCTTTACACTGCAAAGGCAGTGATCACTCTGAATGACGCGGAATCGGATTGAGCCGGACAGCTTCGATGAAATGCAATAAACACAAAAAAAGACGTCAGCTACCTCGTTTCCGATTGACAGACATCTTTAAAAAAATCTTATTAAATCAGAATAGTGTGAGTGTAGGTAGTCTTAAGAGCCCTGCGGAAGCAGCGCGGAATTGTAATACGAAGCGAAGGAAAAAGCCGTCAAAATATTGTTATCTCTGTTTCAAACTTCCCGGCGCATTGCGAAGCCGCGCTCAGCATGTGTGGATAGTGTTTACCTAGCTACTATTCTATAATTATCGTTCATTCATATCACCGCTGAACCTTTGTAATTAATTTGAATGTGTGCCGTAATACCAAAAATGATGAATGAAAACTCAATGCTTTTCCAATTTTTTTTTTATATTGTTTAACTTAGCAATATAAGTCATGTTTCGAAATAAACACAATTAAAAATAGAACCGTTTTTAACATAGAACAGATGAGATGAAAACAGCTTATTTATACTGTAAAAATGTGAGAAATTCAATTTGTTTACAATTTGTTTTAGGTAAATATTTTGCAAAAAAAATAAAATTGAAACCTAGGTAAACACTGTCTTGTTCCGAATAACAGCATAATAAGGTCAAAATATGCTTAAACTGAAAATGATTTTGGTATTAAGTTTGTATGACAATTCATCGTCCCTTAATAAAATATAAAAAGTTACGTGTCACTATGTTCGTGTACGCTAAATTCTAAAACCAAAACCGGTTTTAATGACATTTTGTGAATGTGGGTTGGTTCCAGCTTGAAAGAGGATTTTGAACCCGATAGGTGTGAGATAGTAGGCGCTGTGCAGGGGCTGGTCGCTAGTTTACTTAAATAATAAAAACCGTAGATTAAATAATTAAAACTCTTTTCTTGATATATTCTTTATTCTTGCAATATTCAAATATTACGTAAAAATATTTAACTCTTAATGCAATAGTTTGCCAATGTACAACGATCCAGTATGATTAAAATTACCTAATGACATAAAATACTCAAAAATAATACAATCTTTGGCAAAACAAAAAATTAAGGTAACTTATATGCGTATAGGTAACTTGATAAAAAAAATGTAAATCAACGGTGGAAATTTGAAATGACGTAAGGGACATTTGTGTGTTATTATATTTTCAACTTTCTGCGATAAGTCGTGCGTTGCTAATTCAATGGCGAGCTCAGTGGCCCTACCATCATGTCAAATTTACACTGCCTTAATATAGAGAAGCCTATTAATTAATATCAAGACGTAGTAACTTATCACTTATTTTAATAAATTAGCTTGTTGTGATTGTAAAAAATCATAAAAGTCATGAAAGCAATTTGTAAATAAAAGTAAATATTTCTGCCCGTCACAAATTAAAATGATATAAAAATAATTAAGTAGCTATAGTGAAAATACACGTTTTATTTTTTATTCTTTACACGTACGACTTTCAAAATAAAAGTCTAATAACATTAAATTGGACACCTATGGCAAATATTTATGTACATCAAATTCTGTATTTTCATTTTGTTAACTTAGTTTTTAATTCAAATGTTAGGCCGAATATAAAAGCGGTTAAACCAAGTTGTATACAGGGTGGAAGAAACATTCCAAAATTACAGCCTCTCCATACATTTTGACCTTGAAGGTATTGCACTTTTGTAAGAAACAGCAAATTTTTTAAATAACCGATGGAAAGTTTCTTTTTTCTTGTTCCTATGTTTGGTATCACGAACTGAACACGTGGTAACCGTTTGGGCGTCGATGTTCCTTTAAACATGTCTATATTATTCACGATATTTCTTTGGTTTTGAATGGAACAAATAAAATAATAGAAAATTATAATTATCTATGTATAATATTTTTATAAGATACAACAATATTTCTGGCGAGAAAACAACAGTAAGTGTCTATAGCTGTACAGGGATCTCTTGGCGCGTGGCAAAAATCGGAACTAGCCGCCATCTTGTTTTATTAGTACCTTACACAAATATATTCACCAACAGCGCCCTTCTGACAACGAAATTCGGGCGTCAGAAGATCCTAGTATCACTTTATATCGACTTTAACTACGGGTGATGCTGCCATTTGTAAATAATACTTTATAATAAATCTATAAATCATTCAGTGTAAACTTTTTCTAAAACAAAAAACCCTTCTTTGCACAATTATATTTTCACTTGGTATCTTAAATTAATATTCTGTGCTGTCTCTTTAAAACCTTGAAATAAATTTCCATACAAGTGTAAATGGACCTTTCACGAAGCCCACAACCAAGCAATCTGTACATGAAACTGTATAAGGTCTATCTACATACACGAAATCTCATAAGGGGTCATTGTACTCATCCTTACGAACAACTTTCACTATGGGACGAAACCTGAAAACGCAAAAAAAAAACAGCTCTTGCTTACATTAATGTTCGCATAACTTGTCAATAGGCAACAGCTGATTTTTTTTGGCTGGCCTGGTTTCTTTAAGGATTTTGTTACACCTATTATACCCATTCCCGATTTGCTGAAATTTGAACTCTCAGCGCTGAGCCGAAAATTGCAATCTTGTTCAAGATTTTATTCAAGTGTCGAAAATGGGAATAAAAATTTACAAAAGGAAATAGATATTTCATTTAAAATTTTCATACTGTGTGAATAATTTAAGATTCATTTTTTAAACGTATGGAAAGATAAGGTTTCGTTTTGTTTTGAATTTAGAACGTTCATCAACAAACTAATAGAATAAAGTACAATTTCACGTAACTTAACATCTTTCATAAGTTTTTTTTCATTTATTTAATACATGTTTGTGGAAATATTAATTGGGCAATGCGAACAAATTCATTATTTGTTAACTATGCCATTAAATTCGTATATGAGATCAGTAAAAGATCTTAACACTGTATATGTCTACGTTTAAAAAGAGTGGCACACTTTTGTATTTTATCATCAAGTATAAGACACACGAAGACACATCAAGCTTTACATTTCCAGTATAACATGGCCTCGCTTTGTTAAAATTTCCCGTTCAATGAGAGATCCGCATAAACTGGTTTTGTATAGCTCGATTGGTTGTCGTGCGTACTATATGAGGTTAACGTAAAATAAGCTAGCAAAATTCCGCAAACAGAAAAAAAATATTTGATGATTTTTGGGAAGTCAACAAACGACCACTGGTAGTTACTTGACGTATGACTTTAGAATATTACTTTCATCCTATTTTGATTTCGAGACGCATCACGTCTACGGAGTTTCGCTTGCTATTTTAACACTGAATAATTATTACAACATCCGAAGCAATATAATTAATAATACAATGCAAAAGGAATGTAAAATGAAATACGTTCACTGGATTTTATTCATTTAAATAATATTTCCGTTCAAAAAACCAACGCGGCCACTTTGCGGACTATCCTGAAATCCGAAAAATATTCGGTCGTCATTGAAAAACATATATTTTAAAACTAATACACTGTATGACAGGATTACTGTGACTATACTAGGGGTCTAAGCGGGACTATTATTGTCTAAGGGTACTGTCACTATGGAACTCATATCCAATTCGTGAAAATAATATCATATTCCTATAGGACAGTACACAAATTATACACAACATGTATACTACATTCATCAAAATAGTCTACTGAATGTATAAATCAGCATTTTCAGGTTAAACAGCGCTTGCCTCGGTTGGTCTCGGCGGTCAACTGTAGTAGTTTGACAGTCGTTACAGGTAGTCAGTGGCCCGAAACGGACAACCAGTCTTACCAAGGGGTATCGTGTGACCCAGTAATACTCGTTTTTTACGTATCAGATATAAGCTTCATAGCAAAAGTTAAATTTTTAAATCGGCACGATGTACATTTTAAAATAAACACATATTTTCAAATAGAAACATGCACTAGTATTCAATAAGGGAGTGTACATGCTAACCAACATGGAATCAGCTTGAGCCGATCAAAAAGGGGCTTTATGTCCTTGGAATAAATGTAAATAGTCCGAAGCGATGGCGAGTCGCGTCGTCCGAATAAAAACAAGGCGACTGACGTGTTTTGCGCATTGATATAAAGGTCTTTCAGACCGGCTCAAGCATTTTTTTTTTCAACAACTAAAAAAATAATAATAATATTCTAAATAAATATTATAATTGATCATGATACGTATTAAAGAATAATGAATTCACACCATTTTGACAACAATACTTATAAGTATAAAATGTATGACTATTTTTCTTAAAATCCGGCAGTACTTATTTCTTTTTATGTTTTAGTTTTGAATGCATTATTCTTTCTATTAAAGAATTTAATCGTATTAAAACTACAAACTTATATCTTGCGAAGCGTTTCCAATGCCAATCAAATAGATGTAAGCGAACAGATTTTCGACTTTATTTATATGATACTATGACACTATGTAACTGTAATTTTTTTTTTTATACTAAAGTTGAAATGACGTTGTATATTGGCCATTTATACGTACCCAAAAAGTCTTAGGCCCTGTTTCTGTCTTCGAATAGTTACTATGCTCCAGATATACAGGGTGAAGGGACATTGACGTACAAACTGTTACCATGTGTTCAGTACATTATGCTGAAACCACCTACCACCCCCAACATATAAATTTTTCATCGTATATAAAAAAAAAACTGGCTAATTACGAGTCGGACTCGCAAAAGAAGGGTTCCGTACCATAAACCAAAGCCCCCTGTAATTATTAAATAATTTATATTTTTATTATTTGTTGTTATAGCGGCAACAGAAATACATCATCTGTGAAAGTTTCAACTGTCTAGCTATCACGGTTCATGAGATACACACTGCCTGGTGACAGACAGACAGACGCACGGACATTGGAGTCTTAGTAGGTAATAGGGTCCCGTTTTTACCCTTTGGGTACGGAACCCTAAAAATGATCAAAATTTATGTCCCTCTCACCACACTGACTTCATTCACTGATCTTTCTTCGTCCAGTCTATTTCTCTGTGGAATTCGCTTCCCGAGGAAATCAGGATGGCCACCAATCGTCTATCTTTTAAATTTAAAGTTCGTGAGTACATTCGAAAGAAGCTGGCAGTTTCGTCACAACGTTAATGTATTCTCCATTGTTTGTCTTTTTATTTTAGTATACCCGTGTAATTGTCTATCTACATATAGCTATACTTGATATATATTTATAGTATTTTAGTATTTTATATATATGTAGTCTATCTTAGTATAAAATTAAAATATTTACTGATTTATACACCTACCACTGTTTGTCTCTCCATCACCCAAAGGTTGACTGGTAGAAAATGCCTATTGCATTAAGTCCGCCTCTGTACTTTGTACTTGAAGTGTTAAATAAATAAAATTTATAGACGCTGGTTTTTTTTTTTAATTGGACGTTTAAAAATGTCTATATGGTAGGTAGAGCATGACGTACTGAACACGTGGCTACCGTAAGCGCGTCGATGTTCCTTCAACCCTGTATTAACAGCTAATTAAATTAGTTGTGAAACTTGATATAATTTGCATTACCAACGAATATGATATGATAGCACCGTGACTTTATAGTCGTCTTACAAACATGGTCCACTCAATGTATCCAACATAAAATACCTCTAGGCGTGATTTTTTTTTTACAATTAATTAAGATAATTGTGCCAAGAAAAATAAATAATATATTAGAACTAATGAAACATCCTGTTAATAATGTTTACCTGTCAAACAGTAGAACATACCTACCCATTGCACTAGTCGAGTAGATCATCGCTCGCAACAGGGTGTTTCAACTACGTCATGCGTCATAATAATTAATAATATTTTTATTTTTAAATTATTCAAATCCCATAAATACTTATTTTTTTGTTATGAATGTATAGTAGTCATTGGATACATGAAGTGGGCTGCCGTTGTTAGACGACTAAAAAGTCACGGTGTAAATGATAAACTAATTTGAAAAAATTAATACACACTATTGACATTTTTGGGGCAAATCTAATAAAATCAATTTCGACCGTAGACAGAGTATCGCAGTAGACAAGTTACTGAATAAAAGCGTGTCCCGTGATTGCCAGACCCCCACGTCATTTTATAAAAGCTGTTTTTTTTCTATCATCATCATCATCAGCCTATAAATGTTCCCACTGCTGGGAAACAGGCCTCCTCTCTATGAGAGGGATTGGGCTGTAATCCACCACGCGGGCCCAGTGCGGATTGGTAGATGTCACATGTCTTCGAATTTTTGGTTCTAGGACATGCCGGTTTCCTCACGATGTTTTCCTTCACCGTTTTTGAGAGCAGTGGTGATGAAATAAATTACACAAAGTAATGCGCGCCTGCCTGGGTTCGAACCCATGACTTACTGTTCGTAAGTCGGGGTCGCTACCACTGCGCCACCGCTGCTCTCTTTTCTATGGGAGTACCTTACTACAAGTAAGAACAATTAAATAATATGAAAAGTCGATGGCAGATATCAGGTAACGAAGTTGTGATAAATAGCTGCTAATTTATGTCATACTGTAAACCGTGATTTTCTGCTTGCTTGCTAGTGATAAATGTGATAATTCACCTCCTCCACTGCCAGACACTTTGTGTGGTGAAAATCCTTTAAAGTATGTTAAATTGTAAATGAACTAACGTCATTTTATTGAATCTGAATATTAATGTTACTTGAACAACTATTTGAAGCGGTTCCCAAGCCGCCCCAGACTGTTTTAGATGACCAATACATTTTCCTTGCCTTTTCATTCGCACCTATAGGTGACCTTTTTTTTTTACGGATGGGAAATCATCAAATGACTTCTCCCGCTCCGGGCAGAGCGGAAGGGAGTGTCAGACTTGTACTGACTAAAACCCATCCATGTTCCTTCCTTGACCTTTGTGTTCCAGGGCCGCGGTATCTCTTTCGAACAGTCCCGCAGCCCTACCTATAGGTGACCTAAACTATGTTCGGGAAGGAACCATCAAAACTGTCTGGCGGCTTAAGGCGGGTGGGAAACATAACATTTCAGTCACCGGCGCCACTTTCAGTCTTCCTTTTTTACTCAATTCTTATTTATCCATTCGCGAATAGTAAAGGGGTCCTGGAGGTATTAGTAGCATTTAAAACTTGTATTTAAAGGGGGTGTCCATTACTTACGTGAGGCGTTTATATGTCGAGCCGAATCTCACCCAACCTCACGAGGAGAGAGGGGGTTTCAACAAATATCATGTGTAAAATTGCAAGTAAACATGTTTATCCGCTAAAATACGCCTAAATCCTAAAAAAAGTTGGAACTTCAATATCTTCAGTAACTAGAAGATTCCCCAGCTACGGTGCAGAATAAAAAAAAAGGTCACAATAACGGGGAGAACAAATGCCTCTAGGCTTCGTTAAGGGTATATTTTCACCCGTTCTAAAATACTCTGTCTACGATTTCCACAATTGAATATGTAATAAAGACTATAGTATCAAATAATTTACAACAGTCAGTTTACCTCCTGTTCGCCTGCCTGGTTGTATAATAAACTCTTCGCTTGCGCTAGGTATACGGGGTCGGGCTTAGACGGCTCTTCAAACGTTACGTTATACTTTCTCTTGAGATCCTCCATGAATTCCTGTTTTAATAAGGCTAGGCAGCTGAAAAATGTATAAAGGGCTTCATTAAAGTAAAACTTTGCGCTTCGGCAATTATCGTTTGTCTTCGGAAACACGAAAGTGCAATGATATTGCGATCTAATACAGTTGGTACAAGAAATATGTGGTCGGTGTAGAATGTGGTACAGGCCATCAAACTGACTACATCTCACTGTTTCTCTATTCTTCTTTGATGGTCCCATCAAAGAAGTAACACTGTAAACGTGAAAAAAAATCACTTCCTGCCTAGCTACAGAATTCATCGAACTCGTCGTCGCGCTTGCCGTTCGCTGCGTGCGTTTTGCCACGGTAATGATAGATTGCACAACAAATTTATAGGATTCGCATAACGCTCCTGAAATAATATCTTGTACCGGCCATATTAGTATACTGAATTATTTAATACTACTTATATACTGAATTCACCCCATCAGTCTGCGGAGGGGCTGCCCCTTACATTCTGTATAAATCTAGTAGGTACTTAAGTATAGTGTAGTAGTATAATAGTCTGCATAAGATAGCTGAATTTGATTAATTAATTTTAATTAAGTAACACCTGTAAAATGGACGACATGCTTCTTTGGCTCGGCCTGATTCGCCAGTCGTTCGATTTCAGTCATTTGTTTTCTTTGCAGTCATTATAGACGCGTGAACGTGTAGCACTTTGCCAAAGGATTAGTATAGTCCGCGGTACGTAAGTTGAACTTTGCGCAGTAACACATTTTTGGGTTTCAATCGAAGTGCAAGTGTAACCATTGCAACATGGTGACACTAGCCGCCAAGCAGCTGCACGGCGCGGTCCTGGAGTAAAATAGTAAAAAGTGTGATAATTCAATTTCAAGAAAATGACTCGGCCACAATTATTTTAATAATACCCAAAGACCATTTCCCACGCCACTGTTGTTCGAGAAATACAATAATTTGAAAGAAAATCTGAGATTATTAAACTTATTTTCTGTTTAATTTAATTAGTTCACATCATTTGTACACCTCATAAAAAAAAATCACGGTTTTTCCTTAAAGATTTTTTAATTTCCCGTGCAACCACAGATCATGCGTCTAACACTTGTGTCCATATCTGTACCTGCGCGAACGCCCGCTATTTTGGTTCAACTTACGTGCCGCGACTATACTCATATGCGATAATGCAGCTCTATGCCAGTAGTATTAAGTAGCCAGTAGTACTCACATGCGATAGTGCGGGTCTGCGCGGAAGGCGGTGATGTCCTGCGAGGGCGCGTGTGGGGTGTGCAACACGAACGCGCCCGGTAGCACTACGCAGCGATAGCCCTGAGCACGCAGTTCTACACTGTGGGACACCTTTGGAAAATTAAAGTTTAATAAATTAGATGACCTGTATAACGAAAACATTATTATTGTCTTACAGTGGTCTGGCTAATGCTCTTGTAAAAGAAAATAGTTTTACAAAATGCCATTGTGTAGCCTTAGTAATACCGTTCTAAGTGTGATTCGCCTTATTTACCTTTTTGTGATCTCAATATAATTTGTGTTGTGTGCATGCAGTGAATTTAATAAAATGTAAATAAAGGGTGTAAACAGACTCTTAACGAAGCCGAAAGGCATTTGTTCTCCCCGTCATTGCGATCATTTTTTTGTTCTAGACCATACCTGGGAACCTTCTAGTTACGGAGATATTGGGGGTCAAAGTTCCAACTTTTTACCAAGTTTTTTTTTTACACATGTTTTTAATGTAATATTTTTACTTGAATTACCTCCAAGACCCTCTTACTATTCAATCCATTCATCAGCACAATGTTTTGAGTGCGTAACATTGAGTCTTACCGCAAAAAGTAATTTTTCACCCCAAAAAAAAAAGTCGTTTCCCAGCAATAATTTTTGCGTAAAGTTACTTAGTTTGATGTAGAGGATGCTTGGTTGACGGCTTCGTGAAGAGTCTGTTTACACACTGTATTTACTTAATACTTTAATGCTAATACATTTCTTTGTTACTTATGTATATCTTGCTATTATTATAATGTTGAACAACCTGCGGAGTAGATTTGTTCGAAGGATTGATATAAATAACATTACAATCTTAGGCCATTTTTGAGATGTGTTTTTGAATAATAATAATTATTGATTTAGTAAAAATGCGAAATCATTCAGAATTACACCATATTAAAAAAAAAACTAACCTTGTTCCAGCCAAAGCCAGAGAATCTGGTATCGTATTTAGGCACAGATCTGTGAACCACTAAATACGGCTCATAGTCCGACTGCCACTCAACCTGAAATTTGAATAAAAATAATGCTATTGTGGATATCATTACAAGAGAAAACGATTTTTGTTGTTGCAGTATCGTCAATGATGCGTTCTGAATCACATGGTAATCGATACATACACGAAATACGTTCTAAGTAGCCCTTAGAACGTATTTCGTGTATGTATCTGTTGATACCATATATGGGAACCTTCTAGTTACGGATATATTGGGGGTCAAAGTTCCAACTTATTCACAAGTTTTTTTTTTAATACATGTAATAATGTATTTTTTTACTTAAGACACCTTCACGACCCCCGTACTATTCAATCCATCATCAGTACAATGTTTTGAAGGTGTTACATTGAGTCCTACCGTAAAACGTGATTTTTCACTCCAAAAAAAAGCCATTTCCCAACAATTTTTTGCCTAAAGTTACTTAGTTTGATGTACATAATGCTTGGTGACTTGCAAAATACAGCCTGACACTGACCTGAAAATTGCAAAAAATCTAAGAAAATTTGAATCACGCGGGCTACCCTGGCGCTTCCCCCGTAACTTTGTAAAATGAATGGGAAGGTCGGTCAAAGCTCACTTTAGATGGCGTGTTCACAGCTAGGTCCACATCTGATCAGTGAGGTCACGTTATTTTCAAATATACAATTGCATTACCAGATTTTCAACAAATGACGATGTTGGAAACCAGCTGTGCTGACACCATTTGTTTCACAGTTGCCTTCTCAAAAACAAGATGGCGGTCTTACTTCCTTTTTTCGCCACGCAGTAATAGAACCATGCAGAACTATAAAACTGTTGACGTTCGAAATTTTGATTGAATATTTTTACATCATCGTCTTCTAGTCCTCAGATGCTGATAAAAAATTGTTTCTATCAAGAGCGTGTAGGGGTAGCAGGACGAGATTCATAGTAGTTAAGAAGTTTCATTCCTGAAAGTAGATACTTGTGACTTGTGAGAGCGATATAATAGCGCTATTATAGCACAATTAGCCTGACTCGGGAGGCGCTACAGGTAACGCACTTCATGTGACGTCGTATACAGTATAATGGGCGCTGGTCCAGCGCGAATAGTTGGGAGGGCGGACTCCGCGTGGCCACTCGCGCACGCGGATTGTCCGCACGTGGTGTCGTCACACACAGTATAGTACTGCGCTGCACGTCCTGCACGTACCTCGTAGGGCGCGGCGGCGCTGGTCCAGCGCGAGTAGTTGGTGGCGCGGTGTCCGCGCGGCCACTCGCGCGCGCGGAATGGCTGCACGTCGCCCGTGTGGCCGTGCGCTGAGCTCGCTAGGCGGGCTAACAATGCCTGCTTGCTGCGCGGGACGGACGTGCGGTAGCGCGTTGTTTCGAACGCTGCTACAACTAGGCACTGCGCAATACATACAATATGTTAAAAAGACCTTGTCCAATCCGAAAGGTACACCAATAATATTACCTAACAAAATAAGCAGGTACGCTGGAAGAGATTTCTTTAGAAATAAGCATTACCGTTGTACTATTTTCTGTTCCTTTCTTCTTTTATTTATTTAGTGAGTACATAAATTCTTAAATAAAATAAATAAATAAGAAACAAAATTAAAACATAATGATTTTTGTGCGAAATAACCACCATTTCCCTAAATTCTAAAAAACTTAAAACGTAACAATACCATATTCGGCAGATGTATATGCGATGATCGTCAATTATTATTTTTATGACGTCACTACTCGAGAAGCGACCGCAGTGACGCCGCCTGCGCCCCTGTGTTGCCATGTCCTCATATTGGTACATTTTATTTTATTTTCATCGGGGTATTTCTTTTACTTGTTACCCCAAAATGATAACACAAATAGAATCTAATCTCGATACCTATTAATACCTTCACGGATCAGACATGTTTTTTTTTACATAAGTATTGTATAAAATCCAAAGAATAACTCGGCACAATCATAATAATTCATGTGGTGTTCACTAGAAGCACTAAGGGTTTAGGATAAAACCACCAAATTATCAGTAAGTCGATGAACTACTTTAAGGTTACGTACACTCGCTGCCCGGGATAAGGGACGACTAGTCGACACGGAACCTTAAAGCTCACGGTAACGCTACGCTTAAGCTACGTTTATTAGTATATCACATTTCTAGTCCTCCAGAGCGAATTTCTGGAATGGGGTCTAATCGCTGCGAAGACAAGCCATCGACCCGGGAGATACAGTGTACAGGTGTATGCGCAGCCACAGGTGCCCGTTCTCTTCCCTAACTATTTTCAATGCAGCGATGCGACGCGTCCAGAGAGAGATCAAGCGCAGAACCAACTAACGTTCTTATACATTACATATGGAATGCAAATAAAGATGTGAATATGAATTTGTGACACGATATTTCTATGAAGTTAGTATTAGTTAAGCTAGTATGTATTCGTCATGTCTGTTTGTCTGTCCGTCCGTATGTCACAGCCACTTTTTTCCGAAACTAGAAGAACTATACTGTTGAAACTTGGTAAGTAGCTGTATTCTGTGAACCGCATTAAGATTTTCACACAAAAATAGATAAAAAACAATAAATTTTGGGGGTTTCCCATACTTAGAACTGAAACTCAATTTTTTTTTTTCATCGAACCCATACGTGTGTTGTTAGGTTTTCAAAAATGATATTGAGGTTTCTAATATCATTTTTTTCTAAACTGAATAGTTTGTGCGAGAGACACTTCCAAAGTGGCAAAATGTGTGCGTGTGCCCCCCCCTCCCCTGTAACTTCTAAAATAAGAGAATGATAAAACTAAAAAAAATATATGACGTATGTAAATTACCTTGCAAACTTCCACCGAAAATTGGTTTGAACGAGATCTTTTTTTTTAATAAGTTCGTCATAAATCGTAAAAGACAGTTGAAATATTCACAGAAGATGTATTTGTATTTCTATTGCCGCTATAACAACAAATAATAAAAATATAAATTATTTCATAATTAAAGGGCAAGGGCCCGGCTCCCATACAAGAAACGTGTTTTTTTCGGTTTATGGTACGGAATCCTTCGAGTGCGAGTCCGACTCGAACTTGGCCAGTTTTTTTATGTAGATTTATCAATTTCAAAAGAAACATTTGCTTAACTAAAGTTAATTATATCAAACATACCTTCTTCTGCGGATAAGGGTTGACGAGTTTAATAGCGGTCCGCAGATGATCGTACAAGCCCGCCATGGGCACGAAGTCGACGTCCATGAGGAACACGTACGGCGTGTTTACGTTCTCTAACGCAACGTTACGTAGGTAGTTCACTGGGTAATGTACCTGTAATTATTTTTAACATACTAGATATTTTTTTTTAATTTGGCCGTCGCAGGATGCCCGGCAGACTGATGTGAAACATCTATTTTAGTTTTATAATTCATAGTTAATAAAAAAAACCTATAACGAAATATTGTAGAGTAAAGCAAAGAAAAAATAGTTAATTACGTTAATAAAATCAATTTATTTTTCTTATTATAATAAAAGAGACAAGAGACATTATTTTGACTTTCATTTACTCACAGCAATCGTTCTGAAACAAACTTTATTTAATGGGAAAAAAAAAAAAAAAAACATCATAACATTGATATGATATTAGAAAGAAATAAAATAAAATAATTTAATATATACTAATTTTACAGGCGTCAATCAAGTACCAACAATATGCCTACTACAATGGCAAGCCAGTCTCTGAGCAATCATCGCCAGTACAGTGTTGGAGCTAGCCCGCACCCTGCGCACCAAGGACGCGCACCGCTTGCGCATGGTGACGTGGAAACAGTCGGTGCGCGCTTCCGCAAACAAAAGGTTGATTTTACGTAACATTTTGTAGGCATCACGCCATGACAGCGTCATACTATCCTTCGTCACGGTATACGGGTCGATTTTACTGCCTAGGCGCGCACCTTTAGATGTTTCTCAAAAAAATCGAGATAGAAGATGTGTATTGCCATCTTCTTCCTACGTTCTAGAGCGTTTGAAGGTTCATCCGACTCCAAGTAGTAAGTTATCAAGGGCCGTACACGAGTGTCCTCAAGTTTGTGCACTTTAAAATGGCAATGGCATAGCCCCACTATTCCTTAGATAAATTAGGACATTTTTGATGATGGATGCCAGAACAATGTCCGATGACCTACTTAAAAGAACCATCTAATGGGTGTCAAAGTACCCTTAACGAAGCTGAAAGGCACTTGTTCTCCCGGTATGGTATGGTCTAGAGTTCTAGACCCTACCATACCTGGGTAAAACTGGAGGTCAAAGTTTCAAAGTTTTCGCAAGTTTTTTTTTTTTTTTAGGTATACAATTTTTTAATGTTGTGTGTCTTGTGTTGTTGTACCTTTAGAACCCCGAACTATTCCATGCATCCATCAGCACAGTGTTTTGAGTGCATTACATTGAGTCCTTGAAAAACGTGATTTTCACTCCAAAAAGTCTTTTCCCAACAATAATTTTTGCGTAGTTATTTAGGTTGGTGTACAGAATAGTTGGTTAACGACTTCTTTGAAGGGTTAAGATCCGTTTACACCCTGTATACAGGGTCGTTCAAACTGAATACGCTAACGAGCTACACAGACATGTAGATATTGATACTCATCACGCCTGCAGAGTTTCGCTAGCTAACCCTGCAGTGTCAGTGCAAGTCAGGGAAAATTTAATAGTATGTTTTTTTTATTTAAATAGAACTTCATTGTTATAGTTTACCTTGTCATGTTTAAACACCAGATGGTATCCAATATTCTTCCTATCTCTAAGAGTATCGGACCAGTCTCCAATGAAACTCCACAGTCTTGTCACTTCACAGTCTGATAAATATATGGCAACACTAAGGGGACCTGTTAAATTAAATTGATAGATTAATCACTTGGAAGACCTCGCTGGTCTACGCGCGGCTGCTGATTGTGGGGTCCAGAAAATGGATCCTCCTGACCAAGATCTGAGGCAAAGAGCGATTAAATTTTTCATCGAGACTTTCTCAGAAGCAGGCGGAGTAAGGGTTTTTGGGTAAGGTATCCTAAATTCATGGGATTACAGTCATCATTCCCCTGCACCTATCCCATTTTATTTGGGGTCGGCGCAGCGCGTCTTCTTCCATACTTACAGTATCATTACAGTATCTACGTTATTAAAACAAGGAAGGCGGTTTTGCATTCATTGAGTCTTATTAAGTTAGCTTCGAAGCATATGAAATGCTCTGGTAAGCTATGCTAGTTTTTTTTAATAGTTTGTACGCAGAATGTTCAACAGCACAACACCGCTTCAAGACAGGCATCGCCGATGTTGGCGACAAGTCTGCGAGGTTAAAATGGAACCGGGCGGGTCACATTTCCTGGATGGATCAGGACAGATGAGCCAGAATCGTCACATAGTGGATGCCTGAAGACCGTCGTCGTCACCGAGGTAGGCCCAAGAAACGCTGGCGTGACGATTTGGACTCGTTGCTATCTGATTGGCCAGGGAAGGCAAAACACAGGGAGAGTTGGAAAGGCATGGAGGAGGCCTTCGTCCAGCAGTGGGACAGAACAGGATAAAAAAAAGCCGTACCTTCCCAGTAGTTGACGAGTCTCTCGAGGAACTGCAGGCGGTCCATGGACAGCTGCAGCGCGAGTGTCACGTCGAAACTGTCTACGTCCACATGGCTGTAATCCATGTAGTATAGATGTGTTCGCAGCTTCACTTTCTGGGCGGCGCGGAAACTGACGCATAAATCTGACAAGTTTACCTGTAGATGCATACATAAGGATTATAATTGGGTAGCTCCCGATAGAAAGTGAAATTATGGAATCAGGCGCTGCTTTAGGGAAATTCATGACATTAATGTTTGCAAAATATTTAGTTTTAATTCCTATAAAAACATGCACATGCACGAAGTGCGAAAGTTTGCGGTTTCGGGCATATATTTGCGAGGGGGGGGTGGTGCTGACTCTCAATTTTATTTCCCTAATTAACTAGGAGACAAATGTCCAGGGGCAAGTGACTCCAGAGACATTACACAACGTCACCTGGACTTTCTTTAATTTCATGCGAAGAGGAGTCTTAAATTCGATTCCTCCAATTTCTTTGAGTTCTACTTTATTGATTTCACGATTTTCTCAAAAGCAGACCGGAGTCTGATTTTGTGCCTATTTAGCGGTCAAAACCCACCCGGTCACCCCATATTACATAACACTTTAACATAACTGACGAAATGTGGGTGTAATTTGTCTGCCTACTTTAGGGAATAGATTGTTGATACTAACTTTCATCGAATTAAAGTGCTCTATGAAGGAGCATCGATGTAATTTCTCCCGTAGCAGGTATCCATCGAAGTTGACATACGACTGATATATGTCGCGGAAGAAACTCGCGTCCCGAGTGTTTATATGATGTTTTAGTGGAGAATTCCAATGAATTACCTGGAATTTATAATTATTTTCTGTTTTTACCCCAAGACGAGAAGAGTTTTAGGTTATCTATTAAGTATGTACAGTCGCAACCTTGAATGTTTATCGCCTTATTACTGAAATTGCTTGCATTTATTCTGTGCTAAAAAGATCGTAAATATACAAGACGACGCAAATAATTCAAAGAGACGATAAAACAATGAGTGAGTTTATTTCATTGAAATTGTGAACCATTGATGATGGTAGAAAGTTGGTACATTGTTGATGGATGGAGAGGGAGAGTAAAACCAAAGAAAAATTTATGGATTGTATGAGGAATGATATGACCGAGAAAGACGTAAATGAAGTCGCGAGCTTGTTGCGCTGACGCTAAGTAGAACAGAACAAGGGCAGGAAGATGATGTTGATGATGTTAGAAAGGTTTTTACCATCATCAAAGCTACACATTTTGAAAAACACAATGTTTTATTCAGTCATGACGAGAGGATGAAAGACAATTAGGTAAACGCGCTCAAGGCAGACCTCCGGGAAGATGATCGGACGTGATCAAGAAGGCTGTTAGAGGCAGCCTGTAATAAGCGGTTCACACTCAGACAAATCGTACGTGATATTAATAGAACAAGTAAATGAATAGAAATATAAAATACTTAATAGGATATAAAACAATTCAAACTTACAAACTTATGGATGTAGCAATAAACGATTTGAATTATATATTTAATTTTTAAAACACGACGAAGAAGAAGACAGGAAAATATACGCACCTTAACATTATTTTTATCCTCTCCATAACAGTTCTTAGCCAGAGTCTGCATAGACATCTGCACATTATACTGGCAACTCATATTATACACATAGCGCGGCTGATTCTTTATGATAGCATTGATAACATCCTGATCTGCAAGCGTAGTCTGCTTCAACTTGCCTATGTTAGTTTGTACAGCATCATGCCATAGTCTCGTCCAGTCCGTGGTTGTACGGATCTTCTTCAGGTCTAGTAGCATTACACCCGTGTTGTAACCTCTGCCAAGGGCTGGCCAGCGTTTGGCTTTGTCAAGGTACCAGCTGCTTTCGTTTTCGACTAGGCCTATGAACTGTGAAATAAATGCCAGTTACACTTATACAGCGTGTATCAGAAAGTTTTTCTTTAAGGGTGTGGTGTAGACTACCAAACCGAACAACTTTTTATAGTTATTTTATTTTAGCCTACAATCATTATCATATGCCTAGTACGTTGGGGTACTTTTCCCCAGTACGTTGGGGTTGGCTTCCAATGTTACTGGATGCAGCTAAATATTAGTATTTTATATGGAGCGACTGCCTATCTGACCTTCACAAATCCCCTTGGTATGACTGGCTGTCAGACTTTCGGGTCACTGACCACTTGTAACAACTGTCAAAGATCTACAAATGACAGCCGGAACCAACGGCTTAATTTGCTTTCCGAGGCACTGAGAAAACCCAGTATGTAATGGATGGTCACCACGGACTAACCTAGGCAAGCGCGGCTTCACCTGAAGATCGACCCGAGCGGCTTTTATTATTTAGCCACGAGCTCCTGTTGTTAACACCTTCAATCAAGTATCATAAAATTAAATGTGCTGACAATGTACCTGGAATAATTCTTCCATACAAATGGATAAAGGAGCTCGTGGCTAAACAATAACAGCCGCTCGGGTCGATCTTTAGGTTAAGCCGTGCTTGCCTAGGTTGGTCTGTGGATGGGTGACCACCCATTACATACCGAGTTTCCTCCGTGCCTCGGAAAGCACGTTAAGCCGTTGGTCCCGGCTGTCATTTGAAGATCTTTGACAGTCGTTAAAGTAGTCAGTGGCACAAAAAGTCTGACAACCAGTCTTACCAAGGGGTATCGTATTTCCCAGTAGTAACTGGGTTGTGGAGGTCAGATAGGCAGTCGCTCCATGTAAAATACTGGTATTCAGCTGCATCCGGTTAGACTGGAAGCCGACCCCAACATAGTTGGGAAAAGGCTAGGCAGATGATGATGACAAATGGATAAAGGTGATAACTTCACTATTTGATATTAAACACCAAAAACTAAGCATTATATCATGTCATTATACCTGTAGTATTATTGCTAATCATAAAAGTAAAGAAAAAAATTGTTTTGGAACTTAAGAGCGGTATGCACACTCTTACCTAGTATTGAAAATTGAGCAACGACAACAAAAAATAATAATAACAATAAAAATAATAATACATGGTGCTAAAAATAGCTGTACTAACGAAAAATTTGTTACACCTAACTTCCTCTCTTAGTTCCTAGTTTTCTCTGCCTATAAATATATAATATAATATAACTAATTAGCATCGAAATAAACATACCTGATCATCCGTCATATTCCTAAACATGGCCCACAGCTCAGCGACATCACTCAGGAAAGTCAGATCAGAGTCCAACACAATAGCCTGACTCAATGTATCCGGGAGTATATCCGGAAACAAAAGCTTGACTAGCGCATAGATACCGGAGTAGTGGCTGTTTGGGATCCAGCGTACTTGTGTCAGGTACTCTTCTGCATTGTAGCATGTGTATTTTACTGGAAATAACAGATTTATCTTTGTCATAGTTGTGTAAGTCTTGGCCGTGTTGATCAATGCCCTTTTTAACATAACATGGATATTTACAACTAAAAACAACAACAACAAAAACGGGCGCTGTCAGTTGGGACTGGTCATCTCTTAGCTGTCACGGTTTACTTTAATTAAGTACTTTATTTTTAAATTGTTTATTTATTCTTTTACTTAGGACGCTCTCAATTTGCACGCCTCTTTACATCGTTCTCACATACATGTATAATCTCAACATGAATGATGTAACCAAGATTTTTTAATAATATTTTGATTGAAAAGAGTGTCCATGGAGTTTCTTGCCCATTCTTCTCCATTGAGCTATCTACGCTTTAGAATGGGCATCGACAGTACTTTCACATGTTATTATGCTTTGTAACTGTGACTGTAGCTTAGCCTTCTTTGTTTTTCCGACATTCAAAAGTGCCTGTAATGGTCTAGTTGAAATAAATGCTTTTGAGTTTGAGTTTGAGTAAGTGTAATATAACTATTATTACATCTTCATCATCATTCATGTAAGAAACGCCACTGATGCTGCTGTGATTATGTAAAAAGAAGCAGACTATATTAAAAGCCTCTGTTTAAATTTACTCTGCAGGTACTATGTGTGGATTTGCTTTTTAATTGTTATTAATTTTTTAATTGTTTTGGTTTATTTTTAGAATTGAAACATTCCAAAGATTGTTAGTAAATAATACTCTCATTAAATCCATTTTCTTTTTCGTTTTTCCATTTTTTATTCTCTCTTGTTTTATATAATCTTTACAAACAAACAAAATTGAAGTGTCTATTTGTAATATCAGAATAACAAGTTTTTACTGAATGCATATAAAAGTAAACTCAGTAGCTTATAACAAAAAAACTTCTTTTTAAATTTTTGACTGCCTGCCTGTTTGTTCCAGCTAATCTCCGAAACGGGTGGACCGATTTTGATCAAAATATACTATTCACATAGGGAAGTAATATTTTTATAATAATAAGGAGGAAAGTCACGGGTAACAGGTAGTAGTAATAAGAATCAAATGTTTACTTCTAGAAAAACTGAAAATACTACACAGTCACTGCAATCTCTTTTGCTTTGTTATTTAACAAAAAGGCAGCCTGGGTCACCCCCAAAGGAGTTCGATAATTATTATTATTATTATATCAAGGCTCATAAAACATTTTGACGTCATAAATTGGAGACATGTGTGACTTTTCAAGTATATATGGGTTGGTAACAGCCAACCTGGTAATAAAACATTAACTAAAATGAATGTCCTCCTTACGTGTTTTACCATTTATTATGAATTCTGAAATATAATTAAGGGAACTTCTATTTAAGTACTCTCGTCGTACTCTCACTGCGTAAATGGTTAACAGAAAATTGTTCTTACATGTTAGAGGAATTTCATTCATTCATTCATTTCAGCCAAAAGACGTCCACTGCTGGACATAGGCCTCCCCCAAGTGTCGCCACATTGACCGGTCCCGTGCGACTCGCATCCAGCGGATCCCCGCAACCTTCACACTGTCTTTTTGAAGAAGAGTACCACCACACCTCTGCACCATGCCTGTGGCGTTTTCCCCTCGAGTATGACGGAATCAAACAGCTTCTGAAGGGCCTTAAGTACCAGTTTTCCACCTGCCTTCAGGAGTTTGGCCGTAATTCCGTCATCACCCGGTGCCTTGTTGGTTTTAAGCTGTTTCAGAGCCATCCTAATCTCATACAGGCTGACGTCCGGGATGTCTTTGGTATAGTGTCGGGTTAGTCTAGATCTTGGGTCGTTTGCTAGATCCACATCGGGTTCACTGGTTGACGTGTATAACTGCCCATAGAACCTCTCGATCTCCCTCAAAAGCTCAGGTTTGGCGGATACGATCCAGCCATCGTCGGTCTTCAGTTTCGTGAGCTTGCTCTGCCCAATAGCCAGATCTCTTGCAAATACCTTGGAGCCTCTATTCCGCTCAATTGCGTCTTTAATACGGTCGGTATTAAAGCTGCGGAGGTCGCTCTTCAAGGATTTAGAGATCCGTCTATTGAGCTGCCGGTATTTCCACGCATCGTCTGAAGACTGCAGGATCATCTCACGCCTCTCCTTCATGAGCTTGAGAGTGTGCTCAGAGAGTTTTTTATTCTAGCCTGCACGACGTGTCTTGAAGAACTTAGACCCAGTCGTATACGGACAGTTTCCACGAACCCGTCGTTATATTCGTTCACTGAGCTTCTTAGGCACTCGAAACGATTCTGGAGTTCAAGCTGAAACCTCTCGGGGTTTTGGATCTGGATCTGTGCTGGACGGAGCGTAGATTTCATCAGTCGAGACCTTTCAAGCTTGATATTGATGTTCAATGTGCCTCTTACCATGCGGTGTTCGCTCCCGGTTTTCACCGAATTGATCATTTGCTTCTTGGTTGACATGATGAAGTCAATCTCATTTTTAGTTGCACCATCGGGGCTCTGCCAGGTCCACTTCCTGTGCTCACGCTTTCTGAAGAAAGAGTTCATTATATAGAGGCCCTCCTTCTCCATAAAACTAGCCAGTTGGTAACCCCGGTTATTCCGATGTCCTAGCCCAAATTGCCCCACCTGCAGCTCATCACCGCGTCGTTTGCCCAGCTTCGCCTTGAAGTACCCCATAACAACGGTGAAGTGAGTTTTGAAACCATGCATAGCTTTAGAGATATCCTCATACATGGTCTCTACTTCCTCGTCGGGTGTGCCGAGGTTGGGCGTATACCTGTATGACCTTCAGCGAATATCTTGAGGATATTCTGAGTATAAGGCACGCCACCCTGGTCGACACACTCGATCTTCAACACGTGGTTCACGAGGGACTTGTGGACGATAAACCCAACACCACCCTGGAACTACCAGTCACCCTCTCGGAAATAGAGCAGGTTGCCGGATTTCAGGGTTATCGTGTCCGCCGCCTCTCATCGGACTTCAGATAATCCCACAATACTCCATCGCAGCCTGCTCAATTTCTCTTCGAGTTCCGTTATCTTCTCGTCGGTCCGGAGTGTACGCGTGATGTATGTTGCCAGGTCAAGTCGTCGGTATAGGCAGCCGGATCCCGTCCGGAGATTCTTCGCACCCCTTGCCACGCCGTAACCTCGACCGCTACCATAGTCGAGGGTAGACGGGTTGCCGGGTACTAGGGGCCATTTCTGTGTTGCGCTATTCATTGGGGGGGTTTTGCCATAATCGCCACGCCTGGCAGGCGGGTTGGCGATCGCAGTATGGTTGTTACAAAGGCACAGAGAACGCTGCTGCCCATTCTCTGGTAAGTCCCTTAGTCGCCTCTTACGACACCCACGGGGAGATATGGGATGGTGCCATTCTTTACGTCCGACACCATACAGTATGGAGTAGAGGAATTTATGATGCATAAATATTTTTTTAGTTTTATATACCTGTGTTGTTTAGGTATTTTCTTGTTTAATGATCAATTAAATTATGCTTAGTATTAGAACATAATTTGTAAATTGCGCACCCTAAAAAGGCAGAATATGGTTTGTACAAATAAATGATTCTAAACCACAAGCATGATAGCTGAAATATCTAATGCTAATTGGATACAAACCTTGAAAAAACACTACTTTTAGCTCGTGCGATAACATATATCTGGTATTTTAATTATTTTATGTCCCACGTCATGGTTTACCTGTATAATCCAAATTGATGAATTCCATTTTACCGTTCAGGCTTGAAAAGGTAATATACTGGCAGATACTTTTGCATTTATAATATTACTATGGAACTGGACTACTCACCATCAGGCAAATCCCAAGTATCAAACAGCTTGTTGACAGTTCTATGAGAACTGCCATCTACAACAAAATGGAAGTGTATGGGGTTCTGGCGGTGGTGCAGCAAGGACTTCAGCATGGGAGTGATCTGGCGCGTGCACTTCCCCATGCACACTAGAGCTATGTGGACTGTTTCGCATAGAGTACCCACTGCATCTGGTATCTGTGGAATATCAGTTTTCTTGAGCATTTATAATGTTACTAAACATTCGAATATTCTTTTATTTCTGACCTTGAAAAGGTCCTTTAAAGTCAATGTATCATTGGATTTTTTTTATATTTCTCTTGTATGGTACATGAAAAATTAAATGCTTTAATACAGTACAATTAAAACTTTCAAAACATGCACATTAGTTGGCAAGGTGGCATGACAAAGTGCGAAGTGGCAGGTAAAGTAAAGCTGTGACTGAGTGGTGTCCAAGTATTTAAAGAGAAGTGTTGGACTTCCAGCAGAAAGATGGGCAGACAACGTTGTTGCCATCACGGAAAAACCTGGATGTGGCTGGCAAAAGAATATGAAGCTTGGGACAAATAAAGAGGGGCCTATACCCAGCTGTGGGTGAAGTCAGGCTGTTGATGATGATGATGAACCACAGCTTACAATTTTATATAAGTTTCTTTGCTTTCCATTATTTCTAACATATTTATTATGATGTAAATCTAGTAATCTTATAAAGTTGTGAGACTAAAATAAGACTAGGCAGGCCATGTCTGCCGGATGCCAGCATAGCTTTGGCCCTGAACATCGCAAGACTCGAGCCCTAAGACAGCTGAAGAAGGGGTCGCGACAGATCGAGAAGAAGATGGCGGGACACCTTGGATGGCTTGCTCCCGAATCAGCGAGCAGCCCACCATCATGAGAAGTGGAAGGATTGGGGAGGAGGCCAAGAGTGGGACAATAGGGGCCAATTGAAAATCTAAGTATCTTACCACAGGAACTTCATAAGTAGACACAGAATCAACGGACATTTGTTTCATAACACTCTGTGACAGTCTCAACTGTGTCTTGAACACTTTGTTCTGGGTTTCCAGCACACTGATCCTGGATAGTAACCACCAATAGTAGACTATGGACACCGCTATACCTATTCCAAAAGGCAATCCAAGCCATGGCCGAAAAAACAGGCAATACAAGAGATTCTTTATCTTCATGATTAAGCTGGTTCATTTCAGTTTCATTTTTATTTTTAGCTGTAAATAAAATAACAAAGTTATTAAAAGTCACAGTACAAATCAATTATTTTAGCACAATTAATTCACAGTCACAGTCTGGTAATTTAATGGACTTGTAGACCATTGATTTCAGTTTCACCGCTGAGTTGGGAAATTAATAAGTTGTTTTGTAACTTAAATTAATAACTTGTTAAGTAACAGGGTATTGTACATTAGTTCGAAACATTTTCATGACAATTGCGGCTTGCCGATAAACCTGTTTTAATCTCAATGACACGTTAAAATAAAAAGACGTTGATTACCCAGTACTTACGTTTTATTAGAATTTATTACACAAAAATAACTTCTCTACATAATTAATAAGAGAGAAACATGGTTTCTAGTAGGTGGTAGCAGTTGTAGAGCTTTACGTCCTTTTCGGTATTAGTAGACCATGTTTATTGATTGTGTACTAGGTATTTTTAGTAATTAATTGTTTATTTACACATTTAATTTGGAAAAGGTCGTCAGATTTCTTGGAACTCCGTGTACGAAATGTTTGACATTTGACTGACAAGCGACAGCCGACAGCTGTTAGATTTGACAATGACTTCCATTTAAGGTTGCGTTCATGCAATGATATATATATTTTTTTTTTTTAATTTCTGCCGTGAAATTATAGAAAATTGGGGGACTATCTTTTTTTTCTTGTATCAGTATGAACGACAAGGTGTTGAAGGCGCGACGCTTGATGTTGATACTAATTTTCATCTTTTTAAGATAAAAACGCCAGGGTCGCCCGAAATTTAAATTTTCTGACGTTTTTTGTAATTTGCAGGTCCGTGTCAACTGTTAGTTGTATGTTAATGAAAATATGATTAGCGCAAGTAACAACTTTTAACAAGTAACGATTTTTTTGAAATCCGGTTTTCTGTGTTCTCGTCCGATTAAAATCCGGATTATCCGGATTTTTCGAACTTTTGTGTGTTTTATAAGTTGATTTGATAAAAATTGAAATAAAATAGCCTACATTATTTAAAATCTGCATTTATTTGCTCAATAGGGTAGTTGACCAAAAAAATCGAATTAGACTACCGTCAGGTAGTTTTCCAAAAAATATTGGACTCGTATTATTTTTTTTCTTGTCTACTATAAATGAAGACGATGCAGTGCCTTGAAAACTCGTGTGACGTCACATTTCGGTTCACTGTTTAGCGGAAAGTGACGCCACAAGCCCCTACTCATAAACTTTGGGCATCAGTCATCGTTACCTAACCTTTTTTTTTTTTTTTTGACGCTGGGAAAAAATTCATTACGCATACCCTCCCGTCGGGGGATGGGAGGGGTATGTGGGACTCCCCGGGCGGCCAAACACCACGGTATACCCACTAAAACGACCCAGCGCATTCCCGCTTCGTCATAGTGGAGGGGGACTGGGAAACCGGCACAGCCTTTACTTCCAGTCCCCCGCCGACGAACACACAAGGCGGACCCCCCTCTTGTCCTCACGGCACGGACGTGGAAGGGGGGGTTCGGGAATGACCGACGGAGGTGACGGGTGCAATGCGGGCGGAGGCACCCCCGCGCCTGTCACCCGCCCGTCACCGTGAGGAGGGAGGGCAAACGCCCCTTCCCCCCCCCCGCCCGCAGAGCAGCGCAGCGAGAGTAAACTCCCGCTAGCGCTCCGCCTCCTCCTTCTGCGAAATCGCAGAAGGAGGCAACCGCTGACCAGGCCTCTCGCTCCCCAGCACGGTGTTCACGCACGCACGCCGGGAAGGGTGAGGCCCAGTCGCCCGCAAGGTGACGGGTGCAATGCGGGCGGAGGCACCTCCGTGCCTGTCGCCCGCCCGTCACCGTGAGGAGGGAGGGCAAATGCCCCTTCCCCCCCCTCTCCGCTAGCGGATCGGCGCAACGAGAGGGACCTCCCGCGCGCGCTCCGCTGACCAGGCCTCCTCTCCACACTCCCCAGCATGGCCTCGACCACGCCGGAAAGCGGGAGGCCCAGTCCCCCGCGGCACTCCCCTGCTGTGCCGTCTGCTATGCCCGCTGCTCAGAGGGCACGCAGGGGAACGCACACCGCACATCGCATGAGTCATCACACGACGTGCGGTGCGAAAAGTGCCCCAGAAAGCGCCTGGTGGTTTTTGTTGCGTCTATTTCTTATGGAATTAGACCAAGAACAGGGCGGCAACCACGTGAAGGTGAACACACCAGACTTGCCTTGAGGATCTACACGACCGTAGCGCTCTCCCTCAAGACCCCGCCACCCTACCGCCTCTGAGGGAGGCAGGAAGGTAGACCTGCATCTATGCTACCAAGCAAAGCATGTGCAAAGCTTGTCGTTGTGCAACCGCGAAAGCATAAATACAGATCCGCCCCATCTTTACCTAACCTAATCTAACCTAACCTAACCTACCCTACCTACCCTACCTACCCTACCTACCCTACCTACCCTACCTACCCTACCTACCCTACCTACCCTACCTACCCTACCTACCCTACCTACCCTACCTACCCTACCTACCCTACCTACCCTACCTACCCTACCTACCCTACCTACCCTACCTACCCTACCTACCCTACCTACCCTACCTACCCTACCTACCCTACCTACCCTACCTACCCTACCTACCCTACCTACCCTACCTACCCTACCTACCCTACCTACCCTACCTACCCTACCTACCCTACCTACCCTACCTACCCTACCTACCCTACCTACCCTACCTACCCTACCTACCCTACCTACCCTACCTACCCTACCTACCCTACCTACCCTACCTACCCTACCTACCCTACCTACCCTACCTACCCTACCTACCCTACCTACCCTACCTACCCTACCTACCCTACCTACCCTACCTACCCTACCTACCCTACCTACCCAACCTACCCTACCTACCCTACCTACCCTACCTACCCTACCTACCCTACCTACCCTACCTACCCTACCTACCCTACCTACCCTACCTACCCTTTCCCAGTTTCAGACTTTATTGTAAATTAATATGGGCTGTGGAAGGTAAAATGGCAGCAGAATCAAAGCATTCCGCAGACGATTTCTAATCTTAATATTAAATTGTGATATTGAAATGTATCCCAATATAAGATTTCTTTTATGTATTCTTGCTACACTACCAGCTAGTGTAGCGACGCGATGGCAGGAAGGTCCTTTTCAATACACTTTCTCGATTTTTAATATTTTTCTGCACAAATGCGGAAATTAAAATTTCCACACTTATACTTAACTAAATCCAAATTGGTTCATCCACTATAGTCGGCGGTCATTTTTTTTTTTTGTTCTCAGCAAAGAGATATGCGATTACGGTGTAAATATTTTTGAATAGGTACCTATTTAAATAGGTACTCTCGATAAACATGATTATTTAAAACAAATATTTACTTTTATGAACAAATTAACATTTATTTCTATTACTATTCTATTTTTATATTAGGCTGTTAAGCGGCATCATACCTTTGCTTCTTCTGCCGAACGCAAAGCGCGGAATAAAAGCAAACTAAATCATAGTTTCCTTATAATTCCTGACAAAAATACTTTCCGTTCTAATATTTTATTTCTTCGAAAGTGTATTGAAAAATACCATTTGATACGCGTGGGGATTTGTTACTGACTCCATAACACCCTCGCCTGCAGCTCGGGTGTTCATTCCGCCTCGAATGCAATAACAAAGTTTCCCCACTCATATCAAAATGTACTATTTCCACTCTCAGAAGGCTCAAAACTTGGCTTAGAGCTACAATGTCAGAAGACTGCTTAAATAACTGGACTGGCACTTCTCCACGTCCACAAAAGCATACCCACTCAAGTAGTGGAAGTCATAACTCGTTTTGGGAGAAGACATAAGAGAAAAATTGATTTTGTTATTTAATTAAGTATTTGACGTATAGCAATAAAAAACTTGATTCTTAATTTGAATTATTATTGTAATGGAATTCGACCCAGTCTAGTCTCTAGTCATCTAGATCATGATTATGTGACCCCCCTTGACATGAAAGCTAGATCCGCCCTTGCTAGGTTCTTCAAGAAGGCCAGGTGCGTAGTACTAGAAGTTCGGATCGTCGTTAACGTGAACCATTTCAGCATTGCCTACGATCAAGATCAATTATCACGTAGTATCTAAGGACCTACAAAAATTAGAATTGTCTTTCAAAAAATATCACATTAGTACGTATAGCATAATCAGCCTGTTATGTTCTCACTGTGTGGACACAAGCCTCCTCTCTATGAAAGGGTACAGCGAATATATAGATAAAATATACAAAAACTGGTCAAGTTCGAGTCGGACTCGCGCATGAAGGGTTTCATACACAAGGCGGGACATCAGAATTTACGTTTCCAGTATAACGTGGCCTCAAACGTTTCGCTTCACAAATGATTCACATGATATTTAATCATTTAAACATTTTTTGTTTATTATTTTGATTCTTCTGGCAAAATCACGTATAACCTAAAATATCATTTTATAATAAATCTTCTAAACCAGTCACAGAGTGATCATGAGGGTACGTATTTAAATATATAAAACAAAAAGTTTAAAATACCTGACGGCTGACTTACATGGTTTAAAATATCTATAGTTTTAATGTCAAAATGCAAAATGCCTACGATGACAAATAGCGCAGTAGCGCTGTCGATTGATTTCATGGCCGGAAGGCACCGTATATTTTGTGACGGCGGGTATTTGTAGTACTATTTTTTCGGGTAGTTTTGAATGTTTTTAGTGTACAAATTCACCTAAAGTCAAAAGTAAATAATATCAATATTTTGTAATAGGCGTAGTCGACGTAACCCCGCTGCGCAGGTCACCTATTACTGTTTGCAGGGTTTTAAGTAACCTAACCAAAGTAACGTCGGGGTGCCCCAAGTCTCGAGCTCGCTTCGGTCGTTCTTAAATAAAAGTGTTTGTTGTTCCATTAATTAAACTTACCGTTGTGCTTAATGAATGAGTTGATTTTTTAGGAAATTGCGTAATATGTAATGCTAAAAAGTGTAAAACGTTTTTATTTCAAACGTTGTTTTAAGAGATGACATGAATTTTTACGTTATCATAAAGGGTGTAAACAGACTCTTAACGAAGCCGAAAGGCACTTGTTCTCCCCGTCATTGCGATTTTTTTTTTGCTATAGACCATACCTGGGAACCTTCTAGTTGGGGGATATTGGGGGTCAAAGTTCCAACTTTTTCACAAGTTTTTTTTAAATACATGTTTTTAATGTAAGATTTTTACTTTAAACACTTCCAAGACCCCCTTACTATTCAATCCATCCATCAGCACAATGTTTCGAGTGCGTTACATTGAGTCCCACAGTAAAACGTAATTTTTCAGCCCAAAAAAAAAAGTCGTTTCCCAGCACTCATTTTTGCGTAAAGTTACTTAGTTTGATGTACATACATAATGCTTGGTTGACGGCATCGTGAAGAGTCTGTTTACACCCTGTATAAAAGTTTATCGGGCAAATATTTTCATTTTGAATTATTTGCCAAACTTGTTGTTGTAAAATGACGAAATGACCAACCATGTTTTTGCCAATTACTTTTGCGTTGCTTGCCAAATGAAAATTAGTAAATTAATTTTTGGTGAAAAGGCAGGATACCACACGCTATCTACAGTGAGCTTTAACCGACCTTCCCCATTAATGATCGGATTTTGAGCTTAGTGCGGTGCATGCAGCTTTTATAACGACTACTTTAGATTCCTTTATACATTAGAAAGTTTTTGAGAAATAGAAATTTTTTGGAGTAGTTTATTACTAACTCCCTCTTACCTGACTCCGCGAAATCAACCTGTTTTCCCACAGCTTGGTCACGGTTCAGGTCACAATTCTAGGACGCTCCGGTTTCCTCACGATGTTTTCCTTCGCCATTTTTAAAGCAGTGGTGAAGAAATAACTTACAACAAAGTAACTGGCTAGTTTCTATCCCTCAAATTACAACTTGTAAAGTTGGGGCCGTTACCCAAAGTCAAAACAGCCCGCAGGAGGGTAATATTTTTTTAAGTGTCAGTTCTGCGAGAAAACTCGATAATAGTCATGGAACTTCACAAAACACCAGATAATTTTATTGTAATGTTTATATAATTAAATTCGGAACGATCACGTTGTATTTATCCGTACCTAAGGCCGAATGACTAATGCCCCGTGATATACGGACAAATCAATTTATTATAATTATTGTGTTTTGTGGTTTCGAGTTATTTTCATATTTAAACTTGAAAATTTAGTTTTAGTATTGTCATTGGGTTTTTCCTTGAAGATCATGATTTTTAAGGTGAACCGATGACGACGTGGTGGAGGTCGCGGGAATTCGTGTGATGTGAGAAGGAAAAAAGTCATTGTAAGCCGGTTGATGTTGACATCGTTAGTTGATCTTATATGACTAATAAGTTAACCGACCGTCAGCTGCTCAAGTAGCAGTTGGTGTGGATGTCGGTGGTTACGGAAGTGGTAAAAAATAAATAAAAATTAAGTCATAGTACGCCGGCTGAAACTTTTTTCATAGGTAGTTGTCATCATACTGAGCTGAAAAAAAAATCGTCAGCTACATGCTGGACGGGGGACTATGCATCAGCTGCTCGCATGAACTTGTTGAGTTATAGTACGCCGAATGAAATTTAACCAGGTGATTGTTTAAATTATTGAAAGTACCAAAACTATAAACAGCTGCGTGTGTAGTTGTGGAAAGACCGTCAGCTGACGCAGTAAAGATTTTAAATATTGGAACATTGCTACTACGCAGTTTCCTTTTAAACACATATTTCGAGATAGATTCTGGAGCTACTTGAGCCCATAACACGACCTTCGGGCTACCTAAGCCTCGTCAGTCGATCGGCGTAAAAACACTACCTAAAATGCAACGCTACCTCCCGGACTATATTTTATGTATGTATACTCGTAAGTCCAGCAGCAACAGGCCGTCTTTCGGCTGAAAGGATGGTGATAATGAAGTAAGCCAGTATCTGGATTTGTACACAGTATTTATGCATAAATCTGGTCAAAGCGTTCGACACAGATTCGAAACCAATATTGCTCAAAAAACTAACTCACTTAGGAATATGTAGGCTAGCACAGGCATCATCCTTTGAATCATACCTTTCGATGCTGAAGGAAAGGGTCAAAGTCTTATGTGTAGTGATCCCTGTGAAATCATCTTAGGCGTTTTCAAGGTAGTGTTTGGACCCAACACTGTTTTTGCCACAGCACCTGGGTTTTTATTGCCAAATGGTGGTTGTGTTGGTTTTAAATTGGCTTGCCGTCCGTAAGCTCCGTGTGTGCTATGACATGTCATCAAGACACACCCGTGATCACCTTGTAACACTGGATTCGTTTATTTTTAGCAAGTTCTTATGGAAAACTAATTACTACTTACTCCTACCATTTAATAATGTTGACCAAAACAAAAACATTTTTTCTTTCGTATATTTTATTAGTATCTAAGGTATTAAAAACTCGTAGAGAAATGGACTGTCTTACTTAGATGAGATAATAATTACAGTTCTGGAAACAATATTTTTAGTAGGAAAACGTCTATAAGATATGTATGTAGATCGCAGTAGAGGTTAAATAAACAACTGCACTGAATAGGTATAACCGATATTCGCCTAATTCTTAATGATTAAACAGGTAGAATGAATAGATAAGATGTAACGAGTGCCGATGTCATTGCATGCCAAACTTTATTGTTTCATTATTGTAGTCTCGTACTTATGGAAGCCTTGCCAAACTTGAATTCCTACTGTTCTGTGGTTTAATGAATACCTACCATCACACATAATTGACGGTCTTGTTTTAACCACACTGTGAGAAGCCCATAAGATTCAGTTGATCAGGTTCTGACGTGCACAACTCATTAGTAACTCTGATTCATTTATATTTAATCGTCGATTTTCCTTTCGTATAATATAAAATAAAAAAAAGTCTCAATAAAGACCGGCTTTATCTCGTGTTACTAGCACGATAAAATTAGAAACGTTGCCCGCCATCACGGACCACAGTTTAGTCGCGAGCAAGCGTTCGCCGCGAGCAGACGTTACATGCTGCTGAAACTTACAGAATAACAACTTTTTTAAATATACCAATTTGTTTTCAACATTGTGTAAAGTGAGGATTCTGTATGAATATTGTGTGGATGCCATAGTAACTGGTGTATGTGCTACGTGTGCGATACTTCATTCAAAAAACGGATTTATCTTTGGATGCTTTCGATTGTAATGTGAGTTTGTTTTTCGGGGGAATTAAAGGTGAGCTTTCGTTCTTTTTATTTTTTATATTTAATTTTTAAAACAAATTATTAGGTACTACTTTCAAAACACCCTGTAGAAATACCAACCTGTAGCAGGCAAAAACTTAACAAAGTTCCGGGATAATCCACAAGTCAAACATAGACCAAACTTTGAAGAGAGAAAACCTTGTTTTGGTCAAACATAAATCTGTCTACACCTTAAAAAGTGTAGTTTTTTTCACTGAAACTTGTGACACAGCGCGTGACCGAAAAACTTTCTCATCGTCTGGGGCACCAATACAAAGCTTTTAAAGATTATAATCTTGTTTTATAGCTTCAACTTCAACTATACATACGGAAACGTATACTCAAGAACAGTCACATACTAAAGAAAAGTTCAAAAGTTGAAAGCTATCTAATGCGGAAAGTTGCTAATCATTCCAAGAAAGTTGCATCCATTAGGTCACCGGAGAGAAACTGGTTTGATTTTCACATACGATATGCGTGCATTAAGTGCACAATGCACTGTTCTCCACAAAAAAGAAGTTTTACTAATACAGGCAAAATGCTATAGACTAGAAGTAGTCAAGTAGGCATTTAAGGAGTTTTTGCGTACGTAGGTTGACTTTTTGCGACACGCGAGAAATGGCCACGTTTTTACTCACACGTTGACTAAAGACCTACTTTGTAAAGATGTGACGATATGCAAAGTAAAGAATAAAGTTTTGGAACACAGACCTTCGGTGTTGCAATCGCAAAGAGGATCCTTTTGAAGTCTGTTGTTACTTTTACACTTTGATAGCAAGGTTAGACGTTCGATTTTTTGAAAGTCTAAATGCTTATCATATCACGAACTAAACCTACTTTTGAAATATATTGTCCATTGCACTTATTACCCTCACTACTTTTTAATGTTGTTCATGGATTCCTTTTTTTCCTCTTTTAAATGTTGCCAGAGCTTTTATAACTATTCCCGTCTTAATATTTAAGTTTGCCATGACTATGGTGCCGATTACCTTGTTCACAAACTAAACTAAATTTAAGTTAAGTGCATCTTTTTCTTTCTATTTCATTATGAAAAGGACAGAAGATACATTTTAGTTTAGTTCTGTCAAATTAACCAGCGCCTGACACAAGTTTAGACGTGATTAAAAAGTTGACTACTAAAATTACATCAAATTACGTCAGGTGCCAACTAATTTGACAGGACTAAACTAAAATTTATCTTCTGACCTTTTCTTAATGAAGTAGAAAGAAAAAGATGCACTGAACTTAAATTTGGTTTAGTTTGTAAACAAGGGAATCGGCACCATTGTCTTTAATTCTTTCTTTTCTTTTTAATAATTTAAAAAGCCACAACGAAAAATATATCTTTTAATTATTTTATTACTCAAAACGTGTAATCGTATTTATTTAATTCATTATCTTCTTCAGTTGAAGGCAAAAGAGATTATTAGTGCAACACACTTGATTAGATACTTAATAAGTTGATATAACGCAGGTATACCTACACGCTTAGGTATACCATCGATAAAACAATAACTAGTTAGATTGAAACACGTTACCGTATCGGAATTTGTACTGATAAGTCGTGATAGCTAGTTGCCGGTGGTTGAGCAATCAATTTCTGCGTCCCTTTCAATATTACCTATCGTTCAATTATAAGTAGACAGGTCCGGAATTGCGTTTTTATACACGATTGCTTTTGTTTTACTATGGAATCCACAAATTTTTGACGTGACAACGTCTAATAAATCGATGAACGCCGGCTGCATGCATGAAAAAGTGTCCCGTTACGCTCATTGTATGCATACTACTTTCGTAGTGTCAGATATTGACAAGCCTAGGTTATTATTTTTAATCTACTGCTGGAGCTAAAGAGGTTCTGGTTGTATAGGTAATTTCTCTCTTCCACTCGATTTTATGACGTTGTCACGTTAAACTATCATCCGTAAACCAGTTTACAGACAATCAATTTTTTTTTGAATTTTTTGCATAAGTCTGTTAGAAATGCAGAGTCCCACAAATAGTCTCACAGGGGATACCCCCTGCAAGGGTGGATGTGTAGGGGTTGTCGTGTTAGCCATCAACTGATTTATGAAGGTCAGTTAACCATTCGCTCCATGTAAAATACTGGTATTCAACTGCATCCAGTTAGACTGGAAGTTGACCCCCGATAGTTAGGAGAAGGCTAGGCAGATGATCTTTAGTGGCTGTTTTGGACTTTTTTTGACTACTTAACCTAGACCATAATTATCTTCATGGAACTTATAAATCCAATTAGCATAATATCAGTAAAGTTATTTTCTACTGAAAGCAAATTGAGTTTTCGTTTCGTATAAAAATATTCGGGAGCAGCTGTCCACAAACACGTAAATCGAGGAATTTATGCCAGATGTTTATATCCCTGAGTCGTAAACACGGAATGAAGGAAAAGGGTACCCGCACATGTAAGCCTTATACCTACAGGAAATGTTTCTACATCTCGATTGAGAATGTTTACGTATAACTTTGAAATGAAATTACTTACACTTAGTGTGTTTTATTTAATTTTTTTAATTAGGGGAACAAAAGTTTTGCCTTTGACTTCGTGTAATAAATAAATAAAATAATCCTTTATTTGCAGACCTTGAAGTCCATAGAGTTAGTAATGATATGAAATTAACTATGCCCGCGACTTCGTACGCGGATCCTGTTGCTTATGCCAGCGACAACGGGGTCGTTAAAATCGAAGATCTGAAACGTCTGATGTAGAATTCTAAGGCCCGGGGACGGGAAAACAACGGGATGAGCGAGACGATTGGAGACGTTCCAGATCTTTCATTTTTGTAAGACCACAGGAAATGCCCATCAGACTAAAAAACTTTTGCTAAGACGTCATTCCTTAATATGTTATAATGTCGCTGGGCTTTGGAGTTCCACAACAGGTGTTCCAGATCTTCAAATTTATTCTCACAGCAGAAAATGCTCTTCACGTGGAATCATTTTTGCTATGGCACCATTTTTATATCTCTTATACTTTAGCTGGTCTGTTGCGGTTATGCATCGGGTGTTCCATTTTCCAAAATAAATTATAGCCTATATGATGCCCAGACTTAATACCTATACAACAAAAAACTTTTCTTCCCGTTTTTCCGCAGCGGATCCCAAGGGTACACTGAATTAACTATTGCAAATAACTTAAAAAAAAAATCTTTGTAAACTATATTTGGGGTTTTTCCTTCAGGAGCTAATATATAAAGACCGGAAGCGTTGCTGACCCTTGAAAAGCAACATAAAGTTGGCCATGGGAAAACAGCCGGTTGTCAGGTCAACACCAGCGGCTTTAAGCGTCTGCCCTTGTGACTTGTTTATTGTCATGGAAAAGCATATAGTCACAGGGAACTGTGTGCGCTTAAATTGAAAGGGGAAATTGCTGGGTATGAGTGGTATGCGCGGTATGAACACAGTCTCACCGGCACCACACCCAGTGAAATTATACAGTGAAATTAGTGATAGCTTTGATTTCCACATCAGGTGTTTCAGATCTTCAATTTTTATACGTCAACAGAGAGTGCTCATCAGGCTGATCAAGTTTTGCTAAGACGTCATTCCTATATATATTATAGTGTAGCTGGGCTCTTGGAGTTCCACATCAGCTGTTCCAGATCTTCAAATTTATTCTCTTAGCAGAAAATGCTCATTACGTGGAACAATTTTTGCTATGGTACCATTTTTGTATCTCTTATAGTTTAGCTGGTCTGTTGCGGTTCTGCATCCGGTGTTCAAGATTCCAAGATAAATTATAGCCTATATGTTGCCCAGACTTAATACCTATACAACAAAAAAAAATCAAATCCGTCGAGTAGTTCCGAAGATTAGCGTGAGCAGACAAAAAGACAGAATTTTTTTTTTGGATTCGTGCTCTATTACTGTTTCTAAACCCCACCCAATTTTTTTTTTAATATATTCAATGTACAGACACAGTTTTTTTACGGTTTTATTATATGTATATAGATTATTAGTAACGCATACGGCATACCTATCTATAATCAATCAACAATGAGCAATAACATAATAAAAAATAAAAAAACAAAGATCCTAAAAAAAACCTACTTAGAGCCGACCTGAATTATTCGATTTTATTGTTAATTTAGAATCTTAATGAAAATCTTTTCGAGTTCTTCCCAGCTGATAATAAAGTTTTATGAAGTAAAAGTTGCCCTATAAAGTTTTATTTATGTGCACGGTTTGTTGCCATAATGTAAAAATACCTTGCAAATAGCAACTGATATTCAAACAACGGCAACGGTCTCAAGCAGGAAATGATGGTCGATTATGAAGACCACACAGAGAACAAATAAAAAAGTTATTTAAACATGCAACGAATAACATTAGCATTATGAAAATGATCCGTATCCTGCGACACATCCTCGGAGCTGGTGCTTGTGGCTAAGCCGCTCGGGTCGATCCCCAAGGTAAGTTAATCCACGCTTGCCTAGGTTGGTCCGTGGATGGGTGACCAATCAATAAGCCTCTACGCCAACCATGCTGTATCTTCATAATATTCAATTTTTCCACGCAGCTGTTCCGAACAGTCCTAGGACACATTCCAGTATACCCTAGAGCGCTCCATTCGCAGAAATATTGTTATACAGAAACAAAAGATGATCGAAATATGCTACGCACGATACGACTATTGTCTAGAAAGTCATTCTTTTGAACAATGGCTTAGGATGCTATTAGAAAACCACGATGTTAAGTAGCTATAGGTAACCTTTCATTACCAAAGAATGATGTGGAATTATACATAATATAGGTATGCCACATAGCGTACGTGTTTATACGGACAAATAATAAAACATGTGTGCAATTCACACGTGGTAGAAGTGAAACCTTCAAAAATGTTGACTTCAAGATAAACACTGTTTAATGCTTCCTGTCTCATTTTCTACCACGTCAAATCTTATGAATTCATGTGTCTGTCTCTTTTTACTGTCACTTTTTCGTTTCATCGACTTTCAAATCACAACGATGCTAAAGAAGTTTACACTTCAAAAACTAATTTATGTCCTTTTCTGGTGCCTCCCAAACAAATGAAGAGCCTCTAACTCCGAATATTTCTCCTTGCCTTTTTCGAGGTGGAACAGCTCAGTAGCATCGTGAATTCGTGATTTCGGCCCAATCACGTTTTTTTTTCGCAATTCATAGATACATTCAAATACACAGACACAGATTCATATTTACAGACATTTTCAGAGTTCTTTTTATGTTTTTTTTTTTTAATTATTTTGTTTTTCGTTTTTTCTTTCTTTTTTTGATATAGATTTCGTTTTCGTTTTTTTTTTTACATAACTTTAACGTTTCTTATCAATACCCTACTCTGGTGCAGTTTATTTTTTTTGGAGACGGCAAAACATGTGTCTTTTTTGGCCACCATAATAATTATTCAACCCATTTTCATCCATAACATCTCACACAGTCCATTCAAGCATCCAGATAATCATATTTATCCCGGATTATCCCGGATTTCGAAGATATTTTTTTTTAATTGAGCGTGACTGCTGAGCATGGTCCTGGGTTCGATTCGCATGTCGGCCAAAGTGTTATTGGGTCTTACCATCAGGAATTTCTCAGTAGCAGCCACGAAGTCTGGATTTGTTTCCGATTGATGGCAATAGGCGCGCCTCCTATTACAAAGGACTTGAACATAACTGGCGAAATGTGGGTATACTATTAGGTACACCTCTGCCTAACCCTCCGGGGATTACAGACGTGATGTTATGTTTTAATTGATCTAAATTAGGTGATTCAGCAACCGTTCTCCTAAGACCGATTCGCCATTGGACTGTTCGTCGACAGGATTATTCATTTATTTCCGTTTCCCCAGCAGGGTCTTTCACCTATGGACATTTCGCTGACAGAACCTTTCATATGCGTCACTTTCTATGACAGCCTTTTTCAGCTACTAAGTGTTTCACCGACACAACGATAAACCTATAGCTCTTTTAACTACAGACCTTTCCATCTACGACGCAGAATTCGCCGTCAATCTTAAGACAAGCAATATTACAAAAAAATCACATATCTCACATATTGGGTTCGGCCGATAGTAGACACAGTAACTGTAGATAGATAGTTATGTTAGGTTGCTGAATCAAATTAGGTATAGGTAATTGATTGTTTCATTTATCCATAATCCATGTTCAACCAAGTTGCCAGGTACATTCTGCGGTCACAAATAAACGCGTTTAAGCAAAAACATTTTTATACGCCTACGGTAGGTACATCTACTAGAAAACGACCGCAACATACTCGTAGGTATCAGTTTTCACATGTTATTCGATCTATCGCTACCTCAGAACACAGCTGGGCAGAAGTTACGTCCCTATGTATACAATTTTTATGCGAATGGATGTTTTACCTTTTTTTTTTTTTTTTTTTTTTAATTTTTTTTTTTTTTCGGATGGGAAATCATCAAATGACTTCTCCCGCTCTGGGCAGAGCGGAAGGGAGTGTCAGACTTGTACTGACTAAAACCCATCCATGTTCCTTCCTTGCCCTTTGCGTTCCAGGGCCGCGGTATCTCTTTCGAACTGCCCGCAGCCCTGGCAGGCATCGGCCCTTGCGGGCCCCTCCCTATTTGCTGACATCTCTTTGAGGCGCGCGTGGAACACGAACGCGCCGTCAACACGGCCTGTCGTCAAAAGACGGACGGACGGCGAGCTAGCCCATTACTCTCCGTCCACAGGTCCGCGTCTACGGTGGCCGGAAGCCACCACGTGACCCCCGACGCCCGAGGCGTCTCCCGCGGCGGCTGGGACGAGAGGTTCTCTCCCTCTCACGCTCCGCCACCTCCTTCGCTAGCATGACTGCTTCGCAGAAGGAGGTGACGGCGTCCCATTCCCTTATGGATGTTTTACCTTAGGTTAAGTAGAACTACGGATCTGAAACGTGGTCTCTCACATACACAAGCTCAAAGTCGCTCAGCGGGCTATGGCGAGTCTATGCTCAGCGTTTCTCTACGTGATAGAAGCGGAAATGAGGAAATCCGTAGACGAACCAAGGTCATCGACTAGCCCAGCGGATAAGCAAGCTGAAGTGGCAATGGGCCAGCCATATAAAGCGAAGATCGGACGGCCGATGGGGCAAACAGATACTGGAGTGGAGACCACGCATTGGAAAGTGCAGCGTGGGACGGCCATCTACCAGATGAACCAACCACCTTGTAAAAACTGCAGGGAGTCGCTGGATGCAGGTGGCATTGGACCGGACACGTTGGATATCGATTGGAGAGGTCTATGTTCAGCAATGAACAGCAACGGGCTGAAATGATGATGATGATGATGAAGTAGAACTACTAGGTTGATCTGGACCAATTTACCAGAAGTCGGCTTTCAGTGAAACTGGATGCAGCTGCATACCAATATTCATTACTCCTTTTTCTTTCTTTCATTCCTCACAAAATCCATCCATCGTTTTCTTGGTCTTCCTCTTCCTCTCCATCCATCAACTCAAAAAAACGACTCTACGTATACTAGTGAATTAGCCCAACTATAAGTACCCAGCTATCCATGTCGACCATGTCTCTCATCGGTTGTCAAAACATTTTCCAACATATTTCTGTTGTATCTATAAACTCCGATGACAACAAAGGAAATATTATTGTAAAAAAATATGTACATATCTCTGTTATTTTCCCTTTATCTTGAATTTCGAGGCACCATTTATTTCAATCTCATTGTTTACTAACAAAACAAAGCTGTCTGTTCTACCATTGAAATACTGGTAAAAGTTACATAAACAAACAAAATTCCTTGTTGGTTTTTCCTTTCGAACAATATTTAAGTTATATTATTATATAGTACTGAAGGCCTTTTGTACTCGGACCTGTGGACGGTGAGTAATGGGCTAGCTCGCCGTCCGTCCGTCTTTTGACGACAGGCCGTGTTGACGGCGCCATCGTGTTCCATGCGCGCTTCAAAGAGATGTCAGCAAATAGGGAGGGGCCCGCAAGGGCCGATGCTTGCCAGGGCTGCGGGCTGTTCGAAAGAGATACCGCGGCCCTGGAACACAAAGGGCAAGGAAGGAACTACATTATAAAACAAAGTCCTCTTGTCTGTCTGTTCGCGATAAACTCAAAAACTACTGCACCGATTATTATGCTGTTTTCACCAATGCATAATAATCGGTGGTTCTCTAAGAAGGTTTAAATATATAATTTGTCAAGTTTTTGTTGCGGGAACGGGTTCAAAATTTCATGATTACTTTTGGTCGTGATAACCGACATCCACGCGGGCGAAACCGCGGGCATCACCTAGTCAGCTAGTATTTATAATATGATAAATGCGAAAGTAAGTTTGAGTTTGTTTGTTACCTTTTCACGCCTAAATCACTGAACCGATCATCCTGCAATTTTGCATATACGTTGTTAGGTGTACAGAAAAGGACATAGGGTATGTGTGTGTATCCCAAAAAAAAATTTATTCCCGAGGAAAACTACAATAACGTTTTTATGATAATGGATTTAATTATAATTATAATAACAAGCTGAGTACAACCCGAATTGATTGTCAAATTTTAAATTAACGCGAGCGAAGTCGCGTGCAAACGCTATTAGGTGTATATTGTACTATGCATGATAGGTACAATTAAGGAGTATGTGGTTCCCAATCCCCACAATAGGGTATCCCTCTTCATGAAAATCTGATTTCTAAGAACAAGGTGGTAGATGAGATCGGCTGCTGGGGTGCGCATCTCAGTAGCCGATCAGCTGTTGCGATGATTTGCCGCCATTACCGCTATACATATAAAAAAAGTTCGGGCCAGTCAATTATCCAATCATATTGGAGTTGAAGCAATTATTATTGTTTTTATTGTTGTAATAACTATTTCTGTTTTACCAATTTAATTAATTTTCATTACTGTTTCTTATTATTTCTCATAAAATCACTATTAAGTTTAGCTTTATTTAATTATTTTGGTCGTCGACGGCACCTAAAACCTGCGAACTGAAAACTTTTTGGTAAAAGTTTTCATACAAACTACATATTTGAGGTTCTAATATCAAATCACATTATTGACCAGCGGACAGTGCAATGAAATTCAGTACCTACCTATCTACAATTATTATTGCCTGGTTACATAATATCTTGCTTTATGTTCAGTTTGCATGACATATAATTTGACATTTCCGAGCAGGTGGTGTGATAAGTTATAAAAATCAACAGTCAACAAAACTTAAAGTTTCTAGGCCGCCATTGCAATTTAATAACCCATTCGAATGACTCACAATTTTCTCTAAACGGTAACCGGCCAGTTTATTGATTAGTTCCACTTAACATAGACATATAATTTTAGCCACCGGTTAGTATGAATGTGTGATTTTTTGCAACGTCTCGTCGTGTCGGAAATAGCCCGTCTGGCTGGCGCGGCCTCGCGTGGCCCGACTCACTCACACCGCACTACGCTCAAAGCTACACAGTGCTACCTAGATTTTACCTAATTATAATGAGTACTATCTTGATAGTAAGCCATTTGAACTCTTTTCACATGTGTCATCAATTTTTGACTCAACTCCATTTGCAGTAATGAGAGACTGTCGAATCTTATTTGCTCTAGTAACTCCTTCTGCACAAATCCTCTTCTTGTGCCACCATCTTTGTAAAACCCAAAAACATCGAATTGGCCTTGCAATTCTTGAATGTTAGTTTAATTCCAACTACTAATTAACAGTTTTTTTTATTCTCATTAATAAACTTTTCTTATATATCTGTGTTCTGAGCCGTCTTAATGGTTCATTAAAGATGGAGGTGTCAGATGGTAGGTGAAATCATTGTATGATGTTTTTGCGGATATGCGAGTGAAAGTGGCTGTGTTTATCAGATCCACGAACTATAATGTCAACTGAGTGATCAATGCACTCAACTTCTTCTTGGGGAAATACGTTCAGTTCATCAAGTTGGTCACCTTGTAGTGTGGCTTTGCTTGCTAATAATTTTGCTTGTTCTTCTTTAGCATGATGTTTTAAGGAGTTATTGGAACAAGATTGATATTAAATCAGATCTTTGCAAATGGCAAGACTACCTACTTATTTACTTAGTAGTTAGTGGCTCGTTCCTACACTAGATAGTAAACTACTTATTAACATGAGTTTTGTGTCTGTTGCGTCGTCCTTCTTTTTAGAACTAGTTCTAAAGACTGCTATGTCGAAATATGTGCAGTAGGTACACTTTTTTCCATTTTTATCTGCTTTCTCTATCTATTGTTTATCTTCCTCTTTTCCTAAACCCAATTTATTGGGGGTTAGCGAAGAGACGTCTTCTTATAGCTCTTCATCTTGCATTATGTTTAATGTATGACTGGAAGCCTTGGTCTTCCAAGCCGTACCGTCATCAAACAAGCCATAAGCGTGCGCGTAATATTCTGTTGTACCAAACATGGTAGCATACCATATTAGTCCGTCTATTGTTGTGCACGTCGGTTAAATACCTATCGCTGACTGTCCTTGCGATGAGAAGGATGTTTTTGTCACTTTAGGGATCAGGGAGAAATTTGTGTTAAATTAGTTTTTTAGGTATCAGTATTTTTGTCGCTTGTCACCCTCAAACGGCCTAGAGCTTGGCTTATACAAGTGAACATTTTGAATGTCTTAAACAGAATTGACAAAGGTATTCGATATCCTAAAAGTATTGTCGACTTTCCAGCATCAAAGTTGATTTTTCAAAGACCTCAAGGCACCATCTTTGTATATTTAGAGCTATTTGTGAGTAAAATACAAAAGCGAAAACGTCTGACTTTGAATAAAAATAAATGTGGATGACGATAAAAATTACATGTTCACTGATTCCCCAAACATTTGAGTGTATCTTTTTACCCGTTCATATTGTTTCAGACTTCCGCTGATAGTTAAATCTTTATTCGCATTCTTGGCAAGCTTTTGATACAAATTAACTATTTTGATCAAGTATAAAATGATCCTGAAGACTAAACACAAACACTCTTGTATAGTTTGTCACCCACACAATAACGTTCAGGGCTCAAAAGATCCTGGGTTTTTGTCGTTTAACAGTTAAACCAATATTGCAAAGAAAAGAATTTGACGATCCTCGCTTGGTTGTATTACCTACAGACTTCCAATATTTGTTGTTTTCGTATCTGCTTTTTTGTATTTAAATAAGGAAAATAAAACAATGTTGGCAAGTGATGAATCGCTCGACACCTATCGTCAGCAGTAAGTACATACCTACGAAGCGTGTTTTTTGATAATTTTAACAGTGCAAACTTTAACTAAATGTGGTTTTATTGCAAAAAAAGGCAGTTTTAACTTTAATTCTGTGTATCGTTCCACATTGCTATTGGTCGTGGGCACATATGTAACGTGTTCCGTGTGAGCCTTTTATCAGAAACAAGTTTGGAAAGTTAATTCCGGTCGACGAACCCATGAGCATTCTCCTATCGGTGTGTCGCGTCGAAATGGCGGGCCTTGCTCCTCGACAGTTTGAAATTAATTTTCAAACTGAATATCACACGTGTTTGTTATGCAACCTCTTTCTATTATTATTTATTTTTTCCTTGAGAAACTTCATTAGCATTGAATTTGTTTATGGTTTTTTTTTTTAATTCTTTCTAAAAAGTTTCGTATTGTAAATGTATTTTGATTTTATTTTCTATTTTCACTAATCTAATTGAATAAATGCATATTATTATAATGATGTCTGCAACTTCTCTAAATTCCAAAAAAACATCTTTACATAAAATAAAAAAGCTTCTTTGGATTGGAAATAATTGCAGATGGTTTATTAAATAAAGTATATTTTCCGCCATAAATTCACATAAAAAGGTCAAAGCTTTTGTAATGGCTTGCCAGATGATGCTTTGAAGCTTTCGAGATCTATATAATCTTTTGCCAATATTATTGACAGAATACCTAGTCTGCGTCACAGTGCACATACATACGTATTATGTAAAAGACGCAGCATACCTATGCATAACATGCCTCAGTATCAACAATAGTAAACTGTGGATTACGAACATGGAAGTCAAGACGTATGTAAACTTGGATGAAGCCAGCAGTTGGCTAGGCTATTATATTTTTCAGTCCAGATTTTATGAAGGCTAGACAAACTTACGTTATTTACAACTTAACAAGTAGATACTGTAGATGCGTATTTATTTAAGGTTGAAAGAAATAAAGACTTGGCAAGAAATCAATTGTCGATTAAAATTAAACTATACGTACACACAATAAGATTTTTCTGGTTCTACTCGTCCCTATGATATGGCAATAATATTAATTGTAGCCATCAATTTAAATAATTAATGGCCCTTGATATTAAAAATCATAACACACAGATGAAAATTAATTATTAATTAATGTCTCGTGCTCGGGCGGACCATTGGCCGGTTCCCCTTACAATGGCGTCCATACCATACACAGTGATACGCATTCCATGTACGATGCCAATTGATTCATCGGCGCAAGTATCTCACAAGACGATCTTCAATCTATTCAGTCAGCCATTGTCACTTCCTCAATCAAAAACCCGTGCATATTCAATTGAAAAAAAAAAAACAAACCTTTTATATTCTGTGGTTCTAAATTTCATGTGACGTTTGACCGTAGTGGCGGTTTGGCGGGAATTTTAGTGATGTGCATGCATATATTTGAAAAAGTTCTGTAAATAACGAAACAGTTCAGTGGATAAAATTGAAATTGAATACGATTGTAATTAACGATGGTTAATTTTGCTGATCTTTGACAACAAATATGTATAGTACAATTACTTACCTACAAAGAGCCTTATTAGAAGAAAATTAACCTGAAAGTTTAAGTTTTGGTTCACTCGTTGATAATCCGGTTATTTTCCCTGGATACGGATAAACAGTATTCATAACAAAGAGCCACTTAAAATTTTGAAATACTCAGCTGGAAATGATTTTTGGAATTCCTGACTAATAGTGTAGAAAAAGTAGTATTATAATTTTGAATAATTCACGGAAAGCAATTTAGTGTTTCACTAGTGCGTTCTCAATTACTTTTGACGTTCCTGTTTCGCATGGATTTTTAGCGAACTGTGGCAAAGATCTTCTTTGTTTCGTTCCCGTTTGGGTGTACCTCTACAGTCTACAGTGATACTGCGTTAGTTTGAGAAATATAATGAGTCCATTAGCAACGTTCAGAAAAACCAACAGACAGATGTAAGTAGCTAATGATTTTGTGAGTTTACACTTTTACAGCGTGTACGCACAACGGTCAATCCAGCTATACAAAGCCAGTTTATGCGGATCTCTAATTGTATAGGAAATTTATACAAAGCGAGACCAAGTTATACTGGACTCTAAGATGTACAGCTTCATGTACCGCCGTTTGTACACTACAGAAATAGTTTTTATGCGACCAAGATGGGAACTTACTTAAATTAATTTGATAGTCTGTGCTGTGACTGAAATTCTCATTTTTCAATATCAGAAAAAGTGACTTATTTAACGTATTTTTAATATTTCCAACGGTGTTAGGTACTGCATTTTGCCTATGATTTGCATTGGTGTTCGTGGGAAATCATCAGAACTCAGAAAATAAACTACATAAACCTACATATTTAATTGCGCAAATAGTTTATTACTTAATCCTTTTATCTATAACGGTGGCCAGAAGTATCTGCTAATGAATGATTTTAATTATACCCGCGAACCGAACGTAAGAAATATCCATAGGTTCATTAAATATTCAATAAGAGTATTAGGCGTTAAAACATTTTAAATCTATGTAATTATGTATAATATTAATATTATTGAATTGGTTGTTTAAACACAGCTCAAAAGAATTTCACCTTGAGTCGCGAAAGTTGTGTGCAGAATTGTTTTGTGACCCGACCAAGTCAAATCATCTTATTAACTTGACACACAACAGTCATCCTTATTGGTAAAGAGACAAGACTTTTATTTGTGTGGAAATGTTCTCGTGTATCGTAAAACCTGGGTTCATGGTGGTACACAAACAATGCGATCGACAGTTGGTATGAATACATATTAAGTACCTAGTTAGTGATGGATAATGATATCAAAATAAACTTAACTACATCTAGATAGTTTTAACGTTCACCAAAAGCTCAAACACTTCTTTTGTTTGGACTTCTGTTAAGTGACCAACTTTGTGCACCGTAGGTTAAGTTAAAGTTTAAAAAGTAAAAAAGAAAATAAAGTACATTTTTATTTATCTCGCACAGGACAAAACAAAACGATTAAAAGTAATCATATAACAAAATTACTAAATATTATATAAATATTATTATATAATATTTTTTTACGTTTATTTTTTGTAAACTAAAATTGGTCCTGTAAGAGGCCAAAAGGACAGCATAGTGCTCTAAAATTTAAAACAAAATGTCAACGCTGTTATCCTGATACAATAAAGAATACTGGACTACCGTAGGTAATCAAACGATATGATAGTGCTCGACCACAATCAGGAAAGATTAAAGAGCAAAGAAAGAAACGTACAAAAGTAAGGAAAGAAACAATACTTAGAACTGTTATTCTGTTATCAATGAAGACTAAAGGCTTGGCTTGTAATTAACAGAGTGAATCAGTCTGGGAAAAGCACAATACACAAACCAATAGTAATCATTTTATTAATAACTCAAGCGATATATATACCTACCTAGTGCCTAATTACTGGAAAACAAATTTTAAATTAATAGCCCATGAAACCGAATAATTTTTAATATTATCAATTATACTGGTTACGATTGGATAGCGAATAATGGCTAAAAAAGTAGTAGGTAAATGCAATATTTCAATATCCGGCAGTAATATTGGTGTTTGTATAACTTGGCAAAAATCACCTAGTTTGTACCAGGATAAACGTTTCTTAGTTTAAATTCGCAAACAGACTAATTTCCTCTCTTCTTTTTGCACTTCTCTTTACTTAATTTAGTCACTTACAGGAAGTTAGTCTGTTTACACGTTTAGTCTTAACGTGTAAATTAAAAACCGAAACAGACTGAGCTATCTGAAAATGTTCTGCTGAAACATAAGAAGAAAATGGGTACCTACGTACTTCTTGTGGTTACTTATCTGAATCCTTTACCGTTTTGTAAAATGTGTAAAACCTTAGTAGCATTTTAAAAACAACTTAACCTGATTTAAAATAAACATGCAGTCGAGCATAAATCAAGCGAAGTGTGCAAAACCTTATCTGACCATCGGCCTCCTTTCCTCACGTGGAATATGTGTTAATCTAACTAATTAGGCAACACCCACATACAAGCTAAAATTAACCCTAACTACTATACAACTGAAACTATTTTTGTAAAACATAAAAGTAAAATGTTTACTTTTGTCGGAAATATCTTCGAAGTGGGTTTATTTTTAAAAAAGTTTAATGATATGTAGGTAATTGGGAAATGCAAGGAAGTTGCAATGAGGGACTATATTTAAATAATCTCCAGACTTGGGATTACAAGTAGGTAAGTCACAAATAACAGACCCAGACTCAACCTGAAGCAAATAAATTACAATATCAGAGATCTAAGTAAACAATGATAAAACATTGACGACAGACAGACAACGTACAACCTAAACAAATGTAGAAAATGTGTAGGTATGGAAGTACCATTGACAGTGCGTACAGAGTAACGACTAGTTCTAGATTCTAATTTAACAATACCCAAGTAAAATCATTCACTCGTTCATCATTTTTGACAGACGTCAGTGCAAATCTCTGTAGATTACGAACTCCTCAAGAGGAATAGGAAGTAGACTCAGCATAACCCGTGACACAAGCTTGTTGTACAGACGCCAGTACATACATCAAGCTTCTACAAACTGTCAAAGGAGGATGGGCAAAATTGTATGGCGTTTGGTCTATCAGCGGCCAAGACCAAAACTATTATTTTTTGGTTTGGCTTAGTCCTACAATCACTTTGGAGAAGTTTTATCTCTGTGGTGTAATTATGAACTGAATTATATTCATTTTTAGTTTTACTGTTTACCTGCCTTTTTATATAATCTAACTTATTATTTTCAGCCTTAAAATGAGGAAATAAAATGAAATGACTTATGAAATATAATAATTACACGATAAAACAGCCATTATTACAAAAGAAAAACCTACTCATGTACAATAATAGCACTTAGTTCTAATGCCAGTAGTAATATGTCCCCATCTTTATGTCTAGCCCATGCCAAAAACCACACTACACATATAACGTGTGCGCAGCAACCGATTGTATGCGCGGCTTCCACTTAGGCAAGTGCAATAATAATGAGCAATTGCTTCCCGTCTGTTCTTTTGCCGGTCAATTACAATATAATATGAATAATATATTCTGGATCTTACGTGTCTAGATTGTATACGGATACGTAACGACCAAATGTCTCCTTCCTCAATGAAGTTTCTAAGTTGCCTTATTTGTTGCTCCCGGTATACTTCAATATTGTATAATCCTTCTACTAAGTGCTCAGCGTAGTAGCTGCGAGCTAACTTGATTTGATATGAACCGAGAGCAAACAGAATTAGATCTTCTTCAGACATGACCGGGAAGTCTTCGAAAAGGTCACTGCTGATTCTTGAGAACGTTGCTCTTTGCCTATTTACGTTATGACGGACAACATAGTCCGCTAAGAGGTTCGGTCTTCCGAAGCGTTCATTAATAATATCTACAAACGAGGCTGCATGAATACTATCATGAATTGGAGAACCTGGAAAGCATTGATGAGTGCTGCTGCTATTTGTACATATGGCTCAAAGCGCAATTAAATTAATCTTGCCGGAACAACTTGAAATCACGTTTGAATCTCCCATTTATGACTTCCACCACCCATCGGCATGGTGTGACCAGCCTACTTCTATTAGCTTGTTCAGTAGTGAGCTGATCTGCACTGCGATCTTTGGTTTCGGGCATATAGGTAGAGTAATTGAATCGCGTCAAATCATCATAGACGTCTAATATTACTCCGTAAAAAGCCATTTTCTTGCATTTAATATCTACTTAATCTTCTATATACTACATTTTTTTCTAATTGAGCTACAATGTCACGTCCATAATAAAAGTTGGTCGTTAGTAATAGTACTTTTATTTAAAACCTATTTCGTTGTTGGCCGCTGATAGACCAAAACGCCCATTCTCCTTTCTTTGATTAATTTTCATCTGTATTTCTAAAACTTATGAAGCTGGCGTCTGTACCAGCGTCACTTGAAAAATAGGTTTTATTACAACTAATCGATTTAGTGAATTGTAAAACATATTAGGTATGTCAAACACAATATCTTATGCCCGGTTCCTATATTTGGGAAACGATACGTTTTAGTTACGAATTGTGGTTTTATCAGGTCAGCTGATTTTCCTTCTTGTTCTTTCGGTTAGAGTCTGGGCTACCTGGGTAGCGGTTGCGTTCATAAGTGCGCATCCTACCTGTCTAGGTAATAATCCTGGATTTTAAAAGTAATTTTCAATTTTTTGTTTTTAAATAAGTCTACCTGACAACTTTTTTTATGGCCAGACATTTTTGAAAATGCTAATTATGTACGTGTTTAATTCGTAAACGAGTTATAATTATAATACACAAAAAAGGGTTGATTCTTTTATTACCAGCAGTTATAGACAAGCAAAAAATAAGGTAATCAACTAATCATATATTTATCTAGAAGATAAATATATGAATCTCCGGAAAATTATTCACGAGCATAACGCAGCTAAACCAGCTGATTTTATAATAAGTCTATCTTTACATTTCATACAAAATTAAATCTTCAATACAAAAGAGAAAAAAAGTCAACCAATGATTTTAATTAATTAGTCAGTCTTCAACGCAAGTAGGTCGGAACACCAAAAATCCCTCGTTACACCAACCTTGCTCCATTTAAAAAAAGAATGTTTGATTTTTCTTTTTCAATGTTTTTTACGCCCCAATAAGCTTGTTTACGATCGGAATACTGGCTGAATGTAAATGTTTGAACGTGTTTTCATAAAAAAAATATTGTGTAGTGATTTTTTTATCCACGTTTACAGATAGCGAGATAAAAGAGATTGTGCGTAATTAAAAAAAAGATATCAAGTTGATTTAACTATCTCGCTACAAGCTGTCTGTTCTGGAATATTCCTCGTTATTTCAGTTCTGAAAGTAAAAACCTGTTTCCTTCAGTTATTTGTCCCAGAAGTGAAATAACAAAGGAGGGTTCAAAATATTTTCCGTAGTAATGGGAGCTTCCCTGTTTTTATCTATCCCAGAAGACATTTTGATAAGTTATGAACTGAGTAATTGTTTGGGCACCATTTTCTTGGGAAAATAAAATCAGTATAGATGGTACTAAAATACGTAATTTTAGTACCATCTATCCTGATTTTATTTTCGATGACGGTACGAAGTCGATGGATTCTTGCCACACATGAACTTCAATTTTAACACGCTTTTTTCCATTCATTTTCGACAAAATATTCCCCAATCTATCAACTAGCGACGAAAATACGGTAACATTTATCATATTTGCCAACTATGACATGACAAAGCAAAGCAATCTTTTCGAAATTCGAACAGCGTGATTTAAAATATGAAATACGTTTGTGTCCGTGCGATCGACACGATATAATAATGGGCCACAAATGTTAGTTCGTAAATAGACGACCCAAATCCCGAGTGCACGGCTGGACTGCAGAATGTAGTCATCTATTCCACGATACGAAATAGACAAATTGTCACGATGGACGAACTATTTGAGGTGTTAAGTGTTTTTTTTGTTGTTGTATGTTCCAGGGTCATCTAGACCATAAACAAAGTACCTAAATCAAAGTTTTTGGTTAGGTACAATATTACCTGTCATTGCAAGTTGTTACTTGGTATGCTGACGTAGTGTCCAGTCACAAAAAAAAACTGATGAAAAAAGAATGATGAAACCTGAAGTTAAAAATTTCCTGTGTCACATTTGCTCTGAAGATATGTGCTATATTTTCATTCAAGTAGACATTTGAATGCATGACATTGTGACATAATAAGTCAACATAACCATGATTTACAATTCGTACAAAAAAAATAAATAACGCAAAGCATTCAAAATTGGCATACAATTGTTACCATACGCCCGGACGCTCAAAACACACGTTTAGACCACTTTGGCAGTAAGCCGAAATAACTAAACTAAAAACAAATTTCATATTGGTGTACCTACAGACAGTTTTAAAATATGTAATACTAAAACAAGTCCAAAATAAAAAGCCGTTCAGTTTCAACAGTTCACGGCCGCCATTTGTTTTTTAAAAGTATGTACAATCACCGATGTTACTTTGGACGAATTAAAACACGACTAATGGTGGCATAAATCATTTTTAAATTGCTCGTTGAACGTTGTTTATATCATTTGTTGGAGAACAAAATAATATTAGAGAAACAGTAATATTAATTATGCACAAATTAAGGATAGTAATCCTTAATTTGTGCATAATTAATATTACTGTTTCCAGCAGAGCCAATTGCATGAATGTTAATGTGAATGACATACTGAAATTATTTTGTTCATTTCTGTTTCAGATCATCAGAAATGATCCACGTCGATGAAACGGATCCGGTTGGAGGTAATATTTTATTTTCGTACTTTCCTTTATTACTTTTTGAATACATTAAGGCCGAGCAGACACAGTGATTGCCATTTCAACTGAAAAAGACATCACGAATAACGGATTTGAATGCCGAAAGCGTGACGTCATAAAGATTCGTTCTGTTGATTTTCTGTATCCTTAATTTGTTTGCAAATAAAATAATTAACACCTGCAGGGTTAAACCCATTAGCATTAGTACCTTTCAACATTAAAATAATTGAAAGACTTGAACTTAGTTACCAATTAGCACTCAGTAAGTGTGGTGATTAGTGCTCATTATTTTTTGTACCAGGCAGCAGGCCAGGCAGGCTAGCTCATCAAGCTACTATAATCCGTCAACTTTCTTTAATAGATTTTCAACTTTATCTCTAGAGCATTAGGTTAAGGTTGCTTGGGAAAATCTGACAGTTTCGGGTGGGAGTGATATGAAATTTCGAATGATGTTATTGCGACGCACGCCATTTCGAAAACTCATTAAGTCGAAAACCGCTATATCGAATGACGTTGTTGCGAACACGCTGTTTCGAAAAACTGTTAGAATGGTACGCTAGTACGAAAGTCTTGTTATCAAAATCCACTGTTGTGAATAGCGTATTCCAATCTGAATTTGTGTGGGAAACGAACTCGCGACCCAGTGATTACCAAGAACTAGCTACGATGATAAAACTGATACTGAGCTAGTTGTCTATTCCACTAAGTTATTATCATAAGTTTATTTTAGTTACTGTAATTGGTTATTAGAACCGTTGTAATTAAATAAATAAATAAGACCAAAACATTGATTGAATATGCCTGTTAGGAAAGGAGCAATTGTGTCAATAATATCTCCAAGAACCTTGACGGACGACCCCCATAAGTCTTCAGTATTTTTTATGTTGAGACTTTGAAATGCGTTTTTAATTGTAGCAATATCTATTGGTTTGAATTTAAAGTTTGGTATGTCCTTAGTAAAGTTTACTTTAAGAAGAGCTTCAGCTAATTTAGATGAAGAGAGAAGAGATTTCGTAACCTCTAACGGAATGTTGGTAAAGAAATTTTCTAGTGTCACAGCGGCTTCTAGCTTATCAAAAATGGTCTGATTATTTATTTTCAAAGACAAATCATTCTGATCTCGTTGTTGTGCCTTTCCAGTTTCTCTGTTAATTACCTGCCACACAGTTTTTATTTTATTATTATAAATACCAAATTAGTTAATTATTATTTGTGATTTTGCTTGAGCACAGACACTTTTAAATATTTTTGAATAGTTTCTAACATAAGTATGAAAAACCTGATCTGAAGTCAAAGATTTTTCGTGATATAAATTATATAAAGTATCCCTGCTTTTTCTTATTCCCGGAGTGGCCTATTCACTAAATTTGGATTTAGAATTGACTTTAACTGTTTTCAAAGGACACGTTTTATTGAATTGTTGGCAAACTGTAGAAAATAGTGTGCCGTAGTTTTATATTGGGGTCTTTTGAATCAAAACTAGCGTTACAAAGGTTGCTAAGAACATTATTATTAAAAGATTTTAATTTATTTTTAGTAAGAGGACTTAATTGAATAGTTTTAGCTAAGTCTAACTTTTTGTCTAACTCAAAAGATACAAGTTGACCAGTATGGTCTGACCTAACGCTCTGAACGAATCTTTAACGTTACAATTAGTAAATACATTATCTATGCATGAAGCTGAAGTTGTTGTTATTCTAGTCGCTTCATTAAATAAATATTTTAAATTGAATGATTTAAACAATGAGATGAGTTTACATTTTCGGGTGAATTGACTAACAGATCAATATTTAAGTCACCACAAACGAAAACCAATTTATTATCTCTAAAAAGTTTACTTAATATTTCTTCCATTGTGATTAAGAACAATGACAAGTTTGATGATGGAGGTCTTTAGACACATAAGAAAGTATGCCCTTCAACCTCTGCACATGCTACCTCACATAAGCGATCAACAGAGTAAGCGGTGATATCCTTCCTGAGACAGTTATTACAAAGTATAAGGGTACCACCACCCACTGTGGATCTGTTGTACACGCTGGCAACTGAAAAATTATTTACATTAAACAACATCCAATCTGGTTTTAACCAAGTTTCACTAAAACATAAAATATGCATGTGGTATTTATCTAAATTTTTTTTTAATTAAACATCAAACCTCCCACAGATATAACTTCTATTTAAAATTACTATGTGCGAACTAAAAACTAAACGCGCTAAAGTCAGTGTAAAATAAAAATCGCAAAAATACTATGTCAACATCAATTACTCTTAGCACTTAACGTACATTCTATTAATTCCTCATATCTAGGTTAAATCAAAAGCTAATTATCGTTACGAGTAGTTAGCATTAACTGATGATGGAATAAAAATAAAGTAAACAAACCCAATATTTGGCAGGCGCATGGAATCCGTCTTTATTTTCGACTGGGCCGAATATTTGGAATCGTGCGCTCGATGATAATATACTACGGTCGTCATGTTGGTAAGACATGCGGACGACTCGTGGAGACAATTCTGTCGTTCCCATGACGATTATTGACGGTAATTACGTCAGATAGAAAACTTCTTGTTTTCAGTCGTCGACAGTCCTTTATTTCAGGATTAATCGGGATAAAAGGTTAACCGTTATGACCTAAGTTTGATTAACCATTATAAGGGATGAACCTTGTAATATATGGGTTAACCATTTAAATATTGGTGATTAACCAGGTTGAAAGAGACAGAGTGCCGAGAGCGGACTAACTTCGTCACTTTCTTGCATATTTTTATGTATATACAAAAATTAACTCTGTGCGAGTGCGTGAACCGGTTATTAAAAGCTGCGATCAACCCTATAAAACGGGTTAACCATTACATTACGGTTTTTACCTAACCCTAAAAGATAACCCGATTAAAACCCCTAATATTCGGGTAACCCTTTCGGTCTCTGCTTTTATTTTATTTCTATTAATATGAATCTGGACATCTCAGGTCATCTTTGTCTCATCTTGCATCAGTAGCTAATGATGCCAGAACCTCTTTTGGTTCATCATGTCTGAAAGAGACGGCCGGACAATAATAGTTGGGAATCGGCTTCACGCGCAATTTTTGTAGTGATGGTAAAAAAGTTATAATATGTTTTGAATAAAACACTAAATGTACGAGTTCAGTTAAACTAAGATTCTATACTAACAAACTCCTCATAATAACAAATTAAACCTAAACTGAATTCATAGAAGTGCAGCCTTCAGCAAATCTAAGCACTACAGAAGCTCAGTCACAAGCACGTCCGGAATTCCGTTTCGGATATGATGGTATTTAACTATTGAACATCAAGTTATTTCAGGTTCAATAATCGAGGCCTATTCACAACATATCGATCAACATGACAGTGGCAGAATAGTCGCCATCAGTTAGTTTTCAGTTGCCAAAAAGAAAACATGTGTGCAATTCACACGTGGTAGAAGTGAAACCTTAAAAAATGTTGGCTTCAAGATAAACACTGAATACTTATGCTTCCTATCTCATTTTTTTCCCACGTAAAATCTTATGAATTTATGTGTCGGTTTCTTTTTACTGTCGCTTTTTCGTTTCATCAACTTTCAAATCACAACGATGCTAAAGAAGTTTTCACTCCAAAAAGAAAAAACGACCAGCATCCCTATAGTTCTTTCACAGAAGTTTTAACGTCTGACATTGCGTCACTTTGAAAATTACAGTGAACTTAAATGTTACAACTTTAAGGTTGGGGTTAAGACTGCTGTCTCAGACAAATTACAGTGATCTTTATCCCTGTAACAATAAGCTGTTGACTTACAGCTAAACTAACACAGGTAAAATTATTGTGAGAGGACTGTAAGACTCTAGGCAAATTACATACCATAGGTTTTAATCATAAAGCATTCTTTGCATGACGCACACATCCCGTGGATGTTAAGTTTATTTTTTACTTGAAAAATATGGCAATGTGGTCTGCTAAGTTCAAATTAAAGGTTTTGTATTTAAGAGCGTTGTCTTTTAATTCCTCTATGGTTGCAATGTTTGTTTTCGTCGATCGAAAAGTATTTTCATAGTCTGAGCACTAGAAGGCAAAGCTTTTTGAATGTTGTCATAGGTGTTCGAAAAGTGCTGATTCTTTGATAATATTCGTATAAAAAAATGAGCACTTTTTATTTTGAATTAAGTTCGTTCCATAATTTTAATCATAGTTTTGTATACTTTAGTTGCTAAGCAGCATAATTATTATGACTTTGTTAACAATATTTACTAGAACCTACCTTTTAAGTACTTTTGATCAGCTGTTTTAATGAAACGTCTGAATGATCCAGTTGTACTGAATTCTTATTTATGTTCTCAAAACTCATGACACATTCACACTGCAAATGTATGTAAAATGCATCATTTTTGAAGACAATTTTATTGTGAAAGGTCAATGACATTTAAAAGGAAACACATTTTCACGTTATTGCATTTTTCATGCTACGAATAAACATAAATTTATGTAAAAGAAAATAAAATGGAACAACATAATTAAAAATAGAAAAATCTATCTATAAACCGGTAATAGTTATTTATGATACTAGTGCGGTAAGTTGGTTTTTACAAACGAGTAGACGAATGTATAATTATAATTTGCAAATGGCGCCACATGCACGTGGTGAAAATTAGAACTAGGTACATAATTCGTCTCATTTACTCTTTAGTATTAAAGTGAGACAAACGTATTGAGAAAAAGCGCTTCAAAGGAGGTTCGATCAGTCGGCTTACTTAGTCTCGTAATGTGAAACTCCTTGGTGGAATTCTTGAAATATTTTGTATGAAATTTAAAAAAAAAAACCGTAAAGAATACGCACGCTGCTATACAACAAAAAACGCAACAAAAAATACGCACCATGCAACGGGGCGTGCGGTAAAATAGGTACTTAGGTGATAGTACCTATTCTAACAGATAAAAAAAAGAAATTACGCACCATGCAACGGAACGTGGGGTAAAATAGGTACTCTCACCTAAGTACCTAATTTACCGCACGCCCCGTTGCATGGTGGGTAATTTTTAACTTTCGAACAATGTATACATATACAGGCGTCGTAAATGCGTTTTTTGAGCAAATGTGTTGAAAAAAATATTATGATAACAAAAAAAACGAACATCTGATTTACCGCAATATATTTTGATTTCATTTCATCAGCACGGTGGACTCATTTAGAATACAATTGATTTAATTTAACATTTTCCTTTAGTTATAAAATCGGACCAAAATAAATGACAAAAATATTGAAATATTGCGGTCACATGGCGGAAACAATTTAATTCTTCAACGTCATAAAAACAGTAACTAGCCCAACCATTACACCTGATATTATTTATGGATTGGTAACAATATCGATTACGTCGCGTAGGTTCAACAAAACAAAAAAAGGGGCACCCCTATTCTCTCGCTATCTACACCACATCTAAAACCCGAAAGACTAAGAATTAAATTCATAGTCCGTTCCCTACTTTTTTTTTTAAATAGTCTACTTGACAACGTATTTAAATGATAAACTGTCAAAATTAATTTCATTTGATATTATGAGTGTGTTATGCAATTTAAAAAAGCATTGTATTTATTTTTGTACTGGGTAAAAGTACAGGGAGACTTTAGAGTTTAGATGGAATTATTTTCGCGCCATGTTACTATTATCATTTACTATTTTGATGTTCAGAATGCTTGGTTGACATCGTGAAGGGTCCGTTAGCAAAATTTTTTACAATCAACCTTGAACCTAATTCTGTCATGTCTACTTATTTTGAACAAATAAAAAGTAAGAAAGTAGACTGTACAGTTAAATTTAATTAGTAAAAGAGGGGGAGGTACAAAATACAGTTATTATATAAAACACACCTACCTACACGCACTCAAGAATCGGGTAGTAGGAGGTGAAAGTATTGGGTTACTTGCTGTTTTTTATGAGAGTGTAGGCCCTTGGAGCACCTGGTCCTGCGGGCTCCACAGACCAGATGTCAGGTCAGTCTTGGCTGTTCTGGTATCAGGCAGCCCCCGCAGCTCCCAGGATGAGGAGAGGAGTTCCCAGGATGTAGTTACGTCTCCTGGGAGGTGGAGGGACGCGTCAGAGCGTCGGCGCCCTAACACCTGTCACAGCAAAAATTTAAGAAGGCTAACAAAAATTTTCAGCGTTCTAGAAGTTTCCGTTTCGTTTTACGATTTTAGTTGTTGAAGCCAATAATCATCTGGCCTGCCAGGTGTAGTCGGCCAAGACATATAAAACCTCATAAACCGAGAGTGCGCTAAGAAATTTATAATTATCATTTAGTATTCCATTAATCAGTAGACAAACGTAATTCAATATAAAAACTAGATTTAGACTAGCCAAAACGATATAAATGATTTTTAAGTAATACATCCTAATGCAACCTTCATTGAACAGGCTGGCACAGAAAATCTAAGAGAAAGAAATAAGCAGACGTTGAGCTTGACGTTAATTGTCATTTCTGGAAAATATTATATAACATTTCGTAAAATTTATAAAAGTGACAAAATTACATTGTTGATGAAGATAATCATGAATGGAAATGTAAATGCAGTGATTTATATCCAAAATCTGTTACCACAGATACTACACACATTAAAAGTGTCAAGGGATATTTTGTTATTCACGTATTTAAACAAAACTATAAATAATTTCTTAAAGCATCGTTATATCAAAGTGTGCAGAATTTTATACTCTTACAGAATATATCATAAAAAATTGAACTTTTTTATTTTATTAGGGTTTTTTTTTGATAAAAATGAAAAAGATTAAATTTCACAAAAATAAGACTTACTGTTTTTGGTGATTAAAGCAAGAAATAAAATTAAATGAAGTAATAAATTTTGTATAAAATAAAAATTAATAAACTGTAAGAGCACCTCGAACGTTTATAACACTTCTGCAAAGGTTTTTCAAGCTCAAAACAATGTTGTAAAGTTCACCTTGTGGTGTAAGGTACCAGGTCCGACGAAAATGCACGAAAAGTAGACTGTTCGGCAGCAGATTCTCGGGAAAATTCGTAGACACCTTCGTTGAAACATATTCCAGGCGTGCTTAACAGGATTTAAATCTGGGGATTGCGTGGGCCAGTCCAGAGCCTCTTCATTATGTTGCTGTAGCCGCTGAGTTACCGCTAGATTCGCAGTTTGGCGGGCCTATAATGCAAACGCATAAAATCTAGTCCCATTTCCATCCGGTGTGGTTGGAATATAATCACGGTATTTTGCAGCCGTTAAATTGCATTTCATCTAAACACGGTCAGTTCTCCCGCCTAGACGTAGTCTCGGCCATACCATGATTATTTCATTTTGATATGGATAGACTTTCTGGGGATTTCGCAATCTGGTCTCACGTTCAGGTGTTTGCCAAACACGTATTCTTCGTGTATCTGGAAGGATGCCGAACCGGGATTCATCTGAGAGTAACATCTAAACCATTGGGGATCATACCAAGCCAAATGTTCGTTCTATTCTAAACTTTGCCCGCGATTGCTTCGTCGTAGTGCTGGAAGCGAAAATGGTATACTAGCATGAAGGTTGATTGCTTGTGGTCTCTTCCTGCCAGTTTGGTCACTAACGAAGATCAGGTGTTCTGACTGTACCTTTAAAACCAATTGCCAAGTCGTAACGTACGGTTGTATTCTTACCGTACTTTGTAAAAATCTTGTCTGGTGGCTGGTGGCTTACCGAATATTCTCAGGTTTCCGCTCAACCGACTCACCAGTATCCCGATAGCGAGAACACAAACTGCATATGACACTTTAACTGGTGCCAATATGGTATCAGCAATATTGCACTGGCGCGTGCCTGGTTCCATCAAGCCTATTGCTCTCAACATCTCTTACCTTGTTTAATTTCGATGTTCCATGGTTTAGATAAACTCAGCAGTATTGATTTAAGTCAAAAATATACGAAAAAAAATTTTGTTTTAAAAAAAAAACAGTAAAATCTTTACACACGTAAGTAAAAAAATTATGATTGTTAAGAAGTATGCAATAATTTTGCCACATCTGAATTATTTTTTTAATACTTTTTTCAACACACTTGCTCATAAAATGGCTATAATTTCATCACAATAAGGCACGTAATGACACCTGTAAGGGGGCGTCCATAAATTACGTGAGGCGTTTATGGGGGGGAGGGGGTCGAGCCGAATCTCACACAATCTCACGAGGGAAATAGGGGGGGTCTCGGCAAATATCACGTAATTTTTGACATTGTAAAATTGTGATTTAACTGGATTAAATTAAGTAAACATGTTTCTTTACTAAAATATGGCCAAATCGTACACTATAATATTCAATAATAAATTTTCAGTGAAAATAATTAAAAATAAGTTTTTACATGAATTTAACGCAATCAAGCACAGATTACCGTATTTATACTAAACTACGCATTTTGATAAATCTCACGTGATATTAGGAGGGGGGTGAGGGGGTCAAGTCAAATCTCACGACATCTCACCAAAGGGGGAGGGGGGGTCGAAAAATTGCCAAAATTGTCTCACGTAATTAATGGACGCTCCCTAATCAAACTGTTACTTTTTCATTGCTATTACTCACAAGTGAGTTATAGGGTTTTTTTTGTATTTTATTGGCTGAGTTGCTTTGTTCTTAAAAAAGTTTCCATACAAAAAAGATCGTGTTCAATAGTATAAATATATTAATTTTCAACACACTTGCTCATAAAATGACTCTAATTTCACCGCAATTAGTATTATCACCTGTTATCAAACTGTGACTTTTTCATTGCTATTATCCACAAGTGAGTTATAGGTTGTAGGTGCTTTGTTCTTAAAAAAGTTTCGATACAAAAAAGATCGTGTTCAATAGTACAAATAAATTAATTTTCTTCACAAGTGTGTTGAAAAACGTCGTATGATACACGTGTGTTAATGATTACCGTCCTCGGCTCTCTTAAGACCCTCACCTAACGGCTCGGGTCTCAATGGCGCCTCAGCGGTAATCACCAACATTACACACTTGTACCATAATGTACTATTTTCTTTTTTATATGGAAGATAAATGTACCAGGAACAAAGACGCGTTTAGATCTTATTGAAATGTCCATTACTTTTAAAGTTATGCTAATAAATGTGCATGACCCCTAGACACTTTTGATGTGTGTATATTTATGATGATAAGTAACATGAAAGAAATTATGAAATGAAAACCGTGAGTAAAAATGTTATATATACAATATCCGCATAATGCTTTAGCGATATTGTTGAAAATCTATTAAATAAATTTGACAGATTGTAGTAGCTTGATGTGCTGGCGTCTGTACATGTTTGTTTTTTTTTTTCCTTTTAGACCTGGGGGTGACTATATCATCATCATCATCAGCCTATATGTTCCCACTGCTGGGACACTGGCCTCCTCTCAATGAGAGGGAATGGGCTATAATACACCACGCGGGCCCAGTGCGGGTTGGTGGATGCACAAGTCTTCGAATTTTTGGTTCTAGGACATGCCGGTGACCATATAGCCGACACAAAAAAAACTGACAAACGGTGAAGAGCTATGAGGTCGAGGTGTTCTCGTAGAAGATTTCAAAAAGTCCAAATCCAAATTCATCATCATTCAAAGACAGGAATATTTATCTCAATTTATTTGTTGTCGGCGCAGCATGTCTTCTTCCATACTTCTCTAATTCATCAGCATCACCCCCACATATTTGTAGGAATTTTTTACCGTCAAAATCAAACTGTAAACTTAGGTAATCCATAATTGAAGCAAATTAGTTCGTTGATCTAGTGGCAAGCACGAATGCTGAGCCAGAGGTTCGATTCGGGCCGGGCTAAGAAATATTGGGTTTTTACATCAGAAATTTTTCAGTAGCAGCCACAGAGTCTGGAATTGCGCCCGGTTGATGGTATAGGCTCACCCCTTAAATATAACTGGCGAAATGTGTGTTTACTTTAAGTATAACTCAGTCTAACCCTTCGGGGATTGCAGGCGTGGTGTTAGTTCACAGATACAATAAATGTCCTCTTGAAAACAAGACTCATGAAAAACGGCCACAGTAAATTATTCAGTCATAGCGCAAAATAATTACGAAATTATACAGTGGTTTGAGCTAGTTTAAAACAAGCTAATAATAATACTATTATGTAGGAATACGTGCCGATAGGAAACCAAGTTTCCATGCGAGATGATGTTGGGCAGAAGGTCGACAGATCTTTGCCCGAACGACGACGGCGCGGCGCGGCGCGGCGCCCGCGCACCCATTCATAACCATTTTATTTTTAAATGTAAAACGACGCAATAGGATTATTATGTTGTCTTTACTGACATTGCTTCATTGGGCTAGTTGTCGTTTTTATTTATTTATTAAAACTTTAGGCTTAGGTAAAACTGTAGGTACAGACTACAGAGGCGGACCTAATTTTATGAATTTGAAGCATGAAGTCCAGGGGTCGTGAAAAAGTAATATTCTATTACTTACCGATAATAATAAAGGATAAGTCATATAAAATAGACGATGACAATTGTTATCCCAAGCGACAGTTATCCCCATAGGTGTTTCAAAATTCAGTTGCAAGATTTGACCAAAACAAACCAGAAATGTTGCGGATGCAGATTCTTTGACATTCGCGGAAACGGATACGGATGTGAATTTTTGAAGGATCACATCCGCGGATGCGGATGCGAAGCGATTTTTTTTTTAAGAATTTTCGTTTTGGTGCAGTTATTGCATATTTTACAATGAGCCTTATCCTGTTCATGTTCATCCTTCTTAAAATAAGTTCAAATTTCACTTTCTGTCGGTGGTGACATTATGAAAACTTACTTACCAGACAATACTCACAGTATACTTCACAATAACACTCAAAAACTGCAATGTTTATACGATAAGCACAAGTAAACACGTTATGATTAATTTACGAGATACAAAATATGATAAACAAAACAAACGGGACGGATCTTGTCACCGAAATCTTCGCTCCTATTGGTCAAACAGCACGTCCCCACGGCACGCGCAACTCGCACGCCCCACCCAATTTTTTCTTGTCGCGACCTGCGCTACATCTGCATCCGCATGAACATCCGCGTCGATTATTGCGGATGCGGATGTCCAAATCGATGTGGATGATCCGCATTTGCGGATCATCGCGGATTCATTGCGGACATCCCTGAAACAAACATACCTACATATGTGGCAAGTTAAAAATAATCAACTAAGTGCGAGTCGGACTCGCGCATGAAGGGTTCCGTATCCATCGTAGTAGAGGAGCCTCCTTAATTGTTTCATTTATTTTAATTATTAATTGTTGTTATACCGTGACGTCTGACAGGGGAGAATGGAAGAAGAAAATGTCTTGCGCCGACCCCAAATAGAATGGGATAAGGGCAGGAAGAAGAAGAAGAATTGTTGTTATAGCGGCAATAGAAAACCACGTTCTGTGAAAATTTCAACCGTCTACCTATTACAGATCATAAGGTACAGCCCGCTGACAGACAGAAGGGCGGACGGACAGAGGAGACTTAGTAACAGAGTCCCGTTCGTTACCCTTCGGGTACGGAACCCTAAAAAGAAGCTTGTAAAAATGGTGTTGGTTCGACATAAACTGAAAAATCTTATGTTAACTGCACCAGTTGAGAGTCGATGTATAAATTATACAAAATTTTTTGAAAGCTCTTTATAAAAAATATATATATATATATAAAAACCCGACTGCGTGTTAAATAACTAAATAATAAATACTAAACAAATTATAAATTCTATTACGGAACATATTGCAGTATACAAAAAAAAAAAAAAAATCTAAGTATAGCGTCTCACAGTCGTCATGTTGGTTTTTTTTTCGTGTCACCTATCTAAGAACACTTGGGTTATCAAGACGAATCTAAAGATATGTTAATTAAATAAATCCGTGCAGCGGATTGGAGGATATGAGGTAATAAAGAATATTACATGCATACATACATAAAAAATATAACCCTTCCTTGGCAGTCGGGTAAAAAAGAATAATAAGGGCCTGCTTTAGGATTCTTTTTTGGTCATCATCATCAATGACAGGCTGACTAATGGGCCTCTCGTTGGATGCTGCTTGTCTGTATTTACATTCATCGAAGGACATGAAAGTATAAGTCTTTCCTATACACAAAACATTGCCAAGAAACTTGTCAACTGCAACTTGGAGTATGACTTCCTCCTCTAACTCACTGGAAAGCTGTCTAAACTGCAGACTGATCGTTGATCAGTTAAGCTGGCCTTAAAACATTCTAAATTAGGAAACCCCAATAAAAAAATCAGCCTAGTTTTTTTTTCCATTACCAAAAACAATTTCATGTATGGCAAAGCCATAAAACATCAGTTTCGTTTATGGTGGCCATTAACGTTACAACCTAGGAAAACACATTTCAGTCTCTTATTTACTAAAACAACTAATGATCAAATTGATGATGATACTTACATTGAATCATTGTTTTTTTTACGTAACTCCTAAAATTACTCATCTTTCGATCGCCCATCATCAACATCATCATGTTCATTGACAGTCTTGTCCCACCCACTCCCACTCCTGAGTACCTCCCCCCCCCCCCCTTTTATGAAATGCTTCCCTGGTCTCCACGAGGGTTGATGAAACAGATAGAAGGAGTAACCTCTTCTATAACCTTGCAGCAACGTTGCTTGCTTGGAACCTTGCTAGACTGGAGTCATATTTTTGTGATCACCCGTAGCCCATAAAGTCCGCCTATGCAATTCATTACATAAACTTCGATAAATAAATATCCGATGGAGATCTGCCTATATAAAATCGATGAGTAATCAACGGCTTGCTGTAAAGGTGGACGAACGCGTCAGAGGCGTCTGCGGTACGTTCACCCCGTGCACTGTCCAACGTAGTAAGGTTGAACTATATTAGTACTATTGTGTGCGTACTACATATTAATATTACTACTACAGGGGCGGATTGGGGAGGGGGTAATGGGAGCATAGAAAAAATGGGGCGTGAAGTTTTTTTAACGTTACTTCAAATTCACACCATAATCAATTCTGTGTAGTAATTCCAATATTTTTGTATCCTTCAGAAGTGTTTTTCGTGTAATATTTTCCGGATTCGTGAGATATGAAATTGTAAGCAAATTTGGTATATAACTATACAAAATTATTACCATTACAATATTCAAAGTGAAACCAACCAAAATTAAACTTGTTAATTGGTATCAAAACTATTAATTGACCAGCCTATCCAAACACAACCTCCGAAACTTTACTAAATAACAAAATTAACATACGAAATTAGGTTGATTACCATTGAAAATTAACATAACAAGCCAAACTCAGGCCGGATACAAAAATATGTAAACAAGATACAACAAAAACGTTGAACACATGTTCGTCAGACTAAACAATAGACATACACTCCAAAAATCGCAATGTCGTGCTCGACACGCGTTTTTTCGTCTTGACTTGCTGCCAAAACTATGCATGACGCATTAGTAGGTGCACTGCAAGTTTATTAATGTTTTTTTTCTAAAGTCAGACTTAACGAAGCTGAAAGGTCTTTTTATCTCCGTCATAGCGATAATTTTTTTGTTCTAGACCATACCTCGGAACCTTCTAGTTACGGAGATATTGGAGGCCAAAGTTCCAACTTTTTCACAAGTTTTTAAAATACAGTCAAAATCTGTTATAACGACATCGAAGGGACTACTCATATTGAGTCGTAAAAACCGATAGTTGTAACAACCGGTGACAGGTATTAATAGGAATTGGTCCGTTTATTGGCACATTATTTGACCTTTGATATTTAAACCACTTTAACAAAGCTTCCTCAATCTTCGTATGCCGCGTTGTTCTGGCTCGTTTCATTTTCAAAAAATTCTGTCGTAAAGGATTTTCTCCCTTTCTTTCCAAATGGTTGAAATTGTCGAGTGTGATAAACCATATTCTTTTGCCAGGCCTTTGTTTGGAATTCCTTTCTCTAGCTTTGAAATAATACGCGATTTTTCTTCGATATTGATTTGTTTTCTTTTTTGCGACATGTTACAATTTTCACAGTTAACTTAACAATATGTTTTGGTGCGTCTTGTGTAAAGATAAGTAACAAACTGACTTAAGAGATATGACGAAGCGGGCCTTGAGGCTACAGCATGCATGTGCTTTGTTTCTAAGAATTACAAAAGACCCTAAACTTTGTTTACTTTTACGATAATAGCCATTGACTATTATACTGTGCCAGATGTGGATACAGTTACCTATTCAAATTGTTTACAATACAGCTGAGCCGGTCGTTCTACAGATATAATTCTCCGAAAACATTAACCAAATGTGGTCGCATAATGCGGTATGTCGTACTAAACAATGTCGTAAAAAGCAATGTTTTCGATAAGGCGGTCATATAACATTCAGCCAGGACCTTTGATTTTGGTCAATTTAACCGGTATGTTGTTCTAAACGATGTCGCCATAAACGGTTTTGACTGTACATCAATTTTAAAGTTACCTTTACGATCCCCGTACTATTCAATCCATCCACCAGTACAATGTTTTCACCTCAAAAAAAAGTCGTTTCCCAGCAATAATTTTCGCGTAAAGTTACTTACTTTGATGTACAGAATGCTTGGTTGACGGCTTCGTAAAGAGTCTGTTTACACCCTGTATTGTCGTTGTCGCTATAGAAATATCGAGAAAAGTCATTAATTAAGACTGGGAAATGTGTTGAAGACAGTTTTTTTGCCAGCATCACTATTTGTAGATGTAATTTATTGGCTCGATGAAACTAATAGCATCGTGATTGAGAAACGACGTCGTATTGTCACACTTAATTTGCAATGTAATTTATTAGTATGAAGGGTGTAAACAGACTCTTAACGAAGCCGAAAGGCACTTGTTCTCCCAGTCATTGTGATATTTTTTTTGCTTTAGACCATACCTGGGAACCTTCTAGTTACGGAGATATTGGGGGTCAAAGTTCCAACTTTTTCACAAGTTTTTTTTTAATTACATGTTTTTAATGTAAGAGTTTTACTTTAAACAACTCCAGAACCCCCTTACTATTCAATCCATCCATCAGGACAATGTTTTGAGTGCGTTACATTGAGTCCTACTGTAAAACGTGATTTTTCAGCCCATTAAAAAAAGTCGTTTCCCAGCACTAATTTTTGCTTAAAATGACTTAGTTTGATGTACAGAATGCTTGGTTGACCGCGTCATGAAGAGTCTGTTTACACCCTGTAGATATAAGATAGGACCTATAACATTACAGAGATAATGAAGTAATTTTCCTATCTAGCATCTTATCTACGGTGTGAAATGTCACTACAATATTTACACTAGCGTTAACTTTGCTTGCAACAACGATAAAGCCGGCCGAACGGTGCTAGTTCTCGAACCCCGTTTCTCCATTTAAAATATTCGTTGACGTGACTGCCATAGTAACAGACGAAGCTAAGGTTAAGCATACAGATTGGTTCGTAGGGTACCTACAAAGACACACACCTGTGTTGGATTTAACTGCATATTATCTTTTTTTAAGGCGACACACCTAGCTACAGAGCTAGGTGTGTCGCCCTAAGGAACTCGTTTAATCTCAGCGCGATAGACATACAGATGTCTATCGCGCTGAGATTAAATTAGTTCTTTCATTCTATTCGTTGCATTTTATCTGTTTATTAATTTGATGTAGAAGAACCTAATCAGGCTAATTACTGACACGATATATTACACAACAACAATTTTTACAATAATGTTACAAGAAGAACCTCAATTACAGTCTAATGGCAGTAAGCTCCCACTTTCCCGGACATGGCAGTTTTTTTTTCAAATAAAATGTACATACAATAAACCCCATAGTGTTCAAAGTATCTAAAACCAATTTTCTAGTTACATTATCCAAGTAGAAAGTAAAGTAGAACGTCAATATCAATCACCCATCATGCCATGTTATAATACTACTAGTATACAAAAGTGACAACACAGGCGGTCATCGGTAACTCAGCGTGCTCAGGACCGTGTTCTAACAATATAGTAGATAAAGAAGTTAAACAGGTCAGTAGACAACATGAAGTGCACCAGAATACTAATACTTCTAGTGTTAATAACAGATAAGCAATCTGGATTACGGCAGATGGTACGATACCTACCTCTTTACTAGAGCAAGAAAATTCTCACATGACAATAAATAGCCAGGGTACTGGTGAATAGATAAGGATAATAAAAGGTGGGATTTCAGGATGATACATAGGACAACCAGTACCTAAACGGAATTCAAGACCAACCAAAGGGTTGATCTTGAACTCTAAACATAATGTCGTGAGGGAAAGGTTTATGATAACAGGTCTAGGTCAGAGATATGTGGGATCTATTGGGCGGTCATATAACCATTGTCACTGCTTTTACCAAATAGAATAGTGATGTTATTACTCTTAGAAAGAATGCCTCCAAAATAAAATAATATTTTTCTTACTTTGGCCCCAATAATCATCCTTGAGGAACTTCAACGCTAATGCCAATCACTCTCATCTCCTTAGACTTCAAAAGATTTTTAATATTGATTTAATGTATACAAATGTATATGTGTTTATTTTTACAGAGATCGAGCCACCGTTCCCGTGTCGCGATGTCTCAATCAAAAGAAGTACAGATGTCAATGAATTTTACGAAATGCTCTCTGAGATCGGCAGGTGAGTTATCCAATGTATTACTCAGCAGTAAGTGTTTGTTGAACACATAAAATGTGTTTAAACAATGATTATGACGATAAGGTTATCGCAAGTGTATTTGTCGGACATATCAATTTACATGTAATAAGTAGAAAGTATACAAAACCAACAAAGAGTCTTAACAGTATGTATGTGGGTTGTTGAATTGTTGACTTAGCCGTCACTTTGGTTATCGTTATCGAGTACTTGTATGTGATTTTAAAGTAGGTTTCATCGTGTTAACATGATTCAGCAATGTAAAACTAATATAATAAATTTTTACATTAATTACTTTCGTTGCCTAAATAAAGTGGGCTAATCATTTATACATTTCATTTACCGAATTGTCCTTCCTTAAAGTCAATTTTGGTTCATTGCTAAATTCCAAAGAACTACCTCGTTCTATTAATCATAGCAGCATTAATTTCCTAGGACGCTCTCCATGAAACACTTACTCGTAAATATACCTTGTTATAAATTTGAAACGTGGCAGATTCATGCGAAGACAATGCCAGTACCATACGTAATCATCTTATAATTAGATCCCACTAAATTTAATGTCCGAATCAATAGTCCAAACACGTACACATAAAGGTTCCCTCGTTACATGACTCATAGTCATAATATAACAGGTGGAAACAATAATTGAACCAAACCTATACACGAGTGACTTAATAGTTTATTAACGTTCACTTATCGACTTGAATCCATAGACCTTAATGTATGATGTCTGTTATGCACCATTTCTCTATCTGAAAGGGTTTCGTTTGCCGCGGAATTAATCTAACCATTGTAATGGTTTCCTTTATCAAAAGACGTATACGTAATTCATTTTCTTAGATCAGCATTCGAATCTATTAAAAGCACTTTGTCGAGATTGTTCTCTTTTATAGATCTTAAGGATGCTTTTGTGTTGTAACTGACATTTAGGCAAATCTGATGGGATTCATAAGAAAATTCAAGAGAGATGATATTATTTTGACAGTTGTCTGTTTTGCTTTATTATTCTATCTCAATGTCATTTCGAGTTATTTTTAGTTTAAAAAAATTGTCCTTTCTATTTACTCCTCTCTAAGTTCGAGAGATTTGTAACCGTCCAATTCAAACTATTCCTTGCCATTTCATCATACTTATTATCGCTAATATTTTATTTTTCAGAGGCAAGTTTGGAACCGTATACCTGTGCCGCGAGAGAAGCACTGGCCTAGAGCTTGCAGCCAAGCTGGTATCTGTTAGCAGAAGGGATGAGAGACGGAACGTAGAACGAGAAGTCGACGTTATGAGAAGACTGCGACACCCGAGGCTCATACAACTGTACGATGCCTACGAATGGGGGAAATACATGTGTGTGGTGCTCGAACTGTAAGTACTATTCAACTTGAAAGTAATACTGGTGTGATATAAGAAAAATGTTGGAAATGTTTTTGCCTGCCAGCACTTTGCTTGCTAGTCATTTGATTGCACGAATGAAATCTTGTACTCAAATGATAAGAAAGTTGTTGTGGATGATACAAAAAGAGACTGTGAATGTGTTTATTGAAATAGATATTGTCTAGATTTTGTTCAGTCTCTGAAAATAATAGCTTACGTGCAGCATTCAATTAAATTATAGACGAGCGGATGTGAAATTTTATACATATTATACTCATAATATTCTAATTAGTTGTAACAGCTGTCACTTGATTATTTCGAAAGTCAACAATGCCAAGAAATCTACCCACAGCGGTCCATATAGCGTGGGACATACCAGATGCGTGTTTATCTAATTTTATTCAACGACCTTTCTTTTATATAAATACCGAGCGCGAATGACTAAATAATCACAGCATCACACGACATGGCACTTGCGGAAAAACTGGTGGAGGAGTCGACGATTCTAAAGCTGCCGTCATACCAGTTTATTTGTAACGTTCATCGTCCACTAGCTTCGCGCAAGAATTTATTTTTGTAATAGTTATTTATCATAACATGACGTAGGTGGTAGTAGATTCATTCGTACAAACATGCTCGCTGCAATTCCATTTTGCCAGTTCATTTAAACGGTAGCTTCGTTGAGTCATGCTCTCAAAAGCTGGTCAATACCAGGTTATGTTTGACTCCACAGATGTGGGTTAAGGACGCCCGTAATTTTGACATACTGGAATTCTAGGGCAGTTGTTTCCATTTATCATTTCGCTAAATGATCTTAAGTTTGCATTATTTATCACCATTTGCTGTCACTTTCAACTTATTCGCACAATGTCTTGTTTTTTTTTCTGATTGTCAGTTTGTAGATTAATGGAGGCATCTGTTAGCGGTGAAATCATCTGTGTTTTAAAAACCTCTGAAGGGCACGCTAATGTGCCTAAAAATATGTACCCAAAGAAATCTCGTTGCCAAAATTCAATACTGATTGGTAAACAAACTTTGTCTGAAGACCCCGGATATTTTATAAAGAATATGGAAAAAAATACGTCATTATCTTTGTTAGAGCTGTGGCTTTCATCGCTTTTAATTAGAAGACATTATTTCTCTACAACGGAGTTACCCTCCTGTACTTCACGAAGTCTTCTATAAATAGTAATTATGAATAATCCAGGTGTAATTAGGTCGGTCGTTGACAGCCCGATAGTGCTGACAGGTGTGACGACAGCCGTTACACATTAATTATGGAATTTTCACTTTTATACCGTGACGTCATCATCGTAGTAAATATTGTGATACGAGCTCATCTGGATAATGGGTCTGTTTATCAAATTAATATAAAATTAGAAGGCTTGTCATAGTTCTATTATGATGATCGTTTATTTGCTATGCTATGTTATGACTAATTATATTGTTGTTTAATTGATTGCATTAGTCAGGCAGTACCTCATTTGATGCAAACTACTCTGGAATTCCCAAAATGACTTCCACCAACACATGTTTTTTTCTATCTATAATAAATAACAGGAAAACATGTCAAATACTTTCATTTGCGACTGTGTTTAGGTACAAAACGTTTTGCGCATACGCGTAAATCAGATCAGTGACATGTCAAAAAGGTGAAAGTCAGACAAGTGATGAGTCAGAACTGAAGACACTGTAGTACAATATTACTTTACTATTGGAAAGTAACACAAATGTACAGTTAAGCAAACATGAGGTGGTTTTCTTATCGCCTGTTCTGCGGTTAGCCGCGATGAGTGCGGGAATCGCACGGTACAGTCATAGGTCTTGTGAACTTTGTTTTAATTTGGAGATACTTACCCAAATATGGATCGTTGCGGTAGGAAAACACGATTAGGTGTGATGCCTATATTTTTTTGTTTACATTGCTAATTGACGGATTGTCTTGGATTTGATTCCGGTTGGAATCTTCACTAATTATGTTTCTCTTATATTGTAAGCCACGAATTGTAGTTTTCCTTACCTTATAAAATGTATTGTATTATGTTTATAAGAAAAATTACTAATATCATTCACAAATTATGTAACCACTCAAACCACCCTAAATGCGGCCCGTTAGACAAAAAATCTCTCACAAATTAAAAAAAAAAAAATTGTTTAGCATTCAATGTGTGTAAAAGGCGCCTGTATCTTCAACTTCGAATCCGAACCCTCAATGAACCTATCTTGAATACTGTCTTTGTCTTCCTCCGTGACGCATATCCTGATATAAAAGCGCGCCAAAGTGTAACCCGTAAATGGCGGCGGCCAGTCCACAGATACAGAATGAGTCGTGGCGTCAAACCACGTCAGAAGTTACGGCGCATAGTTGGCGCGCGGCCACGCGACGCCATTCTATCAAAGTTGACAGGGCTGCTAGTTGTCATCGCTAATTTCTTTGATTACTATTTATAAGTGCATTTTTTTGGTTGAGAAAAGAAAGTATAGCTGCACACGGATCTTTTGGCGCTCAAATGACTTACTGATGTGTCAAAGTGACAATAGATTTTGCAGGTAGGTTTATATGCATGAGAAAGCGAATTCAAAAGTTAGGAAATTGGAAAGTCATCAGGTTCAGGTTTCTGGGCTAATATTATGGCTATTTTAATTTCGCTCCAACCGTAAATCAGACATCGAGCGATTCTGCCAATCGGTCGTCGTGCTCTAGTGTTGACATGTCTATTACATTCCTTACTTTATCCCAATATACCAGTCCCTCAGATGTTCTGCCAAATGTCTATCTTCACATTAAACGTGTGACTATACACAATATATAAACTAGTTAATTACATAATTTCCTTTTTGGCCACACAAAGATATAAATTTTATTTTTAAAAGTTGGCAACCCTAATACAAATGGATGCGTTCACTGAAAATGATTAACAATGAGACGAAGCGACACTTATGCAACTTTTTTATTTTATTTAAATCTTGTGACTTTTGGCTGACTCCTTAAAAAACTATTACGTTTACGCCAAGGATATTTTTTTTCATCTAAAAATATTCTTTTCTGAATCACAATCAGTATGAGACACTTTTTCAGTTATAGCTTGGACTGCATACCTGCCTTGCATTTTGAGCCTTCCACACTCAACTTTTTCAGATGCAGACTGGGCAAATACTAATTAACAAACATTTCTGCGCCATTATGTGTTTTAAAGACAACGAAATTCACAAAAAATATTAAATAAGTTACCTTATTTTCAATTTAAGCACTCTGACTTGAGAAAGTATCTTCCTAACTTTCGATCCTAGCTTAGTCTTATGAAGAGCATCACAAAAACTATCAATGTAAACACTTCTACTGATGTTACGACATTGATTGATCATCATAAGGCCGTGAATCTAAACTTTGTTTATAACTGCCGTACATTAGCTGCTTTCTAATGACGTACGGCAAAAACGGTTTATGTACCTATGTATGTATATCCAATATTGTTTATGTAAACAGCGGCTCTTAAACTGTTTACATATCGGAGTTAACAGTAACAACCGACGCTCCTGCCTACGTCAAAACTATACGAAGCAAAACTATAAATTCGAAAACTTTTACTCAAATAATGACGTATCAGCAAAAAAAATGCCGGCCAAAATCAGCTGTTGGCGCTCCTCCCCATTCAAACATTCTAATTTTAAATTAGTAGATGACGTTAACGCTTGAGATGTAAACATAACGTATTGTTAAACGGAAAAATTCGACGTTGAACTCTTAGTTTGCAGATAGAGAGTCAGGGCCGGCGAAACAAGAAAAAATGTTAGAGGGAAGGCGAGGAATTTACGTATTTTTAGATGCAGTTATGGGTCAAGGAAAGAATTTTGCCAGTCTCGATATGTGGGTAGATAAACATTTGCGTCCTTTACGAGGTTTTTATCTATTTTTACCATATATCTTGCAAGATAAGCAAAGATCTCCAATAAAAAGTCTATAAAATACTTCTTTACAACTTGTTGTACAGACGCAGCACATTACTACTACAATCTGTCAAATTTCTTGAATAGATGTTCAACTTTATCTCTAAATTAGGCATTAGGTTCAAGGTTGGTTCGGTAAATCTGACAGTTTCGGGTAGGTTAACCTGCTGGCGTCTGTACAAAAAGCCGTAATAAAATTTTTGGACAAAACTGCCATTCGTTTATTTTGGCATCAGATAACATTCCTTCACACAGTCTGAACAATTTGGAATGAAAAGCACTTGTGCAAATCACAGGCGGATCGTAAAACGTAAATAATAATTAATGTAATTCTTAAATAAATTTATTTCGACGTGTATTTCTGGACGAAGATCGTTCAGAAATACACGTCGAAATAAATTTATTTTGGCCAGATTACTTCGTTCATAAAATAATTTAACTTATTTCGACGAGACTAAAATGGTAGACGATAATTATTAAAATGACTAGCTTTAATAAAACAATGAATATTGCAGACGATGATGACATATGATTGAAAACTCAATGGATAAACTTAAAAAAATGCACTGCAATCAAATTCGACTAAAACCTGAAGATGAAGGCGTGGAAATCTTAGTAGGATTACTCATGAATGAATACCAATAACTCAAACAAAAGCTTATTATGTAGCTCCATTAGGTTCTAAATCAAAGATTCTAAATAGCCCAGCATCTATTTAAGTCCCCATACTTATTTACGTTGGCTCCATTCAGTTCCACGTGCAGTTAGCTCTCAGTTTAGTTCCCAATTATTTAGCCATTTGAACGCTCTGTTTGAAACCTGTCAGTCTATTGGACACTCAAAATAAATGGCTGAACCATTTGTTATTGAAGTACGCAAATTGAAGCATAGCTGTTAGCTGTATGTTTCTGGCTACTTAGATACCTACAGGGTTTTAAACAAAGACCGGAACATTCCGATTTGAATATGCACTTATGTCATCAGGAGAAAAAAAAAATGAAAACTAATGAGATTAACAGTAGGTGTCCCAGACCCGTCATGGGACCATTTTGAAACTTCAAATCTAAGTCAGTATCCATCATCATTTCACCATGCGTGACTTCTTCTTCCATAGACCTCTATTGGTCGTCATCTCATGAGTCATATCCTTACCAGCCATATCATCTTTCCCACAGTCCATCAATCGTTTCTTTGGTCTTCCCCTACTCTTCCTCACAGGGCTAGATTTTTGAACCTTGACAATGTTGGCAGGGACGCTACCACAAATGGATTCTTTGCTTTCTTTACTTTTTGATTGGATTGCTTGCGGTATTAGTTTATAAGGCCGCTGCCTCGAATTTTGCGGGCAGCGGGGCGGCGGCGGCGGTGGTGCCGCTTGACTTGAGTGCACCGCTCGTTGCCCGCTCCCGCGCCGCTGTTTTCGAGAACCGGTCCATTTAAATGTACGCATAAAATCCTGCCGCTCCCGCGCCGCCGCCGCCGCCGCCCCACTGCCCGCAAGATTCGAGGCAGAGGCCTTATAGTATAAGATTATTAATTTGTATATTCTTTTTATGGGCCTTAGATGCCTGACAATAAAATGATTATTATTATTATTCCTTTATTCATTTTTATATCTTATTAATAACATTTTTAAATATTTAACTTACAAAAATTATAATATAAAAAAAAACATTTAAAAATATAAAAAATAGTAGCCCTCCGGTATCGGGAATAGGGTCCAAGCAACCGGCGGTCAGGGCTCCAGAGAGAGGAACCTCCTAACAATACGAGCCGTGTCTAGGAGTACCGCTTTCTGAATCAAGCCCTTGATCCAGCTGCCTAACGAGAGCCTCCTCAGGTGTTGGTCGAGGCTCTTGGCAATTAAGCCATGGGCTGATACGACTACCGGCACAATGATTGCTGAGTCCACATCCTACATGTCGACAACCTCGCGAGCTAAGTCAAGATACTTGATTTGTTTATCTTTCTCGGCTTATTATTATTTCCTTTATTCATCTTTATACACATTTTTTACATTTTTAAATATTTAAATATAAAACGACATAAAAAAAAACATTAAAAAATATAAAAAATAGTAGCCCACCGGTATCGGGAATAGGGTCCAAGCTACCGGCGGTCAGGGCTCCAGAGAGAGGAACCTCCTAACAATACGAGCCGTGTCCAGGAGTACCGCTTTCTGGATCAAGCCCTTGATCCAGCTGCCTAACGAGAGCCTCCTCAGGTGTTGGTCGAGGCTCTTGGCAATTAAGCCATGGGCTGATACGACTACCGGCACAATGATCGCTGAGTCCACATCCCACATGTCGACAACCTCGCGAGCTAAGTCAAGATACTTGATTTGTTTATCTTTCTCGGCTTTCACGAGGTTCTCGTCATGCGGGACCGTCATGTCAACAATCATTGCGCGCCGCTCTGATCGATCCACCACCACTATATCAGGCTTATTGGCTACAATAGTCCTGTCAGTGATGATGGATCGATCCCAGTACAGTGTGATATTGCCATTATCGAGAACTGGATCGGGCACATACCTATAGTACGGCACTTCCGATTCCACAAGGCTGTATTTTAGAGTAAGTTGCTGATGGATAATCCTGGCTATCTTTCTCGGCTTATTATTATTATTATTTACATTTGATATTGTTTCTTAGTCAATATAATATTTCCATTGACATCCACACCCACGTCAGCAGACCGTGCGTTCTATTTATAGATGATGCTATTGCACGATTTATGAACAAAAGATCTAGCATTCCTAGTTTAAGACAGTGTACACTAGAAAAAAAACATTATTCTCTATCATAGACAATAGTTTTGCTTTGACCTTGTGCCAAGTTTTTCTATAGGTTTTGTCAACAGTGATCGGTTTTAGCTGGTCAGAAAGAGCTCCAGAATCCATGCAATATAAAGCGAAAAAGACGTCATTCACCTCGTTTCGGTTCGAACTCGACGGGACCCGACCCTGAACTAAATGCGACGTGGTGATACATCGGCTCTAGCTGATTCCACGTTGTGTGTTGTCCTTCCATAAGAGACTGTTCCGTAGTAAATGTGCTGGTCACCATCATATAGTCTTACCTTAGTCTGCTCTCAACCTTTAGTCCTATCACGTGTCATGGACACGACACAGCACCCCTGACTTACGTGACCAACAGAATGTTTGGACATTCATCATAGATTTATGGGGATCCTGGCGCTGAATCGATCGTTTATCTTACTTATTGTCTTACGTTTCCGATTATGCACAAGTTTTATCCATGCATACTAAAATTGCAAATGCGAAAGAAGCGTCATCGAAATTCATTCAACATACAAAAGTCTGCTTTCAGTCTATTACCTTTTTACGCCGGAACAGCTGAACGGATAACCGATGATGTTTAACCCACGGATAGACCATATACCTACTGGAGCCTTTATTCCGGTAGAACATTTCTGTGAGAGTTACAAGTTCAGTTTCAATAAGGCTAAAATAAAGCACTTTTGGAAGTCAAATTTTAAAACGAATGAAATAGAATTGATTCTTTTGAGATAATTTACAACATCTAAGCGGGCGAAGCCGCGGGCACGAGCTCGAAGGTTACATAATTTATAAAACAAACAGACTACCTACATTACTGTTTTACATATTTTTTATGCTGCAGAAGTATAATATAGTAAATATAGTTGGCGTGGTGACTCGCAAATTGCGAATAAATAAACTACGTTCTGACCTAGTAACGACATTGCAGTATGACTATTGTTCACCATTTTGAATTTTATTACAAAACACGTATCGGACGTGCTTCTGAAACTAACATGAATTTTAAATCTTTGGAACGAAGCCTTGTCCATTTTAAACCTAGTTCTGTGCTATCTGCAGTTTTTATAACTGGCCACGAACTCAGCAGATACGAAATGTGTCAAGCGACACGCGTGTCTTTTGTTTCTTCGGTACGTCTGCACTTTCGTGACCCCATGCTCTATTTTCATAACAAATCTATATCTATATATCTATATACATATAATAAGACAGTAAAAAAACTGTGTCTGTACATTGAATATATAAAAAAAAAATGTGGGGCTTTAGAAACACTAAAAGAGCACGAATCCAAAAAAAAAAATCTGTCTGTTTGACTGTACACGCTAATCTTCGGAACTACTCGACGGATTTGAATGTTTTTTTTTTGTTGTATAGGTATTAAGTCTGGGCAACATATAGGCTATAATTTATCTTGGAAACTTGAACACCTGATGCAGAACCGCAACAGACCAGCTAAACTATAAGAGATACAAAAATGGCATAGCAAAAATTGTTCCACGTAATGAACAAATTCTGCTAAGAGAATAAATTTGAAGATCTGGAACAGCTGATGTGGAACTCCAAGAGCCCAGCCACACTATAACATATATAGGAATGACTAGCAAGAGTTGTTCAGACTGATAAGCACTCTCTGTTGACGTATTAAAATTGAAGATGTGCAACACCTGTTGTGGAACTCCAAGAGCCCAGTTACACTATAGTATATATAGGAATGACGTCTTAGCAATAGTTGTTCAGCATGATGAGCACTCTCTGTTGACGTATAAAAATTGAAGATCTGGAACACCTGATGTGGAAATTAAAGCTATCACTAATTTCACTGTATTTCTACCAAGGGGTATCGTATTACCCAGAACTAGGGTTGTGGAGGGCAGATAGACAGTCGTTCCATGTAAAATACTGGTATTCAGCTGCATCCGGTTATACTGGAAGCCGAACCCAACATCACTACATATTATAACACAAAGTTCTCCGCCGCGTCTATCTGTCTGTTCGCGATAAACTCAAAAATTACTGCACTGATTTTCATGTTGTTTTCTTGAATAATTTTTTAGTATATAATTTGTCAAGTTTTTGTACACATTCTGGCTAAAATATAATGATATTTGTTGGAGGTGTCGGAAAAAAATAAACCGTCTGGGGGAGCTTTCAACGAAAACGCTGCCCTTTAAGATATAACAAAATGATGTATGGTGGAATTGTATATCTTATATATCTACAGAAAAATCCGCGATGGCTTATGTCTATCTCTTAAGGATAATATACTATATCCATTTTAATACTTTGAAAATGGGCAAACTAGGTTCCCATAAGTTGAGGGAATGGGATCATCATGATTACTTTTGATCGCAATAACCGACATCCACGCAGGCGAAGCCGCGGGCATCAGCTAGTAATAAAAAGCTCCAGCTTTCGTCTGTCATCCATTAAACTCAGAAACTATAAAACATTGACCTCTGAAGAGCTATAAAGGCGTGAACCAATATTGCATTACAAAAAGCTCTAACCAGGACTCAAGTGAAAGTATGCCATCGTCAAGTCGTTTGTACGCTTCAAAACCCGTTGAGTTTTATCGCTAATTTCGCGTTTACGGCTATTGTTTAAATTATGTTGTTGAGGTAAACAAAACAAACTAGGTAATGAAAGATACTCGTATAAATGGGGCTTTAAGTGGCTTTTAGGCTGCGGTTCCACTGAGGCGGAGCGGAGCAGAGCGGAGTCGAGCTGTGCCGCGATTCACCAATCACATGGCTTGAAATCCACATCTCTTCTCCACTCCGCCATGTGATTGGTGAATCACGGCACAGCTCGACTCCATTTTGCTCCGCTCCGCCTCAGTGGAACCGCAGCCTTAGTAATCAATGCGAAGAATGTGCGGTTTAAGGTCTCCGAAAACTGTTGCTAGGTGGTTTATAGAAAAAAAATATCCTTTTCAAAATTACTAAGTGTCGTTATCTGTTTCTTTATCAGCCTCAATTGCTCTGAAATTCCGATTGATATTTTTTCAACTGTGCAAACACCCCTGGCTCCTCAAAACCTCTTAATATAGCAGGACAACAACCTTGTCCTGTTCTTTGAAGAAAAAAATCCCGTCTCTTTAAACCGTTTACACACAAAGAATTACAGTCATCGCTAAAATAAAGAACAGTTAGTCGCCGCCATCGCCACTTCGCCAGTCTTTCCGGGACATTACTAAAACACTATTAAACACTATTCACGTGTATACAAAGGACTTGGTCGAAATAGCATCGTGACTACCCACACGGAACTTCGAAACACAATTTTTAAGTAAAAACGTTAACAGCCGAGTAAAGGAAGATTACAGACTGGTTTTCGGTTCAGGAATGCGGTTTCAAGAATGCATTAAGGCAGCTTAGGGCGATTTAATGGTCATTCTGGATTTGGAGTTCGAAATGTCGGGGTTTCTGTGATATCACCCAAAAAGAGATAATTACCTTGCTTGGGTTGGTGACCGTAAAACCATCCTGCACTAGTCGCATTCTGGGCCTTGGTCGTGACTTGGTCACGTGGGTCGGATCGAAAATATCACATCATTTTATGTTCCTCAAGAACATATTACAACGTTTTCAAAGCCAGTACATCGATAAACACGAAAGAAACGGCCTGACATCAACCTTCAACACCTCTATTTAAGTTTATTTTGGCGCCAACGCACACGTCGATGCTAATTTCGATCATCTTATTTTTTTGGCAACCTTACCCAACGCATGCTTCGGACGTGCAATTTGTAGTTTTTCTATATATAAAAAACGAATTCTCTTGTGTTACGTCTGTTTTTAAGAGGCGGTTTTTGGAGATTTGCGTAGGTATTGGTTATTTGTTTGTTTTTCGTTGTTTTAGAAAAAACAAACAGTTTATTTTGACGTAATCTTAAGCAGGAAGCTGATAAGAATATTGGCTTCGTGATTCACACATAGCTCGAATTTTAAAGCTAAGGCTTTTTAGCCTTGGTGTGATAACAAATGTACTTTTTGTATTGATAGTGCATATATACGCCGCTTCCTTTAACGGACAACCGACTTTCAACGTGCATTCCAAGAACTTAGGGACTGATTGGGAAGACCTATCTTTGGACTTGAATAACGCGGAAGGCGGAAAACCGGGTGGTGTCAGCAAATTGGGTGAGGTCCAGGTACATGACTGTCTAGACTGAGTGACTCATCAACCTTCTATCGAAGATTGTCGTAGAAGGAACAGTTGATTTCCCCATCTGGTATCCACAGACTCACTGCGACCTTGTAGCAATGATTCTCGCTGAATTGGGCTGAATTTTGTACCTACCATCATTTTAGGTGTAAATACTGCTTCAACGAGTTTGTTATCCTCTCCAATGTACGTTTTAGGGCCAAAAGGACCAATTTAAAGTTGATCCCAATCCACCCTATTTAGGGACAGGTTGGGCTTATATAAGTGGGGCCACCACAGAACAGTAAAAAAGGTTTTTTTATATTGAAAAGGCCTACTATTGACCTCAATCTTGTCCTGAGGATGAAACGATGGAACGAGCTTACCCGAAAAAAAGAAGAAGAAAGAAGCCTATTGACTTGCGACTTAAATAGATTGGGGTCATATGAACTCGGTGGCCACCCTAATCTAAAACTGCATTGATTCTTGAAACCTCGATATTTTTCGCCCAAATAAAGACATCATATCCTCTCACTACTGATGCTATAAACCGTAGTTTGTGACCGCTTTACGATTCTGAGGTGTTCAACGCCGACTAATACTAGTAATAGCGTCGGTTTTGCTCATCCATCCACACGATCGTTATTATTATGTTCTCGCGGATATTTGAAATATTTGCTGAAACGACGTACTCGTAGTTGTTTGTTTCATGGGATTCTGACATTTGTAATGCACGTGTAACACTGGTAATTTCAATACATTTATATGTTAAGTTAGTTTACTGCTTTTGACTCTGAGGCAACTGTCATTAAAGTTCACTGAACTGAAGCAAAAACAGATGCCACTTACTTGGTCTCTGATGGTGTTTATGTAACTATGTAAGAGATGAGTTTAAGAGTGTAAGAGTAGAGAAAGACCAAAGAAACTGTGGATGGACTGTGAGAAGGATAATATGGCACAAAAGCAGGTATCTGATAAGATGACGAGTAATAGAGAAGTATGGAAGAAGAAGACATGCTGCGCCGACCACAAATGAGTAGGGTTATGGGCAAGAGAGTGATGATAATGACGTTACTTTTTCTTCCAAAGCTGTGTTGCCAAAAATGTAATGTATCTAAAAAAAGTGATTTCAGGGAGGGTAGACCAACTGTGAAATTTACCAAGTATTAATGTATCTCAGTATCTTTCTAGTTTGAAATATACACAACATTTTAAATGATTACTAATATTGTTAATTTGATAACAGAATGTCTGTTTTCTCCGAAGGGCTAGGGAGAGGTACATTTTTTTTTCAACCTTGAAAAAGCGACCGGTCTTTGGGTATATATAATACCGGGGAGTGCGGGATTTTTACCCCACTAAAACTACCCCGGTGGTCACTATCCCCACATGAGAGGAGACACCGTTTCCTCTTAAAATACCTGCCCGGAGCAACTTCTGTGCATCACCTGTTAAGGCACATCTCTGGGGCGACTATACAGAGTTCTTCCCTGAGCCTCACCGTTATATTTTCCACTGTAATCAAAACAGCAGCTAGGTATTATCTATCTTGTTATCAGCATATTCTTTATTTATTTCCAGTATAACCGGCGGAGAGCTGTTCGAGCGTGTCATTGATGAAGACTTCGTGCTGACGGAGCGCGCATGCACGGTGTTCATGCGACAGATATGCGAGGGTATCGAGTTCGTACACCGACAGAACATCTTGCATCTGGATATGAAGGTACTTTAATAACTAATAGACCAGGAAGTAGAGATCCTTATGATCCTGAATAGCCTCATTCAGAAGTTAATAAGGTGTTAATATAGGGAAAAATCTAGCTGTCTCTATCATGAGAAAACAAAATCAGAGTAATGCAGGTCTTCCACAAAATCCGCTCCCCCAGACTAACAATAGCCAGGATCCAAATTTGACCGGTTCCTCAATGGTTCTTCTGGATGTCGATGAGCGAGAGGTTGAGACAATTATCATGGGACTTCGCAACGATTGTGCCTTAGGATGGGACGGAATCTCAGCTAACTTTTTAAAGGAAATACGCAAATTTATTTTACCCACGTTATTAATTTATGCTTTATAAATGGCAAATTCCCAAGAGTTTTCAAGAGAGCTTTTATGCATCCTATCTTCAAGAGTGGGGACAGAGGCAGTGTCACGAACTACAGACCAATTTCAGTGTTGACCACTATCTCTAAAGTTATAGAGAAAGCACTGAACACTCGACTGGTTAACTTCTTGAACACAAATAAGATTCTAGCACAAAAACAATTTGGATTTAGACGTGGTTGCTCGACTGAGGATGCAATTATAGATCTAACAGAGCATATCAGTAGAACACTAGATCAGGGCAATAAATGCATCGGTTTATTTCTTGATTTGTCCAAGGCCTTTGACACTGACTCGGTGCCCATCCTCGTTGATAGACTAGAATCCATAGGCATAAGAGGTATTGTTCTTGATATTTTTCGTAACTATCTAGCGGAACGAAGTCAGTCTGTTAAGATTAGTTCTCTGGTCAGCAATGAGCAGTTTGTCAGTTACGGTGTGCCCCAGGGAAGCGTGCTGGGTCCAACATTGTTCTTGATCTACATTAACAACTTATGCACGTTGGCTCTGCCTCATACTAAGATCTTGTCATATGCCGATGACACAGCACTGCTCATTGATGGTCCAAACTGGGAGCAGGCTAAGGGTTTTGCGGAAGACGCCTTTAGAATTGTTATGAACTGGCTATCTGACAATCTCTTAACACTTAACCTGGACAAAACATCGTTTGTAACTTTCTCCCTTTCACAAAAAAGTCAACCCCAACCAGAGACATTTACAATTCAGGCGCAATGCTGCGACTCTGCCACACCTATTGTGACTGTCTCAACATTAAGAGGACCTTAAGTATTAAATATCTTGGCGTCCACATCGATTGTTTGCTAAGTTGGAAAAAGCACATTGATGAACTCGTTCCCCGCATTCGTATTCTTAAAACACTAAGAACAGTTTACTTTGCGCTTGCCCAATCTTTGCTGGGGTACTGTATCTCTGTCTGGGGTGGTACCTTTGCAGTCAGTATGTTACGTATTGAAAGAGCACAAAGAGCTTAAAGTCATGTACAGGAAACCCTTCAGGTATCCTACCGCACTTCTCTATAAAGAGTGTGAAGTCCTAACGGTACGGCTCAGCGGCATTACTGGATTCTGGGTTCACGGGTTTACTATAAAGTGAATGCGGTTCTAAATATTTGCTTACTCACCCGACACCAATGTAAGACTTCTGTAAGTGCCTGGCTAAATGGTCTCACCTATGAAGAGTCTGAGAGACTTATACAATTAACGAGTTGACTGTCTTGTGACCAACGCTTATTTACACATACCTTCTAGACACACACTGCCCCACACACATACATTCACACACACAAACACACTAACTCACACAAACATACACGCACATACTCCTTTTGTTTACCTTATTATTATTTATTTTTTTGTTTTAGTTTTTAGTAGTTTCAGTTTTTATTATTTATTTATTTTAATTTTGTACAGATCCTTTTTTTCAAAACGAATTATGTAAAGAACTACCTAGCTGGTCCGGAGGAAGGTGATGGCATTCGTGATACAGGGTAATCCTAGTACGAGTGCCAAAGCACTCCTTTGACACTTAAGTGCACAGTGTATTCCACCAAATTAGTAACTAAGGAGATTTACTGTACCCATTTTACTAGAAATAAAGATTTTTTATATTTATATTTTTTATAAGTACTTTTAGCAAAAGTCTACTTGTCGGAGAGTATATAAACACCTGGATGCGGGACGCATAGAACCGGGAATTATGGCATAAGAAAGCCGAGGCTATGGATACCTAGAAGTGGGTGGTCCTAGGCTGTAATGATGATAATGGCGATAAATGGACTAGGGACATCAAAAGATAAAATAATCCCTAATAGCTAATCCTGATTCAGGAATTCTAGCAAAATTTTGATAGTCTGAGAAAAAATCTACAGTTAAAACTCATGTTATTGTATTTATGTAAAGTCAAGTCACATCACATATTGACAATGCACTAGACAATACATTTTGGAAACAACCCAAAAAAAATATGGTTTTGGCTAAAACAAAAAATATTAAAGCTTCTGATATTTAGGTTCTCGGAGTACTAGTTCTTGATGATGGCGTAATATAACAGTTGGATCGAGAGTCGCTAAATAAGAAACACCAAATGAAATCATATCATACTACTGAAATTGTGGAATTTTGGGTAGGTACGTGGTACCTATCTGAAATTAAGCTTAGGTTTCTGGAGGGAAGTCTCTATCTAAATTACAGACTTGAAAGAAACAAACATAATTATTCAAGGATGCAATTAAATAATACCGCTTCATTAGTACTGTGTGTTTGGAGCTAAAAATAAAACCACATAACGGGTCGTTTAAACGTGATCTTCTTTACATTTAAAAAGTAAGTATTTAAATAATTGCTTTTGTAATGGAGAGGAGTTTTTTCTATCCGTATGACTAAGGTCTGAAATAGTACAATGATGTCGTATGCTTAGGATCTTTAGATATTTCGTCATATGGAAACACTAATAGAAATTCAACGCACTTGGGTTTTTATTTATCTAGGATACATGACATGACAAATAGACAAGACTTCGGAAACAACTTCAACTCTCCGTGAATAATTTATGTACCTACGTGTTTATTTACATTATTTACAAGTTCATCCGTCGGGCGTCATAAAATTCGTCCACATCGCTGTCAATAAGAAAACTGCCCAGAAGCCTGGCAACTCTCCGTGATAGATAATATTGTAAAGAGAAACGTTGAGTGTTAAAAACAAATGAGAGCATCAGTGAAGATTGACTGTTTGATGAAATAACTACGCCCACAGAGATATTGAAGTAATTACTCCAAATTACCATCATTAAAGTCTCAAGAAAATGCGAAATCGCTTCACCCTTGACTCCAACAATAAATACAGACGTAACTACGGTTGTACAAATAATAAAGTATAAGTAAATAAAGAAACGATTACATTGTTCAGCTGTTGCGGTCCCGCCATTCTGGTTTGCGTCCAACTAATAAATCAAAATGGCGGAAAAAAGCGCGCGACTTTTATGATTACCGGCCAGTTCAGTTTATTTGAAGATGTCGCTTTTGAATTTCGAATTCGTATTTCTGTCATCTGTCGGAAGCGTTGCAGAAATATCTATTTTTTTATTTTTGTTTTTAGAGTTTTCAATCCGGTAGTGGTTTAGCATTCGATGATTATTTTATGCTACTTTGAAGTGCCTTGTTTACATACGTTAGTTGTATTCAAATAGTTGGCACTTGATAATGATTAGGATTAATATAGGTATGTACACACTGGTATTCATTCATATTAACCACATACCTACTCAATTCAAATGGGTCCCGTCAAAAATAACTCAAACCCCCTTCCCCTCCCTCTTTCTGTCGTAGAGAAAGATGACAACTAGATCATTGAGAAAGAAACCAAAATCAAAGATTCGGGACTATCTCCGATTACCTTTGAAAACGAAATTTGCTTCGGGAAAAATACTCATAAATTTAGACCATACAGCCGTAAATCAGTCTCTAAGTCACCCAAAACGGTCCTTAATAGCATTATCCTAACTCTTATTTTCTTCTGCAGCCAGAAAACATACTCTGCCTAACAAAGCAAGGCAACCGCATCAAGATCATCGACTTCGGTCTGGCCAGGTTCTACGACCCTGAGAAGAAACTCCAAGTATTGTTCGGTACTCCCGAATTCGTGGCACCAGAAGTTGTGAACTTCGATCAGATTGGCTACGGAACTGATATGTGGTCTGTGGGCGTCATATGTTATGTGCTGTAAGTACTATTTTAGATCTAGACGATGATGTTGAAATGTGTACAAAAGATGGTCTTTAGATTTATTTTCAATAAACTGGCGGCTTAATAATTTATGAGACCTAAGTAGAAAGCCTATTCGAACCCCCTGCGTAGAAATTTTTCATTAGCAATGTTTAAAAAAATATGCTGTTTCCTACCATACAAGGTTTATGATGTTAGATTAATTAAAGCGTTGAAAATTGGAATGTCAAATAAGAGTAGAAAAGAGTTCGGGTCTTCTGGAATGTTGTGACGTAGTATAATATGCATGGAATATTTCTAAGTGAGGGCTGTGGTGAAGGGTATTAACGCCAGCACATCAAGCTATTAAAATCATTACAGTCAAAATTTAATAAATTTTCAACTTTATCGCTCAAGCATTAGGTTCAAGGTTAATTGAGAAAATTAACCTTGAACCTTGAAATTAACCTCTATGTTCATGTAACCCTATTCAATGAATATTACATGAAAAAGTCATTCAATAGGATTCGATTGTGTAACTACATATCTGTTACTGGCGCGACTCATTTTTCATCATCATATGACCTGCAAATTGCAAAAAACGTAAAAAAAATTGAATTTGGCGGGCTACCCTGACGCAACCACCTTAATACGTTGTATTCGTTTATGACTTTTGTGAGTCGATGTCTCTCCTACCTTGTCTTTAGTACAATAATGTTAATGAGTAATGGAAAGAAATCTTTGATGAAACAGTCAAGAGACTGAATCATCCAAGTTAAAACTGAATATGTTATAGACTTTCCAACAAAAATCAGAAAAAAAACCACATCATTAAAACATCTGACATCTCTTTCCAGCTTATCAGGTCTATCACCATTCATGGGTGAGACAGACATAGAAACGATGGCTAACGTCACCGTCGCTAAATACGACTTCGACGACGAAGCTTTCACCGAGATCTCCGACGATGCTAAGGACTTCATCCAGAAACTTCTCGTCAAGGACAAAGAGTAAGTGTCTTGCCTGACTAGTATTTGTTGTGATATTTCTAGGGCTTTACGCCATAAAGAGCCTGAACATTTTTCAAAAGAACGTTTAAACGTTGTGAATAGCTTGGAATGGTGGTTTAAATCCTTGGAAAGTTTTTTTACCTTATCCTTGAAAGCAGTCATTCCTGTGCTACAGTTTTCAGCTTGTATTAGTTACCAAAAGTGTTTTTTGTAAAAGGTTTGGGCCTTAAAAAAAGCCTGTACAAATTATTAAGTTTACTCATTTATAAGAACCTTGGTTCAAAATGCGTGTCAAAAAACCTTTTATCTTCGAAATAAATACCTTCAAATGCTCGCAACCTTTCAAGTCCGGTATAATCTCAATAAACGCGGATTTTCTAAAGCTGTGTACATACCAGCCTGACGATAAAGAACCCTTGTTACTCGTTTTATCCAACACTAGAAACTAACACTACATAAAACATTGCACGATGTAGAAAGAATGATCTAACCTGTACAATAATTCTCTAACCCTGTACATACTAGTTAAGTAGATGTAGATTAGTATATTTACAGCCCATCAGTAACTCTCCTTCAAAATTTGGCCCAAATTCTGGCACAAACTGTCCAATCTGCAAGCTAACCTAACCTATTAATCCATCCAATCTGTTCCTCTTATGCACGCATTTCCTCTTGCAACCCATTGTGGCGTAGCTGGGCCCTACCAACCACTCGTCTATATCCCGTAGAGCTAGAGACGCCACCCCCTTAACTATTGTGTCGGTGTTGGGCGCTAGTAACAAGGGTCTTTGTCGCAGGTCGCGGCCGGGCGCCACCCAGTGCCTTCGCCACGCCTGGCTGCAGCGCCGGCCTCCGCCCCCGCACCTCCCGCCACACGCACCGCCACCTGTCCGCCCAGAGCTCAAGAACCCGCTTGACGTAGCCAAGGACAACTTGCGACTCTTCGTCGAGCGCTGGAGCGAACACCCCAACTCACCATACGTATTCGACAACGAAGCACACGAAATCATCAGCCTCACGAACGGAAACTGTGAACGATCCTCAATCGGAGGATGTTCGCCTTCTCCCAGAAGTTCCCTCAGCAGCTCTCCTGACGTAGTTTTCGATGAAGATGACCTAGATCCACCTCCGTTAAGAGAACACAACTTCCTATCCGCACCAAAATACAACCCCGTGGAAAGGCGAGCCTCCGACAGCACCTGCTTCTTACACAAGAAACAAGATGTCCTCGTTAGAAAAAACTTAGCGGAAGAGATAAAAAAACTATCCGACCACCTATACATGCTATCCACAATGAACACCGATCTCGCAAACAACAACAGCATGAAGGAATTAGACAAAAACGTTACGGAAACTAAGTCGACCAAAGAAGAGAAACTGCCGAATGGTTACAAGAAGGAAACAAGGCATACAAAGCTCATAACTAATGGCGACGCATCAGGCAAGGAGAAGAGATCACTGTTCACTTCAAAGTCGACAACCAAATTATCGTCATCATTCTTAACAGAGAGAGAACCAGAAAAACCAATGACGAGTAAAATGCCGTGGGCTAAATCAAACAGGTCAAAACGAGTGTCGAATACGAGTCGAGATGTGCCAGACCAGCCCGTAGAAGTTCGGAACAGTTTCTTCCAAGAATTCGACCGACGAAGGGAAAAGATAGACAAATTAGTGAATGGATCAGAGAATGGACGACAGATGCCTTACAGGAGAGGAGATGAGAACAATGCGCATCGAACGAAAGACCTCCTTTTACATCTTCTAGAAAAATGGGGCGAGTCTGAGGAAGTGGAGGCCGAAAGATCGGCTGGAGGAACCTCGAACGGAGGAAGACACCAGTCGATATCCCTTGAATGGTCACCCTCCAACCAGTTGGGACAGAGCTCCATGTCAAGTCTACATGCATTCTTCCAAAGACAGACTTCGGACGAAAAGACGCAAAGGAAGAAAGTGACGAGTAATGTTGCGAAATGACTCCGGTTGTAAGAATAAGTGCCATGACACTATGTTACCAAAGTATGGTATGAGATTAGTTAATGTTCTAATAGCCTAGCGCATATACACGAGTTTGACTCGGCACATCACGGATTTTAAGTACTTACAGGGTTATTTAAATGTACTTTTTTTGACCTTAGGTCCTATACGTAAGGGGTCGTACCCAAAGGGAAAATTAGGAAATTAATTCCTGGCCGGAACTGAGAGTATTTGAACAAAAAAAACTAAACTGAATGCAATTTGTGGTAAGTACAAGTTTTTAAATTCCATTCATCGTTTCTTTGGAATAATAAAATTACGTACTTAGGTAGTTTTTATCATGTTTTTTTTTATTAATTTATAAGAAATTTCGTTTATATGCGCTAAGTCTTAAAAAGGCAGTTAAAATGACAATAATAAAAATCTAGTCTTCAAAATTTTACAAACAGATTTAGATTCAAGACTGAGAACGAATTATATCAACATATTGAACACATTTTGGTAATTTTTTTGTATATAATTAAGACATGTTTTGAAAAGTAAGGGTACCTATCTAAACTTAAATTATGATTGTTCCTTATCTGTACTTATGTATAACTTAAATTTATTGTTATTGCGATACGTATGTTGTTAAAATATAAGGCTTTATTAAAATATTTTGTTTTATTACTTCAAAATATCAATGACTACTACACGGTAGCACCACAGTTACACCTACACGGAGATGGTGCATTTTTCTGGCATAACATGTATCTTATGTCATTCGTGTGAGATTTTTTGCAATCGGATCAGTAGGTAATTCGGTTAGCCAGAAAAATGTATCCATGTTTTCAGGAAATACATATCTAAATAATATTTGTAGTTGTGTTTTGAAAGATATTCACATTCAAATCAATATTCATTCACTATCGCCATCAAGAGAAAGGGCTTCGAAGATTTTTGTATGCTGAACTTCCGCAACTTATTTTTTTATCAAAGTCGCGGCCACGCGTATTTCCTAGTGTAGTGAATGGACTTTAACTTTGATAGCTCATATCTCGGAAACGTGACACTTTAGAACATTTTGTCTCATACAAAGCTCGTTTGTATTGATGACAGCTATTGATTAATATAGGAAATACGCGTGGCCGTGACGACGCGAACAAAATTAAAATCGCGGAAGATAGGCCGGCCATTTAATTTAAACCCCTTTGACAAGATAACAATCAACCTTCCACAGCGATCGTCTATCAGCATCGTCGACTCTGACGCACCCCTGGCTGATCCAATCAGCGCTCTGCACAGAGCTTCATGTCACCAAGTCCAAGCTCAAGAGGTACGTCATCAAGAAACGCTGGGCCAAGGCAGTTTCAGCTGTCATAGCCCTCAAGAGAATGGGAGCCAAGTTTGAAGACCATCATGAGGATAAAGTTGAAAAGAAGAATGGGGAAAATTAATTGGAGAAGTTTTCTTTATAATAGTTGAAAGTTGATTGGGCAGAGTTGTGACGGCGTACCCAGGATAATTTCTCTGTTGTCCCAGTTTAGTTTGTTTTGGGAAATAACGGTCTCGAAACGAAGTACACAATACGAGGGTATCTTGTACCACAATCCTGGGTACGTCGATGCTTTTTTATTTCATTTTGCAGGAAATTCTGTAGTCTATATTTACAGCACTTTCATACTTACTTGTTTCTTAAATGGATAGATTGAAAAATTTCCATAGATATCTCTGTTAATTTAATGATATGTATTTGTTTTAAAGATGCGTCTGAGGCTAAATTAGGTATTATTTAGAATGCTCCTCATTAGGTACAAATAATATTTCTCAAGGAAAACAATAACTGATATAATTTTAAAATTATACAACACTGCCCAATCCTTGACTAAATAAAGGTTACCTACATTATATCTTTGAGTTAAGACAGTTGGTTAAAGGAACATAATTCGCAAAGAATACGCACACACACATATCTAACATAGAAATAATTGGTTATAACAATATTCCGAATATTCGTATACTTAGGTAATTATGTTATTGGGAGCGTAAATAAATTCTATAGAACGTTGACTTTGCATGTATTCCGTTGATAATATCTGTTGATTTTTTTTTGTTTTTTTCTTTAATAACCACTTGTTAAGTCGCTAGAGTTCAATGTTGTTTTAGGGATAAATATGAAATAAATAGTTTTCATAATGGGTAGTACCCACAACGAACAATCAAGCTATACAAAACCAGTATAAGCGGATCTCTTATTGTACGCGAAATCTTTACAAAGTGAGGCCATGTTGTATTGGAAATGTATAGGTTGATGTGTCGCTGTGTGTACGTAGGTACTTCAAGATAGCCATAATTACGCATAATAATTCACTTTGGTCTAATATTTTTTGACTTAAAATGTTGATTTAGGAAACATGGTTATTATAAATTAATATTTACTATTTAGACGAAATTCAGTATTAAGTCATGATTTTGAGACGCCTGTACTTAAAATATCATTTAACTTGACCTGCAGTCTGCAGTATCTACATTGGGGTGAATAGGATAGCATCTATAGGGTAGTTCGGTACAAAACTGTAAGTCAGTGTTGTCCCATTTCGCCCCTGAACTATTATTAACCCCATTGTGAAATGGGGTTAATAAAGGTACGCACGACGACCAAACAAGCTATACAATACAAGTTTATGCGGATCTCTCATTGTCCACGAAATCTATACAAAGCTAGGCCATGATTTACCGTAAATGTATAGTTTGATGTGTCGCCGTGTGTACATTTGTGCTGAGTATGCACTTATGTTTTTAAAAGCCATTAGAGGCAGAAAACCTTTGGTTTTACATGACTAAAATGGTGCCAAAATATTTACTAACTTAGTAACACTAGGTGTAATGCAGTGCCTATAATAAAATAATATTTTAATATAATCTAATAATCTCATTAAGATCTGTATATCATAAGTATTCTATAGCATTCTACATTATTATGTTTTATTAAATAATAATAAGTTAATAATAGGGAGGAGAAGTCCCGACTCCCGTCTGAGGCAAAGATAAATAGACTAATCATGTTCTTTTCCTCAAATTGAAGTTTATTCTAACTTCAAAGCTAAAAACTGTTCGTGTAAATGCGCTTTTAGCTAGGATTAGTCCCACGTAAGACCAAAAGAAAAGAAAAGATGCCTTTGCCAAGCAGAGGGATTCGCGGGCTAAAAATAATTAAAAAAAAAAATGGTTGTCTGTAAAGTCGGTTTACGGATGATAATTTTACGTGATAACGTCATAAGAAAACATTAATGAAAAATTGCATACTTTTATGAATTGAATTGAATTTTTATCACTGAATTAACATTATTTTTTATAATACATACATGCGTCACAAGCCGAACGCTTAGCCCGATTACCTCTCTATCGCTTGTTCCGCGCTCTCGCTTACACTCTCGGCTCAGGCGGAACGTGACACTTTCGTGCGTGCAGCCGACGTTCGTCGATTTATAAGACGTTATCACGTCAAAAAATACATTTAGATAGGTAATTAATGAAAGACATTAACTTCTAACAATAATTATAAGATTTGTGCTAATTTAAATTAAATATTAATTGCAATCATCTCATTATAAATTAGATCTATTGGTTCTCATTGCGTTATCGCCATTTTTTCTCACCATATTTATTTATATGGAAGTTTTATTATTAAAATTATTGTGAAAATAAATTGAATGGATTGTTTAGTAGTATTATATTGCATTTAATTTTCCACGTAAATGACTATTATTAAAGACATTTGGATTGTGAACGAAATTTTATAGAGTAATAATAAATCTTGTTGCATCAAATGCGTATTTTTCTTTCCCTCCTTCATTTTTTACTTTTCACTTCAAAACATTTATTGATTACAACATTAATGTGACCTGTTGTAATATTGGATGGAAAAAAAAACAGCTGTCAAACTTGTCATACAATGCATCATGGCACTTCAACTGTGCAAGCGGGAAAACACAGAACTAAAATAAACGTACCAAGTTTGACAATCGATAATTTCTTGAGAAGCCGTCCCATCACGAACTGCAAACTTATAATAGTGGTCATACTGTAACTACTAGGTATGTACCAGTATACCTATTTGGCGCAGGGTTAGGCAGAAGCGTTGGTATCTATAGTAAACAAAATCGCGGTAGCGGTTGCGGACGCGTCTTCGTAGCATGTGAATCAACCCTAGAAATTCATTGCAATCTATTGTACAGACTCCAGCACATCAAGCTACTACAATCTGTCAAATTTCTTTTACAGACTTTCAAATTTATCGCTAAATATTTAGGCTCAAGTTTGATTTGAAAAATTTAACAGTTTTGGGTAGCTTGACCTGCTGGCGTCTGTATATACATAGCTAGAATAGGTACCTGCATTACATGAAGTCGCTTTATTTTCCCATGAGGCTACGCAGGTGTGCGTAGTCGCAGCGGAAAAATATCGAATATCTTAATTTCAGTTTAGCAGATATTTAGTGTATGACGTCGTGTAAATGTGTATGGTAAATAAATATTTGTGTATCCAACCATTGGGAAGATATTCAAGAAAAACTGTTTCCGCTGGGACTACGTCATCCCAGCGGCACTTTTTTTCCTATGGACGTACATGAAATAAAACACATACAATAATTAGTGTGTAACGAGAGGTAAATGTGTATGCTAAAATGAAATTTGTGTGTCATCAAACTGCGTAGATAATCAAGTTGCCGCTGCGCTGACGTTTGGCTATTTGCTAAAAATCATATAAAACGGTTTAGTACAGAGTTGTAATTTTTTACGCCAGTTGCTCCTAATTTGTGTATAATGTTTGTGAAAACAGAATTTGAAAAAAGCATATCGTTCAGAAGATATACACGTAAAATAAGGTTATTAGGTCCAAGTACTTAAAATAGGAACTCTAGAGCCTAACTTATAACGTATATTTGTATCCTGTAAGGAACTACAATGTCTTGCCAAGTTTGGTTTATGAGCTCTTAGTAATTAATGAGTAATGGCATTATTTACTACGACTGGACCACTTTATTGTATGACATCCGATTGAGGACTTTTAATGGAAAAGCAAAATAAAACATATTCCGATATTTAGTTTATTAATGCAACTATTCACATGTAAAATTTCAGCTCATTACACTAAATAATTAAAGAGATATAATAAAAATACCAGAACAACCGCAATAATGGATAAACCGACCAAATTCGAATGGCTACAAAAAAGCGGCCGTACAGTACTGTATGTAGAGCTAACGTTCTAAACTTTCCAGTGTTGTAACATTATTGGACTGGTACACTTGTGCACACAATTCTTTCGCGATTAAAATATTAGATCACTTGTCATTTTTGCTTAAATATACATATGCATTAAGAAATGCATTTATTCGTCAGAATATTACAAAAAACTTTCTGCGAAAAAAAACTGACTTCCAAATTATCTCTTATTAATGAAGTCTAAAATAACTTTGCTTTCGGAAGTCGATGACTTTGTTTGTTTCATTGATTTTTTTGCCACCGACTTCCGAAAGTAGTTATTTTAGACTTATTTGGTGTTTTTTTGGAAGTCGGTTTTTTTGCAGAAAGTTTTTTATTTTACCCTTCTTTAGTGTACCACACAAATTCTTGTCATAAATTAATTTATATATTGTTATGGCTCGTACATAATTGTAAGGCACCACCACACGACGTAGCGTGAAGTGGCAATTAGTGTGAGGAAATAACTAAATTACTCAACCGTTTTTGATGAAATTTCTATGGGTCCAATTGGAAAGTATATCCTTTCACATAAAAGAAGCATAATATATTATTTTAATGTTATCACTGATCTGTGATTGTATGACATAATATTTGTTGCTGTAAAAGCTCGAACGAGAAGAACAACACCCGAAAATTTACTCGTAAATCCTAAGATTTACGTACTTTGGGCTTTTACAGTTAGCAATATATTTGTTGTTTATTTTTAATAAAAAATTTGATTCTTTATATCAATGCTATTAGCTATTACTTTGTTAATTGTTGGGAATCACACTCAACATACACGCAGCCAGTATGCGCAGGCAACGTGACCGACCTTCGCGTCATCACCATCGGCGAGTGTTGGGAAATTGGGAATCGCGCCCAAGATACACGCAGCCGGCACGCGCAGGCGACGTGACCGACCTACGTGTCATCGCCGTCGGCAAGTGAGCGGAGGTGCGGCGTGCTCGCTTTTTCGGGGACCTCCGCGACGGAGGACACTCTCAGAAGTTATTTAATTCTATGTTTTTCCGAGACGGTTACAATATTGTAAATCCAATCGGCAATACAGCAAGCCTTTTTTATACAGGCCACTAAGCTTTTATTTATCCCAAAGGAGCAAGTCGAACATTAATAATAGTGGTTTTATGTTTGTAACTTTAATTATTCATTAACTAGTAAATACTATTAAGAGTATACAAAGTTAATACAGTTGTTTTATTCTCTCCTAACTATTGTGTTAGCACCTGTACGAAACTGTTAAACTCTACTAACTACTATACTGGAAAGTTTAGAACGTTAGCTCTTTATACTGTACGGCCGCTTTTTTGTAGCCATTCGAACTTGGTCGGTTTATCCATGTATTGCGGTTGTTCTGGTATTTTTATTATATCTCTTTAATTATTTAGTGTAATGAGCTGAAATTTTACATGTGAATAGTTGCATTAATACACTAAATATCGCAATAAGTTTTATTTTGCTGTTCCATTAAAAAGTCCTCAATCGGATGTCATACAATATGGTGGTCCAGGCGTAGTAAATTATGCCATTACTAATTAATTACTAAGAGCTCATGAACCAAACTTGGCAAGACATTGTAGACCCTTACAAGATACAAATATACGTTATAAGTTAGGCTCTAGAGTTCCTATTTTAAGTACTTGGACCTAATAACCTTATTTTACTGTTACGTGTATATCTTCTGAACGATGTTTTTTTCAAATTCTGTTTTCACAAACATTATACACAATTTAAACCGTTTTATATGATTTTCAGCAAATAGCCAAACGTCAGCGCAGCGGCAACTTGATTATCTACGCAGTTTGATGACACACAAATTTCATTTTAGCATACACATTTACCTCTCGTTACACACTAATTATTGTATGTTTTTTTCATGTACGTCCATAGGAAAAAAAGTGCCGTTGGGATGACGTAGTCCCAGCGGAAACAGTTTTTCTTGAATATCTCCCCAATGGTTGGATACACAAATTTTTATTTATCATACACATTTACGCGACGTCATACACTAAATATCTGCTAAACTGAAATTAAGATAGTATTCGACATTTTTCCGCTGCGACTACGCACACGGTACGCAGATACAATAGAACGCCACCTGCTGAACTTCTGTCAAGAGAAAGTTTTATAATGTCTAGTCACTGAACGTAGATTGGTAACCACAGGTAAATGCAAATTCTTCCATGATATTGTATCTTCTTCAATAGGTAGCGGGAGCCAAATTCGTGGGAATGGTGTCTTGTCCTGCAAGTTATATTGCTAAAATCTATATCTTAATATAGGTAATATTAGGGCACGAATTTTGTATGAATGCTGAAAGTAGCCTTTAGAGCCTACTTTTGATCTGGGTACCACGCGGGCGTAACCGCGCACAATCATTTTAATAACACCAAAATGTTTCAGTAGGCACTGTGCCGCCATCGGTCCTCGGCTTTCTTAAATGTGAATACCCGGATACTAACAGAAAACCTAATGTCCGTTTTCACCAACATTATGTATCACCTAACTGAATCCCTCATTCTTGTTTTCACCAACATTAAGCGTCACCTAACTAAATGCCTAATTACTGACGAATAGAATCACTAGCTACTTCCGGTCTTCGTAGAAACTCGATTCTACGGGTCGCCCCATCCCCATGCTCGCCAAATGCAGGAAAGTATTTCAGTACTGATATTACTGCAAGTAGGTACGCACAGTAGTCGAAGTTCCAATTCAATTAGTTGGTATAATCGCTACTGAATCGTAGACTTCCACTATAATTCATAGGGGTAATATTTTCATTGTAATACTCCGTCTTTTCGAGACGGCAGTACCCCTTAGATAAGTACCAGTAGGTGACGTTCACTGCACCAACATTATCAAAAATAAAACCACCCAAAAACTTTATATACTTTTTTTATTTTTAAAAACACGCAATGGTATTGCAGTCCCGGATCCACAGCAATGCAATACCATACCGCGGTACCAAGGATGGTATTAACGGTAAGATTTCTGGTAGCGTGCGCGCGCGCCTGGACCTCCGAACTTCTTGGGCTCGCAGCGACGAGGATCGGCGACCAGCAAACTCCTATCGTACTGGACGAGGATATCCTTGATTTCCTTCTTTGATGCCTCGTCTACATCTGTAATGAGGTTGGTCATTGTTAAAAAACTGGTTTGCAAGAATTTACAAGGCGAAACACTACTTCTTTTGTGAAGTAGGTAAATATCATAATTGACTAAATAAATATACTTGGTATTAGAGATTATAAGTAGAGATTGGATTATTCAAATGCATATTTACCTAAAGTTTGAGTGTTGACTAGCATGGAGCGGGCTTCAGTACGGGAATAGTCACAGTTTAATTAAATAAATATTATTCATTATGCTTTTGAATACTACATTGTATACACACTGAAGAATTATGAAATTCCGTGATCCGCTTCTATACTTTTATACACTTTTCTGGGATAAAACATGCTATAGGTAAATATGCATCCTAATATCTGATCCCTAATTATAACATAAATGTTGTGTACATTTCAAACTAGCAAGTTATTCAGAATCATTGCCGCTTGGTAAATGTCACTGTTGATCTACCCTCCCTGAAATGACTGAGTTACATTTTTGGCAACACAGCTTTGGAAGAAGGGGTAAACAAGGCTGGAATTTCATACATAAACACCATTGACGACATGTGGTACTGTTATAAAAGGTGCAGTAACTTTTCAAAGAAAACTATGTTACATTATTAGGGTTTCAAAGTGAAAGAAGGAACCCTAGAAAAGAAACAAGTATATTGTCTAAGAATAAGTCAAGCAAGATGTATGGGACCATTAACATCAATAAAGACATATAATAATAATTTGATTGTTACTTACATTTCTGGTAGAAAGCGATGAGTGCCTTGGAGATGGCTTGTCTGATAGCATACACCTGGGCGACATGACCACCACCCTTAACGGTGACTCTGATGTCGACACCGGAGAATTTCTCCTGTAAAAGTATAAATATTTGTTCATATATTGTGATATTGGCGATTATATGGTTTTGGAATGAAATGGTGATCAGATTGGATCTTTACTACACATCCAAAGATGCTCAGGTTCGGAATAAGAGTAATCATCATTTAAAATTTGTTTCTGTTTAATATAAAATAAGGGGAATATTTTTACTCACAGTTAGTAACTCAACTTTTTAGGACTTCTGTGTTATTCAATGTTTTTACAAAATTAGTTGAGACATCACAAACTTAAATATTATGTTAGAAACAATTTATTATTGTGTGAAAGGACAGAAGTTATAAAAATGGCAATGCAAAACAAAAAGTTGCAAGATTGTTATGCTTAATAAGAGAATCAATACAAAATTAGAAATACAATCTAAAATTACTTACTACCAACATGAGCAAACTTAAGTGTGAAATAAATATGCAATAATATATTAAAAATGAAATGACCTAATTCGTTATCCTGCTAAGTCTGCTAACCAAAAAATTGAATTTGTAGGTAAACGAATTAGGCCGACCATACAACAAATGAAAAGCATTTTTTTAATGGTATAGTTCCAAGCATCCTGTTGATGGTTCTGATGAGATAATAGTTTTAACTGTGTCTTAGGTATATTTACATAAAGCAAAGTTTATGACTTAAAAAATATAGAAGCATAAACAGAAAACTACCATGACTGCAAGCAGTGCATGTTATTATTTTAGTAATGGATGATACACTTGGTGAATAGCAGGTTTTGAAATACACGAGACACCAGTATGGTTATGGTCTCAAGTCCTGTTATGATGATGAAAACTCTATTAAAGTATTGTCCTGACCTTGCCGAGCAGTAGGATGGGCTCCTGCAGTTTGTACTGCAGCAGGCGGGGCTCCACCAGGTCGAGTGGGCGACCGTTTACGCGCAACACACCGTGTCCGCGTTTGCAGTAAGCTACGGCAGTCGCGGTTTTCTAAAAACATATAAATCGCATTACAAGACTGAAAAAGTGGTAAGTGTAAAATATTGTGAGTGTACCAATCCCATGTATTGACGATGAATCGACAATTTGGTGGAAAATGGAATTATTAGGACTCAAAAAACGCTTTTTGAGGTTATGTTGGCTACATAAATAACATTGCAACAAAGCGACTTGGAATCCTTGTATTTATTCAACCAATACGGTTTAAGGTATAGTAACTACTTCAGATCACGGAGATTGGCTCCCTGGGATAGTAAAACCAAAAGTGGAAGTGTTGCATTCAGTATCATTCATCCACATCGGTTGTTCCCGGAAGATACCACATTGATGGGCGGATGGAAAGTTTGTATTTTCAATTGTTTTACCACTAATCTCGTGCTGCATACTGATACGGTGTCAAATTATGGTTTATACAACTAAAATAATCACATAGAAATCGGCACAAACACGTGGAAGGAGCAAACAACTAACCTTGCGACCGAAAACTTGGACGGCCTGGATAGGTTCACGTCGCGCCTGAAACACAGGTAAGCAGAAATCGAATGAGAATCAAATCAATTTATAAGGTTGGGTAAAGAAAATACTAGTAAAAGAAGATATTTACAGAGCGCAAATCGTCACGCACCTCCTGCGGGGCAGCCATTTTGACAGAGAAAGACTGATTGAATGAACGATAGAATAGATAGAACAGAATATACTATAAGGATGAACGAATCTCTGTCAAAAACCGGAACTTGTCAAAAAAAGAAGACAGACATTCTCGTTGGTTTTACTGAATTCTATAGTCCCGACATCTGTTCACTAGTGGCGAAACCTAAAGCTTTTGGTTAAAATATTTATTTCTAGATGGCGCTGTTTTTTAGTACATATTGTGTAAAAAGTAACAAGTTTAGATGGCTTTACTAATTCGTAGTACACATGTTTGCCACCAGGTGGTAAAAATCGTAAACATTTTCTCAATACACGTTCACGGTGGGTGAGTCATAGGGATGGCGATTATTTCAAAAAAAGATCGATTTTTAAATCGATTCAAATCGCAACCTGACGAATCGATTCAGAAAAAAATCGAGGTCCAAAAGATCGATTTCTCAAAAATCGATTTTTTTTTAGTCAAAGTTTGCAATGTAAATATAAATCTTTTTTCTGGAAAATAAAGCAATGGTAAAAAAGGTACAGACGCCAGTACATCAAGCTACTACAACATATCAAATTTCTTTGATAGGTTTTCAACTTTAGCGATAAAGCGTTAGGTTCAAGTTAGTTTTTTTAACCGTACCAAAGTATCAGGTATTTATACCTGATACTTTGGTATGGTTATAGAAGGTTGGTAAGTTGGTTTGGTTGGTAGAAGACATTTATTTTCTAAATTTACTTGTTACAATAAAAACTTTTCAAAATATAACTTATGTCTAAGCTTTTGAGAAATAACAGTCTGTCAAGTCTACTGATCCAAACGGTTCCAACTTGCGATGTTGCCGGCAATCGAAAAAAGGCACTCACAAGGTACAGGTGATCCCACGATACTCATATACTTCATAAAGTGAAAAATCTATTTATCATCATAAATAAATATCTTCATCATCAATCATCATAAATAGATTTTTTTTACATGGTTAGATTAACTGTAGTAAATAACAGAACAAAATTAAAATAATTGCATCATAGTAAAAAATAAGAAGCGATTTACTACACTCAATTATTCTGTAAATCAAGCACTACATAGAAATCAAAATGTATTTCGCTAATCACAGTATTATTACGAAAGTCAGTCAATCAAGACATAAACAAATGACGCCATATCAACTGAACAATCAACAAATACATACCCGGCAAAGATTAACATAAACGCCTAAAGAGAAGCGGAGAAAACTAAGCACACACCAATCCCTCGCGTTTTTTATTTCTTTACATGTGTAATAATTTTATAGTTTTTAAACAGAAATAATCGAGTGTCGATTTCTAGGGTGAAATATCGATTCACTGAATCGATTCAGTGCTACCCATCGATTTAAAAAATCGATCTTTTGGGCCCGAGAAATCGATTCTTCGATTAATCGATCTCAGATCGCCATCCCTAGTGAGTCAACTAGCCAATCCATCACGCATAGCGAAGCGGCGCGCCAAGCTTGTTTTGTATTCGTCGAACGTAATTGCTGAGGTGGAGTCGTGCGGAATGCGCGACAGTAGTGCACGATCACGACAATGTGCCGCGAAAAACGCTAACTTGCGAACATTCCCGCGCTAGTGCACTAAAACTTAAAAACAAAACAGTGTGAATTTGTTATTGTACGAGAGAAATTTTGTGAATATTGTTTTGTTTATGTAATTAACAGTTTGTGTAATATTTGAACTGGGTTTATTGTGATTTACCAGTGCGAGTCAGAATTTGGAGGTAAGTTCGGAAATATTTGAAGTAATTATCAATCAATTAAATAAACACGTGTATTATTTAGCATTTAAAATAGGCATAAAAAGTACCTTTGAGTATACCTAGGTATTTTCAATTGTGAAGTTTGAGTTAATTTGACAATTTTTATGAGTACATTAAATTCCCAGAACCAATGTAGGTAGGTTTAAATGTAGGTATAATGTAAACTGTGATGTAAACACTTAGAATGTTTTTTATACAAATAGGTAGGTACACAATTTTCTTATGTACACAAATCAAGTAGTTTACCAGCGAGACTTAACAACTTTTTATCGGCTACTTTTTGCTGACTTTGTGCGTCATAACAAAAAGTGAATCATTCAAAAATGTAAGCCACAGGCTTACGTAGGTAAGTAATGAGGTAGGATATCCAGGAAAAATAGAAAAATGGGAATTTACGTCTAAGTATTTCATTGAATGAGCGGTAAAACCAGTGGCGTAGCAGATCGGATGTTTTGCAAATAAATACTTACAATAATTATGCGATGTCAATATCTGCATAGAAAACCTGCACATTATATCGTCATACTCAGAAATTTAGCATATTGCTATGTAAGTAATTCATGCCTGATATGAATTAAAAGTGGGAAAGTTTCTTTGCATCAAGAATGCCCACGCCGTTCTCATGGGGATGGACCTCCTTTACTTTACCAACGAAGATTTCTGCTATTACTTATAACTGACGTCATAAGTATTTGGTCAGTGGGTCGACTTAGGGGCGGTATTTTGTATGTACTTTTAGTAGACATTGGAATTGATTAAAATAATGAATTAATAAAAAAAAATAACGATCAAACCCAGGAACTCACGTGCCACTGCGCGCCTTACCACCACTGAACCAACGGAGAATAACTTTTACGGCTATGTGGCTTGCACATACAGAATTGCGTTTTTAGTCTAAGTAAGTAAGGTACTTAGATATGCCGTGTAGACGGCGCGTTCGTGTTCCAGAGATGTCAGCAAACAGGGAGGGGCCCGCAAGGGCCGATGCCTGCCAGGGCTGCGGGACTGTTCGAAAGAGATACCGCGGCCCTGGAACACAAAGGGCAAGGAAGGAACATGGGTGGGTTTTAGTCAGTACAAATCTGACACTCCTTTCCGCTCTGCCCGGAGCGGGAGAAGTCATTTGATGACTTCCCATCCGTAAAAAAAAAGGTACTTAGATATTATGAATATTGCATCCTGAATATATTTTCAGTGGCATTACAAAGTTACAGATCAATCGGTGTAATCTTTCAGTTTATCAGAGAACGCAACAACGTTTTCTCATACCAAAATACAAGATAACACCAAACACATATCGGTGTGCCTACATACAGAGCTACCAATCTAAACTATACATCTAATCTCTCACTAGCTTCTAACAATTCGATTGAATTGAATTATAAAATAAAAATATCGGTCAGTCGGTGCTTTTCATGATGCATTTTTTATACCGTAAAAATTTCTAGTACTTACCACAAAATGATTTACCTTCGTATTTTTCCTCCTAATAACTCCTGCACGATTTTAGACCAAGAAAGAAAGACGGAGAAAACCTTTGATACATTAATTTCCAAATTAGCGAACAATTTGGAAAGCTTTTGATTGATTTTGTTAGGCCTCAACAAAATCTACATAATTAATGCTGATTCAAACTGATCCTAAAATGCTCAATCTTCTAGGAATTTCATCCCTACAGATCTTTCCGTAAATTATATCCTTAGGCATTTACAAGAATACTTGACTACACGGATAGAGTCACGAACACATGCTAGATCATCCCAAGAGTTACGATTTACCATCATTTACATATAATTTGCATGTATTAATATGTCTACGTCTCAATTAGTCCCCTATCTATGGCATACTTATGTAACAAAACTAGTCCACCACAAGCAATAATTACCATAGTTTCATAATATTCTAATCACTTGTCAAAATAAATTTTTAATAACAAGTTAATTCGTGGTTTATCACAAAATATCGTCAAATATAGAGGTTTTGAAAGTGTAATAAATAAGAGGATTTATCGACTTCCGTATGTCAAATGTAACGATTTATGAGAAGATTATCTAAGCACAATAAAACGAATGTCTCTTTATTTATTGCTAGTTTACCTCAACAGTAAGGCTGCGTTTCCACTAGACATGCGTAGCTAGGGATGCGTGTAGAACCACAGATAATATTAATAGTGGTGGAACTAACCAATCACATAGCTAGAATAACTCAAGCTGTAACAAAGGAGCGATATTATTGGTTAGTTTCACACACATCCCTCGCTACGCATCCTTGCTCGTCTCTGGTGGAAACACAGCCTAAGATTAACTTTACAAGAAATGGAGAAATACTATCGACAATATATGATGCAACAGTCAAAACTTAACGGCATAGATATGCATGGTTCTCTCTTAATATTTAACTATCCAAAACTAAACTGTGTTGTTTAGATGAACGATGATTGTTGCCAAATAGTACAAGCCCCTGGTGGTTGCGACAGGGACGGGTAGCCCGCGAAATTCAAATTTTCTTACGTTTTTTGCAATTTGCAGGTTATTGTCAGGTTGTATGTTAATGAAAAATGAGTCGCGCCAGTAACACGTATGTAGTTACAGAATCAAAATCATGAAAATCATAACCCTCTAAGTTCATTTAATCCCATTGAATGACTTTTTCATGAAATATTCATTGAATAGGGTTACATGAACTTAGATGGTTATATTGATGACTTTCATGATTGTAATTCTATAACATGTAGGGTGACTGGTAATAAGTGACCGATACTTATTCACATGATTATACTCATGATAACAAACAACATTCTCAAAATGTTACTGGCGCGACTCATTTTTCATAAACATACAACCTGACACCGACCAGCTAATTGCAAAAAAAACATAAGAAAATTTGAATTGCGCGTGCTACCCGTACGCATCAAATTGGTGGCAATCCTGGCTACCCCAAAGAGTCCATAGTAAGGTAGTAAGTCCCTAGTTCGCTCCAGCAAAATTCGGATACTTTTCCTTGGAAATAAAAAAATGTTGTTCCAGCCTTTGTGGTTTTTGTGCAGCTACGCATTCTATTTTTGAAAAATTCGTAGTAATTCCAATTATAGTTGCCTAAAGCCAATTTTACCGCTTTTTTGTAACTTTTTACTATAAACCTCTATGACAATATGTACAGATTGTCTATGGCAATCTCACTTTTTAATAACGTAGTTTGGATGTAAGACGTGGTGTTTATCGGACGACCGTTGTATGACCGAGAACATGTCTATAAGTCGATACTGTGGCGCTACTTCCTGTCGATCGCACACTTCACGTAATACGGTCACGGATATCCATTTAAGGCTGAAATGGGCTGAAGAAATGTGTCGACTTTATGTTATGAAACTATGTGACACTACTACAGAATAAATAATACTCATGGATTATGCATCAACCCTTTGAATAGAAAAACAAAAGAATATCATCCCTTAACAGTTTGACAAACCTTATCTCGTTGGTGCACTAGCTGACATTCGACAATATAATATGGGGGTAGCTATAGTAGTAGGTATGATATGACCTATATAATATTCTGATATATATACTAGACCACAAACCACGCATTACTTACCGAGTTTCCTCCGTGCCTCGGAAAGCACGTTAAGCCGTTGGTCCCGGCTGTCATTTGAAGATCTTTGACAGTCGTTAGGTAGTCAGTGGCCCAAAAAAGTCTGACAACCAGTCTAACCAAGGGGTATCGTATTACCCAGTACTAACTGGGTTGTGGAGGTCAGATAGGCAGTCGCTCCATGTAAAATACTGGTATTCAGCTGCATCCGGTTAGACTGGAAGCCTACCCAAATATAGTTGGGAAAAGGCTAGGCAGATGAGGATATACTAGACCACAAACAGCAGTAATAAAATTAGCTATAGAAGTATGTATGATAAGTAGAAGTATGTTCTGATATTGTTGAACCATACCGGCCGCTATTTTCATAGTACTAGAAAAATTTTAACTGTAGCAAGGTAATAGTTACTATGAGCAATGGCGATCCTTAAATACTTTTAACCAGTTTTTAAACATAGGAAGAATACATTAATTCTGATTAAGTAGTTTACAGAAACATAAACAGTAAGCACGATATTAACATTATAAAAACCTTACAATTTAAATCAAAGCTCTAGGTATGATGTGTGATTCTCAGAAGACAATGGGTAGCTATTAGCTAACAATAGTAAAAACACAGAAATCTTAATAATAAGCCTTATTATTAAGATTTCTGCGAGTAAAAATATAAGGAAAATTAATAAACAATTACATGTTTCCGTCTGTTTACTATGTTTTACACATTCCTACCTAAGGATTTTATTATTAAATAAAGTTTATAAATGGAATAATATCGTAGTGTATTTAAAGTTATAATAAAATTCAATGACAACTAACAATCGCTTTTACAAAAGGCCTTGCTTTAACGAAAAAGTTTAACACAGTTGGGGTCTAAATTACTCCATATATGTAAGTTTTACTGTCATTTTTTTGTCAGGTTTTACAAGGGCATTACAAGGAAGAAAAATGTCTGAACCCAGCGACCTTGGTTCAAGTGAAATTATTCTAAAAAAATATTACTTCCCTTCTTTAATCGGATTCTGTTAACATTTTCAAGTGTTTTAATTTTTTTCCACAGAACCGTAATCCTTTTTCTAATCTAATTACTCCTAATTACATCAGCTATCTGCCAGTGAAAGTTTGTCAAAATCTGTCTAACCATTTCGGAAACTAGCAGGCACAAACACACAGACAGAAAATGTTTTTTTGTTTTGTTATTAGTACCGTGTATATCATATGTATTCAATAAAAAGCTGTTATTTTCAAATTACAAACAGACACTTCAATAAAATTTATTTGTATACATAGATAGTCGTTAAAACTATCAATCAGCTCAAGAAATAAACACAGTTTTGTTTCTTTTTTGTTATTAGTACCGTGTATATCATATGCATTCAATAAAAAGCTCTTATTTTCAAATTACATACAGACACTTCAATAAAAGTAATTTGTATAGATACCTAGTCGTTAAAACTATCAACCAACTCAAGAAATAAACACATTATACATACGGTGTTCAGTTTCTCAGCTGAAGGAAGGTAATACCCGTCGTCAGGTCGTAACAATTATTGAAACTTTGATTTTCCTGTTTACTAATAACTAGGTACACATTTATTGCAATAATAAATTATTATATTTTAATTTTAAGATTGTGGGCCTGCACTCTCAATTGTATTCTAGAGTATCTGTTATAAAGCTCAATTTCCTACATTTATTGGTAGCAGATCAACACATTTCTTACCCATATACTAGACCACAAACAGCAGTAATAAAATAAACTCAATATATCTGGTCTAACCATATTAGAGACCTAAGTTTAGATAAACACCCATCACGTTCAATTTTCAACCCTACCTTTGAAAAGATATGGTGTAAATTGAACAAAACAGTTGTACAATAGGCTATTATAAGCCCTAGTAGGTACCAGGGCTTCATATAATGTAGTTAATAGATTTAGATTAGTAATGCACGCACGCAACGGGAGCCGGGAAGCCTTACTGACTTGCTGCAGATTTTTCGCAGGATATTTTCAACAAAGGAAGCTTATTTCTTATGTAATTCAATTAAAGATCTGTTTATTATTTACGTTTCACCGTGTGATCGTCAGCACTGGGAAATCTTTACATAGTATAAAACAAAATCGCTCCCGCTGTGCTGTTTGTTCGCTTAGATCTGCGCCACCGATTTTAATGCAGTTTTCAGCAATAGATACCTAGAGTGATTCAAGAGAAAGGTTTATGTGAGTAGCATTGCAGCCGTGCGAAGCCATGGCGGGTCGCTAGTGGGGAATAAATCACATTCATAATATTTGTATACTACTTGTTCAGAATCTCACAAATATGTTGTCAAGTGAAATAAGAACATTTACACCAGTACTTCAGTCGGTACAATAATTGTTCCCTTCCATAATCCCGTGTTGGAAGGCCTCTCAGTAAGTGGACCGGATGACCTGGTGAAGCTTGCGGGGATCCGCTGGATGCGAGATGCACGGGACCGGTTAATGTGGCGTCCCTATGTCTAGCAGTGGACGTCTTTCGGCTGAAATTATTATACTCCCGTCTCAATTCGTCACGGTATCACTCACTAAGCTTGAGCCTTTTTCTTTGATCTTTATATAATACATAACATATGCAAAGCATCTTCGGAGGAATCAGCACACATTAGAGAACACCTCATGCAGTAGTAATAAAAGCCAAGTCAGCAAGATGATGGCGCACCGCGATCATTTTGGTATCGCACGAAGACAATTTTCTAAGTGAACATCTGAAAACTTCATAACATAACATCATGCCTGTAATCCCCCAAGAGTTAGGCAGAGGTTTTTCCTAATAGACCCACATTTCGCCAGTTATGTTTAAGTCCTATGTAATAGGGGCGAGCCTATTGCCATCAACCGGGCACGAATTCAGACTCCGTGGCTGCTACTAAGAAATTCCTGTTGGACAAACCCAATAACACTGCCCGACCCGGGAACCTAGGACTTAATGGTCAGGAGTCGCGCTTGCGACCACTAGACCAACGATACAGTCATCGTCATGTATTTTCACTAAATATTTTCTCCTTTTTCCAATCATCCAATACTTATAACAATACTTATTACAAACCAATCCATATGATTCGTATCCAGGCCATCACAAGTAAGTAGTTCTAGTTCATAATCAGATTAGATAATTTTTTTGGGAAAAGCAGAAGTATTTTAGGTCATGTTATGTTTGCTATTGATTTGTTACTGATACCAAATATTTACTTTTTACTTCGAAAGTACACCTTTTGTAAAGGCAAATAATAGTACTCAAGCATTTCATTTGGAAACAAAATATCTCCTAAAAACGCCAGAGGGTTTTATCAATATGAATTTCCATATTTATATTCTAAAAATATTTTATCAGTCTGCTTCTCAAAGCATTGGTGGCTAAATTATCCGCTTTAGCAGAATCATAATAGGATAATAATATGATTTAAAGTTACAATTCGTAAAATGGTCACAAAGTGACAATTTATAATATTAACTGCGTCTCTGTGACCATTTTAAGAATTTTAACGTGATTCATGTTATTATATTTCTGCGAAAGCTGCCATTTTAGGCCCCCGGTTCGTCTAATCTATGGCAACAATGATTGCAAAACCAAATCAGTCTTCAGAAATATTTGGCATTGTTAGTGACACACACTTATCCGTAACTTCGACTCCGAGGATTTTACTTGCCCTTTCGCTATTAGCATCGATATTCATGAGATCATTATCACATATAAACTAAGTTAAACCGTACTTACTACCCATCATCATTATCTTCCTGCGCTTTTCCCATGTAATGACAAATGGGGGGTTTACGCAACTCGTTTTTTTCTTCCATTCTCCTCTGTCAATTGTCACGCTATCATTTACTTCTTTCTCTTTCATATCATTCCTCACACAAGCCATCCATCTTTTCTTTGATCTTCCTCTCCCTCTCCATCCATCAACATTTATATTCATCAGTCTTTTAATCACATGTCTAACACAACAGTCGATTCCTTTTCAACTTTTCTGTAACTGGCGTAACTTTGAAATTTCCTCTAATAGGTATACTCATTCCTTACTTTATCCATTATTGTCACACTACCATGTGGGTATTAAATACAGATCACTCTTCAAATACTTAAAACATTCAAGTTATAAGTAGTAAGTGATGGTCAAGTTCAATGGCAGTTAAGAGAAAACTTAATAGTAACTTAGGTATCGAACCGTATAGGAGGGTTTTAAAATGCCGCCAAAAAAAATGTCAGAGAAATCGTAAGGTTTGAAGGTTTTACTATTTCGTATGGTCTATGGTATGTTGTCTATGGGTTAAAAAAAAGATAAGAAGGAAGGTCGTAAAGCTGTTAAAAGCTTTCCTAACTTTGATACAAATAAGTGTGTGGGGTACGTTTTTTTATTTGGATTAGTTAAACTTAAGTGATGTTTAGTAATTTGACACTTTGAGCTTCGTATAAATAAATTACTTTAGCAACGTTCTGTAAAATGCTGACCGCTTGCTCAGGTTTAAAGGTTTTTTAATTTGTAAGTTTTCACTCTCATATTTCATGTACCTATACGTATTTAAGCAGTTGGGCTTTATTTCAGGTCCATGAAACTCCTTTCCACTTTCGCCGAAGAAAATATATTGGAAAAGTTGTCTACCGATCATACTTATCGTCGGCTACATTTTAGTCGATATGCTGATCGGAGAATCATAAAAATACAGGGTGTAAACAGACTCTTCACGAAGCCGTCAACCAAGCATTATGTACATCAAACTAAGTAACTTTACGCAACAATTAGTGCTGGGAAACGACTTTTTTTTTGGGCTGAAAAATCACGTTTTACAATAGGACTGAATGTAACGCACTCAAAACATTGTGCTGATGGAAGGAGTGAATAGTGAGAGGGTCCTGGAGTAGTAGCAGTATATATTATTACCTGTTTATGAGATGAAATCAAGAGTATCCGGAAGTAGCTATAATTCGAACACTCGTTATATATCTAATTTATCGCCGTATCATAAACATATATATTGGGACAGGTTTTCGATACATTTAGTTACATATAACAAGAATTTTATTGAACGAGCCGCTGCATTGCTTACAATGTTTTCGGTTACTTTAATATTATATTTATATCTCTTTTAACGACTTGGACTCTTATATCTATTTTTAATGTAAATGTTATTGACAGTTGCAATATATTATTGGTTATTGTAGTAACAACTTTATAAGCACTGAAAACCAATTTCATCACGAGGAAATACAAATAAAATGTTAACTATTAACAAACATTACTTGGTTCCTCGTATTACGAATTTAACAATTTTTTCTTGTATTAAAATACATATATAAATTACGTGTCACGTTGTTTGTCCGCGATGGACTCCTAAACTACTTAACGGATTTTAATCAAATTTGCACACCGTGCGTAGTTTGATCCAACTTGAAAGACTTAGCTTACATCTCAATTTATAGTCGTAATATTATTTAATTGCGCGGGTCAGCTAGTAATACATATTAGTTTATTGTATCTGTATATATATGTATTAGTATGTACCTATTTATGTGTAAGTATCAATGTATGTTAACAAATGGTATTTTCGGATTATTTTTTTTGTACTCTACCACAATGCTATGTTATTTACTGTGCGACTGGTAGAGAATGCTTTGTGGCATTAAGTGCGTCTATGTACCACTATTGTTCATGTAGTTAAAAATAAATAAATAGGTAAATATTGACAAGAATTTGATTAAGCCGAAGTCCCTAAAAATCAAAGCATTTATTTCAAGTAGGCCAGTTACAGGCACTTTAAAATTATCGAAACCAAGATACAATAAAGTGTAGCTACAGTCCCAGTCACAAGGCATACAAACTGTGAAAGTACTGTAGTTGCCCATTCCCTAGCATATATCTTATAAGGAGAAGAACAGGCAAGAAACTCCATGGACACTCTTTTATATCAGAATATTTTTATACAAAACCTACATACAGGGTGCAAACAGACTCTTCACGAAGCCGTCAACCAAGCATTATGTACATCATACTAAGTAACTTTACGCAAAAATTAGTGCTGGGAAACGACTTTTTTTTTTGAGCTGAAAAATCACGTTTTACAGTAGGACTCATTGTAACGCACTCAAAACATTGTGCTGATGGAAGGATTGAATAGTAAGGGGGTCCTGGAGGTGTTTAAAGTAAAATTCGTTCATCAAAACATGTATTTAAAAAAAAACTTGTGAAAAAGTTGGAACTTTGACCCCCAATATCTCTGTAACTAGAAGGTTCCCAGGTATGGTCTAGAACAAAAAAATGATCGCAATGACGGGGAGAACAAATGCCTTTCGACTTCGTTAAGAGTCTGTTTACATCTTTCACTTCTCCTAAATTGTAGTAGGCAGATTATGATTCATCATTAATTTATTAATTCTAAGGTGATTTCTATTCCAAGATATACTAAGGTAGCCTTTAGAAAACAATTTAGCAAGAAAAAATTATCCATGAGCAGTACCGTCACAAAAAGCCTTCGCAACTCCTCACAATACAACCTAATAATATTTTATCACTTTATTCTCCATTCCGTATAAGTCCTCACCCGGTGTCGAACCGGCGATCTCTTATAACGATACATAAACATTCGCCAATGGACCGCTGTTCGCGCCATATTGGTGTTCATGACTTATTAAACGAGATGTTTTGCTGACTTTGCACTATAAATTTAATCTGATAAGAAAGCGAAGGAGCAATGTATGAGGAATTGTGATATTTTATCGCTGGGACATGTTGGAGGGTAGTTGCAGTAGTTTAGTTTTAAATAACAGCGCAGCGCTTTAAAACAAACTGCTAGTTTTGGTTATCTTTTGAGAGTTTTAACTTTTTAATGCTTGTCCTTGCGACAGTCAAAGTTACTTGTTAGGGTTTCGTACCCGAAGGGTAACCAACGGGACCATATACTAAGGCTCCGCTGTCCCTCCGTCCGCCCACTGACATACAGACGGACGGACGCGTCCGTCTGTCTGTCAGCGGGCTGTATCTCATGATCCGTAATAGGTATATCGTTAAAGTTTTCAAAGAATGTGTATTTCTGTTGCCGCTATAACAACAAATAATAAAAATAAATTAAAGGGTGCGCCACAACTACGATGGTACGGACCCCTTCTTGCGCGAGTCCCGACTCGGTCCGGCCTTACTTCCGCCATTTTTTTTTCCAAAGTTGCGGCCACCCTTTACATTTATATTAATCGATAGATAGTATCAATACAAACCAATATTGTATGAGATAAAATGCTCTAAAGTGTCACGTTTCCGAGATGTGAGCTATCAAAGTTAAAGCCCATTTACTGATTGGCATCTTCAGCACAACTTTAATTTTTTTTGGCGGACTGGCGGCAAATTTGAAAAAACAAAATATGGCGGAAGTTAGGCCCAGGCATTCTACAAGTCTTCAAAACCCTTTGACAGTTTGTAGTAAATTGATGTTCTGGCGACTGTACACTTATTACACCATCGCCATCTCACCTTTTGCGACGTTTCCCACAAAGTTAATCTTCTGACCATATACCCTACAACAAGAGCTTTAACTTCCATTCGTAATCCGAGCAATATTATATTTCGTCGAGCCAAAGTGTAAGTTACAAGTAAGCAGTTGTGTGTGGCCACTGGCAGTTGGACATGGCTACTGTCCTTATCGATGATGCCCATCCGGTCAAGATAGGGACATATAAACAAGAATAGTGGTACTAATTGCTAATAGTTTGATATTGTTTTGAGTACTATCTCTTATTGACTTGGCTGTTTCTTTTTGGTGGTGACATTTCCTCTACGAAATTAAAATAGATCATTGACATGAAAATAGAAAACATATGCCGAGAGGAAGTTGTCTAGAATTAACTTTCAAAGGTCTTTTTCATGTGGGTAGTGCCTAAACTGGTGTCAGCGTTCTTATGGCGCCCATGAGTCTCTACTTGGTTTTACATGCCGTCAAGAAATCTCTGAGACATGTTTAGTTTCGTTACGATGTTTTCCTTCACCGAAGCAAGTGATAAATATACAATACGCATACATGAATTAGAAAAATCAGAGGTGCGTGTCTAGGGTTCGAACTTGAGACCTATGACTTGACAGTCCGATAGTGACACCACTAGGCTATCACTATAAGGTAAAACCTTATAAAAAGTACTAAAAATAAAATATAATTAACATCGAAGTACAGAACTGTAAAAATTCAACGGTATAAATTAAAGCTCGGTACGTATTGAAAGGAGCTCGTGGCTAAACAATAACAGCCGCTCGGGTCGATCTTTAGGTTCAGCCGTGCTTGCCTAGGTTGGTCTGTGGATGGGTGATCACCCATTACATACCGAGTTTCCTCCGTGCCTCGGAAAGCACGTTAAGCCGTTGGTCCCGGCTGTCATTTGAAGATCTTTGACATTCGTTAAAGTAGTCAGTGGCCCAAAAGATACTGACAACCAGTCTTACCAAGGGGTATCGTATTTCCCAGTAGTAACTGGGTTGTGGAGGTCAGATAGGCAGTCGCTCCATGTAAAATACTGGTATTCATCTGCATCCGGTTAGACTGGAAGCCGACCCCAACATAGTTGGGAAAAGGCTAGGCAGATGATGACGTATTGAAAAAATACGTACCGAGCTTTAATTTATACCGTTTCCTAATCAAAAGCTATAATATACCCACAAAGTAGTCGATTTCACCGTACACCGTCGTTCTAATGATTATTTTAATGTAGCTGATTGTATGTAAAGTTGCAATGGGCGTGTCCAGTTATGTCGTTACTTACCTGACTCAGTGACAGCCTGGTGACAATACCGGGCGTATTATACATTCATATTTGACTATGCTTTTCTAGTTAACTTGTTACGCAGTGGATTGGATCTATTGTGGCGATAAATAGAATTTTAAAATGAACGAGGGCAAGATTTCAATGACATGGAAATATTATATAGAGTTTTTGTTTGGCATATGAAGTCTAAATGTGTGGCAATGGGCAGGCCACATAGCGCCAAGATCGGACGGCCGCACAGTGGAACGAATGTATGGGAGCGGTTGGACGTAGACATGTCCGAAAAATAAGAGTAAAATTATGACAAACTAATGATGCCATCTTATTCGATTACTTAATGCCTTCATAAATTGTGGTGATGAATTTCTTCATAACTCCCATATTTCGGGAGTAATTTGAGAAAATGTGAAATTTTACTATGAAAATGAGTGTATCGAGCTCTCTCCCTCCTGATTCCGGGCTTGTTTCAAGTACCGGTCTCTAATATCGTAATGCTATTACTAAGAGCTATATTTAATACTAAGACACATAGTGCGCCAAATGTGCACTTTCTGGGATAAAAGGAAATGAAAATTTAAAAAAAAAAACGTTTTTTCCCCATTTGTATTTACTTTAAACCGCAGACAGACTTATTAAGAGGTCTATAAATATATTATATATATACAGAAATATATATTAACAAAAATATTCACAAGAACTGATGAGAGTATGACTTTTAAGTAAGTTGATAATAAATTACCTAGTTTCATTAAAAGTACAATAAATAATTAAGATGTAAGCTCTAATTTACTAAGTTACACATTTTAAAACAATAACATCATTTAATTATCTTCGTCATCATCATCATCATCAATTAATTCAAATTCAGAATCGATGTCCGCTAAATCATTTATGTTAACAAATTCAATATCACTTTTCTCAGAATCCGTAAGCTCATAAAATTCCTTAAAAGAAGATTTTTTTACAAACTTATTTCCTTTTGGACGGATACTTGTAACAAGTGGATCAGAAGACAGTAAAAGATTGTGCATAATATCTTCATTGCATGAGATACTGCTATGCTTTCGAGAATGCCCCTCTCTATATTTTCTAAAATCTTTATTTCTAGCCTCAGATGCCTCTTCGGATAGAAAACCAATGGGCACAATTGACATGTTCTGAACTATGTCTGGCCCATGCATTAAAATTTTATGAAGTGAAGAAGGCATATAATACCATGGGTATAACTCCACGTAAAGCTTAGCAGTATCAAAGCAGAACTCTCGGAATTTAGTTACGTTGATCTTCTCTCCTGATGAAATACACTGCAAGATCACACAGATTTTTCTTAAAAGCATAGCATCTATTCCGGTCAGTTCAGCAGATTTAGTGTAGTTTTCAAAAAATCTCCTTGCCGAGTTGCCATTGTTGGTGGATCCACTGCCTTGTTTCACAACATCGAGAAGTAAGCCCGTTTCTCTTCTTACAGCCTCTTGAACTCTTTTCTTCCTGTCATCAACTTGCCTTTTTGCTATATCACCCCTTACTTGCCATGATTTTATGTCTAATTTGTAGGAAATGTGTAATAAGCATTCCATTGAGCGAATCCAAGCGTGAAGGGTGCTTAAGCTATATTTATACATGTCCTCGTTTGCGTGTTTATCTTTGATTAACTCTAAATTATTCATTTCTTTAGGACAAGCCTTGCATATGTCACACACTGAAGCTGCTGTATCGGATATAATGGAATGAATTTTACCATCAATCCTTGTCAACAGCAGTTGGTGTTTGACACTAATTCCATCAGTGATGGTGGATGGAGTTAAGGCTTCAATCTCTGCTTCGATTTCAGCCATCTCTCTCTGCACATTTTCTTTGGTTTCCTTTATAAACTTAAACAATATTGGCCGGCAAAATGAAGTGGAAGATGGTCGCTCGTTTTCCCAAATTGTTACACCTTTTGAGACGAGCCGCAGTGGTACAAGACTAATCATAAAATTACTAGCAAGATCGATTTGCTCATCTTCACTCGTCCTTTGATGATAAATGCTTTGGCTAGATGATCCGTCAAAACCCCATTTGCTGGTCAATACGAGCTGTTGATTGGGATCAACAGGGGTTTCTAACGACCTAATAAGTCTTCTTGAGGTTAAATCCATCAAGGCTTGTAATTTGATTTTTGCAGAGCTCTCTGTAACTGTGAGATCTTCTTTGGCCGGATAGCACTTAATTTTTTCTTTAACCAACATGTAGTAACTCGGGTATTGAAGAGCTCCTTCTTGAGTGTTGAAATCCCGAAGAGTGTTATAGCGCCATTTCGATAAGTTCATCGATACATAAAGAGCCAATGCCTTCAAAGGGGATATTTCCCGTACCTGAATTGATTTACCTTCAATGAAGGCTTTGATTTTTGAGGCCTCTTCTGGATTCTCCGTCAAGTATTTCATAACATAAGCTGTATCGCTTTGTCCTGCCTTTTGAAGCGCCCTTTCGGCCGAAAACATAATTTCAGCGCTGCTACTGCTGCATGAAAGACTATCTTCAGTGCGTCTTCTTTTTTGCCGGTTACTAAGGTCCTCAAAAGATTTACGAGGACTAGGATGTGTACAAGTTGAAGCATCAGATTTAGCAGGAGAAATTATGGGCTCGATGACGTCACTTATATTTTCTGTAGAAGGTTCCATATTTTCATTCTGTAATTCCGGCCATTGAATTGCAGCCTGTAGCCAAATCTCATGTTTCTTCCGAAACTTATCTGTGCTTCTTCCAGACTGTGTCCATTTTGCATAAATGCGGTAGCAAAATCGACGACACCAGTCTTTTAAACTTGTTTCAGCACTTTCACATAACTGAACACAACTGTTATCTTTTAAAACACTGAACAAATAGTTAAAGTCGCGTAAATCTTTATGTGCGCGTGCGCATAAAGCAACGTGAATATCAAGATTTGTATTAAAATTTGGAAAATACATTGCGAGATTAGCTTGGATACAACGAGGTGTAAATCAACACTGATTTTAAAGTTACTAATAGTGACCTATTTATATAAAATCCAGGTATCCCAGGTATCCTTTGTTAAATATTGCAAGGTAATTAGTTATTGTGATAATTAGTAAATGATGCATGCTAAATTAGTGTATTAAGAGCCATTTAGTAATTAAATAATAGCAATGTTCTTATCAGTAATCATTAGTGCATCAGTTTTATATGTAAACCTTAAGTCCCTAATTATATATCCTAATTAGCTTATATCTTCTCTAATTGGCTGCTCAGAAATGTTATTGTAATAAGGTAAACCTTTAGAAAAACGGTTTTAATCAACAAAATAAACAAAAAATAAAAAAATTGTGTTATAAAATAAACATCACTCTTTATCCCAGAAAGTGCACATTTGGCGCACTATGTGTCTTAGTATTAAATATAGCTCTTAGTATTAGCATTATGATATTAGAGACCGCTACTTGAAACAAGCCCGGAATCAGGAGGGAGAGAGCTCGATACACTCATTTTCATAGTAAAATTTCACATTTTCTCAAATTACTCCCGAAATATGGGAGTTATGAAGAAATTCATCACCACAAGTTATGAAGGCATTAAGTAATCGAATAAGATGGCATCATTAGTTTGGCATAATTTTACTCTTTTTTTTCGGACATGTCTACGTCCAACCGCTCCCATACATTCGTTCCACTTGTGGGCCGATGGGGCAAACAGATACTGGAGTGGAGACCACGCATTGGAAAGCGCGGCGTGGGACGGCCATCTGCCAGATGGACCGACGACATTGTAAAAATTGCAGGGAGTCGCTGGATGCAGGTGGCATTGGACCGGACACGTTGGAAATCTATTGGGGAGGCCTATGTTCAGCAGTGGACAGCAACGGGCTGATATGATGATGATGATGATGACATGAAGTCTATTATGCCATAGGTTTTTGAAAAACTCTAAATAGTATCCTTCGACAGAGTAACTGTGTATTCTATCTATGTATTTCATTTTCAGCATTATTTTAAAAAACAAAATTAGTATAAAGGGTGTGAAAAGACTCTTAACGAAGCCGAAAGGCACTTGTTTTCCCCGTCATGACGATATTTTTTTTGTTTTAGACCATACCTCGAAACCTTCTAGTTACGGAGATATTAGGGGTCAAACTTCCAACTTTTTTACAAGTTTTTTTTTAATACATCATGTTTTTATTGTATTTTTTTTTAGTAAAGACACTTTCACGACGCCCGTACTATTCAATCCATCCATCAGCACAATGTTTTTTAATGCGTTACGTTGGGTCCTACCGTGAAACGTGATTTCTTATACCAATAAAAAAAAGTCGTTTCCCAGCAATAATTTTGGCGTATTACTTTGATGTATATAATGCTTGGTTGACGGCTTCGTGAAGAGTCCGTTTACACTCATAATGTTGATTGCCCTACCATTCTTTTTGTTTTGAATGAAGACCCCCTAAGACGTATCTTTATTCGTCTTAAAAGGGCCCAAACATTATATAGGAAATGGGTGTTACAACTATTAGATAATCGAAACTATGTACAAATCTTCATTTTACTAATATGTAGAAAGTAAATAAACTAGGAAAAACTGTACCAAGCGATGTACTCGATTCGAAGATTGTGTAATACCATAACGTTTTGTTTTCGCAAGTTTATTACATAAGTCTAAAAATTTGCCAATTTGTTTTAATCAAATCAATTATCTGTTTTTACGCCCATCTTTACATGGTTGATCTCGACTAAAAGGTCCTATACTGTTTGCAAATAGTGTCTTAATTAATTAAACCGGTCCATAATTATTCATATATTATTTATTTATTTATTTAACACTTCAAGCACAAAGTACAGAGGCGGACTTAATGCCATAGGCATTTTCTACCAGTCAACCTTTGGGTGATGGAGAGACAAACAGTGGTACCTAGGTGTATAAATCAGTAAATATTTTTAAATTTTATACTAAGATAGACTACAAGGATATATAAAATACTATAAATATATATTAAAATACTATAAATATATATCAAAGTATATCTATATGTAGATAGACAATTACACGGGTATACTAAAATAAAAAGACAACAATGGATTATTATTCATAATTAGTGTTAATTAGCACCTAAATGTCTTCTTACTAACAATAATAAAATACCCTCGTAGACCGATACAAATCCAGAGGCAAAGGGAACGTGATAGTTGGTTTATTCTGCAACAATTATACAGACCAGAGGATTCTTTCGACGTAATATGTTTCCAAGAACAATTAGTTTAATCGCAATAATTACAACTATTACACGAATCAGGTCAATACGCTGTAGAAATAAACTGAACGCAAGTCCTCTCCACATTTCTGTGCTAAATCATCGAGAAATATGCCGAACATTCGTCTGCGCAGCCGCGCCGCCATCGCCATTACAAGTCAGCTAATGGCGGTAATCGTTCGGGAACGGTACAGTGCACACTTGATCATGTAAATCGATGTATTAGCGGTTAACATCGGTATTACTGAGGTTTATTGATATTATCGGCATTTATCTTTACACCACTTTCCTACGATTGCTACGTAAATGATAAATTACAAATTTCTCGTTTTAATTGGGAACGTATACTGTAACCTATTAATTAACAAAGTATGTGGGTTTATGAATCAATTTAAGTAGTACTTTAGACTTCTCTGAAGATACAGTACTTCTCACCATAAAAAGATCCACGTAACAACAGTTAGTAATCGTAAGAAAAATAAGTTCTCATAGCACAAATCATGGAGAGCGTTCCCATTTCTTGCTGATGCTGTTTCTGATACACATATGACGGCCATCAGTCAGATGTCAGACTCCAAGTGATAAAGACGTCCCGATAAATCATGATATACTTGTCCCGATCCATAATCAAAGTTGATTAATTTCACGCCAAGAAAAATTGTTGCAAAAAATCACAACGACTGTTACTTTCTACTGGGAACATATTTCGTACATTATCATGTTGTTGTTATGATTTAATACTGTATGCTTTTGAATCATCATATAATTGGTATAAATTGTTTTTTTTTGGTTCATTTGACGTTCTACAAGACGTATGTGGCCGTATTTGCTGTCCACCGTTTTATAAACATCTATGTTACAATGAATAAAATGTCTGAAAGCATTGGCGCACGACGGCCAATCAAGTTATACAAACCCAAATTAAGCTGATCTATCATTGTACGGGAAGCTCATACAAAGTGAGGTCAGGTTATACTGGATATGTATAGTTTGAGGTGTCGCCGTGAGAACCAGTAGCCAACGTTTTATTTACTTTTAGATTTTTTTTCTTAATCTCTACCGCAATCTTAATTTGTTACTAGTTACCTCAGTTTGTCTTGAATGACAGAGTGACCGGGTGAGATCACTCCGGAACAAAACCTAACGCCAAGAATTCTTGGTGATTCAACCGCTGATCCCTTTCATTTCCTTCACAGGTCCGACGAGCAACGCGATATCTTTTTCCGCGAAAGTGCGTCTGCTAAAGGTAAGAATTATGATTATCTCTCTTTATAAGCATAATCAGCCTATAATATCCCCACTGCTGGGACACAGGCCTCCTACTCCTCTCTATGGGAGGGAATGTGCTATAATACAGCACGCGGGCCCAGTGCGGATTGGTAGATGTCACATGTCTTCGAATTTTTGAAAATTTTTCTTTTCCTTCTTTCTTTATATCTAAGAAAAAAACACATGATACATACACATGCAAGCGAAACTAGATAATTTTAAATAAACTTCTAAATATCGGAAATAGCCACGCTTATGTAACATACGCGAATCAATCAGCAAATTAGAATAGAAAATGATTCGCCAAAAAGTTTTAATATGTATGTAGGTTAATTATAAAACTTGCCATCATTTAAAAAACATTACATAATTATTCTTATGAGGCGTAATCAATTGATTTTAGACAGAAGCTAAGGCAACGGGCTACATCGGCAACGCAAAATAAAATTATTGTTCGTAATAAGTCATGCTAAGAAAATTACCCAATAAAATAAGATACGTGTATTATTCGATTTCTACGCTTTCTTCAACAGTTGCAATAAACTATACACGAACATAAGACAAAAGTGGGTTATGATGAATTTGTTAACTTTTTCGTTTATTTATTTAGTAGGCCACGACTGGTTTTTTTTGCATAATGCTGATCTTTTGATAAATATGGGACTTGGGTCTGCTAAGACCTTTAAAATACCAATTACAATTGAATCGGAAGCAAATTAAAATGCATTATAATTATAACATTCACGCCAAAAAAGCGGTTTATATAATTAAAAAATGTCATCAAATTATAAAATTTCGTTAATCACAATCATTGCAGAATCACCCAGATAAACGTTAGGAATACAGGAATATATAAAACCTATTTTTCGCGATTTTTCTTTTTTTTTGACAGTTGGTATACATATTTTTTATAAAGATTTTAAAGGCGTTGTATCCATTCATAATGGAGTCATTACTTTTATTAAAACAGTAGTGAGCTTCTTTTATTCGTCTGTTGTACGTGGGAATCATGCGTGCTAAATTATTTAACAGGAATACACCCTATTTTTCTCGTTACTTTTTTTTTGACGGTGACACCAACCGTCAAAAAAAATGAAACGAAAAAAAAAAATATTGACAAATATATTTTTGGTTTTATAAAATGTGTTGTTAGGCCTTTAAGATAATCCATTCATGATGGAGTCATTACTTTATTAAAACAGTAGTGAGCTTCTTTTTTCGTCTTATATACGTGGGAATCTTTGTGCGGTACTCTAGACAGTATGCGTCATTAGAAAGTGATAAAATATATTTAAGTACAGCAAGTGAGACCTTACGTAATGCATTTAGTTATGAGATTTCTAATAATGTGCTTTCGTTGCTCCATGGAAGGTAAAGTCTCTGTTTTTCTTCGGTTTTGGTCTTAGTGAAAATGTAAACGGGTTTGGTTGCATTGATGACTCTTCAGGTCTAAAATAGCCGATTTAGCAGAATCGTAATTATGTTAAAATTCTTAAAATAGTCATAGAAAAAAATTGTGACCATTTTACGAATTGTTATTATCTCTTTTATGATTCTACTCAACCAGCCACTTTAGGCCCCTTGCCGCCTGCACTCTAAATTGTTTGAAAGTGATCTTTTCTTCACCGTGACAAACCAATTCGAATTGAAATACAATATAGTTAAGCTCAATTTCACCTAAAGAAACAAGCATTCATTCAATTTTATGATTCACATAAATGTGGAGCAATTCAGTTGTCATTTTAGTGGCAATTCAGCAGTTGGTTTTCCCTGTCGATCCCTTATTTAGGAAAATATACCAAGGTGAGAGAAAATAGTTAGTAAGTACGTAATTCCTGTACTCCTACAGGAATTACGTACTTACTAACTATCTTGCAAAACAAGTTACGTCTTAGGGAATACTGGTAAATTAATTGATAGATTTATTGGATTTCCTTGAAAAACATTTATTTGTTTAATATTTAAATGTATAGAGGCGACTTAATTAATCACGTAGGCATTTTCTGCCAGTCAAATATTAAGTAATATATTGCCTACTTTGGTAGTATTGGATAAAGGTGGGTATAGCATAAATACTTTTTTTTCTGGTTAGTTATGTTAATCTTTTTAGTGCCCGACCTCCCCAAGTGTATAGAACCAGACAGGTGCACAAAAATCTGTAAATATCAAAGGAATCGTAAAACATTTCGTTTCCTAGCCTACATATTCTAGCTGACCGTACCGTATCAATAATAAAGCGCCATTTCTATTATATTTTTAGCAATCAACATAATTATTATTTTATTTTATCGGCGATCCGTCTATAATCCTGTTCTAAGCCGGACGTTTGGAGTTGGACGTAATTAATATTCTTGATGAATGAAGGATTATCGGTCACTATAACTTATTATTAGGTATAGAAATAATGTATTAATTTAAATATTTATCTTTCAAGTAGCTATACATATAAACCTCTCGAACATACCTATCATTATATTTTTCATTGATAAGAATCCATTTTTTTTATAAATGTGGTCCCTAAGTGATGCGGAGGAATGAGGAAAAGGTCGAGACCAAAGAGACGATGGATAGACTGTGTGAAGGATGATATGGTGAGAAAGGAGGTGTCTGCTGAGATGGCGAGTAATAGCGAAGTATGGATTATATAATAAGAAGAAGACATGTTATGCCGACCACAAATAAATTGGGATAGGTAGGTAGGAAAATGATGAACCTCTTTGGTCTGTACCATTTTTACTTTAAAAGCTGACTGAAAATAAAAGTTCCTAGTAAAAAAGGGCAAACTATAGAATATGGATACAAGCATGTCTACCTATAATATTTCTATGTAAATCTTCAGTTTTTATTCATATTTTTATCGTGAGGTAAAACTATGGGAGTACAAACTGGTTTACTTAATTTTGGTTCGACATTGAACTTAGTACAAGGTTATAAAGGAAAAAAAGTGATGAAAAACGTCAAATTACTGGTTTTAAAGAATGCTTTAAATCTGATACTTTAAATCATGACCCTAATATTTTTATATGTTTTGGTTTTTCAACGCCGCTCGCGATCCGCATAATCTGATATTTTTATAAAACATTAAAATAAAAAAAAGACTATAAAACCAAAATGGCTACTATTGAATCTATAAATCAACACTACTATGATAAACGACTTGTTCAAAAAAACTTACAGTCAATCTTTAAAAAAAAACCTACACATCTTCATTCATAAAACCCACAATGGCCACTATTGAATGTACCAATCAGCACTACTACACGAACTAGGTATTCCATTTTCAAATTCTCAAGTATTGCCAGCCAGTGAGTCAGGATGTACCTGGTGAACTTGAGTTCAGAGACAACAATGTTCTCAGAATCTCAGAATAAATCTGACATTCTCGACCACCTAACTCATGAATGGGCTGCGTCATCAATGACTCATGGTTACTACTTTTACGTTCACAGTTTTTGGGAGCGTTTGAGACTGAAACTTGTTCCTGAGTTTTGTGAGGTAGGTATAATTTGATTGAGAATTGGTCATCACCAGGCTTCCCTTTTTGACGTTATTGGTACCCATTTCTTATAAAAGAGAATCTGAAAGACTATTGTATTAGTATTGGATGTTAAGAAAAGTACCTACTGATAATTATATTCATTCTCCAGTGTGAAACATCAGTTAAAGTTAGCTCTAAAATATTGAAAATCATTTTCAACAGGGTTCGAGGATATATCAATGGATATATATCAAGATATATATCCGATATATATCAAACTGGGTTCGACGATATATATATATCAAACTATCATACATATCGGATATATATCCGATTGACTGATAAGAATTTATAAAAAAAGGTTTTATGTTTTTGAGTTGATTGTTGTTTTTGTCTGATATAAAAGATGTTATGTTTTTTAGTTGATTTTGCCTTATCTAAAATAAGATTTTATGTTTTGGATTCTTTTGTCTGATTTTAAGTACCTAAATAAAAAAAAACATCAAAAACCATTTTAGTTTTGTTTTGGATAATTTTAGTAGTTTATGTAACACATATGCATATAGTATTCAAATAATATTCATGAATAATACAATAAAATAATAATATGGCTTTCATACAAAATTGATATATATCAAACTTGATATATATCTGATATATATCCGATATTTTGATATTTATAATAAATATCGGATATTTTCAAACCCTGATTTTCAATGAAGCAACTTCCGTACACTATGATGTTACAAAACTAAGGAAGGCTCTAGTAACAACTATAAAAAAAGTGTTTCTGCAATTGTGTGCTTAAAATACTACTAAATAAATACCCATTTCGCCATGGCAACCTTACAGCCACTATGTGGCGCCCTGACCCAGCCAGAAGGCGACGCGGCAGACCTCTTGGAAGATGGCGGGACGAGCTGGACAAAACCTACGACCAGTGGTCCACATTAGCCTTGGGTCGAAACAACTGAAATCATGGGGAGAGACCTTTGCCCAGCAGTGGGATATAGGCTGACAGTAACCTTTAAGAATTCGTTTTTAATTTACTGTTCCTCATTTAATTAACTACATTATTAGGTCTCCGTTGTACTCCAAATTGAATAACTTCTCATTTAAATGCTAAATTAACCGGATGAGATACAATCTGTCACAATAGCGCACTCTCATTGAAATTGGTGCCATTGTGTGGCATACTGGCATAAAATATTGTGCTGGTACGGCACTGACATTTTATGACGTTAGTGGGGCAATAGGGATGGGTGGCAGCGTCATAGTCACATCACTAGGTTAGCTTTGTTGTACCCAATCTGCCTGATAGCGGAATATTCTGCTTTGTATGAATGTTTGGTACCATTCGTCATAGGTATTTCCATAAATTTTGTAAAGCTACGGCAATGATTTTAGGGCACATATACCCGTTTTAACTTACCCTAGACTGTCTAGACAACACCCTAAATTGATCCTTTATTAAAAAGGACACAGGGAAAACGTTTAAAAGCCTTAGTACTAATTAACCCGAAGTCTAGATTAAGACTGATCGAAATCTGTATAGATTAAGACTGTAGCGAATAGAGGCACATTAATGAATCTCTAAAGAATATAAGCTAATTAGAAATATTGGAATTTGCACCAAAATTAAACTGGATGCTAACATGTTTATTACTAGGCCTAGTGCTCTTAAAACCAGTGAAGAATGAATAGCATTTAAATACACAGTACTTGATATCAGAACAAGAGGAAAAGATATTCGTCTGACGAAGCGACAAACCACAGTTCGTCGATGCGTAGCAAAAACATTAGTAGGTTAGCACCAAAAACCAAAGGAACATCTAACGGAAGAAATACAAACAATAACAACATTCCCCGATAGTTTTTTTTGTCTCTAATACATAAATAATGATAGTATGATCACCGGAGGTGTCAATACTTTGGACAGGAAACGTTACCAATTGGATACCAATTCGTAAGAATGTGAATACATTATTCAATTAATTCTACGTGTAAACTTTCATTGCTCGGAGCCTATATTTATTTATAACTTTTGTTGAGGGCCCGAAATCTGCGGTGTTTGTTTTTTAATTGCTTAATAGCGTACAGATAATGACTCGGTAGAATTAGTCTTAATGATCTTTGTTTTTTTAAACCGCTGTTCCAAGCTTCTAATGGCCCTACAGCGAAACGGGGTGAACGCACTTTGAAACCAACTTAAAAACCTTGTTCTTGAAGTCGTAAAGAATTTTTGTCACTGACTTGACCGATAAATGTTCTTAGTACTGAAGCTTTTAACTAGTAAGTAAGTTTTTTAAACAGAAATTGATGATGAAAAATACGCCGAATAACAAGAACAATTTATAATACTCTCTCTCTCTATTACTTAGGTCAAACTTTAGTATTGTTTAAACGGTTTAAACTTTAGATTCCTCTTCACGTTCTTCCCTTTTCTTCGCTTACTTACTGCTTGATTTTGTACTCACAGCAAGTTCAAATAAATCATACTCTCTTTTCCCATGAAAGTAACTAATCAATAAACACAACTCATCGCAGTCCACACAGGCCTCTCCCAAGATGCTCCACATAAATCTATCCACAATTGACAATGACAATACCTTTGTCGTGACGTGGTCAAGCTTAGACATTCTAAATATTGCAGAATAGTAAACCAAGTGTTCAAAACAAATAATTCTTTCCAACATTCCAAAAAACCAAAACAAAAGAAGTACAAACGAACATAAAACACGTTACACCTACGGCGTTAGATTTAGCATAAGTGGTCATGGGTGTTGTATAGTTGTCACTTTGTCACGTTGGCAACCTCAATATGTCATGACAATTTCATGCCACCGACTTGGGCTGTCACGACTGTATGTCGCGTGCGTTGCATAATTGAAGAACTTGCTGTTTGCTGCTTATGCTAGATATTGGCAGCTGATACCGTTTCTTTACTTTCATGTGTCAATCCCAGGTTTGAGCGCTTAGGAGGAGTTAGAAAGAAAGTACTTTCTTTAGTCTTCAGGATGTCGATAAGACAGTCATTCATAATACTAGTTCATAATATGTTGTTGGCTTTATAGCTTAAGAGTATTCTTCAAGAGAATTTCAATGGTAATTTTTGACTTTGTGAGGTCTGATTCATTAATGAGGCAGCCAGCTAGCTTGCTGTCAAAGAAGATTAGTGTGGTATGTGTCTTAAAACCTCTCTAATTTTACGGCCTTTTCACTCTCCTGCCTTTTTTGATTTCGTTTCCACCTCCTTGCAATCAGAAGCATTATGAAGTCTCCTCATACTTCGCAATACTCGATAACATTATCTTTATTCATTACTCGATTAACGCTCTCAACTCACGATCGAATCAGCTTCACCATGGGTTCGCAAAAACTATACCCATGGATTTCTTACTTACATAACTCGCGAAATACTCACCCACGGCACAGTATTGTTCAATTGTTTGTCGAGATTACGTATACATCGATAATTAAACTAATAGACTTATTCGCTAATCGTTCAGGTAACTTCGGATCACGCAATGTACAGGTATTTAAGAATTTCAAACACGATAAGGATAATGATCGTGTTTTGTCTTCGTTTGCATATCTAAAACCTGATTTTCGTCATTAGGTTGTGTGTTTGTTTTTGTTGTCTACTTGCTTTTAAATGGGAACGTGCTTATTCATTTTCATAGGGTTCCGTAGCTAACAGCCAAAAACGGATCACTTTCCGCTACAGAGTTTGTACACTGAAGATTTGAAACGACAAGCTCCATCAAAAGGAGCCGTGAGTGATGTATCAGGTTTATCGTCTTTTTGTTAGATTTTTAAGAAATAGAGACGGACGGCTAATTTCAAGTTTCAACGGAAACCTCTCGTTTCACCACCTCTAAACCAGATGTCCCATAAATTAAACCCGTCAAATTCAACGCCACGAACACCCTTGAAAACTAAACTGATTACTAGAACCAAACAGTAAGCCATACAGGTACTAGAGACACAATACAAGTTGTACGTAACGCAGTGTCGACCATCCTTGTACTACGTGATACGACTGCGCACTGACTCATTCCCGATTCTAAAATGGCCGACTGTCCTTTTCCGATTGTGTTCTGTTTTAGAAGTTTACTGTTATGAGAGAGGTTTTGGAGTACCTAAGTTTGAAACTGGAAGGTTTCAAAGACTTGTGGAAATTCGAGCAACTTAAATGAGCTTGTTTTAACTTTACGACATAATAAGTATGTTATGCAGACACGTCATGGTTTTAATTCAAATGAAAACACATCATAGTGTTATTCCCCCAGCAATTTTAGCGATTTTATAGATTTTCTTACCATTTTGGAAGAACCCCTGTAAGATAATGCCAGAAGACCTTTGTATTTGGATCGGTTAAGTTTCAGTTAACCCCTTAACTCTTAATGATGGTACATATCCAAAGTCGTTCGCTCACTTTTGAGTCGTGATGTAACTAAACTTTTTGATGATCTCCCTCGAATTGTGATTGTGACGACCTTTGTCCTGTGTATGTTGTTTAATATTATGATGATGTCTGCTTAGCCTTTTCGCAACTATGTTCCAGTCGACTCAATCTAATAGGATGCAGCTGAATACCAGCATTTTACCACGAGCGACTGCCTGTCTGACCTCTTGGTAGGACTGGTAGAGAGATCAAACGTAGATACTAAGGATTTTCTCATTCTAGGCAATTGGCTATGGGTCATTCGACTACTATTTTAAGAAGTGACACTAAACTAATGACAGTTCCTTTGTGTTCGTATCAAAATGGCGTCACAGATGGTCTGGTGTCACGGCTAGCTTGCTCTGCCCAATCAAACGGCTAATTGACTATAGTTCTTGGAGGAATTAAATTGTATTTGGATGATTTTGTTAGTTTTTGCTCTTAAAAACTATTCTGGACTGGGTGGAATAAGTATGTAATTAACATCTTTTTCAAGACTGTATATTTCTCATATTTTGGTTATACTTAGGAAGGCCTTTTTTCTTTTTCAACAGTCATTTGTTATGAAGAACTTACCTAGGTAGGGACATTGCGGCGGCGTGGTAATTTGGTTCTTTTGGCGTATTTGAAATTGTCGAAGTGGAAATTGTATCTAAAAAACAAAATGGCGGCTTCAATTCCGAATAAGGCTACGTTTCAAAAGAACCAGCTTCACAATACCTTACTTCTTATTCTTTAGTAAATGCTTTACAATATTTAATGACGTTTTATAATGTGTCATTCCTATTTTTGACGCCATTTTCCCTTAAAACTTTAAATTGGTTAACACAATGTTGTAAATTACCTATTTACCAAATTGCTTATTTATAAGGAAAAATCTTAGGTGTTTATGTAATAATATAGTACTTAGTAGGTAATGTTGTTATAACAGCCCAAGTTGAGTTGTAAATGTGATTTATGCTGCAAATAATATGACTGAATTGCTGTGATAATGATTAAATGATTCATTCCTTTGTCACTGAGCTGTTGGTAGAATACAAACTATTTACGGTGAATAAAGTAAGATATGCTTTTTGACACTAAGCTGGAAATGAAAATCCGACATGAAACTAAAACAATTGTGTGCTTTACAAAAGTTAGATATACCTACATAGCAATTCCTACAATACCTGGGAACCTTCTAGTTACGGAGATATTGGAGGTCAAAGTTTCAACTTTTTCACAAGTTTTTTTTAAATACATGTTTTCAATGTACGATTTTTACTTTAACCACCTCCAGGACCCTCTTACTATTCAATCCATCCATCAGCACAATGTTTTGAGTGCGTTACATTGAGTCCTATTGTAAAACGTGATTTTTCAGCCCAAAAAAAAGTCGTTTCCCAGCACTAATTTTTGCGTAAAGTTACTTAGTTTGATGAATATAATGCTTGGTTGACGGCTTCGTGAAGACCCTGTTTACACCCTATATAACCCTAAGCGAGTAAGTATCTACTTAATCTACTTACTTTTTTCTTATACAGGGTGGAAGGGACACCGACGCGAAAACCGTTACCAAGTATTCAGTACATCATTCTGAACCCCCCCACATAGTCAGTTATTTAAAAAATTAACTGTTCATACATTTTGAACGTGTAGGTACTTATTGTACGTTCTTTTTCTTAGCTGTCGATGGCAACAAGTCTAAATAGGTAGTATGTTTAGCCCAAAACTCAGCCACGCGAACCCCGCTCACTGATGCATTAAACAAATCATCGAGAGCGCAGGTCATAGGGCATGCAGTGCAAGATGGAAGGTGGGTCATTGTTTGTGGGGAGACGCCGCATTGCACGTTTTTAGGAAACAGATAATTTTTGTTCTATATTATCTGCACTTGTCTCAGACCGGCCGGTTTCGTAAATATGTGTGAACCATGAACGTAGTTTTTGAGCGTAGTTTAGTTGTAGTTTGATCTAAATGTGTGCGTGTTAGCGTGTATGCACAGAGCGAGGCATAGTTTTTCGCATCATATTTTGTGTACCACCTATGCCAATGTAAGAACAATTTTCTAACAAATAAATGTATTATTATTATATTATCTACTTTGCACCCGTGCGAAGCTGGGGCGGGTCGTTAGTACCTAAGTTATAAATTGTGTAATTATCATGCAGTGAATCATATCGTTCAGATGGTCTCGTATTAACTCATATATCCGTAATGCATGCCAGTACCTACTTGACACGTCATGAGAACTTTTGAATAGACCAAGAAGGACTCTTAGCATAAATCAAGCCTTCTTGGAACCAAGATTCCAACAATGCAAAGTGAAATCCTACGGAGTGCATTTCAAGAAGAGGTTGAATAATATGGAGATGGCTATGTACTCAAAAACGCTTTTGAGACTATTGCAAAATACTTTATTTCACTAGGTTCAGGTCATAGATGTTATGGATATGATATTTCGGATCTGGATACGGATATGGATATGGGAATAAAATTATATCGGTTTCGGATACGGTTACGGATATAATAAAAAACTAAATAGTTATTAAATGATGATGATAAATATTATGACTAGAAATAACAAACAAACTGCAAGATTCACGTGGCGCACGAGCGGTGTTAGACTCCACCCTTATACGGAACTATCCGAAACTTGTGAACCGGATAAGGTTACGGATATATTTTTATTTCGGATATCCGATTATTTCGGTTACGGTTACGGAGCTCCATAACATCCTTGGTTCAGGTGTTGTCTTGAAGACTGCCTAATTATCATTAGAATCTATTTAAAGTTCGATTGAATCGGTTTCTCCTAGGCAAGCGTGGTCCACCCTAGGCCGCATCATCGCTTCACATCAGGCGAGTTGCGGCCAAACGCAAAAACCTATTAGCTATAGTTAGCCTATTTTGTAGTATTAAAAAAATAAAAACAATTTGTACTCAATATAAAGGGTGTAAACAGATCCTTAACGAAGTTGAAAGGCACTTGTTTTCCCCGTCATTGCGATTATTTTTTTGTTCTAGACCATACCTGGGAAACTTTTAGTTACGGAGATATTTGGGGTCAAAATTCCAACTTTATCACAAGTTTTTTTTTTTTAATACATGTTTTTTATGTAAGATTTTTACTTTTCAATCCATCCATCAGCACAATGTTTTGAGTGCGTTACATTGAGTCCTACTGAAAAACGTGATTTTTCACCCCAAAAAAAAGTCGTTTCCCAGCACTAATTTTTGCGATAGTTACTTAGTTTGATGTACATAATGCTTGGTTGACGGCTTCGTGAAGAGTCTGTTTACACCCTGTAAATATTCGTGTATCACATGATCATAAAAAAATCTGACGGGATATGAACTGACTGAAAAATGCACTTATAAAGAGATATAGATATACATAATATGAAAATGGACCGATGAGGTACGAATCAGCTGAGACGGGGATTTACGAAACACATACAGAATTATCGGAAATGGGTTCGGACCAAACTAGGCAAGCGCAGCTTAACCCAAAGATCGACCCAAACAACTGTACCCCCGAGCACCTCTGCAAAACGATCCAATTTCAGATCTTCTAAATTTAAACTGTTACTCTAGCTCTAACTACTACTCTAACAAGGCAGCTCCCAGCGTCAATTCCTAAGATAAATTACCTAGGTTTATGCCTTAATACAATCTTATTAGTATCCATTCCACGTCGATGGCTTGGCGAGCATTGAGCAGGTGATCTTTACCGCACTCCACTTGCCGCATTCCTTACGATATGAATCGATTTAATTACTATTGTGTTACTTGCTCACTCGGTTTTGCTACTCGATCGCTATTTATGTCATTAATCGGTTCTTATAATCGTTAATAGTGTTAGTAAGTCAGCTCATAACATAAGTGAGGAAAATTTCTGGGAATTTTTGTTAACATATACTGTGATTTATAAGCTGATACCCAGATACCTCATTTATTCATGGATGTTAATTCTTAATTTCCTATATGCTGGATGCAAAAGAGTTATGGAAGCATAATTGTGTAAAAAAAAAGCTAAGTATTCGGAATAGGATACGAGTCCAAACGCTCATATGTATTTTTGTGACAATATTACACAATGAATTGGAACCTTTGTCTTGATTGGCAAGCAATGGCACCAAATTGAGAAAAAGGTTTTCAATAACAAGTTAATATAACAAGCATTAGGTATGCGTAGTAGATTACAAAATGTCAATCGTCTTCAGATAGTGATTGTCATCGCGTCTCGCTACGCGGCGATACACGGTGATTAGATAAAACGAGATGTTTGTTATCGACATGATGGGAAGTTTTGTAATTCTGTATTTTATTCTTTGTTTATGACTATCATTCATCGAGACGTGAATAGAATAATTTGAAAAACTACTAAATAAGACCTTTTTACAGTAGAGAGGTTTTATTTTGTAGTTTTTATTCCTCGCGTATTCTAAATTTGAATTTCTTCATGATTTTATTGGGTATTGTTTTTTTCAATTCGGCCATGTTTAAATAATATTCGAAGCTCAAATTATGAAGACCAAGTTTAATTTTTCACCGTTGGCAAAAACAGGTAACTTGCGAGACAAACACAGATGTTTCCGACTGGAAAAACATTCTTGAATCATTGTGGTCGTTGCTAACGAGTTTTTCTTTAGAATTCACTTGTTATTTTACTGAGTATTTGATTTGACGACACTTTCTACGAAAACTATGTTTGCTCGTTTTCGCATACTTCTTGTTAGGGTTCCGTACCCAAAGGGTAAAAACGGCACTCTATTACTAAAGCTCCGCTGTCCGTCACCAGGCTGTCTCATGCACCGTGATAGCTAGACAGTTGAAATTTTCACAGTTGATGTATTTCTGTTGCCGCTAGTTATAGTGGCATCAGAAATACATCATAATACATAATTTATATTTTTATTATTAGTTGGTAAACAAATAATAAAAATATAAATTATTTAATAATTAAAGGGGGCTCCGATACAAGAAAATTTACGGTTAATGGTACGGAACCCTTCGAGCGCGAATCCGACTCACACTTGGCTAGTTTTTTTATACATATCTTGTCTTGAAATATTTCCGAAATTATTATACAGGGTGGAAAGGAAAGTGAAACTGTTACCACATAGAAATTTTACGTTGGTTATTTAAAAAAACTGGTTTTCTATGTTTTGAAGTAGCTATTGCAGTTTTGTGGATGTATGTACTGAATACGTGGATCGGAAACCCTTCCTTATATTGATATTTGGGCGAATTACACCAATAAAACAGAACATCGCACCTCTAAACTGCGTGTAACAGCTCCTACTATCAATATTCCATTGCAATGTTGACACTATGACAGTTCTTGAACCCAGTTTACCTGCCCTAATTGTATTCAGTTCCATTGATGAAATTGGCCCTCAGTACCTATCATTTTTAGGTTTACGTTTTTCCATATTTAATGCTACCACATCTATAACCAAAAACCACGTCATTAGGTCTGTCGAGCTTTGTACTTAGCACAGATATAAGATGTAGTCCACTATGAAAGTGTACTATAGGTACTCGGTGCAGTATCGCTTAGAAAAGTGGTCAAGCGCCATTTTCCTGAGTTAGAGGAAGTGCTAAGTGGTCCGTACGACCGCACCACGTCAGTTATGGTGACGTTGGATATCTACTGCCGGATGCTGGACATTTAGTGTTTAATAAACAATTAATATGATACAGTCTACCTTCATTTATTGATTTTCGAAGTTTCTGCTAAAATAGGCTGAGGCAAACATTGTAACGTCCGACTTTGTGGCCTTGCATCTATAGTTTCGTACTTTCTAGGACCTTTGTTATTTATTCGAACTCTTCGAAACAGTTTTTTTTTATTAACTAATGAATTTGTTTGTATATACATACTTACTAATAAAGGAAAGTTAAAATGTATCCGGACATTTCTTAAAATATGAATCTATTGGATAAACGCCTTAGAAGTACTAGAAACACTACTAAGGCACAAACAGTGGCCGCTAATAAACACTAAGTACTAAGCAAAGACTTAAAAAATCCCTCGTACAGTCGCTAGTCGCCTGCGCATTAGGCTACCTTTTTTTTTTTTTTTTTTTTACGGATGGGAAATCATCAAATGACTTCTCCCGCTCTGGGCAGAGCGGAAGGGAGTGTCAGACTTGTACTGACTAAAACCCATCCATGTTCCTTCCTTGCCCTTTGCGTTCCAGGGCCGCGGTATCTCTTTCGAACAGCCCGCAGCCCTGGCAGGCATCGGCCCTTGCGGGCCCCTCCCTATTTGCTGACATCTCTTTGAGGCGCGCGTGGAACACGAACGCGCCGTCAACACGGCCTGTCGTCAAAAGACGGACGGACGGCGAGCTAGCCCATTACTCTCCGTCCACAGGTCCGCGTCTACGGTGGCCGGAAGCCACCACGTGACCCCCGACGCCCGAGGCGTCTCCCGCGGCGGCTGGGACGAGAGGTTCTCTCCCTCTCACGCTCCGCCACCTCCTTCGCTAGCATGACTGCTTCGCAGAAGGAGGTGACGGCGTCCCATTCCCTTTCGCTCCGGACCATGGACTGGACCAGGGCCGGACGCGATAGGTCGCCGCCGCCGATCGCCGCTACGAGGACACGGCGCTGCTCCGCCCAAGCGGGGCAGACCTCTACCGTGTGCTCCACCGTATCCTCTGGGCGACCCTCACAGTGGTAACACCCGGGCGTTTCCTCCCGCCCGATTCGGTGCAGGAACCTCCCGAAACAGCATTAGGCTACCTGAAACTATCAAATTTTCCCAATCAACCTTGAACCTAATTGTTCTGTGATAAAGTTGAAAATCTATAAATAAAAGTGACCGATTGTAGTAGCTTGATGTGCATTCAAATACTCTCCCTTATCCAGCTCTCCAGTGTAGTTCTAAAAAGAAGGTCCTTCTAGCCCTTCTATGTACCCTTTACAAACATTTTCTGAATACGGTGGGGTATTGTAAAGAAAATGCACGTGTATCGTGCATTCCGACTCCATGATTAAGTCTCCTAGTTTGGAAGAGATCAGACAAAGAGCATTCCTCTACGGTAAAAGGAGACAGATGTATGGGAATGTGTTGTATGTAAGCCCTATTTGTCTTATTTACATAAAATGTAATTAGAGAATAGTTTTGTTCTCAATGGGATATAAAAAAGCGTCATTTATTTGTAGTTTAGTATTTCTTTTTCTACTATACGACGCTCTTTGTGTACTTACAAAAAAGTGAAATTGGCATTCCGTTCATTCATGGTAGCCATTTTGAAAATAACTTTGGAGGGACAGAGAAAAGGAGATACCGAAAGCCTGTAAAAATAGCCTAGTCAGCTGCTGTACCTATCAGATATACTTATGATGCAGCATAAACATAAAATAACATGTTAATATGGGCTTATAGTTTTTATTACAGAATATTCATAAAATATCCATAATTATGAGCCAGCTGTATTCTGTCCTACTGATTGGTTTACGTCAGTTTACGTAAGGTATTTTGCAGCCACCAGCCATTTGTCCCGTTTACGATCTTGTCACAGTTGCCACAAGTAAAAATAGCCTTGAAATATATATTTTTTTAATGGCAATTTATAATAGCGTTCTAAAAATTCAAACGGCCGGCCGCATATAATAGCGAGCGTAGCCATACACGGTGGGACATCTGCCTCTGAAGTAAATAGTTAATTGCGCTGCTGTAATTCGCAGCTGCCCAGTGTCCAGCGGTTAAAGCTAAATGTCAAACTTATAGGTAATCAATTCATTGCGAAGAACAAACGACAAGGTCGGACCGTTTAATCACTGATTAATTTTAAACGGATATGAGTAATGGTTAATGTGTTTTATTTAGTAGTTTTATTTAGTAGTTGTATCATCTTACTACCGATATTGACAATGCCTGGCAAGTTAGATTGCTCATGCTTTAACTTACAAAGTTATAGACATTTCTGATGTCAGTGTCACGCTTTTGTACTTTATCATGACAAAACTCAAAACTGATAAGATTTTTTTACCCTAAAATGTGTACCTACATTGTATATTGAGCTTATGATATCACTACGTCCAAAGGTTTCGGCTTATCTTTCTTCGGACTTGTTTTAATTTTCCCTGGTAAATCGTAAAACATCAAATCAAAACATGATAATAAAAAAAACTCCGACGGCTCGACCACTTTCATACTTGACTGAGAAAAAAAAAACAAATTAACAAGACATTAACCGACGGCACGTGGCTCTTTTTTAAGGCAAAAGCACGAAGCGCTATCAGCCATATGCCACCAACGCGTGCCCTGTGAACGCCTCCCTTTCGTTCAACCAACCGTATCCCGCTCGTGCTGGCTGTCCTGATAAAAAAAAACCAACCTTTTTACTACGGAGTATAGTACATACTTTAATTATGGCACTTGAAGACATTGCCAGAAGAACGCTGTTGGTAAACATCTCTGAAAGCGTCTGGAAATTGTAGGTACTGAAAAAACAAGATGGCAGCTTTTTAGTTTATATTACGTCGTCGTCGTTCTTTTTTCAAATTCTGCTGAACTAAGGTAAGTATACAGCCAATTCTCGGAGAAAAACAGCGTTGGCATGAATTTGAATGTATTCGTATGCATTTGAAATATTAAATAGGCGTTTTGCGCGCCAATGAAACACTCGCGTGCTAAAATAATCTAAGGCTAGGATGTTAGAATGGATATTCTATTGATTTGCATCGTAAAGGTGAACAACATTTTCCTGTGATACTGCCTAAAATAAGGATATATTTAAGTACATAATTATGAATAAAAATAAACTTAGATACGAAAATTATAGTCATGACCATGACACGCTTGTTGAACTCGGTTTTGCTGCCCTAGTCTTTGATATTGTTTTTAAATACTTGAAAATGAAATATTCTAAAAATCTACAATCCGTTAAATCACTTAAATCAAAGGAGACTAAAATACAAAAACTTTTTATTTTATTTTCGTCCAGTGGCCATTATCGCTTTCGATTACTTACATAAAAATTCGATACTTTGATTCTTTTTTTTTTATTTTTTGCATTCGGTCGGGATCCTGAACGGAAGTCCCATACTTTACAGTATCAAATTTGAGCAGATGTCTTCGAACCAGTAAGTAACCGTTTGGGGAACCCCTTAGTACGGACCAGCCGACTAATCTTATACAGGATGGTTTGGTTAAAAATATATTTTTATTTATACCTGGTTAATGTTAAATATGTGATAATAAAGTAATGAAGGTTTATTTTAAGAATTTTACAATAGACTTTCATACCTAGAGAAATACAGCGCACTCTATGAAACATTGCTTCATAACCAAGAATGTACTACCTATTTAAATTGACGTTACAAATAATATGTTAATTAATTAGTGACAAGAAACATTGCGAGATCAGTCGTCCACCATTCGTGTGCATTGCGCAAGAGTCGAACAATAGCAATAATCATACGGTACAAATGAATTATAATGTCACACACCTGTGAAATGGCGATTAGTTATAGTTAAATTAAGTTACAGATAACAGGCGACTGACTAAGCCTGAAAGTCTGACAATCAGTCTTACCAAGGGGTATTACGCAGTAACTGGATTGTAGAGGTCAGATAGACAGTGATCGTTCCATGTAGAATAGCGTCCGGTAAGATTCCAAGCCGACCCCAACACAGTTGGAAAAACACTAGGCATATGATGACTTGACTGCCGCGTTGGCCTAAAACTTAGATTTTTATTATTAGAAATGAGGAACAGTATTGATATACCCAGGCAAAGCAATATTGGGTTTTTACTATTACGATTTTTTCAGTACTCCCGCCCGGAGTTTAAATGTGTGCCCTGATGCCAATACGTTCGCCCAGTCGCCCCCTTATTATTTGGGACTTAAACATAAGTGGAGTACTATGGGTAAATTAAATACACGTCTGCCTAACCGATCAGTGAAATACAATTATAGTGATATTGTATGTTTAGAAAACAGTTGACTTGTTACGCCTTTCAAATCTGACTGATAAACATTTAAACTGTTTGCTAATGGGCAAGCATGTTGTTTTAATCTTTCTTTGCAAATCTAATGAGTTACATTGGCAAATTAATTACGGACAGATCTTGTCGTACGATGTACATTTTCACCATTTAGTTTTGTCAATGTTGTTCGTTTTATTCATTTATTTGTGTCCTTTTGACATCGAGTTCCTGGTATAGTATGACCACTTTCAGTGTGCAGTTCAAGGAAGCGTTGCTTGTCAAAAAAATGTGCATCGATATGCCAAACATGATAGATTTATTTTAGTTCCTTAATTTCCCGCCTGCTCAGATATGTTGGTTAAAGTGAACCGTCACTTCAATAACTGAGATCATTATAATAATAATATCTTGGGACAACCAACACACCGCCATCTGATCCCAAACTAGGCAGAGCCTGTACTATGGCAACCAGACAACTGATGAACATACTTATATATTTCTAAATACATACATATTATAGATAAATTATACAGCCAGATACAGAACAAATAATCGTACTCATCGCACAAAGATTTGTCCTGTGTAGGAATCGAACACACGACCTCCGTCCTAGCAGTCAGGGTCACTAACCACTAGACCAACAGGCCAATCAAAAATTAAGGATGTTTTATTTTGCATAATTAACTTTTACTTTTCAAGTAAATCGAGGTTGGTTTTAAAGTTTATGCCCATAATATGTTTCTTCAATTGATTCTTTTTTTTTTTGTTTCTGTTGAGGGCCACTTTTCACGTTATTTTATTGTGTTATATAAATGTCCCATAGTCCCACTAATGGACAAAGGCCTCGATTCTATTATCAATTCAGTTTTTTTTTTAATTCAATTTTAAAATAATACCTGAAAAAATCCCCTACAGTTTGTTTTTCTCTTATCCCTTACCGTTAAACCCTGACACGATCTTTAATTAAATCCAACACGCTCTATAAAACCACACAATTTGATGTCCATTAAGTAACTAAGGCTATCGATCGCCAGTTTAAGCCGATTCTAATTCCCCAACTATTACAGGTTTCTCAATTATGTCACCAAGCTGATTATCAAGCCTGTTATTTGACCCTGAAATGATTTAAGCAACTAAGTTACTATTTAATTAAGTATCAATATTACAAAAGTAGTTAATCGGTTTATGAATCATACTTATCAATAGGAAATACTTTATTAAATTGAACTAACGATTAAACATCGGTGTATCTATTTACTCAAGTGTAAATTAAAATATTATTACACTTGGTTGAGGTTTTTTATTGTTAAGTATTAAAGTTCTAAACAGCTACTAAAAATTAAAATTAATTGACCATAAGCGCAAATGATTTTATGGAACTAATTTAATTCATTAATTGAATAACCGTTCGCGTTGTCGTTACGTTGTAAATTAAACTATGACTATAAGTATCTAACAATTGTTTAATTGTAACGGGAATATTTTATTTATAAAAAAAAACTTATTTTCTTTTAGATTTTTTTCTAGAACGGAATATGAAACACCATGTATTTTAATCGGTGTGCATCGTTTCCCCGGGCGGTACGGGCGCGTCGGGCGCCATCACGACCCTTGCGCACACGCATAAAAAGTGCCAACACCTGGCTGTAACCATAGAGATCAAATCACTACATCGAAAACACATATCATTATCTCCCTAACTACAACTCTAGACTTTGAGATCAATATAATAAGGTTAATTTTCCATAGTTGGAGATCAAACAATTTATAGGATGAAGCTCGTGGCATTATTGATTATTCGTGTGAATTATAACGGTTTTCTTTTGTTGGTATTTTGATAGGTGAGCGTCACAAAAACGCCTATCCATCTAGTTTTTCGTATCACAATCAATGCGTTGCATAATGTAGCACTTTTCATTCCATGTCGTTTTTATGTCAATGCACTTAATTGCGTTAATAGTCGTCTGTCGTGTTTCTAATCGAAACGTATTGCTTTTGTTCAATCGCTGCAATTAACTGGCCATATTGCATTTTAGAAAATAATTTAAAAATAGAAACTGCGTCAACCGAATCACGTGTATCCAATACCAATAGCAGAACTAAAAGTTCAAATTCCGTTATTGGGGCAAAAACAGGCGTGTCAAAAAGAATTCCCGTTCGATTTTGAATTTGGGACGCAGGAGGACATGGGAGGCGCATGCGCGTGCCATACTGCGCGGCAGAGCGTGGCGTATGGGGCAGACTGAGCAGATGACACGCGACCGTTACACCAGGTGCACGCGCCGCCATATATTCACATCGGAATTTATGAGCTGTTCACAACGAGTGGGTGCGAAAGATAAGAGATGGGTATACTTACTCGTAAAGAGATGTAAAACTGTGCACCGTATAACTAACGTGGTTTTTTTTATTGAATTGTATCTCCGTACATTCTCAGCACTTCTTCTTAGCGTGTCGATCGCAATCGAAATTGTGTCGGTCCAGAACTGAGTTTGGCGCTTTCGGTAGCGTCCATCAGTTCCAGTAGTGAACAAACAACAGGACCCGCAGGATACGATATTAAGTGCCCTTTCATTTGTGGAACAGCACCACATTTACTCTCCAGGGCAGACTCATTAATGAATCTCCATCTGTGCAGGTTTTCCTCGTTGCGATCAACCTGGGTCCGGAGTCTATTTTAAGAGTCGAAAGCACTGATGGTAAAGGTATTTGTTTAGGAGATTTGCATCATAAAAATCAAAAGTACGAGTGAAATCGTTTAGATCCCACTCTTAGTCTATAGAAACAAGGTTGCGTTACAGATACGTTCTCAACAGTCCTACACAGATCATTTGCTCAAATTGAATAGCGAAGTGTTCGGAATTCTGATGTTTTACATTCACCAAGTTAAAAGGTATGACCTATCCTTGGCTTCAATTTGTTGAAAGGAACTATTATGTATTTCCTTGCTCACGTTGCAGATGATTTTATGTATCCGCATTCAGTTGCCACGGCATATTTCTGAAAGCAAAAAAACCTTTTTCAAAATACGTATTTGTCATTCATGCTTTAAGAATCTAAAAATTCATTATTTGCAAAAGAAATGCTGTTTTTATCTGCCAATATTCTTCTTTGAGCTAAAAATAATAGCGCCAACCACCAGCGTCCAGCGTCTGATAAAATCAGCAATCTTTGGCGTTACAATATAATTAAATTAAAAGATATTCAAAGATTGATTGGTTGATAAGATTGAAGACGCACAGCAGTCTCGCGAGTTCGGGAATCAGAGCAAAACGGCTTAAAATCGAGATACAGTTTAATTTATTATTATAAACACCTCTAATAAAAGTAACATGAGTGATAAATGATTTTATGATATTTTTTATGATTCGTAAATCTTTTTCGCGTGTAATGGAGCGCAGTCAATGCGCTACGGTATTATACTCGGTCATGCTTTCCCCTCTCTGTGGCCATTTCCACTTATAAATATTATATCAGTCTGTTCCTAAAAAAACTAGACGGAGATTCCTATTTTTTTTGTGACGTTTTATGCTTATTGTTTTTGGTTAGACCTCCCGTTGAGAAAATGAGTGTTACTAAGCTCCGTTCCGTTTTTGTTTTCACGAAAAACAGTTACGATAATTCTGCAGCGCATCGGTTGCATAGAAAGTTATTCATAGAATATTTTATTGATATTTATTGTGTAAAGCCATTGCGGTATAGCAAATGATAAACTGTTGCAGTTATTGATAGGCAGATCCAATGGTAGAAAGTTTTGTACTCAATTTTTGAAAAGAACTCCGTTTTTCTTGTCACTCAAACGCAATTAGATTAATACACACTTTTCTACAAAGGGGGAAGCGTCAGTGTAGTCCGCGAAATCCAGATTTTCTTATGTTTTTTGCAATTAGCAGCGCTATTTGCTAATTGCATAAAAAAGTAAGAAAATCGATGTTTCGTAAGAAAATTGTATCTTGGTACCAAATAATATTCTAATCAAACAGTAGCTTCGGAAAATCCTCTAAAACTCTTCCTGATGACAAAAACCTTTTACATTTAATTAAAAATATTCAAAGTCAACACTCATTGAAGGAATCATCCATGGATTCCTTTGTCACCATTGAAGCGTGTCTTGTACTTACTTCTGTAGAAATGTAGGAAGCTAACACAGAACTACCGTACGTCGCGTCGCGTCGTGAAGGTTTGACGATAACGGCAAGGTTCTTGTTAATGTCACTATTTAGGTCGATTGATAAAATTCAGTGTCAAATAGCTTGGTGATTGTACTTTGTTTAGTTTGTTGCCTCATATTCAGAGATGGATATAATAAAGATCAATTAAAATTAATGTGAAAAAATATGTTTGGCGAGAGTAAATTAAACAAACGTCTTCTTAAGTTCTATTAAACTATTCATTTATTTTAAGTCGATTAAATAAAAAACGAATTAATAATATTTTTAACATTGAAACACTGTATACGATGCCTTTCCTGTGGACTCTACTGGGATTGCTGCTCAAATTATGATTTATATTTCTGATGCTATTTTAAATGGATTACAATCCGGATTCTATTTAAATAATCTTTTCATACCCTGTAACAGCATAAGAAGTAGACAGGTAGAATACCTAACTACTACAGATGACACTATAGTCTATAACACACTTCTACCTACTGACATAACTAGATTGCGTTTTATAACATGTTTTGTTACAATGTAGGGGTTCCATACAATAACACCGGATCCGTTGGTAGTCGTTATCCCGCATTTCTAAAAGACCCACAGAATATAAAATATGAACACCTTTTTATTCGAAATATAAAATTCTAGACGAAACAAATTAGCATTATTTGGGAATTTGATATATAAGGGTAGGCTGAAACTACAGAACTCACGATGTTTTCCTTCAACGAAGCAAGTGATAATTATATTATACAATACGCACATGAATCTGAAAAATCCGAGGTGCGTGTCTTGAGTTCAACTCGAAACCTATGCAACCGCAGCGCGCAGTCCGACGGCCACTAGGCTATCACTGCTTAGGCATCAGTTAAGGTGACGCTGAGCGTCAGTGAAATCTGCCATAAGTCTGACATTCTAAACGGATTCCTAATTAAGTCTGAATGTTTGTGCATCCGATTGAATTGTATACATATTTCATCGATTACACCTGCAATACAAGGCATTTTGCCGTTTTAATTGTCAATAGACTTTGTAAACATTTTTAGTCGATTAGCATTCAAAGAAGCCATAGTGTTATTTTTTTTTTTTTTTACTTTTCATCGTCTGTGACGAAATAATCTCCATTGCGTATTACAAATAGGTGCTAATTGCCCATCGTTATCGACTTCGTATTAATTATTGTGATTAGTTGTAGAATGAGACTATTTCGACATAGGTCTTCGCAATACAGGGTTAGAGCTTATATGCTAATTGTAAGAACAAGATGCACAAAACAATAATATGTACTTCGTATGGTCGTGGATGTGTATAAAGTAAAAATATATATATATATATATGGTAGGTATGGTTTAAAACAAAAAAATGATCGCAATGACGGGGAGAACAAGTGCCTTTCGGCTTTGTTAAGAGTCTTTACACCCTTTATACAAATACAAATTAATAAATAAAATTTATGTGTCCGTTTGGCATTTCAAAATTACAGTTTTTTTACTGAATAGAAAGTATACATGTATAACCAAAAAACATTTATTTTTGTCTGTCTGTCGGTCTGTTTTTTCCGACTTATATTTAATTACGAATAATATTTAATTGAAACCTACAGCAGTAGAGGTACAATAATATATCCGCTGAAATAATATACATACCTATCTATGGTATCTATGGTATTACCATACAGCGTCAATTGTCAATCGAAGGAAAACTTTATTGAAATTATTACTATCACTTTATGTAATACTCGTACCTTTTGGACGCTACAAGATACATGCAATCGACGCTTCTAATATACCATCACTTATTTGGTAAATGAATATGAGTACCTAAATTGCAATAGGTGCTAAGAAGTGGGTTTTTTACCTATCAGTGTATGAAGTTCAATAAAAGAGATTTTCAACTTCTCTCCTACGATAAATTTTAATACTCACGCATAGCGAACATCTTTTATTTCAACACACTTGAACAACAATGAAAATAATTATTTCATAAACTTATCATTAGTTAAAGAAATTAATGAAAAATGGCCCGTCCGTCATTTGTAGATCTTTGACAGTCGTTACAGGAAGTCAGTGGCCCGAAAGTTTGACAACCAGTGTTACCAAGGAGTATCTTACGTTTTACCCAGTACTTACTGGGTTGTGGAGGTCAGATAGGCAGTCGCTCCATGTAAAATACTGGTATTCAGCTGCATCCGGTTAGACTGGAAGCTGACCTCAACATAGTTGGCAAAAGACTATAAGCAGATGATGATTAATGAAAAATGGCTTCCGCTATCTTTTTTTCCTAGTTCGAAACAAACTTTTATGAAACAAAACTTAATTAACCTATTTAATTTTGCAACAAGTCAATGATTCTTCATACTTCTACAAAGACATTAATATTGAATTCCTTCGATAAACCGAAGTTTATTATCGATCAGTAAACAAAGTTATCGGCTTATCGATCAGTAAACAAAGTTATCGACTGACTAACACCTTGATATGTACTTAGTTACTTTATAATGTGTTAGTAAGCACTAGGCCAATGATTCAGTTAGCTCGTTGAGTCAGAGACACAACCGCAAACCGTGGCATACTTTAGTTTACCTAAGTAACTAGTGTTAGTAAAATTAACATTGTTTTATATTATGAATATACCGCAAATAATAATGTTAGTTTAGTGTAAGTAAACCAAGACATTCCTGAACAAACTACCACCACAGTTGGATGGATTGTAAAACTGTGCTTCCTTCTAAGAATTTCTGATGTTAAAAGGTGTTTGAAGAAAATAGCGGACATAGACTTTTTTGTTTTAACAAGCCAACACTACTTATTTCCTCATTATTTTACTCTGAAAACCAAAATAACTAAGTGCCTTAGCAGCATGCAGTCATTTTTTTATTCAAAGAATCATCGGGCCGTACAAAATCTTAGCAAACTTCAGAGCAAGTCTCAATAGTAAGAGTGTTATTATTTGTATGTATACGAACTGAAGGGGAGAAATCACAGTGGATGTGCGAACGCCCTTGCATTCTGCGCACAATAGCCTCTGCAACGGTTTTTAACATCTGCCAACCGGCCCTGGTACGACTCTCGTTCTCGTGATATGCCACCTATTATTATTTCAAAAGCACGCGTCATATCGCCTTGGACTGTGTTTTACTACTTTTTTCTTCAACTATTGTAAGCAATCAACACAATAGGCGTACCAAATTCCCATGACTATCAAACAAAAACAAAACAAACTTTACATACGAGATAATTTGGCCTCGAAGGCACCGCACGTCACGCACCGCAGGCACCGGGCACGCACCTCTGATGATACTCCTCGTAATGGACCAACACATTACGGCACTCACACCGATCATTAAACCCACCACCTTAGACACGCTGTTCCCACGACTCATTGATTTTTTTTCGTTTTCAGGATGTCCAATTTTCAACGAACGCGCAGCAAGGTATGGTGGGGTGATTCACCGCCGAACGTAGGAAATCCGGTGGCACAGCCCGACTGGAACCGAAACAATCGCGCTCGAGACGATCCCGAGTGGGAGCCCCAACTACCTCATTGGATAGCAAATCAGCCTGACGAGCCGCAGAACAATAGTGCCGACGACGCACAACCCGCACAGATGAACCAATGGCCTCTGCGTCATGGTAGTCCCGGCAGCCACAAGAGCCAAGATTCTGGATTCTCGGATTCAGATAGCTCCCCGCCGCCGTCACAGTATTATCAGTCTCCAGAGAATGCAGCCAACAATAAATCGACTAGTAGCAGCGATTCTAACAACAATCAAGATATTACTGTGAAACAAGCTGCGGGTTTTAAAAACGCGTCTCAAAGTAATGTTTCTAACAACGCAACGTTGCCTGATAACGTCAGTGTGGGCATGCCGACGCCGAAGCCGCGACTCCGGAGCAGCAGCGTCATACAGACTCCGTACGACCTGCAGAAGTATTGCGAAATACATACAGACGAGGAACACATGGATTTGTTAAAAGATAAAGACACAGAAAATGTTAATAAAACCGAACAAAAATACCCAACGCCGAAAAATAAAAATATAAACAACGACAAAGCAAATAAAGAAAACTCGAAAAATATTTTAAATAATAATTTAATCAGTAAACCTAAGCTAAAAATCGAAAACAAAATAGACATAAAGGTAACGCCTCCGAGTAACGTAAGCAACAAAGAAAATAACATAAACAAAAGTGCAATACAAAAAGATACCAAAGAAGTACCAGTTAAAAACATTAATGTTATAAGTCCCTCGAAAAAGTATCCGGCGAAGAAGTCGTTCATATCTAGTACAGATAGCGATAGCACCAAAGTTATTAAAGTAGCTACAGTAAAGGATTTGGAAACAAGTAAGAGTAAATCAGATGACAGTTTAGAATATTTGAAGCTTGAGGATAATAACCAAATAGCTGTAAACAATCAGCCAAGAGTCCGGACGCCGATATCTAACATATCGTACGTACCGACAGAAAAGACGTCCGTATCGAAAGTAGACAGAAAAGCCGAGTACAGACGAAGTCTATCAAATGAGGATGCTATTCCAATAATTACAACTCCCAAATTCCAAAGAAATAGACTAAACAAGTCTCTCAACTTTGAAGCACAGAGGTTAGACCAACAAATCCTAGACATCCAAGACGGCTATCATTCGCTAGGATACATTGATGAGGAAGCTTTACCAAACAATGAAATATCCTACGAAAACGAGCCAATGCATAAACCGGCCAAAGCCATTCTTGGTAAAAATATAATGGACAGTCTTAATTTAAAACCGACCAAAAAACCAGGACCAAAAGCTAAGCAGCGAATGGCCACTAAAGGAGACAGAGCGAAGGATATATTCAGGATTTTTCCGAAGAAGGACAAACCTGGAGTTGTGGACACTCACGCTGGTGGGCATGTAGCCGGTAGTCGAGTACCTTCTCTGGGTCTACCACGAGTCAAAGACCAAGACTCATGGGTACTTGTGGCACATCCAGAAGAAATGCTAATACCTCATTACAACGAAAGGTTAATTGGTACAGAGGCTGAGTTAAACATGGCAAAAAAGCCTGAGGAAGACTACCTCAGAGATGGAAGAATTTCTCCTCCACCACAATTCCAAGATAAACAGAAAACTCCTTACGAAACTGATTCTAATTTGAAGAATTTAACACATGATTCTAAAAGGGAGAAGTTAAAAGGAGAGATGGACTTCGTGGATGTTCAGCTAAACATGGCCTGCACATCGACGCCAAAGATGCTAACTCCACATGAGTTCATGGACATTCCAAATAGTGAAAAGAAAAGCGCACGGAGAGGCAATTTATTTGAAAACTTTAACACTGGGTAAGTGTTGTTT